>JAPXFY010000016.1:35619965-35652465 GCA_030674185.1 Monoplex corrugatus | reverse complement strand
CTACTGCTGTTACTGCTGCCGCTGCCACAACAACGATTATTACTACTCTACATCATCATCATCATCATCATCATCATCATCATCTCATCATCATCATCATCATCATCAATCATCATCATCATCATCATCATCATCATCATCATCTATCATCATCAACAAAAACATAAAACGACAACAACAACAACAATGACAACAAGAACAACAATAACAGCAATACTACTACTACTGCTACTACTACTACTATCACTATTATCATTATTATCATTATTATTACTATTGTTTATTATTATCATTATTATCATAATTATTATTAAAAGAAGAAGAAGAAGAACACAAAGGAGGAGGAAGAGAAGAAGAAGAAGAGCAACAGCAAAAAACATTAATAACAATATGGCGACCATGGCCCTCCATATGTGTCTATCCCTTGTTGTCGTAAGCACACCTTCCACCCTGTCCGTCCTCAGTCACCCTGAAACCCCGTCCAATATTTTCTCCCTGGGTCTACCTGGTGCTCTGTCCCTCCAGCTTTCCATTGTGACCGGGTGCTCTAATTCGTCTGTCCTCATAAAATAGCTAATAAATTTTCCCTGTCTTTTCCTAATCTTCCTAATGAACGATCTTCTTGTGTCTGCCTCCATCAGGCTCGTCTTATTTGTTTTCTTTTCTGTCCATGGAACTCTCAACATTCTTCTTAGAAACCCCATCTCGACTACCTCAATCTTGTTCTGGCTTTGCTTGTTGACTGTCTCTTCCTGATGTTAATTGATAGGCATTTGTTGGTAAGACTGCTTTTCATCTTCTTGAATGGTCGGAGGAGGTCTGGACCCCAGACGTGCAGCACGCAGGCCCACCGGCGTGTGGATATGCCCTGGTGCCCAAGAACCAGATCCCCAGCTATGGGTAAATAGCACCATTGCCTGGTGGGTATCTCGGGAGAGAATAAGGCTAAGGGAGTAAACCCTGAAAAAAAATTACCCCTACTGCCTTGTAGGTTGTCGTGGGAACGACAAAGGCTAGCGGAGAGACCGATGGAAGGCAACGGGAAACCACCATCGTACTTTCCCAAGTGGCCAGAAAAAACAAGACAATTGAAGGTAACGACGTAAATAGGGGCTGCTATGGAGCACCTTCGTCCGGTAGGGACAGTCATGCTGCGCAGGTGACACCAGACCGACAGCAAGCTATTGCGTTTAATCTAAAAAGAGAAAACAAATTAACAAACAAACAAAATCGCAACATGGAATGTCAGGACATTGTTGCAAGGAGGAAAGTTAGACAATGTCAAAATGGAGATGAAAAGGCTTGACATTAGTATTTTAGGACTAGGGGAAGCGAGATGGAAGGGGGGAGGCATGATAACATCAGTAGAGCATACAATAATATATTCTGGTGGAAACACACATGAAAGATGAGTAGGCATCATAATTGACAGGGACAAATCAAAAGCCGTTAAGGGATACTGGGCTGTGTCCGACAGAGTTTTGCTGGTTAAATTGGATGGCAAGCCATTTGATATCAACTTCGCTGCCTAACCTCTGAAAACCCTAATCTGTACCTGGTAATCATACCTATTTACTGGTGTTTTGACCATTTGGCTACTTTTCCGTCTATCAGGTCAACATGTGTGCAGACCTTCCAGCGTGTAATCCCCTTTGTGTGAACATGCATGCAGGATATCAAACATGCATGTCAAAGATCTTGTAAGTCATGTCAGTGGCTAGTTTATGAAAATATCACAGGAAAGCAGGTTGACTTTAAAATCAAACAAACAATCCCATAGTTACGTGGCTACTTCAAACATTATTGCAAACTATTGTGCGGACAGATCAGAAGAACAACACGACACGTGGCCACGTACGCTAGGCACACATAACTAGACAACACCTGACACACACTACTCGTAGCTGCCTATGTACATAGATATAAACAATGTCTGATGCTATATTCCATACACCCATTCCCCAACTCTTATATCAAATAGGCCTGCTGTCCATACCTGTCCCATCCCTCCCCCACTCTTACCTTCCATGGCTACATTTTGTGTACCCCCCCCCCCCCCTTTTCTGTCTCAAGTCAAGCAGAGTATTGCCATGCTTGCCTCTCCTCTTCCCTTCCTTCTCTTATTTCGTATCAAACTGGCCCTGCCGTTCATGCCTGATCTCCCCCCCCCCTCTATTTCTCACTACACGTCTAGTGTGTGTACTCAACAAATGACTAATAATGTATACTACCCTCATTGGTCGTTTCGTCTTAGGACTTGTCTTTGTGCATAAACAAAATTTAATGTACATGCACAAATGTACAATATCAAAAATGGAGAAACTTATAGCACTGAGTACTTTGCGGAAGGAAGTAAACAGCCCAGAAACTGTCAGACATTCAGACATTGAGTTCTATGAGTTTCACTTGAGTGTTCTCCTCAGAGCAGGGACCTCATGTCCCACAGATGTATTTCTTTTTATATTTCTGGTTTGTGTAGTACTTAGAAAGTTGTATGGCATAGGCAAGTTCAGATGTGCACGTATAATGTCGAAGTTTCTTTATGGTGAATTTAATGTTTATCTATTCTTCTTGTTTACAAATTCAATCATTAAAGCAGTGCATTTTTGCCGGTTCAAACCTACTGTTCACCGGTAAAAACCGGCATATGTCGGTCTAACGGAAGCTGTGTGTGTGTGTGTGTGTGTGTGTGTGTGTGTGTGTGTGTGTGTGTGTGTGAGTGTGTGTGTGTGTGTGTGTGGTACATGCGTGCACGCGTTGGATAGTTGGCCTGACTTTTAATTGTGTTATATGCATGTGGATTTTACTCGTTGCTGTGCTGCCAAAGAAAAATTTCCATGTTTGTTAACATATATGGACAATAAAGTTTTTCAATTCAATTCAATTCAATTCAATTCAAAGTGTATCATGTTTATCGTTTACACCATGTGTGGTCTGTGTCTAGACAGATTTTGTCTAGTCATTATATTCATATAACAGTTGTGTATTTCTACTCATCTCATTTTTTTTCTCTTTCCATCTCGTGCACAAGCAAAACGTTGCAGAAGTAGTTTACACAACCTATACATGACCCAAAAATTACATCAACAACTTTAAAAGAGATAGAAACATGAAAACATTCAGTATACAGGTCCAATTAAGATACAGACTTAGTGTCATGCACACACCTAAGCAGGTTAATTTTGTGACTTGTTCATTTCAACTGATCCTGGGTGGAAAGTACGGAAGGATATGTGGTTAACTGTCTCTCGGGTATTTTGAATAGTGTGTTGACAAGTTGCACAGGACAGATGAACCATTCCTTTTCCATAGCGTGTTCTCCGTGTGACATATGTTTTGTCAGGGATTTCAGGTGTCGCATCACGTTTGTGATGTATAAAACTGTGTCGATACTGCAGCCCACTGCTGCATTCAAAGCTTTTGTGGTTAAAAAGCATTTGTGATGCCCCAGCTTGGTGCTGTGTTGGTAACTGATGTCGCAACTTGGTTGAGCTTAGTTCAGCTCTAGAGGCCTATAACTTTGCTGGCTACATTGTATCAACACTTGATCGTGAGTCGTCTTGGTGTCCAACAAGCCTCAAGAGCAGGTTGTAGGTGGACTTCTGTCCTAGAACCTAGATGGAGAACAAAAAAGTGTTATTTCAATGTTAGCCTTTGTGGGTGTCCACGACTGCCCTGACGTAGGTGTACATAAGACTGTCTGCTGTATTGCAGTGTCTTATTCGACACATCTCTTTGGTAGCGTGCTGTCATTGTAAAATATCTGGAATCCGAGTTTTGCAAGGGTGTGCTTACCCCACAAGACCACTGGCCTACAGCAGCAGAACCAACAGCAAGTAGAAGCCACCCAATGCTAGATCACCATGAAAGTGGGACCTGGGAAAGGAGCGCTGTCTCCATTGATCTGAACACTTCTGTGACTTATAAGACTTTGCTGATGTTGCTATCTCCTGCTGCATTCAAAACGTTTGTGATGTATAAAACTGTGTCGATACTGCAGCCCACTGCTGCATTCAAAACTTTTGTGGTTTATAAAGCATTTGTGATGCCCCAGCTTGGTGCTGTGTTGGTAACTCATTGTGAGATACGGGACATGTTCTTTTTATAAGAATATGTCATGGACACTACCAAGATATTGCACTGATAATTCAACATGCTATGTTGATAGTCAAAATGCTGATAACATATTCCTTTCCATAAAAGTGTTATAGTGACATTACTTGGCAATTACACCGACAACTCAATGTGTTATACTTGATATCCATAAACTCACGTGATTCGTTTCCATTGTGAGAATACCATTGCTACAATGTTACTGTTGCACCAGCAATTTCTGATACAGTTATCAGAAAACTGATCCTACAGTGTAGCTGATTGTGGGATAGCTGGGTGGGGTTAACCTCTGGGATATTGTTGTTTTGTTGTTGTTGTTGTTGTTCAGGTCTTAGCTCGATTTTACACTGTGCAACAACATAGTGGAATGTGATCAGCTGGCCTAAAAGCCTGATTTCTCCATCTGCACATAAAAGTCTGATTATATGCCATGCACATTGAGGCTAGATGAGTTTGGAGAATAGCAATATACAAGAACATTTGTAATGGCTCTATAAACTAACGATTTATAATACACAGGCACTCTATAAACTAACGATTTATAATACACAGGCCACTCTATAAAATAACGATTTATAATACACAGGCCACTCTATAAAATAACGATTTATAATACACAGGCCAAACACTACACAATAACGGTATACAATAACAACAGGCCACACTCTCCACCATTCAGCAACAGTGGGGAAAGCGATTGCACACAACAAATAGAAGACTGCTGGTGTTTTCCGTGACCGTACTGACAGACGTGAAGCTGGCTAACGTACACGTAGAGCTCCTGCCCTCCGGTCTGACTGCATGAGCTCAAATTCTTGATTCAGGGACAACGCTGTGCTTGTAAGCTTTTGTCCTTCAGCTGTGTATGAGTAGCCTACCTGACCTGCTTTACAGTTAAGAAAAGGACATGAGCCAGAAAGAAGTGACATCTACCACTGGGCCTGTGAAAACTCAAGTTCTCTACCATTCACTCCCCTATAAAACCTTCTGGTTAGAGAACAACTTTGTCCTTAACGTCAAAACTATGAATTAAAATACTTGTAAATTAGAGAAGCTTGTACAACTGTGTCCTTCTTAACGTCAAAACTATCAAATAAAATACCTGTATATTAGAGAACTTGTACAACTTTGTCCTTAATTAACGTCAAAACTGTCAAATAAAATACCTGTAAATTAGAGAACTTGTACAACTGTGTCCTTCTTAACGTCAAAAACTATCAAATAAAATACCTGTAAATTAGAGAAATTTGCACCACTTTGTCCTTCTTAACGTCAAAAAGTATCAATTAAGATACTTGTAAATTAGAAAAACTTCCTACAGCTTGACAACCTCGTTCATTTTCATTTGCCACTTAACCATCCCGTTTATGAATTTATAGGCTAGCATTCTCATCGACCCTTCGAGCTCTAACGAGTTTTCAAAGTTTTCAGTTTTTTCTCTTCGTGCCTTGCAATAACGTGCTCCAGGGCCCTAGTGCGAACCGCTCTTCCAATTTCTTTCGCAATGTAAGTTTGCATCACGGATGGACGGTCGCGCGAAACGAGATTGCCTCTGACAGAGCGTTCATTTTATACTTAAAACAGAAGTGTGTGTGTGTGTGTGTGTGTGTGTGTGTGTGTGTGTGGTGTGTGTGTGTGTGTGTGTGTTGTGTGTGTGTGTATGTGTGTGTTGTGTGTGTGTGTGTGTGTGTGTGTGTGTGTGTTTATGTATGTATGTGTGCATGTTTGTGTGTGTGAGCTACAGAGAAAGGGGGAGGGGAACAGAGAGAGAGAGAGTTAGAGGCAAAGAAAGAGAGAGAGAGAATCAGAGAGAGAGAGAGAGAGAGAGAGAGAGAGAGAGAGAGAGAGAGAGAGAGAGAGAGAGAGAGAGAGAGAGGAGAGAGAGATTACGACTCATTAAAACGATAAAAAAAGAAACAACATTCAAAGACATGATAACATTGTGTTTTCAACGTAACTATTTCACAAATAAAATTACGAATATTACGCATACATGCTGTGAGTGAAAGAAATAAAAAGAGAAAGAGAAAGAGGGGTGGGAAGGGGAGGAGAATCAAAGGACTTGAATGACTGTAGCCAACAGCTCTATCACAACGCCAGGAAGAGTTTCGACAGAAACGAGGAATTGATAGAAGGAGAGAGAACACGAGGGAGGAGGGGGGCGGAGAGAGGGACAGAGACAGAGAGACAGAGAGACAGACAGAGACAGAGAGACAGAGACAGAGATATATATAGAGAAAGACAGACAGATAGATAGATAGATAGATAGATAGATAGAGAGAGAGACAGAGACAAAGAGAGAGAGAGAGACAGAGAGAGAGAGAAACAGGGACAGCGATAAAGAGAGAGAGGGAGAGAGAGAGAGAGAGAGAGAGAGAGAGAGAGAGAGAGAGAGAGAGAGAGAGAGAGAGAGCCGGCCATTGTGAATCAGTCACCTGGCCCCTGGTGGTGTCATCCTTCACTTACAGCTGTGGAGGTCAGAACACAATCAGCATTTCTTCCTATCTCCTTTCCACTGTCACCGTGTCCTTTACTTGTCTCTGTCTCCCTTACCCCCCTCCGCTAGCACACCATCCCAGGTTATCAAATTTCCTTACTCAATCAGAAGATCCTTTGTTTTTGTTTCTTTCTGTAAATCATTCTTTTAAAGGGGAAGAAAGACACTCCAGATCAAGGGAAGGGATATTCTGTTTCTACACGAACAAATAAAGCCAGAGTGGCGTCACCTACTTTGTAGCCATGTTGTACAGTGACTGAAATATTACATCACAATATTATCTCAGGATATAAAAGAAGGAAACATAAATTCATGAGAATGGAATTTTTATTTAGTGGAAGGAGAACATAAACTTATCGACCTATACATTATGATATAAGTACTCAACGAGGAAACGTGAATGCAGTCACTAATGGAATGACAGTCGTTTCACTGTGGATGACGGATGGCAAGGCAATGTGATAAACGCACACAAAAATCTATCGCACATCAAAACACCAATGGAAGATTCTACAGTAGTGGCGTCCTGGTCTGTGTGTTTGTCAAATCACGCAAATAGCCAAAGGTAAATTGTTGCTATTTATGTTGTGATCAACATGGTTTTCTGCAGAGGCAATCAATTTACATTCCTCAAATCATCTCAACGTTAAGACAGCAGTTGAATATTGTTGACTGCATTGTAATCAAAAGGACGGTAAAAATGTTGCCATTCTTTCTTGTGAAAAAAAACCCTCTCTGAAAAAGTGAATGAAAAAATCACGCACGATCTGAATGACTTGGTGGACAGAACTGCTGATAGGGACATGGAAAGGACAGTTTAACGATTTTATCAGTCATCAGTCAACTGTCCACTTTAGTAGATAGTCATTGCCTGCAGTATCCTGGGGCTGATGACAGGTCTTTTATACTAGAGGACGTGGTGGGGTCATGGACACAGCAACCCTAAATCATACTCCAGAAATGGACAACGAACTCTCGGCACCACAAAGCCAGAGAGGACCTTCACATCTCTCCTGTGAGTGCTAGGAAAGCAGGCAGGCATAATGACCCATGAAAGCAAGGAAATTGGATTTTCAGAGAACCAGCAAATAGTGTGGACGACTAATATGCCTCAACTAATGTACTATAAAGCTGCTCCTTTCTGAATGGAACCTACAGATAGGGGCGAGGACAGAAAATGTTACACCTCTAACAGTATTCATAGCTGCTACGAGTAAAGACACCTGTAGAGTAGCAGGTGTGATTCACAGTGCAGAATACAAAACGCTTTATTGCAATGAATGCCCAGTTTGAAAAACATAATGGTCATTCACGTTCTGCTGTTTGTCATACATATTTCATTCCCTGAAACACAGTATTGGTTTAAAGAACCCACAAGATTACAGAAGGATGAGTTGTATCACCATTTATCTTCATCATCTACTTGGACAACATCACTCAATATACAAACCTTAAGCATGAAGATCTCAATGAACGAAACGGCAGCAACAAATACACAAGCTAAACAAGAGCTGTGAAAAGCCACATGATTTATCAGCATCGGCAAGACAGTGGACGAACATTTATCAAATTGGTCATCAGATAAAACGAATTAAGAACACCGAACTGCAGAATTTAGTAATTGGGAAGTTTATTCACCGAAATGAGAAAAAAATAGGGAAATTGAAACCAGAGTCTAACTAGCAAATGTTGTAAGCTACCTAATTTCCACCCTTTCTAAACTACTACAACTACTGCAACAACTACAACAACTACTACTACCACTACTACTACTTCTACTTTTACTACTACTACTAGTACTATAACTACTACTACTTCTACTACAAGTACTACTACGAGTACTACTACAAACACTACTACTAGAATTCGTACTACTGCTGCTGCTGCTGCTGCTACATTTACTGTTCATCATTCTATTTATCTTTCTGCTCCTGTGTGACAACATCAGTATTAATACGCTAGCTCGTACCTTGCTTGCTCAGCTTTGGATACTCTTTTTCCTTCAGGTTTTTAGATTTAAACTGTCAACTGTTGGCCAGCGTTCTTTTGCTGCTTCAAGACCGTCTCCCTGGAATAGATTTCCACTCTCTCTTCGACTGACACTCAATGCTTCTGCTTTTAAGTCCAGTTTTAAAATCCACATCTTTTCCATACAATTTCCTCTTTCCTTCAGTTTGTGTAAGTCTTTTATTTTTGTATTGTATGTAGTCTCCATTGATCGCATGCATAAGTCTGGTGCGTTAACGCAATTTGATTTGAATTATCAAAATTTAATATCACACGAAAACTGTAATTATTACTATTACTATTGCCACTACTATTATTGATGATGGTGGTGATGATGTTGATGGTGGTGATGATGATGATGATGTTGATGGTAATGATGATGATGTTGATGATGGTGATGATGTTGATGATGATAGTAACAACAATAATGACTACATGCACAGCGGCTCATCTCTAAAACACCTGCCACACATAATCAATCATTTGGAAAGAAAAACCAGGATTATCAATATAATCTTTGTACCCACACTGACTTAACTGTGTCAGGGCTGGACATTAAACAACATTATGAGAGAAAGACCACAACCTGTAAGGTGAGTATTTTAACAGAGCAGCAGGCAAGACAAACACAGACATGATTAGAAACGAACACATGCGTTAGATAGAACAATCCCTGTCAACAGTTACATCATACAACAGCAGATTAAGCGGGTATCAGTCAACCAGCCAAATCTTCGAGCTTATAATCAACCAGCCAACTCATCGAGCTTATAAACAGTCAACCATCCAACTCCTCGAGCTTATAAACAGTCAACCAGCCAACTCTTCGAGCTTATAAACAGTCAACCAGCCAACCCTTCGAGCTTATAAACAGTCAACCAGCCAACTCTTCGAGCTTATAAACAGTCAACCAGCCAACTCTTCGAGCTTATAAACAGTCAACCAGCCAACTCTTCGAGCTTATAAACAGTCAACCAGCCAACTCTTCGAGCTTATAAACAGTCAACCAGCCAACTCTTCGAGCTTATAAACAGTCAACCAGCCAACTCTTCGAGCTTATAAACAGTCAACCAGCCAACTCTTCGAGCTTATAAACAGTCAACCAGCCAACCCTTCGAGCTTATAAACAGTCAACCAGACAACTCTTCGAGCTTATAATTAACCAGCCAACTCATTGAGCTTATAATTAACCAGCCAACTCATCGAGCTTATAATTAACCAACCAGCCAACTCCTCGAGCTTATAATCAACCAGCCAACTCCTCAAGCTTATAATTAACCAACCAGCCAACTCCTCGAGCTTATAATTAACCAACCATCCAACTCATCGAGCTTATAATCAACCAACCAACTCATTGAGCTTATAATTAACCAACCAACCAACTCTTCGAGCTTATAATTAAACAGCCAACTCATCGAGCTTATAATTAACCAGTCAACTCATCGAGCTTATAATTAACCAACCAGCCAACTCTTCGAGCTTATAATTAACCAACCAGCCAACTCTTCGAGCTTATAATTAACCAGCCAACTCATCGAGCTTATAATTAACCAGCCAACTCATCGAGCTTATAATTAACCAACCAACCAACTCATCGAGCTTATAATCAACCAGCCAACTCATCGAACTTATAATTAACCAACCAGCCAACTCATCGAGCTTATAATCAACCAGCCAACTCATCGAGCTTATAATTAACCAACCAACCAACTCTTCGAGCTTATAATTAACCAGCCAACTCATCGAGCTTATAATTAACCAGTCTACTCATCGAGCTTATAATTAACCAACCAGCCAACTCTTCGAGCTTATAAACAGTCAACCAGAACTCTTTGAGCTTATAAACAGTCAACCAGCCAACTCTTTGAGCTTATAAACAGTCAACCAGCCAACTCTTCCAGCTTATAAACAGTCAACCATCTATACATACACACATACATGCATACATACATATACATACATATATACATACATGCATGCATACATACATACATACATACATACATACATACATACGACATACATACATACATACATACATACATACATACATACGTACGTACATAATACATATATACATATATACACACATACATACTTACATACCCTGATCTACCCTGAGTCCCAGTGCGGCTTCAGGGCCGGAAGATCGACCATCGACATGATCTTCTCTGTCCGGCAACTACAGGAAAAGTGCCGCGAGCAGCACCTTTGCCTCGCCTTCATTGATCTCACGAAAGCGTTCGACCTGGTCAGTCGGAGTGGTCTTTTCAAGCTTTTGAAGAAAATCGGCTGCCCCCCAAAACTATCAGCTGTCATCGAGTCTTTCCACGAGGATATGCATAGCACTGTGTGCTATAATAGTGCCACATCAGAGCCTTTTAGAATCAGCAGCGGAGTGAAACAGTGATGTGTTTTCGCCCCAACTATGTTCGGGATTTTCTTCTCGATGTTGCTGACCTATGCCTTCTGCAGATCTGAAGAAGGGGTATATCTTCATACAAGGACCGATGGAAAGGTCTTCAACATTGCCAGGCTTCGTTCCAAAACTAAGGTGGAAAAGAAGACCATCAGAGAAGCTCTCTTTGCAGATGCTGCTGCGCTGGCTTCCCACAGTAAACAAGATCTCCAGAGGCTCGTTGATCGCTTCGCCCACGCTTGCAGAGAGTTTGGTCTCACAATCAGCTTGAAGAAAACTGAGATCTTAGGACAAGGCTGATGATGATGATGATGATGATGATGATGATAATGATGACGACGACGACGACGACGATGATGATGGTGATGATGATGGCAACGACGACGACGATGAAGAAGAGAGAAGAAGAAGATGATGATGATGATGATCATCATCATGATGACATGGATATTCATGCTGCTATTGAGTTCAATTCTGGATTTAGACTGCGTGACAAGGCTGTATTCTACGCATACTTTCCTAAGATATCCACGCCTGAGAAATGCGGACACCTGCCGTATTGGTCAGGAAATATTTAAACACTACTCTCAATAACGCATCTGTGAACTGGATGACACTAGGCTGTGTGGTCCCACGATTCCCGACGAGTCCATGGCACGTCCAACTCTGGGCAGGAACCAGCTGAGACAGAAAAACCACACAGTAGACATTGGCAGGGTTAATGGGAATCCAGTCCCCACCCTTCCAGTCAATAGTCTGTGGTGCTCACCAATGTATCACGGTGACTGACATGTTTCTGTGTTTGCCATTTTGTCGTGGTGTTCCCATGGGCGAGGGCAGGGACCCTGCTGCAGCAGGACGAACGAGACAAGTCAGGAGATCCGCCAGCAAACAACCCACAGCCTGCCATTCCCCCCCTCCTTCCCAACCTCATTTTCCTTTCTTAACTACCATCCTACTTTCTGTGCACGGATTGGCCTGTGTGCACATACACCGACAGTGGTCTGTGGATAACTGAAGTGGTTCTCATCGACTGGAAGGACGGACGGCATGCCTGCCTGTTGAACGTTTGTGCGTCTGTTTTATATGTATGCGTGTGTACATCAGTATCGAGTTTAGGTCTGTTCATAGTACAGAAGTCCACGCAGGAGACAGTCACAGCTGGACAGCGCAGAACAGCTGCTGTTCAACAGAAAAGGGACCAGAGCACGCAGAACCCAAGGCCACAGGACCCCTCCCCATGCAGCACGTGTTGAAGAACATGTGCATCCAGGATCGGTCCTGTGTCCATGCTAGGCCATAAGGATCAATATACCTACACAACCATCACATCGACCACAATGTCCATCAAACATGCCTTCACTATTTGTGAAATAAATTCACAAAAAATCTTGACATGTGCTTAGATCCTGATGTTCATTTTTAAACTTCCAGTGTATAAAATATCATTATGTATATTCTCTATGCTATATGGAGTTCATATGTCAACATTGTGTTTTCATGTGTTTGATTTTTTGTTGTCATTTTTCGTTGCCACATTGTGTTAGATGTCCGTTTTTTTATGAAGCAAATGATGAATGACTATAAAAAGTAAAAAAAAATGTACCTTCACTATAATCTGTTTCATGTAGAGCAGTCCTAGTGTCACATTTGGACGGTTTGTTAATTCAACCTTCTTATCTAGGATCGTCCGTTACGTGGACTTGTGTATGTCTGTGTTTGAACGTCCTTTTTCATTTGGTCATTCTGACCATCGTTGGTCTCTCCTTTCGGTTGTATCTCTCTTCATTTCGTTTTGTTTCTTCCCACTATCTTTATTTCTCTTTGTCCATCTTTGTGTCTTTCTATTGATGTCTGCGATTCTCTCTACATGTGTGAGTGTGTGCGAGTCTACAAGTGTGTATATGTGTGCCAGCGTGCGTGTGCGTGCGTGTACTTGTACAGAATAAGCACCGAATAAATCAACAACAGAAGAACAATGTCGCAAGATGAATTAACCGATGGCATATCAATTCTTAACAGCAAACAGGTCAGACTTGATGACTGTATAACTGAAAGGCCCAGAGGAATGGCAAAGAGCTGGATGAGAAATCAGACTTCAGTGTTTTATGCATTTGACAATAGCCATATCTGTATCTGCCTTATCCATTAGCCATAGCCATACCTACATCTGTCCTATCTTTTGACCATAGCTATACCTACATCTGTTCTATCTTTTGATCATAGCCATATCTACATCTGTCCTATATTTTGACCATAGCCATATCTACATCTGTCCTATCTTTTGACCATAGCCATATCTACATCTGTCCTATCTTTTGACCATATCCATATCTACATCTGTCCTATCTTTTGACCATATCCATATCTACATCTGTCCTATCTTTTGATCATAGCCAACTACACGCTATTTTGACCCTAGCTATCTACATTGTTCTATCTTTTGACCATAGCCATATCTATAACTGGCCACACGCATATGTACATCTGCCCTATCCATTAGCCATAACATATCTTTATCTGCCCTATTCATTAGCCATAGCCATATCATTATCTGCCCTATCCATTAGCCATAACCATATCTTTATCTGCCCTATTCATTAACCATAACCATATCATTATCTGCCCTATTCATTAGCCATAACCATATCATTATCCGCCCTATCCATTAGCCATAGCCATAGCCATATCATTATCTGCCCTATTCATTAGCTATAGCCATATCATTATCTGCCCTATTCATTAGCCATAATCATATCTTTATCTGCCCTATTCATTAGCCATAACCATATCATTATCTGCCCTATTCATTAGCCATAGCCATATCATTATCTGCCCTATCCAATAGCCATAAACATATCATTATCTGCCCTATTCATTAGCCATAACCATATCATTATCTGCCGTATTCATTAGCCATAAACATATCTCTATCTGCCCTATCCATTAGCCATAACCATATCTTTATCTGCCCTATCCATTAGCCATAACCATATCATTATCTGCCTTATTCATTAGCCATAGCCATATCATTATCCGCCCTATCCATTAGCCATAACCATATCGTCATATGCCCTATCCATTAGCCATAACCATATTTTTTATCTGCCTATCCATTAGCCATAACCACATCTTTATCTGCCCTATCCATTAGCCATAGCCATATCATTATCTGCCCTGTTCATTAGCCATAAACATATCTTTATCTGCCCTATCCATAGGCCATAACCATATTTTTTATCTGCCCTATTCATTAGCCATTAACATATCTTTATCTGCCCTATCCATAGGCCATAACCATATCGACATATGCCCTATCCATTAGCCATAACCATATCGACATATGCCCTATCCATTAGCCATAACCATATCTTTATCTGTCCTATCCATTAGCCATAACCATATCATTATCTGCCCTATCCATTAGCCATAACCATATCATTATCTGCCCTAAACATTAGCCATAACCATATTTTTTATCTGCCCTATTCATTAGCCATAAACATATCTTTATCTGCCCTATCCATTAGCCATAACCATATCATTATCTGCCATATCCATTAGCGATAACCATATTTTTTATCTGCCCTATCCATTAGCCATAAACATATCTTTATCTGCCCTATCCATTAGCCATAACTATATCATTATCTGCCCTATTCATTAGCCATAAACATATCTTTATCTGCCCTATCCATTAGCCATAACCATATCTTTTATCTGCCCTATCCATTAGCCATAACCATATCTTTATCTGCCCTATCCATTAGCCATAACCATATCTTTATCTGCCCTATTCATTAGCCATAACCATATCGACATATTGCCCTATCCATTAGCCATAACCATATCGACATTGCCCTATCCATTAGCCATAACCATATCTGCATATGCCCTATCCATTAGCCATAACCATATCGACATATGCCCTATCCATTAGCCATAACCATATCGACATATGCCCTATTCATTAGCCATAACCATATCGACATATGCCCTATCCATTAGCCATAACCATATCGACATATGCCCTATCCTCCACACAACTATAGTGGCACTGGTGGCTCACTGTGCATTCTGGCTCTTCAGCTCTACGGCCAGTGCCATCCACAAGAGTCAGCAACACGAACCCACTGTAAGGTCACCCTCCAGAGGAAACTGTGCAGTTCTGCTGGGTGACTTTAGTGGAATATAACAGTGCTTGTTGTGATCTAAGGTACACCGGACACTCACAGTCTTCCAAGCTCTACTGGCAACAGTAGTCAGTCACTCGTGCTGCAAGAAGGAGTCAATGTCTCCCTTGTAAGCAGACCACCTCTTCCAACGACAAACCCTCAAGGACCAGTGACACTAAACAACCGACTTGAAGTCAATCTTAGGCATGGAAGGAAAGGACGAAACCAAAACAGACGTCACAACAAAACCCAGGGCATGGACGGCCGCACAGTACGGTAGAACTGTCACAATACTTTGATATTTTTAAGAGAATGGGGATGATACTGATTATGCTGACACTATCTAGTTTCATTTTGGATTGAGACTGGATGACATGGCTGTGCTGAATGCTTATTTTCATAATAGATCTGGACACCAACCAGACTCGATAGACACATACGTGTGTGGTGATGGTCTTGTGAGCAACAACCTGAATGACACAGCCATGAATCAGAGGGGACTCGACTTTAGTGATCCCAGTCTTTCCCAGTGAGCTCATAGTATTCATGATTTCACTTTTAAGACTTCACATACAGCACGCCGCGGCGCGCCCGCACACACACACACACACACACACAGCACGCACGCACACACGCACACACGCACACACGCACACACACACACACACACGCACACACACACACACACACACACACACACACACACACACACACACACACACACACACACACACACAACGTCAGTCGATGCAGTATGTCAATAAGAAAGCAGTAAAACATTTTATCCGATGATTGAAGAGAGACAAAGACACACGGGTAGCTCGAGGCTTCTATCCCAATTTCAAAAGCCGAATACATAATCCATTCACAGCAAACAAGGCCTCCGTTCAGCTCCTTGCAACATGTCACTAGCGTCGATTCACTGGCCTTTGACTGGAGTTTTAAAGTGACAGAATCCAATCACCGTCTGTCACATGCCATTCCAATATGGCTGCCCGTTTCATCTTTTGAACTGGCAAAGACCAGCAAATAACTGTCTGTGGATCTTGTCATTATCTCGCTCAAAGTACAAAGCCTCCATTGCTCTCTGTAATGTGGTGTGTGTGGCCTCGTGGACAATATTCCCCTACGACGCCGGAAATTTGGGTTCAATACAAGAAGTGATCTGGGTGCTAGTCTTTCAGATGAGACAATAAACGCAAGGTCCTGTGTGCAGCTTGCAGTTTTACGCACATTAAAGATCCCACAGCAACAGAAATCTCTGGCTTAATTCAGAAGAAAAAACTAAAACCTATTTTCACAGACAAAAAAAAAGAGAGGGAGAGAGAGAGAGAGAGAGAGAGAGAGAGAGAGAGAGAGAGAGAGAGAGAGAGAGAGAGAAAAAGAGAGACTGACAGAGAGAGAGAGATAGAGAAAGAGATAGATAGATAGAGAGAGAATGAGAGAGGGAG
This sequence comes from Monoplex corrugatus, assembly GCA_030674185.1. Lineage (NCBI taxonomy): Eukaryota > Metazoa > Mollusca > Gastropoda > Littorinimorpha > Ranellidae > Monoplex > Monoplex corrugatus. The sequence continues at coordinate 35,635,803 of JAPXFY010000016.1, read as the reverse complement.
AGAGACAGAGAGAGAGAGAGAGAGACAGAGAGAGAAAGAGAGGCAGACAGACAGACAGACAGACAGACAGACAGACAGACAGACGCATATTGGATGAATGAAAAAAAATGGGTGGCGCCCTACTCTAGCAATGTGTTTTCCCTCAGGAGATTGGCCCATATGTCATGCAGGGAAAAAATCTCTATTTTCCCCCTGATGTCAGTAATTTCTTGTTTCTGTATCTTAGGTAGCAGACCAAATTGACCTATTTACACAAAGACAGACAGGGACATTAGTCGATTTTTGGTGGTACAAGTTATGTCACACTGGAGATGGCATAGAATTTCTTTCACAATTACATCTCTAGAACAAAACCTGTAGGAGTTGCGGCCAACTGAAATGTCAAATATACGTTAACTTCGTCTGGAGAAAAAGGAGGAAACATTTAGAGAATAGTCACCGACAGATTTCCCTAAGCAACTGGCTACTATACTGTAAGTGTCTTTGGGCTTGTTGACTCGCTTGTGTGCAGCACTCCAAGCTGATGTCATACATTGCACAGAATATTGAAGTTTTTGTTGGGGGGTAAGTTGATAGTCATGTGAAAATTGCCAATTTCGGGTATTTTCAACGAAAGATTGGAGATGATATCACTCTACTTGTTTGATTTTGATGCCTTTTCAGTGCGAAACCCATGGCATGCCTAAAGAAGAGCCTAAAGAACAAGTTGTATGTTTAATTTCACCCAAATAGACCTTCATCATTATGTGCATTTTTGGTAAAAATACATCAGGTGGGTTGCCATTACCTTCCTCAAGCGCAGTGCACATACTGTGCAGGTGTCCTGGCCATTGTTTCCTTGGAAGTCCTCTGCCCACGACCGTGAAGTAGAAGCCAATTGTTGTGCAGTACTCTGCCTTCGCCTCCTAATTCATCCATCCCCTGCTTCCAGGACTTCAGTGATTGGAGTTATGACGCCCCTTGCTCGCCTGACAGTATTCATTGTAGGGTTGTGAGACCACTTTATAGAAGTACAGGTACCACCTTATGCCCCAGCCTCCCCAAGAATACTGACACCGTTTGGTCCGTGACTGCTTATTGGGTATTTGCAGCTGGCCCCCATATCTGAGGGTCATTCCCTTATCCGCCACCTGGGGACGCGTTGGGTCGGTCTGGGAGTAGATGGTGGTATCTAGGTATGCAGCAGCCAACAACGACAGGTGAAACAGGTGAAACCTTCATCACCTTCCTAAAGCCATAACTGGGTTTGCTTATGTGTGATGTATGCTCCCATGTGAGGACAGGTCACGTATGCTACCCCATGTAATCTTTTGGTTTGATTTGAAAAGGTCCTCCTGATGATGATGATGGTGATGATGATGATGATGATGATTACATTTATGATGATGAATGATGCTGACGCTGCTGTTGCTGGTGCTGCTCATGATGATGATTCTGTCGTTGTTGCTACTGCTGCTGCTGATGGTTGGCCTCCTGTAGGTTCCCAAGGTCTATGAAGTTTGCACCACTGTATTGACGTCTCCAGGGCACAAGCCTGGGCATAGTGATGTGCAGAACCTGCCGTTGTCCTCAAAGCAAGCTTCTTTTTATCACAGCAATGGTTAGACACACATTCAATACAGCCTACAGCTATTGAAAAGAGTTTTTTGAAATGACAAAACTGTTCTTAATAAATGCAGACAGCTTCACTTGTTAGAAAAATGTTCCTTATGTCTGTTTTTTTTTATGTCTATGAGAAGAGTTTTTTAAAAATAATTTTTACAGAATTTTCTTGCTTTGGATCTTTAATGTGTGCTGAGATCATGACAGTATCTCAGATATCTTTCTCTCTGTGTGTCTCACTCTCTGTGTGTGTCTCTCTGTGTCTCTGTCTGGGTCTCTGTCTCTGCCTGTCTCCTTCTGTCTGTCTGTCTGTCTGTCTCTATCACTCTCTCACTGAGTCAATCTGTGTACCGTATGTTGTTTACTGCCATGTGAGTTATAACACACGTGCATTTCGTATATTTCAGTGTCCAGTGAGACTTAGATTAGATTTTGCAATCTCATGTGGGCCAAGTGCCCTGGGAACGAAAATGTTTTGGAATTTCTCATTTCTTACCTCACCTACACCCCAGGCCCCATATCGCTATTTCTCTGTATGTGACCAAGCTGGTGTATTGTGTGTACGTGCATGTGCTTGTGCGTGTGCGTGTGTGGTGTGTGTGTGCGAGCGCTTGCATGCGTGTGTGCGCGTGCGTGTGTGTATGTGTGTGTGTGAGCGTTCGTGTGTGTGCGTGCGTGCTTGCGCGCGCGCGCGCGTGTGTGTGTGCAAGTGTGCACATAATCTCTGTCCCAATAATCACATGTTCCTTGTTCAGCCTGCACGCTACATCCCTAGGGATTTCTCTTTTCCATGTAGTCCACACTTTCTGTGGCCTGGGTCGTTTCAATGACAGGCTGGTACAAAGAAAGACATAATCCACACGGTAGGTAGGACAATCCACACGGTAGGTAGGACAATCACACGCTAGGTAGGACAATCCACACACTAGGTAGGACAGTCCACACGCTAGGTAGGACAATCCACACGCTAGGTAGGACAATCCACACGCTAGGTAGGACAATCCACACGCTAGGTAGGACAATCCACACGCTAGGTAGGACAATCCACACGCTAGGTAGGACAATCCACACGCTAGGTAGGACAATCCACACGCTAGGTAGGACAATCCACACGCTAGGTAGGACAATCCACACGGTACATGTAGTAGGACAATCCACACGGTACATGTAGTAGGACAATCCACGCGCTAGGTAGGACGTCAAGACCTTGCCAACATACAGTGCTTATCTATTGGATGATAACTTATGCCATGACCAGTCTGGATCTTCTCCATCACATGGCACCTATGACGTCAGTTCATATGAAATTCATCCCGAGCGCGGGGACGCCATCTTGAAAGATGGAAACGGAAACTGTGTAAAAACATGTAATGCTTATCTAATGTATACGAACTGGCTGCAGACAAAAGATATTATGCTTACTTTATCATTACCATCACTTTAACTATCACCATCATCATCATCATCGTTATCATCATCAACATCTTCATTATCATCATTCTTTTTCTCCTTTATTTGAGTCAGTATGCGTTCCATTTTTTTTCTCGCTTTTATTCGAGTCAAAATGCGTTCATGTCGCGACAGAACCAAACAGCCAAAGAAATACTACACGTAAACACACGACATCAAAATCAACATCCAGTTTTGTAACACATATGATAAAGAAAGAAAAGTGGAACTAGGAAAGAAACCTTGTAATGTTTAGGACAACTAGATTGTCAAAAACGTAAATCACAACTGTCACCTTATTGTTATTGTTGTTTAAAGTCCAGCCGACTACATAGGGCCAGATCAGGGCTACAACCGCTTCAAAAGATACAGGAAAAAAAAGGAGAAAAATTAAGCACACATATCAATGCATTCGCGCACATAATGTAATGAGATGCCTCTGGTGTTGACTACTCCGTCCAATTTATCTCGCAGGTGATTTACAAAACACACCTGAATACAAATGTAAGCTTACCTAAGAACACTAAAACATAAAAATGGGCATGAATTACCTAAAATTGCTTCCCTATGTCTCACCTTCCTAGAACCAAAAATGCACTTAATACACATACCTAATTACCAATCCTAAGAAAAAGTACATAAGACTTTATCGAGCACATACAGGTGAATGGCCCAGTAAGGCAGAAAATGATAGGAAGAAATGACAGAAAGCAAAGAGGAAGAAAGAAACAAAGAGGGTGACAGAAAAGAGGGAATTTCTAGCACATAATTTGCAGAGGGTGGGGATACTATTCATACTGAAATAACCCCGGACATCCCCACGGGGGGAAACTGTCAAAGAAAGAAAAGAAAGTGACCCCCAGCCGCTACCATATGGAAGGTTGTGGGTACGACTCTCCTCAGTCCTGTCAAAACTATTGCAGGAGTTCCTTTTACTCCAGTCGGTTCCTATACACAGCTAATTGTGCTATGGAATTACTGGCAAGACTGGGACCAGAAAGTGGATGCACTTCACGGATGCGTCATTGAGGGTGTTGCTTAAATCTCCTTACTAACACCGCAAGTGTCTGTATCTCTCACGCCTGAATGACGCAAGCATGTTAAGAAAGTAAGCATAGAGCACAGCTTTGTATGGCATTCGCAATCCAAAATGGAACTACAGAGTAGCTTGAATATCATCATCATCATTATCATTATCATCATCATCATCATCATCATCATCATCATCATCATCATCATCATCATCATGATGATCATCATCATCATCATCATAGCATTGTAAATGAGTTTTCGAGATTATATGTAGAGTAGGAAGTAGAACAGTATACTAACTAACTAACTAACTAACTAACTAACTAACTAACTAACTGACTAACTAACTAACTAACTAACTAACTAACTAACTAATAACTAACTGACTAACTAACTGACTGACTGACCGACTGACTAACCAACTAACTAAACAAATAAAAAAGAATGATTGAATGAATGAATGAATGGATGAATGAATGAATGAGTGAATGAATGAATGAATAAACAAATAAATAATAAATAGACATCCAATTCATTGCACAGGCTCGCAGTTTTCAAATAAATAAATGAATAAAATTATCATCTTATACTTTCTCCTAAGCAACACCGCAGGTGCCTGTATCTCTCACGCCTGATTTCTTTCCATCAGTTGTGCATGTGTAAAAGAAGAGCATGGAAAGCAAGATACACCTGGCCATAGTACACTCAGGAAAGTTAATACAGAGAGGTGAGAAATGTGACGTGGATGTTGCAGAGTGGAGGAGGAGAAAAGGCGGTTAGAGGAAGGAAAGAGAGTGAGCAAGAAGAAAGTGGTAATAATAATGGTGGGGGTTGTGTGGGGGTGGGTATAATGGAATGGAATCCTAATTGTTTCGCATTGCATCAAAGGAGGGAGTTGCTGCCCCTGTCTGAATCGCACTCTATGGTTTTTATTTGCAGGTGTGAGGAGGGGTAAACAGAAGGAAAAGAAGACTGGACAGGGCAAGGGAGTGCACGATAACGAGAGAGAGAGAGAGAGAGAGAGAGAGAGAGAGAGCCAGCCAGCCAGACAGACAGCCAGCCAGCCAGCCAGACAGACAGACAGAGACAGAGAGAGACACACATAGAGACAGACAAAGAGAGACAGACAGAGAGAGAGAGAGACAGAGAGAGAGAGAGAGAGACAGAGAGAGAGAGAGAGAGAGAGACTGAGACAAACAGACAGACAGACAAAAAGAGACAGACAGAGATAGAGACGGACAGAGGCAGAGAGACAGCGGATGCTTTGTATCAGAGAGAGAGAGAGAGAGATAGAGAGAGAGGGGGGGAGCGGATGCTTTGTATCAGAGAGAGAGAGAGAGAGAGGAGGGGGGGGGGGCGGATGCTTTGTACCAGAGCTTTGTCAATACAGTTCAAGTCTGAAGAGTATGAGTATTGTCTTTGTGTCCAAGTGTGATACATTAAAAGTCAACTGCTTTCAACACTCCCACAGCAAGCCGTACTCTAGATAGATTCCTTGCAGTTTATTACTTTGTATGTGAGTTAGAGAGAAACACAGACACAGAGACACAGACACAGAGACACAGACACAGAGACACAGACACAGACACAGACACACACACACACACACACACACACACACACACACACACACACACACACACACACACACACTGATGCACACATGGAAACACGTAAGCACGTGCACACACACACACACACAAACACACACACACACACACACACACACACACACACACACACACACACACACACACACACGACACACACACACGCACACACACACACTTGCCCAATTTTTCTCCAGAGGCACTGTGAATCAGTCAGTGAGAACGTTTATAGTGGCGTCCTTTATTTGCAGCTGTAGAGGCTGGGATAAGATGTCAGGTCATCTCATCATCTTCCTTACCTCCTCCATCTATATCACTCCCCGCCTTATTTCCCTGATCTGTTAGAAATACACCGCGTTAAGTTTTCATTTTGTTTGTAGGACGCGCCATGAACAATGGGTAGTGAAGATGTTTCACAAGGGTGAATGAACACTTTCTTCATCTTTTTGAGTCAACACTTTCTTCATCTTTTTGAGTCAAGTCAGTCAAGGCCAACGCTGCGTCACCTACACACAGGTCTGTCTTCTTGTGGAAGGAAGTCTCAGGGTGAAAACACAGGCTTGACATCAACAAAGGTTTGGCAAACTCCACACACACTGCTGATAAGGAGTTGGATTGATTTGCTTGCAGGTGACAGACTTAATCTTGTGTTTTTTTGCACGATGCTGAAGGCGGATTTATCAGGTTGTATTGCTTCCAAAATCTGTTACACAGGTGCCATGTCAGTGACAGAAAAGTGCAAAATAGCCATGGCAACTATCATAAACCTTAACATAACCTCTTCACACAGCAAAACGTTCAGGTTGACGTATATCTTATAACAATACGGACTGATGTCATCACAGTGTCAGGGTCAATTCTCTCCAGACAGCCCGTCTGCACCCGGAATAAATTTCATATGCACTAAAACCATGTGATGGACACAGATCCAAAATGTTCATGGCATCAGCCATCGTGCATATAAACTCAACATGGTGATAGAATCTTGAGGTTCTATCTGATTATTGGTTCTACACAGTATTGTCTATGCTTGTATCAGTTCTCACATATTGAACCTATAGATCATTTGGTTCACTTGTGTCAGTCCGTATTGGTTCTATAAATTACTGTCTGTCTTGTGTCAGTCCGTTATGAAACAAACCCTAGCTCTCTGTAATGCTTTGTGGAGCTGTCTTACATATTACGAAAGCTCTCAGCCAAGCCGCTAATATCAGTTTGATAGAATGTCTATATAACAGCCACTTGTGAGCACAGACATCACGGTCCCATCCCTTACCACAAAGTATCAACACCCACCCCCTCTACATGTACTTATCGCATAAATACACATTACGTCACACAACGTGCTAAACATATTGCCGACCATGTTAGCTCATATAACGACAAAAATAACTATACTGTTACATCGTGTCATAGATCTTTGAGACCCCCCGGGGAGATGCCAGGGGCTCCTTCAGTATAAATAGTATCCCCACCTTCTGGAAATTTTGTACTAGAAATTCCCTCTTTTCTGTCACTCTCTTTGTTTCTTTCTTCCTCCTTTGTTTTTTGTCACTTCTTCTTATCACTTTCTGCCTTGTCGGGCCATTCACCTGTATATTTTCCATAACGTCTATCGTACTTTCTCTTAGGATTGATATTGGCTACAGGTATCGAGTGCACTTTTGGCTCTAGGGAAATGAGACATGCAGAAGCATTTTTTGGTAATTTATGCCCGTTTTTATGTATGTTTTAGTGTCCTTAGTTATGTTTAAATTTGTATTCAGGTACTTTGTTTTAAATCCTCTGTGCGGTAAATTGGACGGAGTGGTCAACGCCAGGGGCATCTCCTTAGATTATGTGCATGAATGCATTGGTATGTGTACTTAATTTTTGTTGTTGTTGTTGAAGTATTGTGTATGTTTTGAACTGGTTATAGCCCTGATATGGCTCTATGCAGTAGGCTGGGCTCTTAACAAAAACGAATGTAGTGTCAAGGAGCACACAACGATCTAGCGACGTCCGTGGGGTGCTGTGACAACGTGTAGGTGAGACAAGGGAGGCCATGTATAGGACTCACATTACAATTATCACAAATCGTTCTTTTATAGCCATGTTTCTCCAACTCATTGGAGTCACTGTGCATTACACACGATAAGACATTTAAGTGGAGTACAGAGAACTCAAGCCGTTACCACAGTCCACTATGTTGTTGCACAGACTGCATCTTTGGTGGGTGTGCTTCTGGGTGCTTTATGTGTTTATACGCAGCCACTGACATGACTTACAGAATCTCTGACGTGCAAATGTGACATTTTGCTCTGTGAAATGCACATCGGGATTAGTCTATAGATATCCGTAGAAGTGATTAGATATATTTAGCATTTCCATCTCACACCGGGCCAAAGTCTCGTTTAAACTTCATCATTTTGTATTCAGCGCACTCAGGTATGCATTTGAAAGGGGAAATAATATAATTGTATGACTGTCCCGTTTTCTTTTCTCCATCCATACATTCAAACTTTTTTGTTACAGAGTTTAATGACTTTTTCTATAATGAAAAATGGACGAACTCAGCATTTTGTCTAACGTACAGCGTGCATGTAGACTGCGTTTTCACTATGAAAACAATGATAAATCGTATGGAATGAGTTAGCTGCCTCATTGACACATACTGCTGTGGTAAGTATTATGCATGAGTTTCACTGTTTCACTAATGGTTAATGCACTCTCCACGTCGGTGAGCGATTACTCGTTGCTTTTTCTGGGATGTTTCCGACTGGAGCTGTGAGGTCATGCAGTATGACGTAGAGTGCTGCTGTTAATCACACTGTGAGAACAGGAAACCTCGCTGCCTGCACCATGTAGGGCAGAGATTGCCTTACAGTTCGCACAGTGCCAGTGATTGTCTTTCAAAGACGTCAATACCTAGGCAGTGAATGACCGATGAGGAAAAGAAAATTGGATTGCAGAGAAGCAGCAGATGGTGTGGACGATGAGCATGTATCAGCTAACATTCCAAGGGGCCGTCCTTTCTAACAGGAATAGACACAAGTAAAGGTGGTGAACCCAGAAAAGTTCCCCCTCCAGATCTATCGTTGACAGTTCTCTTGTTTTGCCTCAAAGGGAAAGAACCTTTTCCTCGTCCACAAAAGAATGTACAGACACACTGTGTACTCACTCACCGTGTCTTTTGTAGTGGTTGTGGAGGGGTGGGCAGGGTAGGAAAGTGCTTTCTGTCAAGTCTCAATCCAAAGACTCTTTTCGTTTCAGCTGTCTGTGAGAACATGATTTCACGCAGTAAGCAATGCCTTTGGGTGGACATACAGATATTTTGTCACATAGAATATCAGTAACCCATTATCTTTTTTCAGTACGGACGGGGCGGGCGAGGGAGGGGGAAGGAGGACTGTTCTACTAAGGCCATCTTTGCCACATACAGGCAATAATGTTTTTCAGCACATAATTTCAAATGATGTCATGTCAGTATGATCGGAATGTTTTATTTTCTAATTACGACAGTCACTCCTGCCATATACTCCCACGTCACAACTTGTACACGTATTCATGATTTTTTTTTTTCGGTCATGGACTAAAGAAATACACATATTACAATATCTGGCAAGCATGGTTTTCTAAGTGAATCTTGTTCAAATAATCATGTCTTCCGCTTGATGAAGACAGATGTAATTTTATGAATTAAAACATGTTCAAATAATGATATCTTCCTCTTGACGAATCAGAACCAATACTATCCGCACATACAAGCAAGGGAGTATATAAACATATGATCTATCGAACTTTATCATAAAGCGTTCTCATTCTCGCTGTTCTCCAAACTCATTGGGACTTACTGTGCATAACATCCGGTCAGATTTTTCAGTGGAGCATGGAGAACCCAGATCATCATGTTAGTGGTAATATTTAAGTTAATGTTATAGTTCTTCTGTTCAAGTAAACTCCACGCATTTAGTTCTTTTGTTCGCATGTACTCTACGTTTCTAGTTCTTCTGTTCAAGTGTACTCTAATTCTTCTGTTCACGTGTACTTTGCGTATATAGTTCTTCTGTTCGCATGTACTCTACGTATTTAATTCTTCTGTTCAAGTGTACTCTTAGTTCTTCTGTTCACGTGTACTTTGCGTATATAGTTCTTTTGTTCGCATGTACTCTACGTATTTAATTCTTCTGTTCACGTGTACTTTGCGTATATAGTTCTTCTGTTCGCATGTACTCTACGTATTTAATTCTTCTGTTCAAGTGTACTCCAATTCTTCGGGTTCACGTGTATTTCGCGTATATAGTTCTTTTGTTCGCATGTACTCTACGTGTTTAATTCTTCTGTTCAAGTGTACTCTATGTATTTAGTTCTTCTATTTAAGTGTACTCTTCACTATTCAGTTTTTCTGTTCAAGTGTACTCCACGTATGTAATTCTACTGTTCAAGTATGCTCCACGTATTTAGTTCTTCTGTTCAAGAGTACTTCATGTATTTAGTTCTTCTGTTCGCATGTACTCTACGTATTTAATTCTTCTGTTCAAGTGTACTCTACGTATTTAGTTCTTCTGTTCGCATGTACTCTACGTATTTAGTTCTTCTGTTCGCATGTACTCAATGTATTTAGTTCTTCTGTTCGCATGTACTCTACGTATTTAGTTCTTCTGTTCGCATGTACTCTACGTATTTAGTTCTTCTGTTCGCATGTACTCTACGTATTGAGTTGTTCTGTTCACATGTACTTTACGCATTTAGTTCCGTTCAAGTATGCTGTACGTATTTAGTTCTGTTTAAGTATGCTGTAGTATTTAGTTCTGTTTAAGTATGCTGTACCTATTTAGCTCTGTTTAAGTATGCTGTACATATTTAGTTCTGTTCAAGTATGCTGTACGTATCTAGTTCTGTTTAAGTATGCTGTACGTATATAGCTCTGTTTAAGTATGCTGTACGTATTTAGCTCTGTTTAAGTATGCTGTACGTATTTAGTTCTGTTTAAGTATGCTGTACGTATTTGGTTCTGTTTAAGTATGCTGTACGTATTTAGTTCTGTTTAAGTATGCTGTACGTATTTAGTTCTGTTTAAGTATGCTGTACGTATTTAGTTCTGTTTAAGTATGCTGTACGTATTTAGTTCTGTTTAAGTATGCTGTGCGTATGTAGTTCTGTTTAAGTATGCTGTACCTATTTAGTTCTGTTTAAGTATGCTGTACGTATTTAGTTCTGTTTAAGTATGCTGTGCGTATTTAGTTCTGTTTAAGTATGCTGTACCTATTTAGCTCTGTTTAAGTATGCTGTACGTATTTAGTTCTGTTCAAGTATGCTGTACGTATCTAGTTCTGTTTAAGTATGCTGTATGTATATAGCTCTGTTTAAGTATGCTGTACGTATTTAGCTCTGTTTAAGTATGCTGTACGTATTCAGTTCTGTTTAAGTATGCTGTACGTATCTAGTTCTGTTTAAGTATGCTGTACGTATTTGGTTCTGTTTAAGTATGCTGTACGTATTTAGTTCTGTTTAAGTATGCTGTACGTATTTAGTTCTGTTTAAGTATGCTGTACGTATTTAGTTCTGTTTAAGTATGCTGTACATATTTAGTTCTGTTTAAGTATGCTGTGCGTATGTAGTTCTGTTTAAGTATGCTGTACGTATTTAGTTCTGTTTAAGTATGCTGTACGTATTTAGTTCTGTTTAAGTATGCTGTACGTATTTAGTTCTGTTTAAGTATGCTGTACGTATTTAGTTCTGTTTAAGTATGCTGTACGTATTTAACTCTGTTTAAGTATGCTGTACGTATTTAGTTCTCTTCAAGTATGCTGTACGTATTTAGTTCTGTTTAAGTATGCTGTACGTATTTAGTTCTGTTTAAGTATGCTGTACGTATTTAGTTCTCTTCAAGTATGCTGTACGTATTTAGTTCTGTTTAAGTATGCTGTACGTATTTAGTTATGTTTAAGTATGCTGTGCGTATGTAGTTCCGTTCAAGTATACTCTTTCTTGATGGACTTCAGAACCAACCAGGGACAGTTCTATCCCGGGTTTATTTCTGGCATGTTCTAATGTTTCACTGAACCAAAGAAAGCGTGGCTGTGATCCTGGTGATAGCATGCACTGGGCTGGGTGATGCAGACCATAAATTGCGTGGATGGGAGGATGGAGACTATGTGTCGTGTTGTCTGGTGACTGATTTCTGTGCTGGGGCTGTGAAGGACATCGGTGAGGTCAGTAGCAGGAAACTCTGGGGAGAGCTGGACAGCACGAGATCCTCAAAGGAGAAGTCCTCATGCAAGTGTTTCGGCCTCAAATTCCTTACACTCTAATGGGACCTGGTCGCATCCAGGTCATGACTCCTGGATGACCCTCTACTGTCATCAATAGTTCACCAGTTTAAACCGGGCGTTGGATGTATTTCCATCTGTCTCCATGGTTTAAACCCTTTCTACATCGCGGATAGAGATACGTATTTCAATACAATGTAATCTGGATTGATTGTTCCACTGAAAGACTGATACAAGCACGGACATAAAGCCCGTACCCTAGGTAGGACATCACCTGCCAGCGCATAGTGCTTTATGTGTGCGGACCAAAGGCGTGTGCATGATCGTTTGACGTCTTCTCCATCACATGGCATCAGTGGTGTCAATGAATATGGATTTTATTCCGAGTGCAGACTTGCTATCTCAGAAAACTGAAATTGGAACAGTTTGCTGGGAAAAGGTAGTGGAATATCTATAACTAATGTTGTTGTTGTTGTTGTTGTTGTTGTTGTTGTTGTTGTTGTTGTGTGTGTGTGTGTGTGTGTGTGTGTGTGTGTGTGAATAAGTGAGTGAGTGAGTGCTTTATATGTACATACATATGTATATATATATATATATATATATATATATATCATGTTATATATACAGAGAGGGAGAGACAGACAAGAGAGAGAGAGAGAGCGAGGGAGAGGGAGAGACAGAGACAGAGACAGAGACAGAGAGACAGACACCGAGAGAGAGCAAGAGAGATAGAGAACCAATCATTGTAATGAAGAGTGAATGCATCTGACTGATGACTGGGAGGTTGGAAGTTTGAAAAAGACAGTGAAATCGTGTTGATAGCAGTTTTTGGCGGTCATGATCAAAGGTTAATCAAATATAGATCAGTCTTAAGGAAATCCTTAATGTGGCAGTCCAGTGCGTGGCCTGTGTTTTATCTGAAGTTGGTTGACTTATCAACATGGCAATGGTTGTGAAAGACAACCTGGGTGGGTGGCGCTATGTTAAACTGCCCTTTTCACTGTCCATCTTATAATAACTGTCGTTCTGTGGCATTGCAGAATTAGATAACCGCCTCCACCTCCTTTACTGTGCTGAAATCGTTATGCCAGCCGGCCATATTACCCGAGATTGATGCTGATGTGAAACTGAATCAACGGAGCTATCAGGGTTGCATTTAGGTCTGTCCGACATTGAATCGACCAACCAATTAGGCGTGTATTCACGTCCGTCTCCTAAAATACATCGATGCATTGTGAGTGAGCAATCTAAAATCAGTTTATTGATGAATCTCCTATCCATTGCATACCTTTGGAGTCGTGTCACAGAACTGCCGGTGCATTTTCTATTACTTAGACTTGAATTATGGACTACATTCAATCACATGGAGATATGTAGTGTCTAATATGTTCCATCGACATGTGCAGTGTCTAATATGTTCCATATATGTAGAGTCTAATATGTTCCATCGCGATATGTAGTGTCTGATATATCCCATATATGTAGTGTCTGATATATTCCATACATATAGTGTCTAATATGTTCCATATACATGTATGTAGTGTCTGATATGTTCCATATATGTAGTGTCTGATATGTTCCATATATGTAGTATCTGATATGTTCCATACATATGGTGTCTAATATGTTCCATACATGTGGTGTCTGATATGTTCCATACATGTGGTGTCTGATATGTTCCATACATGTGGTGTCTAATATGTTCCATACATGTGGTGTCTGATATGTTCCATACATATGGTGTCTGATATGTTCCATACATGTAGTGTCTAATATGTTCCATACATATGGTGTCTAATATGTTCCATATATGTAGTGTCTGATATGTTCCATACATGTGGTGTCTGATATGTTCCATACATGTGGTGTCTGATATGTTCCATACATGTGGTGTCTGATATGTTCCATACATGTAGTGTCTAATATGTTCCATACATGTGGTGTCTGATATGTTCCATACATGTGGTGTCTGATATGTTCCATACATGTGGTGTCTAATATGTTCCATACATGCAGTGTCTAACATGTTCCATACATGTGGTGTCTAATATGTTCCATACATGTAGTGTCTAATATGTTCCATACATGTAGTGTCTAATATGTTCCATACATGTAGTGTCTAATATGTTCCATACATGCAGTGTCTGATATGTTCCATATATGTAGTGTCTAATATGTTCCATATACATGTATGTAGTGTCTGATATGTTCCATATATGTCGTGTCTAATATGTTCCATACATGTAGTGTCTAATATGTTCCATACATGTGGTGTCTGATATGTTCCATACATGTAGTGTCTAATATGTTCCATACATGTGGTGTCTGATATGTTCCATACATGTGGTGTCTAATATGTTCCATACATGTAGTGTCTAATATGTTCCATACATGTGGTGTCTAATATGTTCCATACATGTAGTGTCTAATATGTTCCATACATGTAGTGTCTAATATGTTCCATACATGTAGTGTCTAATATGTTCCATACATGCAGTGTCTGATATGTTCCATATATGTAGTGTCTAATATGTTCCATATACATGTATGTAGTGTCTGATATGTTCCATATATGTCGTGTCTAATATGTTCCATACATGTAGTGTCTAATATGTTCCATACATGTAGTGTCTAATATGTTCCATACATGTAGTGTCTAATATGTTCCATACATGTGGTGTCTAATATGTTCCATACATGTAGTGTCTAATATGTTCCATACATGTGGTGTCTAATATGTTCCATACATGTAGTGTCTAATATGTTCCATACATGTGGTGTCTGATATGTTCCATACATGAGGTGTCTGATGTGTTCCATACATGCAGTGTCTGATATGTTCCATACATGTAGTGTCTAATATGTTCCATACATGTAGTGTCTTATATGTTCCATACATGTAGTGTCTGATATGTTCCATATATGTCGTGTCTGATATGTTCCATACATGTAGTGTCTAATATGTTCTATACATGTAGTGTCTAATATGTTCCATACATGTAGTCTAATATTTTCCATACATGTAGTGTCTGATATGTTCCATACATGTAGTGTCTAATATGTTCCATACATGTAGTGTCTAATATGTTCCATATATGTAGTGTCTAATATGGTCCATATATGTAGTGTCTAATATGTTCCATACATGTAGTGTCTGATATGTTCCATACATGTAGTGTCTAATATGTTCCATACATGCAGTGTCTAATATGTTCCATACATACAGTGTCTAATATGTTCCATACATGTAGTGTCTAATGTGTTCCATACATGTAGTGTCTAATATGTTCCATACATGTAGTGTCTAATATGTTCCATACATGTAGTGTCTAATATGTTCCATATATGTAGTGTCTAATATGTTCCATACATGTGGTGTCTAATATGTTCCATACATGTAGTGTCTAATATGTTCCATACATGTGGTGTCTAATATGTTCCATCGAGATGTGCAGTGTCTAATATGTTCCATATATGTAGTGTCTAATATGTTCCATACATGTGGTGTCTAATATGTTCCATCGAGATGTGCAGTGTCTAATATGTTCCATATATGTAGTGTCTAATATGTTCCATATATGTAGTGTCTAATACGTTCCATACATGTAGTGTCTAATATGTTCCATATATGTAGTGTCTAATATGTTCCATACATGTAGTGTCTAATATGTTCCATACATGTAGTGTCTAATATGTTCCATACATGTAGTGTCTAATATGTTCCATACATATGGTGTCTAATATGTTCCATACATGTAGTGTCTAATATGTTCCATACATACAGTGTCTAATATGTTCCATACATGTAGTGTCTAATATGTTCCATACATACAGTGTCTAATATGTTCCATACATATAGTGTCTAATATGTTCCATACATATGGTGTCTAATAT
>JAPXFY010000016.1:35612465-35614965 GCA_030674185.1 Monoplex corrugatus | reverse complement strand
AAAGCCTACTTGTCTTCAGAAGCTGGTCTCGCTGAATACGTCTCCCACAAAGACAAATAAGCCAGGCTGATGGGAGACAACGAGGTGTTCACCCCTTCCCGACAAAACACGAGAACAGAACGGAGTGAAAGAATGATGTGCTCTGGCGACCATATTTCCTTCCACTCTTCCCACGGCAACCCTGGCCGATACATTCATCGGTGTGCGTGTGTGTGTGTGTGTGTGTGTGTGTGTGTGTGTGTGTGTGTGTGTGTGTGTGTGTGTGTGTGTTGTGTGTATGTATGTGTGTGTGCGTGCGTACGTAAGTGTGTGTGTGTGTGTGTGTGTGTGTGTGTGTGTGTGTGAGTGTGTGTGTATGTTTGTGTGTGTGAGTGTGAGTGTGTGTGTGTGCGTGTGAGTGTGTGTGTGTGTGAGTGTGTGTGTGAGTGTGTGTATATGTGCGTGTGCATGTGCGTGCGTGCGTGCGTGCGTGTGTGGTGTGTGTGTGTGTGTGTGTGTGTGTGTGTGTGTGTTGTGTTGTGTGTATGTGTATGTGCGAGTGCGCGTGTATTTTTGTGTGTTTGTGTCTATATGTGTCCGTGTGTGTACATGGGTACGTGTGTATACGTGTGTGTGTGTGTATGTACGTATGTGTGTGTGTGTATCTAGGTGTATGTGTACGTAGGTGTGTATGGGCGTCTGTATGTGTGTGTGTGTACGTCTCTCTCTCTCTCTGTGTCTGTAAGCACATCTGACAACGTTTCAACCTCAATAATCATGTCCCTTGTTAACAACACGCTTAAGATACTCCAGAATTTCTTTTTCCGGTTTGGTCCTCACTTTGGAAAGAACAGGCAGGAAGACTGTTCTCACAAGTGATTACTTTGTCTTTCTGGGAGAGAACTTAATGAACATAGACTTGGCGCCTTCTTGTTCTTATTCTTTCACTGTTCTTCTTTCTCATTATTGTTGTTAATGTCTCTACGCAACTATGCTTTTGGAATACGACCGCTTAACACTTTAAACGTAAAAATTATACTCTGGTATCAACAGTCATTGTCATATATTACAAAATACACCCATTTAACAAAACAGTAAAATAACAGACAAATTAATATTAACTTTCACCTGCCATTGTTGTTCGAAAAAAAGAAATGAAAAAAATCCGCTGTAGTGAATGCCTCAATTTATTTGTCTGTGTAATACGTGTCTCTCAAGTTTCTGATCTGTGTTTCAAATGTCTCACAATGTTCTGTTCTGCGTTATAAATGTCTTTCAACTTCCTGTTCTGTGTAATAAATGTCTTACAATTTCGTGTTCTGTGTAGCAAATGTCTTTCAATTTCCTGTTCTGCGTTATAAATGTCTTTCAATTTCCTGTTCGGTGTAATAAATGTCTTACAATTTCCTGTTCTGTGTAACAAACGTCTTACAATTTCCTGTTCTGTGTAATAAATGAATAAATGTCTTACAATTTCCTGTTCTGTGTAATAAATGTCTTAACAATTTCCTTATCTGAATAATAAATGTCTTACAATTTCCTGTTCTGTGTAATAAATGCCTTACGATTTCGTATTCTGTGTAATAAATGTCTTACACATTCTACAATTTCATTATCTGTGTAATAAATGTCTTACAATTTCCTGTTCTGTGTAATAAATGTCTTTCAGTTTCTTGTTCTGTGTAATATATGTTTTTCAGTTTCCTGTTCTGTGTAATAAATGTCTTACAATTTCCTGTTCTGTGTACCCAAATGTATTACTATGCTCTGTCTGTGTCTGTGTAGTACACGTCTACAATTTTCTATTCTGCGTAATAAATATCTTACAATTTCTTGTTCTGCGTAATGAATGTCTTACAATTTCCTATTCTGTATAATAAATGTCTCGCAGTTTCCCCTTGTGTGTGAAAGATGTCTCACAATTTTGCAAGCACAAGACCAGAGCAGGATTTTTCTCATTTAAATTCAGACATTCACCTAGTGTCATGGTGCACGTGCAATGGATAAGATGTGACGCAGATGCACCTGGCAGTCTACAAGTGGGAGGTGGGGGGTGAAGGATGAGGGGGGCCAGGAGATGGCATAGGGGCTGGAAGAGGGGAGAGGAAGGGAGGTGAAAGCATTTGGGCGGAAAAAGAGAAACAAAGTGGAAAGCGGTAGGAAGGTGATGGTGGTGGTGGTGGGTGTGATTGAGTAGACTGATGATTGTTTCCCAGTGGATGAGGGGAGTAAGGTTCACACTCTGTTTCCATCCAACCCTGAGAGGTGTTTATTTGGAGGTGTGAGAATGGATGAAAGGCGAGAGAAAGAGAAGAGAGAGAGAGAGAGAGAGAGAGAGAGAGAGAGAGAGAGAGAGAGAGAGAGAGAGAGTGAGAGAGAGAAAGAGAGAGAAAGAGAGAAAGAGAGAGAGAGAAAGAGAGAAAGAGAGAAAGAGAAAGAGAGCCAGACAGACAGAGACAGAGAGAGAGAGCGAGAGAGAAAGAGAGAGAAAGAGAGAGACAGAGAGCAAGAGAGAAAGACA
>JAPXFY010000016.1:35604965-35609965 GCA_030674185.1 Monoplex corrugatus | reverse complement strand
TCTACCTGGTGCTCTCTTTCCCTCCAGCTTTCCCGTTGTGACCAGGTGCTCCAATTCTCCTTTCCTAATAAAATGGCCTATAAATGTTGCCTTTCTTTTCCTCGTCTTTCTTATGAATGATCTTCTTATGTCTGCCTCCATCAAGACTGTCTCGTTTGTTTTCTTTGCTGTCCATGGAACTCTCAACATTCTTCTAAGAAACCACATATCGGCTGCCTCAATCTTGTTCTGGCTTTGCTTGTTGACTGTCCACGCCTCACAACCGTATAACAGTATTGGTTCTATATAACATTCAAGAACTCTCTTCCTGATGTTAATTGATAGGCATTTGTTGGTAAGAATGCTTTTCATCTTCTTGAATGTTGTTTTGGCTTGGCCAATTCTGCTGGCTATTTCTGATGTAGCATCTGCCGTCTGGTGAAATGCTTTTGATCTTCTTGAATGTTGTTTTGGCTTGGCCAATTCTGCTGGCTATTTCTGATGTGCATCTGCCGTCTGGTGAAATGATCGTTCCCAGATATTTAAACATATCCACCTGTCTCAAGTTTGTGCCGTTTGCTGTTATTTTGCATGAGGGGATTTCAAGTTTTTACTGGTCACCATGACTTTAGTTTTCCTGCTGTTTAGTTCCAACCCCTTACCTTTGCTTTCTATTTATAGTATATTCACAAGGTTTTGTAGGTCCCTTTCATTTTCTGCAATTCGCACGGTGTCATCTGCATATCAAATGTTGTTTATCACTTTTCCTCGAACATTTCACCTTCCTCCAGGTTTCTCATGATGTTTTCGCTGTAAAGTGAAAACAGATCTGTGACAAAACACAACCCTGTCTGACTCCTGTTTTGATGTTTTGGAAAGAGCTTATATCGTTTTCTATTCTCATTGCAGCTGTTTTTTCCCAATACATATTTCTGATTATTCGTAGATCGTTTCCATCAATATTGAGTCTTTCTAGTTGGTTGATCAATTCTTCATGTCTTACCCGATCGAAAGCCTTGGTATAATCAACAAAGCATAAATACAAATCCTTATTCATCTCGATTGACCTCTCTGATAGTTCTTAGGATGAATATGGCATTAATAGTTCCTTTCCCTTCCACAAATCCACACTGTTCATCTAATATTTCTCTTTTATTTTATTCCTTGTATTCATCATGATTATTCTTAATAGATTTTTGTTACATGACTCATCAACCTGATTGTGCGATGGAATTCGCATTTTATAGGCCCTGTCTTCTTTGGAAGTGTAACGAAAATTGATTTTGACATATCTTTGGGGATTTTTCCAGCGTCATAAATTTCATTTAGGAGGACTGTTATTTTTCAATACCAAATTCCTCCAGGGCTTCAATCGTCTCTGTAGTAATTTTGTCTGATCCTGGGGCTTTTCCAGGTTTCATCTTTTTCAGTGCTGCTCTAACTTCATCTTTCATTAGGGGTGGTCCTTCAAAGTTCTTTCTTATAATGTGTTCTTCGTTTCTGTCATCTTCAAAAAGGTCTTTGATGTACTCTCCCCATCTGTCTAATATTTTGTCTTTTTCCATGATAAGCGTACCATCTTTCGATTTTAAGCAACCAGTTGATGTGCATGCAGTTTTACTGTGGACAATTTCTTCAATTCGTCTGCACATACTTTGAGGATCCGTTTTGTGTCTGTTTTCTATTTCTTTGCATTTTGTTTTCAGCCAAGCTTCCTTAGCTTTATTGCACATGTTCCCGATTTCTTTGTTTACTTTCCTGTATATTTTTTCGTTTCTCTTAGCCTTCCTCCGTTCCTCCATCAAGCCTAAAATTTCTTTTGTCATCCAGTCCTTTTTTGTATTTCTATCTAATTCATGGATTTCTTCACAAGCTTCATTTATCGAATTTCTAAACTATGTCCATTGTTCCTCACTATCACTAACGTCTTCCAGAGCACTGAATTTGTTTTGAATATGTATGTTAAATATTTTACGTATCACTTCATCTGTCTTTAAGAGTCCAAGATTTAGTTTGATATTGCTTTTGGTCTGTTTCCTTTTCCTTAATTTCAGCCTAAATCTTCCCACTACAGGATTGTGGTCACTGTTGCAGTCTGAGCCTGGTAGTGTTTTTGCTGACAGTAAAGAATTTCTAAATCTTTTATTAATCAGGATGTAGTCAATCTGATTTTTGGTATGATCTCCTGGACTCATCCAAGTCCATTTTCTTCTATTAGGCTGTTCAAACCAGGTGTTTCCTACTATGAACTCATTCATCTGTGCCCGTTCTACAAGTTTCCCTCCCCTTTCATTTTGTGTACCAAGGCCACGAGGTCCAACTATATCTTCCACTCTATCCTGTCCCACTTTAGCATTAAAATCTCCCATTATTACTGTAACTTCTTGTGAATTACATTGGGCCTTGGCCATCTCCAATACTTCTCTGAAGTTGTCGATGTCTTCCTGAGTACTTGCGGATGTTGGTGGATACACCTGAATGATGTTGATATCAAATGGCCTGCCTCCCAATTTTTCTCCTCATCTGCTCTGTCCAGATAAGCTAACAGGCCACCCTCTAGCTGTGATCAGTCAGCCCCAGGGTCAAATCTACGACCCTTACGTTACCAGTAAGGTGTTGACAGAACATTTTAGGGGTCGTGGGTTCGACCCTTGGGGGAGGGGGCACATTTTCTGTTAGCTAGTATTTTCCAGGCTGGCTGACGCAAGATGTCGTGTCTCGAGTTCAGTCCCAATCCTGTAACATAAAAGTTGTCTTCTTTGCTGTCTGTCTTTATGCTTCAACAGTTCACGTACCTGTAGTCTTTATGTTTCAACAGTTCACGTACCTGTAGTCTTTATGTTTCAACAGTTTACGTACCTGTAGTCTTTATGTTTCAACAGTTTACGTACCTGTAGTCTTTATGTTTCAACAGGTCACGTACCTGTAGTCTTCATGTTTCAACAGGTCACGTACCTGTAGTCTTCATGTTTCAACAGGTCACGTACCTGTAGTCTTCATGTTTACAGTTCAGTACTGAGTTTCATGTTTACAGTTCACGTACCTGTAGTCTTCATGTTTTAACAGTTCATGTACTGGTATTGTTAATGTTTCAACAGTTCAAGTACCTGTGGTCTTCATGTTTCAACGGTTCACGTAGCGGCAGTGTTAATGTTTCAACAGTTCAAGTACCGGTAGTGTTAATGTTTCAACAGTTCAAGTACCGGTAGAGTTAATGTTTCAAAAGTTCAAGTACCGGTAGTGTTAATGTTTCAACAGTTCAAGTACCGGTAGTGTAAATGTTTCAACAGTTCAAGTACCGGTAGTGTTAATTTTTCAACTGTTCACATAAAGGTAGTGTTAATGTTTCAACAGTTCACGTATCGGTAGTGTTAATTTTTCAACTGTTCACATAAAGGTAGTGTTAATGTTTCAACAGTTCACGTATCGGTAGTGTTAATGTTTCAACTGTTCACGTACCGGTAGTGTTAATGTTTCAACTGTTCACGTACCGGTAGTGTTAATGTTTCAACAGTTCAAGTACCGGTAGTGTTAATCTTTCAACAGTTCACGTACCAGTAGTGTTAATGTTTCAACAGTTCAAGTACCGGTAGTGTTAATGTTTCAACTGTTCACGTACTGGTAGTGTTAATGTTTCAACTGTTCACGTACCGGTAGTGTTAATGTTTCAACGTTTCACGTACCGGTAGGGTTAATGTTTCAACTGTTAACGTACCGGTAGTGTTAATGTTTCAACAGTTCACGTACCGGTAGTGTTAATGTTTCAACAGTTCAAGTACCGGTAGTGTTAATGTTTCAACTGTTCACGTACCGGTAGTGTTAATGTTTCAACTGTTCATGTACCGGTAGTGTTAATGTTTCAACGTTTCACGTACCGGTAGGGTTAATGTTTCAACTGTTAACGTACCGGTAGTGTTAATGTTTCAACAGTTCACGTACCGGTAGTGTTAATGTTTCAACTGTTCACGTACCGGTAGTGTTAATGTTTCAACATTTCACGTACCGGTAGTGTTAATGTTTCAACTGTTCACGTACCGGTAGTGTTAATGTTTCAACAGTTCACGTACCGGTAGTGTTAATGTTTCAACAGTTCACGTACCGGTAGTGTTAATGTTTCAACTGTTCCTTTCACCTCCCCATGACAAAACCTTGGCGTGCATAAGGTTTTGTGCAGGATTAAGGAGTTCTTCGGGTAATGGCTGGCTGCTTTGGGAAGAGCGCACTTGAAAATGTGGGACTGCGATGAATTCCGCTCGAATATAATGAGAACACCACAATGTAAACTTTTTACTTGTTCAAATAAAGTGATAACTCCGCAATGTAAACTTTTTTCTTGTTCAAATAAAGTGATAACTCCGCAATGTAAACTTTTTACTTGTTCAATAAAGTGATAACTCCGCAATGTAAACTTTTTGCTTGTTCAAATAAGTGATAACTCCACAATGTAAACTTTTTGCTTGTTGAACTGTCTGTCTGTCGTTATTTCTGTGTACACCCCACTACCCCTCACTCCATCCCTCCAGCTCTGATCCAGAGTAACAAAGTCAGAAGCACACAGACATACTGTCTGCCCCTGCTTACATATGGCTTTCACTGTCTGAAATGTTGAGCAATATCAAACACCTAGCCACGCACATTAAGATTAACCTGCTTAATCACACTGGGCAAAGAGCTCGTTCAATATTCATTCAGTACTTTGGTGATCACAAAGGGTTATTGATGTAAAAACTTACTGATTGTCGTTCAGGAGAACCAGCTTCCACTGGATTGTAGTTTACATGGAAACAGAGCATCATGGTCATTGTTAGTTTACATAGAAACAGCATCATGGTCATTGTTAGTTTACATGGAAACAGAGCATCATGGTCATTGTTAGTTTACATGGAAACAGAGCATCATGGTCATTGTTAGTTTACATGGAAACAGAGCATCATGGTCATTGTTAGTTTACATGGAAACAGAGCATCATGGTCATTGTTAGTTTACATGGAAACAGCATCATGGTCATTGTTAGTTACATG
>JAPXFY010000016.1:35592465-35602465 GCA_030674185.1 Monoplex corrugatus | reverse complement strand
ACTGAAACTGTTTATTGTCATTAAACCGAAAAGGTCTTTTGACAAGGGGAAACAATTTTCCAGTAGTGCGACACATAATCCACTCTTTGTATGTGCGCAAATTCTTCACACATAATCAAAAAAAATATCGAACATCCATTCCTTGAACAGTCGAACATAATCAAATCATATATAATGAACAATCATCCATTTTACCACTACTACATAATACAAAGAAAACAACAACAAAAAATATCAGAACAGTGTTCCCACATTCAGGCCAATAATTTGTCTAGGTTTAGACAAACCAAAATCTTTTTCACACACCCACACCCACTCACACGCATCCATATACGCTCACACGCGGGCGCGCGCTCGTGCGCACACACACACACATCAAAACTGTAATATGATGAAACATCTGGCTAGACCACCCAAACCTTACATTTAGTGATAATAATATAATCTTCACATAACTGCCCCAAAATACTCTGTTAACAAGGGACATCACTATGCCTTTTATTTATTTGTTTTTTGTTTGTTTGTTTTTTTTGTTTTTGTTAACATGTATAGTGGACCCTTAAGTGTCTATATACCCTTTCAATATCCACTTCTAACATATTCTACAAATATACCATTATTTTCATATTATTAACTACTCTTAAATTATCGGCAAACAAAGCAAAATAAAGCAAATGAAAACAGCTCTTTACAAAACAGAGTCTATAATAAAGCGGCTTCTTTTGGAGTTAACGTGATATAGCCCACATCAGTCAAAAGAGATTAAATTAATCCCAGTATGATATTGTCTAGCACTATTGTCGGGCTTGTAAGTGTTTATGTCTTATTTTTTGTGCTTCCGCAATGTATAGTGCCACTGATTTGATTATGACTTCGTCATCAGATGACAAAATAGATACAACATCTTGTCTTTTGGCCATGTCGGATTCAAAAACTTTGCATTTTCCACGTATTGTGTCAAAAATTTGGCATTGGAATAAAAAGTGTTTTTCATTATCGACATTGTTTCCACATAAGGGGCAAGGATATACTGTGGACGTCCCAGGTTGAAACCAATTTTTATTTGCATTGAAACCAAGTGTTCTTAATCTAAATCTTGCGTAATTAGTTCTTTGCCATTTATCCGTAACAACACTGAGATATTTTTCGGTTTGAAAAACATCTTTAAATGAGAAGAACCAACTATATTTTTCTTTGTTTTCCATATCTGAGTGCCAATTTTGTTTAAACGAACAAATAAGCCTGTCTTTAAATTCATTAATAAACTGACACTCATTTCCTACTCCCTGGGACAACCACACGATTCCAAACCCAAGTTCTGATAAAGCCTTTTTTACCTGATAGGCCCAGTTCTGTTTTCCTATTTCCATTTGAGTAACCATCATTTCATATGCCTGTTTACATAACCGAGATTGTGGAAGCCTTAACAATTTCAACCAGTATTTAATACTCTTCACAAAGGTTCTAATGTATAAAGGATATCTTCCAGTTTCTCCATATAAAACAGTATTAGAAGAGTGAATTGGTACAGCCAAAAAACGTTTTATAGCATATGTATGCACTTTTTCCATATGTGGATTTACAGTAAGACCCCATACTTCAGCTGCATATGTAAGTAAAGGTTCTATCTGTGTATCAAACATTTTCCAATATAAATTACAATCAATAGAATTGAGCTTCCGTAAGGATTTTAGAATTTCAATAACACCTTTTTTCCCTTTATTACAAGATTCTTCCCATGCATAATTTAAACTTAATTTTGTCGAAAATATTATTCCTAAGTATTTATAAGAATTAACAACTTTAACCTCGTTAATTCCATAGAACCATTTTTCGTGTTTTGATAAATGTCCACCCTTCCTGAAAATCATAATATTAGTTTTATCCATGTTAACTGTTAAAGCTAGTCGATCCGATTCTTCCTTTAAGACATTTAACTGGTTTTGTAAGCCTTTGACTGTACCAGAGAGAAGAACAACATCGTCTGCAAACAGCAATAGGAATATCTCAATAACCCCAGGGATAATTTGATTGCCATGCCTGCCTTTTCTTGACAGTTCCACTGCTAATTCATTAATGAAAAATGAAAACAATTGAGGACTCAATTGACACCCCTGTTTCACTCCTTTAGGGCATTCAAAATAATCTGAATATACACACTTCTCACGCACGCATGCAAACACTAAGTTATAAACTCCTCTTAGGGCCATATATAATTTTCCATTCACACCACTTTTACGTAATGTATTCCAAAGATTATTACGAGAGAGAGAGAGAGAGAGAGAGAGAGAGAGAGAGAAAGGTGAGATAGGGTTTATGAATGTATGTATTTTTTGAAGGCAGTGTTTTTTCAAGATCTGATGAGTCAAGTTTTATTCAAGCAGAAAACACAAAAACTGGCCTGTTCTTAATGCAGCAGTAAGTCTGATTGATGGTGTAAGTTTAGCATTTCATAGGCATCTTCAGTCCCCCCCCCCATCCCCTTTTTTCCCCATTTTAAAACCTTGCCAGAGGATAGAGCTTTGCGCAGTCAAGGAGTCTGTGGGATGATTTCCAGCAGATCATCCAGTCCGAAGGTCCTGGGTTTGATTCACCCACACACCCCTAGTTGGTGGGTACAGGGTGGACATTTTTCTCATCTCCCTGGTCAACATGTATGTAATCATGCCATTGCCTAAACCCTCCTCCTGTGTTATACATGTATACACACAGAATATCAAATACTCACATTAAAAATCCGGTAAGTCACCTGGTTTACGTAAACATGAAAACCTCGAGCATGTACACACACAAAGACGCACACTGAACAAGAACAATGGGAGTGTGGTCAGCTCACCTAACAGCCTCATGTTCTCGATGCTCCACTAACAAATATGATTATGCGTTGTGTTCAGTGAGTTCAAGTCAGTTTGGAGACTAGCGCTACACAACATTGGTTTTGGATATAATACTTACAATCTTACTGGGAGGGGAGCATTGGGGAAGATCATTCTGACTTTACACTCACGGAGCTACATGGGCTCAGTGTATGGTTGAATGCTTTCTTCTGGAATACTAAGCTTTCGTGTGTGTGCATGATGTGTCCAATGCCATGCATTGTATTGTCTCGTGTGTGATATGTCCATTGTGACGCGTCATGCGTATCGAGTTGTATGTGGTGTGTCTAATTTGACGTGTCACGTATGATGTGTCATGTGTGATGTGCCATAAGTGATTTGACATGTGTGATGTGCCATATGTGATGTGTCATGTGTGATGTGCCATAAGTGGTTTGTCATGTGTGATGTGCCATAAGTGATTTGTCATGTGTGATGTGCCATAAGTGGTTTGTCATGTGTGATGTGCCATAAGTGATTTGTCATGTGCGTGCCATATGTGATGTGTCATGTGTGATGTGCCATATGTGATGTGTCATGTGTGATGTGCCATATGTGATGTGTCATGTGTGATGTGCCATATGTGATGTGTCATGTGTGACTCGCTATATGTGATGTGTCATGTGTGACGTGTGGTAAGTTATGTATGATGTCAAATGTGATGTGTCATGTATGATATGTCATATGTGATGTGTCATGTGTGATGTGTCGAAGAGCTGGCGTAAGAGAGATGTGTCATACTGACTGCCATTTACAGTCGGAGTCATCACAACAAGCATACGACAAAAGGCAAACAAACAAATAAACAAATAAACAAACACACACACACACACACACACACACACACACACACACACACACACACACACACACACACACACACACACACACACACACAAAAGCAAATATAGAGATCTTGAGCACACATCCATACACAGACAAAACTAATCAGCATTGGTTTACCTCTTCTCCAATTGCCACATGAATTCTCATCGGAATAAAAACCAATCATGCCACAGCCACTGCCTGTATGAAAGACTTCTCAGATACACGAACGAAAACTTTTAGAGCTTTCCAAGCAAAGGTCTGCTATAGACTGTTCAACAGTGGAGATTCCCAATATGTTGGCCCAAAGACAGAAGCTGTCTCTCATGCACCTTGAGAATAACATGACAAAGAATACACCAGAATGAGTCAGGGGATGTGTCATGCAATGTGTCATGTGACATGTCATATGTGACGTACCACTTGTGGTGTGTACTGTATCATGTGATGTGTTATACGTGATGTGTCAGGTGGCGTCACGTGTGATGCATCCTTTGTGTGACGTTTCACATGTGACGTGTCGCATGTGATTTTAGTTTTGGTTCATCAAACGTGATGTGTAACATGAATGCCTGGTATGTGTTATGCCAGAGTATTTGTACATCAGAACAAAAGAACAGAACCAACAAGTCACCCTAAACGGCAGTGCGCAGACTCCTGCAGCGTGGAATGGAAACTGTTTGGGCTGTTCTTAAATCAGGGGCTAAAGAAATTGAAAGAAATGGAAAAGGCAATTTGAGAGAAGTTGAAGAGGAATATGGTGAGCAGAATGTAATTTGTTGTGGAGGTGGTGGAGGATGGGCAGGGAGAGTTGGGGTGCCGGAGTCGATAAATCCTATTAATGGGTGGATGAGGATATGTGTCGTTTCGGGGTTGGATGTCTGATGTTCTTTGGCGTGGTTCTGTGTGGCGTTGGTGTTGTCAGTTGGGGAAGGGGAAGGGAGACTGGTGTGTTTTTTTTTTATCAGTTTCCACGGGCGGCTTTTTTGTTCTTGCTTTTTCCAGATAGATAACACTATTCACCACAACATATCCTACGTTGTTTCACTGCCAGACTGATAACACGATAAGACATAAACCCATGTGCTAGATAGGATCTCAAGACCTTGCTAGCACAGTATTCTTATGCATTGGTTTATGACTCATGCCTTGATCATTTTGTTCTTCTCCATTATACAGCATCTATGCTGTCGGTGCATACGGAATTTATTCCGAACGAGGAGACGTAATCTTGAGAAACAGAAACTGAAACAATGGGCCGGGACTGCATGGAGAAAGACCCACTCTTAGTTTCCTTAGTCATATAAATGGACAAATGCGTTGAAAACCTTACAGCAACGTCCATCCGTGAAAACACGCAGAGTGGACACAAATCACAAGACCACGACACATGCCTGGAGAAATCCCCAAGATGGTGTCTAGACCTAACCAGCGACAACAAACTCTATGCTTTGATACGAAACGAAAGTTTGTGCACTGTCGTCACGAATTTCGTGTTGGTATTGTGTTACATTTTCAAAGCTTCGTATATGGCTGACAGACATGGCACCTAAAACTGATTAAAAGAAAAGAAACGCAGATAGCTCCAAAAACGTGTGTACAAATTCCTTGTGCAGATGTTGTACAGTCGATCGCCAGTCATTTTCTATGTCTGGTTCATATAACTGGAATGAGCTTCCCATGTCTCACTGACAGTCACATAGTCTGTCGTCCCTCACGTCTAACATGAAGACATACCTGTTTGTCCAGCAGTGATCGCCCATCAACCTATAGACACCCACCCTTTTGTCCCACTGTCCTGTCCCCCTATAGAAACCCACCCTTTTGTCCCACTGTCCTGTCCCCCTATAGAAACCCACCCTTTTGTCCCACTGTCCTGTCCCCTGTAGACACCCACCGTTTTGTCCCACTGTCCTGTCCCCCTATAGACACCCACCCTTTGGTCCCACTGTCCTGTCCCCCTATAGACACCCACACTTTGGTCCCACTGTCCTGTCCCCTGTAGACACCCACACTTTTGTCCCACTGTCCTGTCCCCTGTAGACACCCACACTTTGGTCCCACTGTCCTGTCCCCCTATAGACACCCACCCTTTTGTCCCACTGTCCTGTCCCCTGTAGATACCCACACTTTTGTCCCACTGTCCTGTCCCCTGTAGACACCCACACTTTTGTCCCACTGTCCTGTCCCCCTATAGACACCCACCCTTTTGTCCCACTGTCCTGTCCCCTGTAGATACCCACACTTTTGTCCCACTGTCCTGTCCCCCTATAGACACCCACACTTTGGTCCCACTGTCCTGTCCCCTATAGACACCCACACTTTGGTCCCACTGTCCTGTCCCCCTATAGACACCACCCTTTTGTCCCACTGTCCTGTCCCCCTATAGACACCCACACTTTGATCCCACTGTCCTGCCCCCTATAGACACCCACACTTTGGTCCCACTGTCCTGTCCCCCTATAGATATCCACCCTTTGGTCCCACTGTCCTGTCCCCCTATAGACACCCACACTTTGGTCCCACTGTCCTGTCCCCCTATAGACACCCACCCTTTTGTCCCACTGTCCTGTCCTCTGTAGACACCCACCCTTTTGTCCCACTGTCCTGTCCCCCTATAGACACCCACCCTTTTGTCCCACTGTCCTGTCCCCCTATAGACATCCACCCTTTTGTCCCACTGTCCTGTCCCCTGTAGACACCCACCCTTTTGTCCCACTGTCCTGTCCCCCTATAGACACCCACCCTTTGTCCCACTGTCCTGTACCCTGTAGACACCCACCTTTGGTCCCACTGTCCTGTCCCCTGTAGACACCCACCCTTTTGTCCCACTTGTCCTGTCCCCCTTTAGCCACTCCACACCTTTTGTCCCACTGTCCTGTCCCCTATAGACACCCACCCTTTTGTCCCACTGTCCTGTCCCCTAGTAGACACCACCCTTTTGTCCCACTGTCCTGTCCCCCTATAGACACCCACCTTTTGTCCCATTGTCCTGTCCCCTGTAGACAGCCACACTTTTGGTCCCACTGTCCACTGGTCCCCTATAGACACCCACCATTTTGTCCCACTGTCCTGTCCCCTGTAGACACCCACACTTTTGTCCCACTGTCCTGTCCCCTGTAGACACCCACACTTTGTCCCACTGTCCTGTCCCCTATAGACACCACCCTTTTGTCCCACTGTCCTGTCCCCCTATAGACACCCACCCTTTTGTCCCACTGTCCTGTCCCCTATAGACATCCACACTTTTGTCCCACTGTCCTGTCCCCTGTAGACACCCACACTTTTGTCCCACTGTCCTGTCCCCTGTAGACACCCACCCTTTGGTCCCAATGTCCTGTCCCCCTATAGACATCCACACTTTGGTCCCACTGTCCTGTCCCCTGTAGACACCCACACTTTGTCCCACTGTCCTGTCCCCTGTAGACACCCACCCTTTTGTCCCACTGTCCTGTCCCCCTATAGACACCACACTTTGGTCCCACTGTCCTGTCCCCTGTAGACACCCACACTTTTGTCCCACTGTCCTGTCCCCTGTAGACACCCCCACTTTTGTCCCACTGTCCTGTCCCCTATAGACACCCACACTTTTGGTCCCACTGTCCTGTCCCCTGTAGACACCCATCCTTTTGTCCCACTGTCCTGTCCCCCTATAGATACCCCACACTTTGGTCCCACTGTTCTGTCCCCCTATAGACACCCACACTTTGGTCCCACTGTCCTGTCCCCCTATAGACACCCACACTTTGGTCCCACTGTCCTGTCCCCTATAGACACCCACCCTTTGGTCCCACTGTCCTGTCCCCTATAGACACCCACCCTTTGGTCCCACTGTCCCGTCCCCCTATAGACACCCACACTTTGGTCCCACTGTCCTGTCCCTCTATAAACACCCACTCTTTGGTCCCACTGTCCTGTCCCCTATAGACAACCCACCATTTGGTCCCACTGTCCTATCCCCCTATAGACACCCGCACTTTGGTCCCACTGTCCTGTCCCCTATAGACACCCACCCTTTGCTCCCACTGTCCCGTCCCCCTATAGACACCCACACTTTGGTCCCACTGTCCTGTCCCTCTATAAACACCCACTCTTTGGTCCCACTGTCCTGTCCCCCTATAGACACCCACACTTTGGTCCCACTGTCCTGTCCCCCTATAGACACCCACCCTTTGGTCCCACTGTCCTGTCCCCTATAGACACCCCACACTTTGGTCCCACTGTCCTGTACCCCTATAAACACCCACTCTTTGGTCCCACTGTCCTGTCCCCTATAGACACCCACACTTTGGTCCCACTGTCCTATCCCCCTATAGACACCCGCACTTTGGTCCCCTGTCCTGTCCCCTATAGACACCCACACTTTGGTCCCACTGTCCTGTCCCCTATAGACACCCACACTTTGGTCCCCTGTCCTGTCCCCCTATAGACACCCACACTTTGGTCCCACTGTCCTGTCCCCCTATAGACACCCACACTTTGGTCCCACTGTCCTGTCCCCCTATAGACACCCACACTTTGGTCCCACTGTCCTGTCCCCCTATAGACACCCACACTTTGGTCCCACTGTCCGTCCCTTAGACACCACCCTTTGTCCCATGTCTGTCCTATAGACACCACACTTTGGTCCCACTGTCTGTCCCTTAGACACCCCACTTTGGTCCCACTGTCTGTCCCCTTAGACACCCACCCTTTGTCCCTGTCTGTCCCCTATAGACACCACCTTTGTCCCACTGTCCTGTCCTTAGACACCCACTTTGTCCACTGTCCTGTCCCTTAGACACCCACCCTTTTGTCCACTGTCTGTCCCCTATAAACCCACCTTGTCCCATGTCCTTCCTATAGACACCACACTTTGTCCCCTGTCCTGTCCCCTTAGACACCACCTTTGCCACTGTCTGTCCCCTTAGACACCCACCTTTTGTCCCACTGTCTGTCCCTTAGAACCCACCTTTGGTCCCTGTCGTCCCTTAGACACCACACTTTTGTCCACTGTCCTGCCCCTGTAGACACAACTTGTCCCACTGTCCT
Source organism: Monoplex corrugatus (assembly GCA_030674185.1). NCBI lineage: Eukaryota > Metazoa > Mollusca > Gastropoda > Littorinimorpha > Ranellidae > Monoplex > Monoplex corrugatus. Next base: position 35,593,733 of record JAPXFY010000016.1, on the reverse strand, counting down.
GTCCCTATAGACACCACACTTTGGTCCACTGTCTGTCCTTAACACCCATTTGGTCCCACTGTCCTGTCCCCATAGACACCCACCCTTTTGTCCCACTGTCCGTCCCCCTATAGACACCCACCTTTGGTCCCATGTCCTTCCTTAGACACCTTTGTCCCATGTCTGTCCCTATAGACACCCCATCTTGCCCATCCTGTCCCTTAGACCCCTTTGTCCCACTGTCTGTCCACTATAGACACCCCACTTGTCCACGTCCTTCCCCTATGACACCCACCTTTGGTCCCACTGTCCTGTCCCTTAGCACCCACCCTTGTCCCACTGTCCGTCCCCTATAGACACCCACTTTTGTCCACTGTCCTGTCCCCTGTAGACACCACCTTTGGTCCACTGTCCTGTCCCTATAACCCCACTTTGGTCCACTTCCTGTCCCTAGACACCCACCCTTTGGTCCAATGTCCTGTCCCCTATAGACACCCACCTTTGGTCCACTGTCCTGTCCCCTATAACACCCACTCTTTGGTCCCTGTCCTGTCCCCTTAGACACCCACACTTTGGTCCACTGTCCTGTCCCTATAGACACCCCCCTTTGGTCCATGTCCTGTCCCCTTGAACCCACACTTTGGTCCACTGTCTTCCCCTAAGACACCCCCTTGTCCCATGTCTGTCCCTAGACACCACTTTGGTCCCCTGTCCTGTCCCTATAGACACCCCTTTGTCCCATGTCTGTCCTATAGACACCCACACTTGGTCCACTGTCCGTCCCCTATGACACCCACCCTTGGTCCACTCTGTCCCCTATAGACACCCCCTTGTCCACTGTCCTTCCTATAGACACCACCCTTTGTCCCACTGTCCTGTCCCTTAACACCCCTTTGGTCCCACTTCCTGTCCCTATAGACCCCACATTTTGTCCACTGTCTTCCCTTAGACACCCCCTTTGGTCCCTGTCCTGTCCCTATAGAACCCACCTTTGGTCCACTGTCCGTCCCCCTTAGACACCACACTTTGTCCCACTGTCCTGTCCCCTATAGACACCCACACTTTGGTCCACTGTCCTGTCCCCTAAAACCCCACTTTGGTCCACTGTCCTGTCCCCTATAGACACCCACCCTTTGGTCCCACTGTCCGTCCCCTATAGACACCCACACTTGGTCCCACGTCTGTCCCATAGACACCCTTTGTCCACTGTCCTGTCCCCTATAGACACCCACACTTTGGTCCCACTGTCCTGTCCCCTATAGACACCCACCCTTTGGTCCCACTGTCCT
>JAPXFY010000016.1:35542465-35579965 GCA_030674185.1 Monoplex corrugatus | reverse complement strand
ATGAAAAATAAACAAAAGCTTGTATCAGTTATGACAAATGAATTAAAACAAGTATCAGCCGGACTAAGCCAGGAAAAATCTCGAGAGAAGCATCTTGTACTATAGCTTCACTGTAGCACATCAGTACATCATCCACCTGTCTTGAAAAGTACAGTCTAGCACACCACTGCCATGGACTATAGCAGCACATTGTTGTAATCACCTGTTTTATTAGTTATTGATTATACACCACTAAATGGACTGTCCAGTGTTGATGGTCTAAACTGATTCCTCCTTGTCTTTCCTGTTTGGATTTTTGTTCTCATTTTCTTCACCACTAGTACTACTCCTGCTCCTACTTCTACTACCACTACTATTACTATTACTACTAATCACAATGAATATAAAACCCTACCTATTATGTTAAGGATTATTGCATTTAGGCAGCTGCGTTTGTCCACATCCTTTCTGTTTTCTCCCACGTCAATTGAACGGCCACAGAAGCTGGCAGTATTTATTACAATACTGTGATGAAGATGATGACGATGGGGATGATATTCATGATGCTATCATATAGGCTGGCGTCAACCAGGCACCCGGAAGTTACTACACCTGCTGTTTTGGCCAGAACCTTTGAGCAAAACCGTTAATGACGCATCTGTACATGTAAAGTGGGTGAGACTCGCCTGTATATTGGAATTCTTCCCAATGAGCCAAGAGCACACACAACTGTGGATAGGAGTCGGAGGCGCCCGAAGGATTCCACAATGATTTTGAAAGGACTGGTGGGATTTGTACCTGTAACCATCGGGTTAGTAGTCTGTTGCACTAATCACTGGCGACTGGTATCTTCTACAATTGTTGTGTGTGTACTTTGATATCACAACTTATTATTAAGGAAAGAGAGTGAGGGAAGGAGGGTTTTAATTCACATACAAAAACAACAACAACAACAACAAGAAACAAACAAACAAACAAACAAGCAAAACAAACAAAATAAAACAAAAACAAAAACAAAACAAAACAAGAAACCCAGATCCAACGACTTCCAGAGCTTATGGAAAAAAAGAAAAACAGAACAAAACAACAACAACGTTCTCTCTCTCCCCTCCCTCCCTCTCTCTCTCTTTCTCTCTTTCTCGCTGTCTCTCTGTCTTGGTCTTTGACACACACACATACACACACGCCACGCACACACCACACAACACACACCACACACTACACACACACACACACACACAGCACACACACACACGAACACAACACACACACACAACGCACACACAACACACTACACGCCAACACACACACAACACACACTCACACACGCACACGCAACACACAGGACACACGACACACACAGACACAGGCACAGACACACACAGAACATCACACACAACGACACACACAGACACAACACAGACACAACAAACACAGACACATATACACACACACACACACACACATACACACACACATACACACACACACACACACACTAGCGTCAAGTGTTAGGTCCACTTCTCACCTCAGCCATGTCTGTTTTCATAAGACCTTACCTCTTCCTTTTACAAACTTTCTGTCTCTTAATCTGTCTTCCCTCTCTGCCTCCCCCTCCTTCATGCTTATACGTTTTTTCATCTGATATCACGCATCGCGAAATCAAAGAACGAACACATTCACACAGACACAGACGCACACAAACACGACACAGACAGACAGACAGACAGACACACACACACACATACACACACACACGCACACACATACACACACATACACGCACACACACACATACTCACGCGCGCACACATCATCATCATCATCATCATCACCATCATCATGTGCCCTGCCGCTTGGCGTTGGTGATCATAGCCCTCGACGAATCAGTTCCCTGTCGCTGCAAGTAGGTTTTCCACCCTCTCTGTCCTCAGCCACCCTGCAAGTCCGTCCGGTATTTTCTCTCTGGATCTACCCGGTGTTCTCTTTCCCTCCAACATTCCTGTTGCGACCAGGTGCTCTAATTCCCCTGTTGCTTGTCTTTTCCTAATTTCATCAATGATCTTCTTGTGTCTGCCTCCTTCAAGACTGTCTCGTTTGTTTGCTTTGCTGTCCCATCACGAAAGAAAAAAATACCCGATGATCTGTTGAGCCGGAGAAAAACAGATAGCAGATTTACGAATCATCAACAACAATCGGCTCAAGCTGAAATTCCAAATACCCGAAAACCCAGTGCCACAATGCGCACTGTAAGAAAACAAAAAGCATGTCAAATCTGTTCGTCGTTGCGTAAATTCATTGGCCCGAATTCGGCACACACTTCGCATGAGGTTCGCTGTCAAACTTTTCTTTCGTACGAGAGTGTGAAACTATAACTTTCGGATGGGAACTTTTCCAAGAAATGGGTGAGGCTCGTTTTGTGCTTATTTGCTCCTCTGCCAAAAAAAGCAACATTGCAATGCTAACAAAGGCTAAAACGTTGAAAAATGGATCGACTTGGTTCAAAAGGGAAGAGCCATAATTTATCATGTGACCAGGGTTAGCCTGTACACAAAGATGTATAAGGTGAAGAGATGCCCACCAAGAATACGCTCCCTGATCAGATTGTTGTTAGCAACAGGTCTCGTAAAATCGATGCTTCACTTTTTCATTAGTTCTTCTTGTATAGCATTATGACTGCAATAAACATTCTCTCAGTTTTCACACAAAGTGCTTGCTTTGACCAGACTAGCGCTACGGTTTCCATCAAAACTGACGGGAAATTTTCGTGTCTATGGATGGGCGGCTCCTTTTGTCTTCACATGTGAATTTTGCATAAATTTTTCGGTTCTATGGAATCTCGCCTTCACTCTTTGAAAAGTGTTTCTCAATTTTAACGGTTTGATGTGGCGATCGTGTGATCTTTTTCAGATTGATGATGTTCCCATGGGGACTGGCAAAAATGTAAATGGAAGCATGTTCAGTTTAAATCGAAAATGCATTGCAATATAAAAAGTAATATTAATGCAGTGTGAGAGTAAGTGAGTGAGAGAGAAAGAGAGAGACAGAGAGACAGAGAGACAGAGACAGACAGACAGACATAGACAGAGAGACAGACAGAAAGACAGACAGAGAGACAGAAAGAGAGAGAGAAACAGACAGACAGACAGACAGACACTGACACACACACACACACACACACACACACACACACACGCACACATACACACACACAAATGAGCAGAGAAAGTTTCTTAAGTACAGAGTCAGTTTTTGTGTGTACCAGCGCGCGCGCGCACAAACGCACACACATACACATACACACACAAGCACATATACACAAGCACGTAGTCACACAGAGGAAACCAACACAACAAGGGTAGTGTCGATACGGTATACCTTTCGACAGCACAGTTTGTCACTACATGCAATGTCCATCATGATATGACCGCTCTCTCAATTACTCCACAGTAAACCCAACCAACTTCCTCAGCAAAACACACAGCGGTTTATTATGGATAGGAAAGTTAGTTGGCTGCGATCATTAACAACATCATCATCATCACTCACCCAAACACACACCAATCAAATCATGATTGTCATCACAACCTTCATCAACATCATCATGACCTTCATTACCAGACCTGATCGTAGCACACGTAAAATTGCCAGAGGCTGGTTGACCATTTCTGTCTTGCTTTTATGGTGATTTCTTGTTTTATGGTAACATCAGCTTCGGTTGGTCTGACCACTACTGTGCTGGAGTAATGTTAATGAGTGGGGGCAGTGTTGATGAGTGATGATGGTGCATTTAGTGGAGGGACTCAGTGACAGCTGTATGCACTATGATGCGATGATTACTAACTGTGGTTGCGCCATTCATAGCTCAACTGTATTCTTCCTTGGGCACAAATGACATAAACAAACAAGTTTTGAAACCAGAACGCTGGCAGTCATACTTGTTTTGTATTTCGTATTAATCAAGTTGTGAATTTTTGTACTTGTATTTCGGCCTTACAGCCTTCTTCAAACTTTTCTAACTGTTAGGCTATTTCTAACTGTTAGGCTAAATCCACAGCACGCAACGTCTGATGTCTCACCTCACCTGTATTAACTGTCGGCGTCACCGGGTTCGGTGTTGGTCGCTGTACACCTGGACACCACCGTCTTCCTCCTTGCCGCTCTGTCTTGACTTTTGTGTACAATTTCTTGAATATTTAGGCCACTGTTGTTGGTTATGTTCTCGAGGTTGGAAGTGTGCCTTTCTTCCTTTTCGCCACTGTTTTTCCTTGAAAGATGGTTGCCATGAGGTCCGTGTTCCTGTTGAGTGACACACGGCTAATGCATTTTAGTCTTCTCTTGTTGATGTCTGCTAGTAGTTTTCTGGTGGTATCAAGTTCTTCCAGGACACTTTCATTAGTTCTTCTATCTGTCTATTTGACACGTAGCAGTCTCCGATTAAACCACATCTTTGCTGCCTCAGTTCTGCAATCAGTGTTTCTCAGAATGCAGGCTTCGCAGCCATAAACCATGACTAGCCAGATTAAATGTTTTAGAAGTCTTACTTTCAGGCCATTTGGTATGCCTCTGTCTTTCCAGATGTTGTTGAGTTGGTCCATTTTTTGCTTTGCCATTCCAATTCTTAATTTGATGTCTTTGGAGCAGTGTGTGTGTGTGTGTGTATGTATGTATGTATGTATGTATGTATGTATGTATGTATGTATGTATGTATGTATGTATGTATGCATGTATGCATGCTATGTATGTATGTATGTATGTATGTATGTATGTATGTATGTATGTATGCATGTATGTATGTATGCATGTATGCATGTATGTATGTATGTATGTATGTATGTATGTATGTATGTATGTATGTATGTATGTATGTATGTATGTATGTGTGTGTTTGTATGTCTGTCTGTATGTCTGTGTGTAGGTGTTGCTTTTACTTGTGTTTACGTCAGCATTCACCTCGGGTAACATGGCAGAGAGAGATAGCCACCCCAGGAAAGAGAATTACAGATGACGAAATAATGTGTGTGGGTGTGTGTGGTGTGTGTGTGTGTGTGTGTGTGTGTGTGTTGTGTGTGTGTGTGTCTGTGTGTGTGTGTGCGTTTGTGTGTGTGCGTGCACATATGTGTGTGTGTGTCTGTGTATGTGTGTACGCGCGCGTGTGTGTCTGTATGTTGTGTGTGTGTTTGTGTGTGTGTGTGTGTGTTGTGTGTGTGTGTCCATGCGTGTCCGTGTGAATGTGTGTGTACATTGTGTGTGTGTGTGCGTGTGCGTTTGTGTGTGTGTGTGTGTATGTGTGTGTTTGAAAGAGAGAGGGAGGGAGGGAGAGAGAGAGGGAGGGAGAGAGAGAGGGAGGGAGAGAGAGAGGGAGGGAAAGATAAATAGAGAGAGAGAGAGAGAGAAAGCAACAGAGAGAGAGAAACTGAAACTGAAACTGAAAATGGTTTATTGCCATTGACATTTTTTTCCTTGTGGCAAGGAGCATAAAACAAAGTCATTAAATTTTACGCGACGTTTTCGCGAAATAAATATTTATAAATATAGTCATGTCTGACATTACTAGATGTCTACATCCATTTAAATTTTTTTCCTAATAATGAAGAAAAAATTACCCTTTGACTTGAAATGTCCTCATCAAAGATTATGCATTTTTGTCGTATACTTTCATACGACTTGCAAACAAACAAAAAAATGCATTTCATGTCTACCTCTGCATCACACATGGGACAAGTAGAGTGTGCCGATGAATTTGAGTAAAACCATCCTGTTGTTGCATTTAGCCCTAGGGCTCTTAGCCTAAACCGAGCAAGATTGCTTCTGTGCCATTTATTTGTTACGGCCTTTATATATTTTTCGGTTTGAAATATACTTTTAAAGGAAAGGAACCAATCATATTTCTCAGATTCTTCCATTTGAACGTGCCAGTTTTGTTTGTACGAATCAACTAGTCTATCCTAAATTCTGAAAGAAATCCTTGTTCATAACCAACTCCCTGGCACATCCACACAATACCAAATCCATGTGTGCTTAATATTTTCTTAACGAAATATGCCCAGTTTTGTTTACCCGAATCTAACTGATTCAGTAACATCTCATATGCCTGCTTGCATAATCTTGACATTGGGAGCTGGGTTAATTTCAATCAGTATTTAATACACTTCATTTGAGTTTTCAGAAACAAAGGATAACGGCCAGTTTCTCCATATAACATTTTATTAGATGAATGCAATGGTACCGAAAGGAAGCGTTTGATGGCAAATGTATGTACCTTTTCCATTTTATGACTGCTTGAAAATCCCCATATTTCTGAGCCATACGTTAAGGTTGGTTCAATCTGCGAATCGAAAAGTTTCCAAAAAATCGAGGAGTCAGTGCAGTTCAATTTTCTTAAAGATCTTAAAATTTCCATCGTTCCTCTTTTCCCTTTTCTGCTGCTTTCCACCCATGCGCTTTGGAGACTCAGTTTTGTTGTAAAAATAATACCTAGATTTTTATATGAGTTTGTTACTTTAACTTCAGAGTCACCATAAAACCATTTTTCTCGAGCCAAAAGATGTCCCCCCTTACGGAAAATCATGACATTCGTCTTTTCTAGGTTCACAGACAATAACAACCTATCAGATTCATGTTTTAAAGCATTTAGTAGATTTTGTAACCCTATGACAGCGTCTGACAAAAGCACCACATCATCAGCAAATAGCAGTAAAAAGACTTCAACAGCACCAGGCAATAACTGTACACCATGTCTCCCTTTTTTGGCTATTTCTAACGCTAACTCATTAATGAAAAATGAAAATAGTAAGGGGCTGAGGAGACATCCTTGTTTCACTCCTCGTGGACATTCGAAAAAGTTGGAGTACATATCTTTGTCACGAACACATGCTAACACAGAATTATATATACTTTTAAGAGACATATATAATTCACCATTTACTCCATTCTTGCGCAGAATACCCCAAAGTAAATTTCTATTAACTGAGTCAAATGCTTTGCGAAAATCTACAAATGCTACGTATAGTTTAGTGTGATTAAGAAGGCATTTTTGGACTAAAGCATACAGTGTGAAAATGTGATCGATTGTACTCTATCCAGATCGAAATCCTGCTTGGACTTCTATTATTTTTTCTTCCCTCTCTGCCCATTTCGTTAGTCGTTTATTTAATATATTTTTTATAAACTTTGCCTAAAACACTTGTGAGTGCAACCCCTCGGTAGTTGTCTGGGTTGTTTACATCTCCTTTCTTATGTATGGGGACAATAATAGATTTGGCCCATTCTGTGGGGAAAATACCATTTTCAAATAACCGATTAAATAGAATGACTATAAAGTTTAACACTGAATCGCTGGAATGCTTTAACATTTCTCCCAGAATTTTGTCTGGTCCAGCACTTTTACCATTTACAGAGAGAGAGAGAGAGAGAGAGAGAGAGAGAGAGAGAGAGAGAGAGAGAGAGAGAGAGATCATTTGAGACAACGCTTTTGTCTTTAGATAAAAAGTAAAAAGGAAAGCAGCGAAGAGACGTCACAGACAAGGGAGCACTTACCAATGTGACCCACAGACTCACACAGCCCTTTTCCTGAACGACTCAACTTTCAGATAAATTTGCTGGACGCTGACTGAAAATCGAAATGGAAGTGGTTTGGTTTAACGATTGTCAAGAAGGCCGGCAGTATCGCAACAGGAAAAAACCCTGACCGGATCCAGATGCTGAATAGGAAAGGCCCAAAGATAAAAGAAAGACCCCCCCCCCCCCCACAATATCCGTAAACCACACAGCGAAAGCAAACGCAGCATGTTAAGTACTAACTGTAGTGGTCAGAATAAAATATCAACTCCCCTCTCAAAAAACAACAACAAAACAACAAAGAAAAAAACAACAAGAAGCAAACAAACAATCAACGACAAAAAAACAACAAAACAAAAAACAAAAAAAAAACAAAAAAAAAGAGGACAAGAAACAACCAAGAAAAGCAAATACCAGATAGAAACACTAAGAAATAAATACCATAACAGGAAACAAGCAAAACAAAAGCACGTAATGTGAAACAAGCAATCAATTTATCAAAACCAATAGGAAACAACACAGTGACCTAAAAACAATAAGAAACATCAGAGTGACACAAAACCAATAGGAAACAACAAAGTGACACAAAACCAATAGGAAACAACAAAGTGACACAAAACCAATAGGAAACAACAAAGTGACACAAAACCAATAGAAAACAACAAAGTGACACAAAACCAATAAGAAACATCAGAGTGACACAAAACCAATAGGAAACAACAAAGTGACACAAAACCAATAGGAAACAACACAGTGACACAGAAACCAATAGAAAACAACACAGTGACACAGAAACAATAGAAAACAACAAAGTGACACAGAAAACACACTAGAAAACCAACAACAGTGACACAAAACAATAGGAAACAACAAAGTGACAAAAACAATAGGAAAACAACACAGTGACACAGAAAACAATAGAAAAAACAACAAGTGACACAGAAACAATAAAACAACACAGTGACACAAACAATAGAAAACAACACAGTGACACAGAAACCAATAGAAAACAACACAGTGACACAGAAAACAATAGAAAACAAATAAACAAAGAACAACACAGTGACACAGAAAAACAAAGAAAAACAACACACGTGACACAAAAACCAATAGAAAACAACAAGTGACACAGAAACAATAGAAAACAAAAACAAAGTGACACAGAAACAATAGTAAACAACACAGTGACACAGAAACAATAGGAAACAACACAGTGACACAGAAACAATAGAAAACAACACAGTGACACAGAAACAATAGGAAACAACACAGTGACACAGAAACAATAGAAAACAACACAGTGACACAGAAACAATAGGAAACAACACAGTGACACAGAAACAATAGGAAACAACACAGTGACACAAAACAATAGGAAACAACACAGTGACACAGAAACAATAGGAAACAACAAAGTGACACAGAAACAATAGGAAACAACACAGTGACACAGAAACAATAGAAAACAACAAAGTGACACAGAAACAATAGAAACAACACAGTGACACTGAAACAATAGAAAACAACACAGTGACACAGAAACAATAGAAAACAACACAGTGACACAGAAACAATAGGAAACAACACAGTGACACTGAAACAATAGAAAACAACACAGTGACACAGAACAATAGGAAACAACAAAGTGACACAGAAACAATAGGAAACAACACAGTGACACAGAAACAATAGAAAACAACACAGTGACACAGAAACAATAGGAACACATAAACAAACAGTGACACGAAACAATAGAAAACAACACAAGTGACACAGAAACAATAGAAACAACACAGTGACACAGAAAACAATAGGAAAACTAACAACAGTGACACAGAAACAATAGGAAACAACAAAGTGACACAGAAACAATAGGAAACAAACAACATGACACAAAACCAATAGGAAACAACACAGTGACACAGAAACAATAGAAAACAACACAGTGACACAGAAACAATAGAAAACAACAAGTGACACAGAAACAATAGAAAACAACACAGTGACACAGAAACAATAGAAAACAACACAGTGACACAGAAACAATAGAAAACAACACAGTGACACAGAAACAATAGAAAACAACACAGTGACACAGAAACAATAGAAAACAACACAGTGACACAGAAACAATAGAAAACAACACAGTGACACAGAAACAATAGAAAACAACAAAGTGACACAGAAACAATAGAAAACAACACAGTGACACAAAACCAATAGAAAACAAGACCAAAATGAACACAAGGAAAACAATAGAAAACAACACAGTGACACAGAAACAATAGAAAACAACACAGTGCACAAAGAAACAATAGAAAAACAACAACAGTGACACAGAATACAATACAGAAAACAAACAGTGACACAGAAACAATAGAAAACAACACAGTGACACAGGACAATAGAAAACAACACAGTGACATACAGGAAGAAACAAAGCAGAAACAGACGATACAATCACACACAAACAATAGGAAACAGACGATACAATTACACACAAACAATAGGAAACAGACGATAGAATCACACACAAACAATAGGAAACAGACGATACAATCACACTCAAACAATAGGAAACAGACGATAGAATCACACACAAACAATAGGAAACAGACGATACAATCACACACAAACAATAGGAAACAGACGATACAATCACACATAAACAATAGGAAACAGACGATATAATCACACACAAACAATAGGAAACAGACGATAGAATCACACACAAACAATAGGAAACAGACGATACAATCACACTCAAACAATAGGAAACAGACGATACAATCACACACAGACAATAGGAAACAGACGATAGAATCACACACAAACAATAGGAAATAGACGATACATGTACAATCACACTCAAACAATAGGAAACAGACGATACAATCACACACAAACAATAGGAAACAGACGATACAATCACACTCAAACAATAGGAAACAGACGATACAATCACACACAAACGACAGGAAACAGACGATACAATCACACACAAACAACAGGAAATAGACGATACAATCACACACAAACAATAGGAAACAGACGATACAATCACACACAAACAATAGGAAACAGACGATACAATCACACACAAACAATAGGAAACAGACGATACAATCACACGCAAACAATAGGAAACAGACGATACAATCACACACAGACAATACGAAACAGACGATACAATCACACACAAACAATAGGAAATGACGATACATGTACAATCACACTCAAACAATAGGAAACAGACGATACAATCACACACAAACAATAGGAAACAGACGATAGAATCACACACAAACAATAGGAAACAGACATACAATCACACACAAACAATAGGAAACAGACGATACAATCACACACAAACAATAGGAAACAGACACTGCTCTGGTACAATACATAGACAGGAAAGAAAAATAATTTCATAGGCAAATGTCAGAAAACAACGAAGACAACCACATACAAACAAATCCACAGAAAACCAACATAACACAAAACAATACACCAGGATACAAAACCAGCATGACAAATGAACAACACAATATACAACAATCAACGTAACAGGAAAGAAGAAACACAATAAGAAAATAAACAGCACAATAGGAAACACACAACAAGATAGGAAAGAAACAACACGACACGAAAGAAACAGCACAATAGGGAGCATACAACACAGTAGGAAATGACATAAGAGAAAACAACAAAGAGGGAAGAAATAACACACTAAGAAGGAAACGACACAATAGCAAACAAACGACACAATGGGAAACAAACACCACAATAAGAAACAAATGACAAAATAGTAAACAATCATCATAACAAGAACAACACATTACAAAACAAATCACGAAATAGGAAACAACAAAACAAGAAACAAACAAGAAAACAGTAGACAAACCACAAAATAGGAAACAAACAAGTCAACAGGAATCGAATAACACAATAGACACATGTCGACCAGCCAGCCGCCAGTGGTGGTTTTCTAAGCTGGACGTGCACGTCAGATATATCAATCTAAGCGCAACAAGGTAACTGAGTTGCTTTCTAAAGTGAAAACTGACAACTTTTCCTCACAAATTCTTGAAGCACAAAATACAAACATATTGTTCTCCAATATGTTCGATTCACTTGGCACTGAGACATCAACTCCCCTGCCATTAGATTTTTAAGTTGAGTACCAGACTTTTACTGATACTCTTCTCCTCTTCCTCCATCCAAATCAGAGACTGAGATCTTAATGATCCTCAAAGAAATGTGTTTCAAAGCTTGCAAACTTGATCCCATTTCAGCCTGTCTCTTTTCACATGTCTACCAGCAACTTCTTCCGTCAGTTGCTTCCATCGTAATAAATTCTTCTTTGGTATCAGGAATCATCCCATCTGCTTTCAAAACTACTCTCAATCGGCCATTTCTAAAAAAAAACCCAATCTCGGTCTCAATGGTCTGAAAAATTACGGACCTGAATTAAATCTCCCATTTCTCTTCAAGCTCCTTGAAAAAGTGGTACTAAAACAACTGAATAATCATCTCTACTTAAATCATCTCCAAATCCTTACCAGTCTGCCTATCGAGCAAACTTCAATACAGAAACAATTCTTGTTCACATAGTCAGGGAACTACTCCTTGCTTCTGATGGTGGCACAATTTCTGTCTTAACACTTCTCGATTTGTCCGCTGCCTTTGATACTACTGACCACTCTATCCTTCTCTCTCATCTTGAACAAACTTTTGGAATTCATAATACTGCTCTTTCTTGGTCCTCCTCCTATCTCTCTGATTGCTTTCATTGAGTTCTCATCATCGGAAGTCAGTCTGAGCCTGTTCCTCAGGGTTCCAACTAGTGCCTGTCCTATTCACCCTTTATACCTCACCCTTCGCCAACATCATCCAATGTAAAAACCCACCTCTGTTCTCAACAATAAATTCTGCAACCACCTCTTTCCATCAGTGTGTGTGTGTGTATGTATGTATGTGTGTGTGTGTGTTGTGTGTGTGTGTGTGTGTGTGTGTGTGTGTGTGTGTGTGTGTGTGTGTGTGTGTGTGTGTGTGTATGTGGTGTGTGTGTGTTTTTTTTTTTTTCGCGTCTTTTAAGGTGGTCTGCTTTGATCGCATGTGTATGTCTGGTGCGTGGGTACGCCTTAATTTGAATTGTGAAGATGTGGGTCCATATAATACTGTAATTATTATTATCAATACAAGAGAAGAATCAAAAGTGTGAGGTCTGTGTGCATTCATTTGTTACATTTTGCAGTCTTCGTTTGTTTGCGTGTTTGTTTTTGCTTGGGTTATTGGTTTTCTGTTTTTGCACTTGAAAAACGTATAGATACCAGTACAAAAAACTACCACGGGAATAACTCAATATTTTCTGTATTTCTAAAACTACATGTCCCGCTAAGACATTTGTGTGAAAAGAACAAATTAGAAATGTATTACTGTTTGAATATATCTATCATTGTATTTACAGAAATTCGTAAACAGTATGAAAATAAACAGAAACAAACAAATGAACAAACAAACAAACAAACAAACAAGCAAACAAGCAAACAAACAAACAAACAAACACCCATCATCCTTATTCCCCCTTGACTCTGTACTGAGAAAAAAATAAGTTTCCATTCTGGAGGTTTAAGTTCGCTAAAAAAGGCATCCCAGCACTCAGGGATTCCACAGGCATGGCACTACAGACATCATGTGGTAGAAAAACTAGAATAATCATAGCCCAATGCCATAATCCTGTGTATAAACCGTACGTGCTGGCTGAGTCCCGAAGCTCCATAGAACTGAAATGTGTGATATTCTGATAACTGGAAACGAGAAGTGCATGTTGAAGATAGCATTAAGAAAGAGACAACGACGACGACCTGCAGAAAAAAAGACAAAGACGATGATGACAAAAACAGAAGAAAGAACGAAAACAGCGTATAAGAACGACAAACATATGAAAAACACAGAAGAAAGAACGAAAAAACAGCATAAAAACAAGACAACAGACGATGAGACAAAACCACAGAAGAAAAACAAAAACACGATTAAAAAAAAGACAAAGGACGATGACGACAAGAGAGAAGAACAGAAAAAACAAGCAAAACGGAAAAGACGTGGGTGACGAAAGCAGAAGAAGGGTACAAATCGATGACGACAAAGTGCAGAAGAAGCAAGAAGAAACAGCGTATAAAAAAGACAAAGACGATGAGACAAAAGCAGAAAAAAAGACAAAGACGATGATGACAAAGCAGCAGAAGAAAGAACGAAAAACAGCGTAAAAACAGACAACGACGATGACGACAAAACAGAAAAAAGACAAAGACGACGATAACAAGGCCGAAAAAGAAAGAACAAAAAACGAACCAACAACGGGGGTGAGGTAGAATGGAGGAGGGGGTTCCAATGAGGATAAATGAAAAGCTAAAGAGATTTTCTGAAGCTCAAAGGGGAGAGAAATAGCTCTATTGATCGGCACTTGTGCTTGCTATTCACTGTTAGCTTCCCTGGTAATTCAATGTGTGAATGATGGATTGTTGTGCTGCTAGTTTATTAATTAATTTTTGTTTTTGTTTTTTAAATATAATACTCAGTTTCAGTTTTCCGCAAAAAGCATTTCCGCACTGGGAATAAACTTCATATGCAACAACGTGACAGATGCCTCGTGATGGGAAAAAAATGATCAGACTGGTCATGGTATAAGCTGTAAGCCTGTACACAAGCCAACGTACTGACTAGGCCTCGAGGCTCCATCTAACTTATGAACCCTATATACTATTGTCTGTGCTTGTGTCACTCTAATAGATATTGCAACAAGCAGGCCATCTGTGATGCCCTGTACAGCCCACCAAACGTAACGTAAAAACTCTCAACGGAATCCACATCGTCAACTGGCTAGAGACAAGATCTACACATTATCTCTTAACACTCACATGCTGTCATAGAACCGAGTCCCCATGTATCACATAGAACTGACGTCCCCATCTCTTACCACAAAGCGTCAATTTCCACCCTTTATCCACTGTCAAATATACAAACTTCGTTGAGAAACGTTATTACACTGGTAACACAAAATCTCTTACCACTGTCAGTCGACGAGAGCAAGATATCCGCATCTCATCACGGCAGCAGAAATTCCTGAAATCTCAACCCTTTATCATACACGAACGATCAATAGATATTAAACAGAAAATGTGTTTATGACAACGAATATGCTGTACATATCCTGTTCTTTCATTAAGGTAAAAACAGTCATGATGGTCAAGCTATTCTGACACTGTCCTTTTCATACAAAAACTACACACATACATGAAATCATTCTTACCAACAAATGCCTATCAATTAACATCAGGAAGAGAGTCCTTGAATGTTATATAGAACCAATACTGTTGTACGGTCGTGAGGCGTGGACAGTCAGCAAGCAAAACCAGAGCAAGATTGAGGCAGCCGAGATGTGGTTTCTAAGAAGAATGTTGAGAGTTCCATGGACAGCAAAGAAAACAAACGAGACAGTCTTGATGGAGGCAGACACAAGTAGATCACTCATAAGGAAGATTAGGAAAAGATAGGCAACATTTATAGGCCATTTTATGAGGAAGGGGGATTTGGAGCACCTGGTCACAAGGGGAAAGCTGGAGGGTAAGAGAGCACCAGGTAGACCCAGGGAGAAAATGCTAGACGGACTTGCAGAGTGGCTGAGGACGAGGAGGGTGGAGGAGATGCTTGGGGCGGCAAGAGATAGAGATAGATGGAGGTCCATGATCGCCAACGCCATGCGGCAGGGCACATAATGATGATGATGATGATGATACATAAAACAAACCAATCCAGATTTTATAACTTCCCAAATTTACCGTATTCTTGAAAAAGCTTTGATTGAAATAAAGCCTTACATGTATCAAGGAGAGTGGTAGATTTGACACAACGAAAACAGATTCTTAAATGGTTGTAGTTCTTGAGAAAGTGCTGTCAATACAACTTCCTCAAAATGTGCTGACCCGAGTATTTCTGTCACTCCTGTAACATTTTATATTTATTAGTAACATTTATTTATTATTTCATATCAACATACAGTAGTGTGTGTGTGTGTGTGTGTGTGTGTGTGTGTGTGTGTGTGTGTGTGTGTGTGTGTGTGTGTGTGTGTGTGTGTGTGTGTGTGTGTGTGTGTGTGTGTGTGTGTGTGTGTTTGCTTGTGGAGGGGGAAGTGTCACAGATAAGTTAGCAAGATTTTCTCAGCTGTTTCTGCATGCACCCTGACTAAATTTTGTTCGAAGTATAGTTAAGGGGTCACAAATGCTGACATTTGGAGGACAAGCTTTTAAGGGCAAGGTCACAGGACTCAGAAAAATATCGAAAATTAGTTCTTTTTGAGGACAGTGTAGGAAAAGCGCTGTTCTTATTAAAGACCAGTTCTAATTTCCGGACAAGGATGTGTGTATTCGTCTCTCTCTCTCTCTGTCTCTGTCTCTCTCTCTCTTTCTCTCTCTCTGTATGCGTGTGCGTATGTGTGTATGTATCTATCATGTCTGTACGTGTGTGTGTGTGTATGCATGAGAGAAGGAATAGAGTGAGAGAGAGAGAAGAGACCAAGAAAGAGAGAAGACAGAGAGAGAGAGAGACAGAGAGAGAGACAGAGCATGTGTCTGGTTGTAGGTGTGTGGGTATGAAATTTCCATAAATGCATGCCTCTATGTAAATACAGAAGTTCGTTTGTTCGTTGTTTCTTTTAACGTCTATTCACATATGTGCTTTTAGACGAAAATACAGAAGTGTCCATTGTAATGTGGTGATTTTGATCTTACATATAGTCTAAATACACGTCATATTTCTGCTGTCCTAAAGACCGAAGAACTCTGGGTATGTTATGAAAGGTCAGAACGAAATGCAAACCTGTCATCCACAAGTTTTCAATGAGTAAACAGACCAGCCGTCCATGGAGAACATGTCTTGTTTTCTGAGCAGCATCCCTGAACAGAAATGTCAAGCCTTGATGCATCCCCATGGCACCATGCCCTGTCATTATCATCAATCATAACTAAAGGAAACCCGATCTGGAGTTTGTGCTTCTCTGACAGCGACAGACTGGAAGAACAAGGAACACACACACACACACACACACACACACACACACACACACACACACACACACACACACACACACACACACACACACACTACTGTATGTTAATATGAAATAATAAATAAATGTTACAAAGAAATATAAAATGTTACAGGAGTGACAGTTATACTCGGATCAGCACATTTTGAGGAAGTTGTATTGACAGCACTTTCTCACATACACACACTCACAAATACTAAATGCTCACATAGAGAAAAAGAAAGACAAGACAAAGATAGAGAGGGAAGGAAGGAGAAAAAAAAAAAGGAGAGAGAGAGAGAGGGAGAAAGCGAGACAGAGAGACATAGAGAGAGACATAGACAGCGAGACAGAGAAACAGAGAGAGAGACATAGAAGAGCAAACGAGAGAGAGAGAGAGAGAGAGAGAGAGAGAGAGAAAGAGAGACAGACAGACAGACAGACAGCGAGAGACAGAGACAGGGAGACAGACAGATAGCGACAGAGAGAGTGAGACAGAGAGAGGCGTAGAAAGAGAACGAAAAAATGAAAGAGTGAAACAGAAATCAGACACAACACACACACACACACACACACACACACACACACACACACACACACACCACACACACACACACACACAACACACACATACACACACACATACACCACACACATACACACACACACAACACACACACACATACACACACACATACACACACACATACACACACACATACACACACACACACACACACACACACACACACACACACATACACACACACACCACACAGACACACACACACAGACACACACGCACACATACACACACACACATACACACACACACACACAAAAAGACGCACACACACATCACACAAACATGCATACATGCATAGTTACACACTCACACACTCATACATACACACAAATGCACACACAAGCACACATACACAAAGAGAAAGAGAGAGAGAGAAGCAGAGCGAGAGAATGAGAAAATGAACAAAAGAAAGAGAGAACACACAAACACACAAACACACCCACACCCACATACCCACACACCCACACACACACGCACGCACGCACGGACACACACGCACACACACACACACACACACACACATGCACACGTAAGCACACAGATGCACACACAACTGGTAAAGCTATGTCAATAAACATTTTTTAAAAGAATATCTTGAATGGACATTTGTTGCAAATTGGATGGCACGCAGGGGTGTATGAGTGTGCGTGTGAGTGAGAGAGTGCGTGTGTTTAAGTGAGTGAACAAACACGTGCGTGTGTGTGAGAGAGAGAGAGAGAGGGAGAGCGAGAGAAAGAGAGAGAGCGAGAGAGAGAGAGAGAGAGAGAGAGAGAGAGAGAGAGAGAGAGAGAGAGAGGGAGAGAGAGGGAGAGAGAATGTGATACAACAAATGGGTATGATTAAAAGAAATGTTCCGAGTATAACACAGCAGAGGAACAGACTTGCTTTTCCTGGATGGTCCTTGCAAAGATGTACTTAGTGAACATAACTGAATCTGTGCGACTTTCAAAGCTCATGACGCCCTGAATACAAACAATCAAATGTGAAATAAACAGGCCTTCACAACAACATCAAAGGAACGACAGCAAGATCTCATTGAACTTAGGGACTCATATCGTCTGTTTTAATCCCAGAAAGCGGAGTTATCTGTGGACAGATGGGATGGTTCGTTATTGTCAAATGAGTCAATACTCTGCAGAGTAGAAGAATACTCCTCTCCCCCTCTCTCTTTTTTTCTCTCTCTCCGTGCGTGTTCGTGTTGTCAGTGTATCTTTTTGTTTCGTCTTCGTCGTCATCATCATCATCATCATCATGTGCTCTGCTGCGTGGCTTTGGTGATCATGACCTTCCATACGGACTATCCCTTGTCGCCTAAAGCACATCTTCCACCTTCTCTTTCCTCAGGCTTGGCTGATTCTGCTGGCTATTTCTGATGTACATCTGCCCTCTGGTGAGATGATCGTTCCCAGATACTTAAACTTATCCACCTGTCTCAAGGTTGTGCCGTTTGCTGTTATTTTGCTGAGAGGGGTTTCATGTTTTTTGCTGATTACCATGACTTCAGTCTTATTGCTATTTAGCTCCAACCTTTCATTTTTACTTTCTATTTCTATTACATTCACAAGGTTTTGTAGGTCCCTTTCATTTTCTGTAATTAGCACGGTGTCATCTGCTTAACGAATTTTGTTTATCATTTTTCCTCCAACCTTTAATCCAGGGTATTCCTCTAGGTTTCTCATGATGTTTTCGCGAAAACAGATCTGGTGACAGAACACATCCTTGCCTGATTCCTCTTTTGATATTTTGGAAGACAGCTACATCCTAAGGACGCTTCTGTGTGAAGAGCTGAAGGAAGGATACTCTGACCAGGAAATATCATTAAAGAGATACAAGTTTACTCTGGGGGCTAATCCTATGTGAAGTGGAAATATCATTAAAGAGATACAAGTTTACTCTGGGGGCTAATCCTATGTGAAGTGGAAATATCATTAAAGAGATACAAGTTTACTCTGGGGGCTAATCCTATGTGAAGTGGAAATATCATTAAAGAGATACAAGTTTACTCATGGAGTGGCAAAATAATTCCTAAATGTGAAGTGGAAATATCATTAAAGAGATACAAGTTTACTCTGGGGGCTAATCCTATGTGAAGTGGAAATATCATTAAAGAGATACAAGTATACTCTGAAGGCCAACCCTATGTGAAGTGGAATCAGCATCCATTAGAAGACACTGACCATAACAATGTCATCTGAGGACACCTGTACATGCAGGACACAATCATATTTGACCAGCCAAGAACAGCTGCTACTGACCTGTACAGAGACCAGCGGATGCAGAACCCAAGACTACAAGACCCAATACATCTTCCAGTACAACAGCTGCCCAACAACCTGTGCGTCCAGGATTGGTCGTGTATCCCACAGGAAGACCCACACCAGACGATATATGAGGAATTGCGCCATTGGCGCGAGTTCGTGTGTGTGTGGGATGGGGGTGTGTGTGTGTGTGTGTGTGTGTGTGAGAGAGAGAGAGAGAGAGAGAGAGAGAGAGAGAAAGAGACAGAGACAGAGAGACAGAGAGAGAGAGAGGGAGAGAGAGAGAGAGACAGAGAGACAGAGACAGAGAGACAGAGAACAGAGAGAGAGAGAGAGAGAGAGAGAGAGAGAGAGACAGAGAGACAGAGACAGAGACAGAGACAGAGACAGACAGCACGCAAGCGCATGTGTGTATGCGAACGTGTGTTTGTAAATGTGAGAAAAAAAGTTAGAGGGAGAGGGAAGGAGAGAGAGAGGGAGAGAGAAACATAGATAGAGAGAGAGAGAGACAGAGACAGAGACAGACATACAGATACCCACAGAGTCATACAGACAGATAGACAGGCAGACAGAAAGAGAGAGACAGACATACAGACATTTAGCTTCTGTTTCACACTTCAGTTTACGAGCTCGTAACAGCATTTCATTTTTTGTTATATATTGATTCATTTTTTAATTCGTTCATGTATTTTCTGTTCAGTCATTTACATATTTTCTTTCTTTTTTCTCAAACTTTTTTTTAAAAAAATTCTTTTTGACAAAACACAACTGAATACAATGTTTGTTGAACATCATTACAAAATCATTGAAAAAATGAACAAGATGTGTATACAATGGATTGAGCAAAACTCATATACATACGCCATATCTATTAGACTGTTATATTTTCTTAAACAATATAAGGTCGTTTAATTTATAGTTTTAGATTTTAGTTGTTGTTTGTGGTGTTTGCTTGTTTGTTTGTATTTTATTTGTATTCTCTCTCAGCAAAAGGTCAATGATAAATGCATTAGCAAAGCAAGATTATCCGCATGAGACCCAAAGTTCAAAACATATGCAAAACGCCTACATCTTCAATGAAGGTTCTATGTGCATAAATTTACAGTCATTTAAAATTATATGTAAGACAAACAAATAAAATATAAACAGGCAGGGCATACAGAAATCACGCATATATCGCGTAAAGAAGCTAAATGTCACATCAAACTTCTTCTGAAAGTCACATCAAAATTCATCATCTTCTTCTTCTTCTTGGCGTACGCTGCTACACAATCATCTGAGTCCGGGCGATGAATGCAGCCGTCTTTTCTAGCTCCTGTTTGCAGCGGAGTGTCTGTCGGCCACACGTCCTGTCTTGCCACCTGGTGAAGGGGACATCTTTGGAGTATATGCTCCGTGGTTTGGACTTCTTGACCGCAGGGACAGGTTGGGAAGGGCGCCAGCTTCAGTTTGCGGTACATGTGGCTGACCAGTGTGCAACCTCACCAGGGCAACTTGCTGCTCTCTAGACAACAGGTGGTAGTCATCCCTATGTCGTCTCGGCATGGAAAGCGCCCTGATGATGCCCCTCTTCTCACTGTAGCTGACGCTGTTGTTAGGTTGTTCTTCTCTGGGTCACTCCTTAGCAAGGATATCAGCTCGCTCATTCCCGGAGACTCCGCAGTGGGCTGGAATCCACTGCAGAACGGCTCTTCTGATTGTGGCAACCTGGTGCAGAGATCTAGACAGGAGGGGGAGCGTGTTGTTCTGGCATGCCTGCAGCACGGAGAGGGCATCAGACAAGAAGACAACTTGTCTGCGGTCACAGTCTGTAGCCTGAATCATGGAGGCCGCTGCATGAGTGCTTCTGTCTCAGCACGGTAGTTTGTACAGTGTCTTCCAGTGGCGACACTTGCTGTTGTTGTTTGTCCTCCTGGGAAAAGGACAAGGATGCCTGCACCCCCGTTGGCTGCGGCGTTGGTTGCTGACCCGTCGGTGTATACATGTACCCATGCCTCCTGTGGGTACCTCTCAGCAATCATGGCCATTGTTAGGTAGTGTTTCACCTTGTCATCTTGTGTGTCTCCCGGTATGAGGTATGGGACGGTGGTGTGGACCTTGATATCAGGCTGGTCTAGTGTATAGGGTTCTGGCATGTCTGTTGGGCAAAGGGGGAGCGTGTCCTTGGGCAGACTTTCTTGGAACTGGCGAGTCAGCCTCTTGCTCTCGTGGACAAAGCTGCTCCTTTTCAGTCGGTTTTTGGTGAGGCTGTTCAGTTTCTGCTTCATGGGATGGTCTGGTAAACACCTGAACTTTTCTGCTTGCACCAAGACCTTGGTTTCTCTCCTCTGACTGAGAGGTTGGATTTCTGCAAGCTTTTCCATCTTCTTGATTGGTGTTGACCGCATCGCACCTGTGATTATGCGGAGGGCTGGTTCTGAACCTTGCTAAGCGTCTGCTGGTTCGTCTTTGCCGTAGTTGACCACGCTGAAGAGCCGTATTCGAGATGGGGTCTGACTGTTCCCTGATTTACTGTCTTCAGTATTCTCTCATTTGCTCCCCAGGTGGTGCCTGCAAGTTTACGAAGAATTGCCAGCTTGCGCCTCGCTTTTGCCTCTGCCTTCATGATGTGTGGCTTCCAGGTCTGCCTCTTGTCAAAAGTGACGCCAAGGTATGTGGCTTCTTCATCCTCCTTCAGAGGGGTTCTACCAAGGGTGAATTCATCTGATACCAGGGACAAATATGGCAACAATTTTTCTTTAAAAGTGTGTGAATTCCAGCCCTGTTTTGCATTAGTTTCTTCTATTTGATTCTTTTTTTTGGTAAGATATCTAGTAAAAGAAATGGTGTTTGGTAGATTTTTTTTCGAATTTACTTTTATAAATATACATTTTCCCCAAGATGATTATCAGGTCAAATATTGGATCTGTGTGCTTGTTTTTGTTAGCGCCAAATAAAATTAAGTTTTCAGTTAATCTTATGTTTGCACAAGTCGCGCAACCTGTCCTCAACACTTCTCCTATCCTTTCCCAGAATCTGTTGACATATGAACACTTCCAAAATATGTGATCAATGCTGTCTTTCGTTTCCAAGCAAAAGTCACAGTGGAAGCTATCTACAAGTCCCATTTCTCTTAAAATGATATTAGTTCCTAGAATTCTATGCACAATGCGTATTTGAAACCATTTTAGTTTACATTCTTTTATTTTGTGAATTTCCATTAAACACTTTTTTCCATGGATTGTTTGTTCTCAGTTTTTCTAACTATTTAGAACAGGAATTTGGAAGTGTGTCATCTGTTGTCAGAATATCATAGTATAGCGTGCTTCTTTTCGTATTGAGTGAATTGTTTTCAGTGCAGCAGGGATATCACGTGCACAGCCACTTGGTATGTTCAGCTTTGTTTCTTTTATGTATTTCTTAATCGATGCTCTGCATCTGTTATACAAAAGAAAATTTACATTCATATTGTATTTTCTATTAAAGTCATCATGTGTCATAAGTGAGCTGTTATCATTTAGAAATGTGCAATGCAATAAACGCCCATTTCAATCCAATCGACAGATTTTATTACGTCGTTTCTGATTTTAATTTTTTCATTAAATTAAATCGGGTCTGAACGTAAATCTGTCAATGACACTAATTTTATACTTCTGCAGAAATTGTTTCATGCTTTAAAAATGTGTTTTCAGAATACATTATCATTAGCTTGGTATAATCCAGGTAGAAAGAAACTCTAGGGAGAGCTAGACAACAGAAGGTCTTCAGAGAAGTAACCCCCTTTAGACAAGTGTTTCGGCCCTGAATTCCTTACACTCTCGGGGGGCCGGGCCACATCCAGGTCATGACTCCTGGATGCCCTTCTGCTGTTGTCTATTTTTTTTTTTTTTTTTCCCACGCCGGGGATCGAACCTGGGCGATTCTGCGCTTCAGAACTGCGTTACGCGGTTTTACCAATGTGCTAACGGGGCACACATCATCTGTAGGGAATTTAATCCTTATGAAGTTCACTTTTTTGGTTCCTCCTTGCCCAGATCCAGCTTGAGCTCCTTTCTGCTGCCTCTGCCATCGCTTTAAGGGCTCTAGTCCTCTTCTTCCCAGAAATGGCGAGTTGTTTCATGAGATCATAAGCGGAGGTGCCCACAAACCCTCTTGCCCCGACCTCTATGGCGAAGATTTTGACCCGCAGACCTGCTTTCTTCAGGGTGCTGGCAAGACCGGCGTATTTTTCGGTCTTGTAGATATGTGCTTCTTCCATTCTGCTTTCGTATGGCACAGTGAGTTCTATCAGAATCACTTGTTTCGAGGAGTCAGAGTGGAGAGCGATGTCTGGTCTCATGCCTGTCTTGCTGATGACATCTGGGTAATTTCTCCACTCTGGGAGGTCTGCTGTACACTCCCAGTCGACTGCTCCATCCAGAAGACCCTTTGGCAATGTGCTGGTTGTCATAGCC
The DNA here is from genome assembly GCA_030674185.1 of Monoplex corrugatus. Taxonomy (NCBI): domain Eukaryota; kingdom Metazoa; phylum Mollusca; class Gastropoda; order Littorinimorpha; family Ranellidae; genus Monoplex; species Monoplex corrugatus. Next base: position 35,556,064 of record JAPXFY010000016.1, on the reverse strand, counting down.
CTTTCGGGCCAGACCTGTTTCCCTCCTGCTTTGTAGAACGTTGTCATAGCAATTGGTGCGTTTGGGGTCATGGTTTTTTCGCTAACCACATCTGTGATCACTTTCAGAACTTGGTTGTGCCTCCATGTATACCTTCCTTGGGCTAGCGCTACTTTGCAAGAGCTTAGGACATGTTCCACTGTTTGTTTCTTCTGACAGAGCGGACATGCTGGGTCGTCTGCTTTCCCCCATTTCACTAAGTTTGCATTCGAGGGGAGCAGGTCATATACAGATCTGAGGAGGAAGCTTATCCTTAGAGGAGCCATGTGCCACATATCGTTCCAGCTGAGACTTCTTTGGAGTGCACTGTCCCATGTTGTCCATTGCCCCTGTTGACCTTGCTGGACTGCCTTCTGCACTCTTTTGACATCTTCTTCTTCCTTCAACTCCTGTATGATCATGTCTCTTTTTTCCTTCCCTTTGGCTTTGGACCACCACTGCATTTTTGTTGCTCCCAGTCCCTGTCTGTTGGTTTGCGTGTGTCCAATTATTTCTTTGATGCTGAGGTTTCTCTTGGCATTGTTTACAGCCTCTTGGACTTTCCACTTTCTGCCAGTTCTCAGCTTTGGATGAACTGCTCTCACGATATTGTCCTCCGATTCCTCCAGCATGCTCAACAGTCTTGCTTTTCCAACTTTGTATTCCTCCACTATGGATTTGAGAGGTAGCTTCAGCATTGCTTGACGACAGTAGAATGCAACATCAGTGAGACCAGGTGGGACACCGAGCCATTTTCTTGTGTATTTGTTGATTTTGGCTTCCATTGCTTCGACTGTGCTGGTGCAAATGTCATAGATTAGCAGTGGCCACAGCAGCTTTGGTATCAGCATGAACTGTAGACACCAGACTTTGTATTTGCCTGGCAGTCCGCAGTTATCTATTTTCTTCAGGCCTTCTTCTGCTGTTTGCTTGGTTTCACATCCCCTTTGTGTGTCTTTCAGGGAGTCATCATACCATCTTCCGAGACTTTTTACTGGCTCTTCTGTGACAGTGGGGATGGCTTGGTTGGCTACCATGAATTTGACTGAATCTGCCACTTTTCCTTTTCGCAGTGAGAGACTTCGGGATTTCTTAGGTTTGAACCTCATTCTTGAAGAGGCCACCAGCTCATCCAGCTGCTTTAAGATTTGTGTGTGTCTCTTCCTCATCCGTGGACAAGACTGTTGTGTCATCCATGAAAGCTTTCAGAGGAGGCATCTGGTATCCATCTCCCAGATTCACTGGACCTGAACTCTTCATTGCAGCTTTCAAGATGACTTCCATTGCCAACACGAACAGTATGGGAGAGATTGCACAGCCCATTGCAATGCCCACCTCTAGGTCTATCCAGTCCGTGGTGTATTCTTTGGTAGAGAACCGCATTGAGAACCCTTGGAAATACTTCCTCAGCATTGTTCGGATGTTTTCTGGGATGTGATACATTTCAAGAGCCAGCTGGATCATATCGTGTGGAACTGATCCATATGCATTCGCCAGATCAAGCCAAACTACGTCAATGTCTCTCTTCTCTGTTCTTGCTTTTTGGATGGCATCCCAAATCAACGTGGCATGTTCCAAGCATCCAGGCATTCCTGGTATGCCTCCCTTTTGGACTGACATATCCAGATACTTGTTTTCAGTCAGGTATTTTGTCAATCTTGCTGCCATAACAGAGAAGAAGATTTTCCCCTCGACGTTCAGAAGTGATATTGGCCTGAACTGATTGATGCTGCTGGAGTTCTGCTCCTTCGGAATGTACACTCCTTCAGCTCTCATCCATTGGTCGCTGATCTTCTGGTTCCTCCATGCTGATCGCATCATCTTGTGGAGCCACTCGAGCACTTTTGGGCATTTCTTGTAGAGCAGGTATGGTATTCCGTTTGGTCCAGGTGCTGACTTGGCTCTGGCTTTCTTTACTACGTTCTTCACTTCATCCAGTGTTGGTGGTTTGTTATTGAATTTTCCTTCTGGCGCTGCAGGCCAAACCAGATTTTGGATTTCAAGTGGTGCCTCGCGCTGAGAATCGGAATATGTTTCCCTGAGATGCTGCTCTAGGGTTTCCTTGCCCACTGTGAGAGTCCCTGATTTGGGTTGTTCAAACAGCTTTCTTGCAAAGTCAAAGGGATCTTTGAAGAAACGATCTTGAGTCTTCTTCTTTTTGCTCTTTCTTCGCCTTGCTGATTCCACTTTGCTGAGAGCATTGTGTTTGGCCTTCCGATCTTTCCAGAGTTCCAGGAGCCCTTGCTTCTCGAATTCTGAGGCAGTTTTCATTCGCTTTTTAAGCTTCCTTTTCTCCCTCCGGATGCTCTCCATCTGCAACAGGTATGGTATTCCGTTTGGTCCAGGTGCTGACTTGGCTCTGGCTTTCTTTACTACGTTCTTCACTTCATCCAGTGTTGGTGGTTTGTTATTGAATTTTCCTTCTGGCGCTGCAGGCCAAACCAGATTTTGGATTTCAAGTGGTGCCTCGCGCTGAGAATCGGAATATGTTTCCCTGAGATGCTGCTCTAGGGTTTCCTTGCCCACTGTGAGAGTCCCTGATTTGGGTTGTTCAAACAGCTTTCTTGCAAAGTCAAAGGGATCTTTGAAGAAACGATCTTGAGTCTTCTTCTTTTTGCTCTTTCTTCGCCTTGCTGATTCCACTTTGCTGAGAGCATTGTGTTTGGCAGAGGCGTTTTTGTCTTTGGCTGCTTCACTCCATAAGTGTCCCTGCAGATAGAGTATATGATGTCTCCGTATGTGTCAAGTTTGTGTTCCAGCGTACTGTTCCCTATTAGCGCATTCAGCTTAAGGACAAGTTCCTCATCTAATTTCTCCCATTGTTCTTTTGCACCGGCAGGCGGCAAATTGAGTTTTCCACGTTTGGCGTTAAGAGCTTGTGCAAAATCCGCATCAGAACCGTCAGCGTGGATGTCCTCGGCACTATGGTTTAATTCCTGGCCTTGGTCATCCAACGTCTCACCTGCTATCGCAGTGCGCTGCTGCTGGTTCGTATGTGTCTTCAAACAGCCCATTTTTGTCCTGTGGATCTTCATGCCGCGTTTGGTGGTGAATCTCCTTCCACACGCACACGGAAATTCCAACTGGTCATTAATCATGGTCCGTTGTGCGTTTCCAGTCGTGATGGAGTCAGTGCCGATGGATTCATCATTCTCTCCCCCTTTCGGTGAATCCTGGGAGCATCTTTCATTTGGAAAACTCGTGGCATGTTATCAAAGGCAAGGTGGGAAGCCAACCCACAAAGCCCGCAGATCTAGTCTTTCCCAGTGTCCTTCGGTCTTTCCCGAATGTCCTCCGAACTATTCCCGGAAGTCAATGGACTGACCATGTGCAGGTAGAAAGAAACTCTAGGGAGAGCTAGACAACAGAGGGTCTTCAGAGAAGTAACCCCCTTTAGACAAGTGTTTCGGCCCTGAATTCCTTACACTCTCGGGGGGCCGGGCCACATCCAGGTCATGACTCCTGGATGCCCTTCTGCTGTTGTCTATTTTTTTTTTTTTTTTTTTCCCACGCCGGGGATCGAACCTGGGCGATTCTGCGCTTCAGAACTGCGTTACGCGGTTTTACCAATGTGCTAACGGGGCACACATCATCTGTAGGGAATTTAATCCTTATGAAGTTCACTTTTTTGGTTCCTCCTTGCCCAGATCCAGCTTGAGCTCCTTTCTGCTGCCTCTGCCATCGCTTTAAGGGCTCTAGTCCTCTTCTTCCCAGAAATGGCGAGTTGTTTCATGAGATCATAAGCGGAGGTGCCCACAAACCCTCTTGCCCCGACCTCTATGGCGAAGATTTTGACCCGCAGACCTGCTTTCTTCAGGGTGCTGGCAAGACCGGCGTATTTTTCGGTCTTGTAGATATGTGCTTCTTCCATTCTGCTTTCGTATGGCACAGTGAGTTCTATCAGAATCACTTGTTTCGAGGAGTCAGAGTGGAGAGCGATGTCTGGTCTCATGCCTGTCTTGCTGATGACATCTGGGTAATTTCTCCACTCTGGGAGGTCTGCTGTACACTCCCAGTCGACTGCTCCATCCAGAAGACCCTTTGGCAATGTGCTGGTTGTCATAGCCCTTTCGGGCCAGACCTGTTTCCCTCCTGCTTTGTAGAACGTTGTCATAGCAATTGGTGCGTTTGGGGTCATGGTTTTTTCGCTAACCACATCTGTGATCACTTTCAGAACTTGGTTGTGCCTCCATGTATACCTTCCTTGGGCTAGCGCTACTTTGCAAGAGCTTAGGACATGTTCCACTGTTTGTTTCTTCTGACAGAGCGGACATGCTGGGTCGTCATAGTTAGAACCATATTTTTGTATTTCATTTAGAAAAGGATAGACTTCTCTATAAATATTTGTCCATGTATGTTCTGTGGTTTTTAAACTTTCTCAACCAGTTTTAAGGCTGTAATGAATTTATCAATATCTGGCATATTCAAACCTACACTTTGTATGCTGTTTTGAGTTGTTTTTCTTTTGATTTTGTCATGTTTGCCTTGCCAGATAAAAGAAAAACACAAATTTATCAGGTGGATCTGGGAGCAGAATCCACAGGTGAATTAGTTTGGATAAGATAAGAGATTTTAATAAAGCAAACCTTCCTAGAGGTGTTATACTTCTTTTCACGAAGACGTTAAACAGAACTCTCGCTTCCGATATTTATTCTGAATAATTTATTTCTTCACATCCTTTTAAGTCATTTGTAAACCAAACACCTAAAATTTTGAATCTTTTGGGATTCCAGTGTATATCTAGATGCTGCATATATCTGTTATTTGATCCCTTTTTATTCCCTAACCACACTGCTTGCGTTTTTGTCAGCATTCATAAAAAGCCCTGAAGCGCTTTCAAATTTTAAAACAAGGTGTATAGATTTCTCAAAAGATAGTTTATCCCCATTATTGATTAATTGGGTGCCATCAGCAAACTGAGATATTTTCTGTTCTTCATTATTTACCACAATGCCTTTCACATAACTATCTTCTCTTATCACGATTTCAGAAATTATGATAAGAGAAGATAGTTATGTGAAAGGCATATCTCCACACATAACACAAACAAATAAGGAGAAAGGGGTCACCTTGTCTACAGCCTCTTTCTATTAGAGAACCAATTTGTTGTTTGGCCGTTAACAATAACTGTTGGTTTTATGTTTTTATGAAACGTTTCTATCCATTTACAAATATTCTTACCAAATCCATATGCCTTTAGAACTTTGAATAGAAAATGCAAGTCCAAGGAATCAAAGGCTTTTTTAAAGTCCAGGCAAAGTAAGAGTCCAGGTAGTTTTAGGTATCTAAGTAACTGATTAAATTGTAGATTAACCTTATATTGTCTCCGATGTATCTGTTTGCAATAAAGCCTGTTTGATCTTCACAAATTAAGTTTGGAAGGATCGTCTTGATTCTGTAGACTATGCATGTAGCCCCAATCTTGTATAATACATTAAGAAGTGAAATAGGCCTCCAGTTTTTTATGTACTCCCTTGGTTTATCAGGTTTGGGGATGCAAGTTATAAGTCCTTCTTGTTGGGTTGCTGAAAGTTCCCCGTCTCTAAATGACTGGTTTAAGGCTCTCACAACAAATGACCGAGCCTTCTCCAAAAGAATTTGTAAAATTCTGCCCAAAAATCCATCCATTCCTGGGCTCTTTCCATTCTTCATGTTTTTTAATGCAAATCCGCTTCCTCCAAACTTATTTGTCCTTCCAATGAGTTTCTATCTTCGTTGGATAACTTTGGGTGTTCTTTTATTAAATCTTGTATTTCACATGCTTCTAAATTTTTTATAGAATGTATGTACTTCTTGGTTTATCTTTTTAGGTTTTATCAATTAGAGCTCCATTTTGATCAATAAGCTTGATCATACTTTTATTTATAAGGTGTCGTTTTTCTAAGTTACAGAAATATATCGTTATTTTTTCCCCTTCAGCAGTCCATTTTGCTCTTGATCTTAGCATACTTGCTTGTATTTTCTTTTCTCTCAAAGTTTAAGTCTGATTCAGTCCTATTTTCTTTTATTTCTAGTTGTTCAAGTTCCCTAATCAGTTTATTTTCCTTTTCTGTTGCTTTCTTTTCTTTCTCATTATTGCATAAGCTATAGGTTTAGATCTTATTTTCATGAGTAAAAAATCAATGAACAACTTATCTGGGACACTGAGATTGATTTCCATCAAGGAAACATTATCAAGCGTAGATGTATCATAATGTTCGGTAGAATATTCTAATATAACTTCATCTATCAGGTTGTTTGTTTCTTCTACATATTGTTTTTCTTTCAATAAGGAGCAGTTGAACTTCCAAAATGTGTTTGTTTTATATCTTTGCCAAATTCTAGTTTCAGAGTTAACATTCAGTGATCAGATCTACACCCAGGTATGATATCTGTGTCTTCAAAGTTCAACATGAGATTTTCAGACAGAAGAAAAAAGCCTTGTCTACTTTGCTTTAAATGTGACATCTTTCGCCAAGTAAAACGTTTAACTTGCGGATTTTGTTCTCTCTAGACATCCGTTAAGTTTAGTTGTAGCATCATATCTTCAACTGCCTCTTTTGCTTTTGGATTGTTAATATTGATATACTTGTCATAGTCTAGATATGGATCGAGGACAAGGTTCCAGATCACCTACTAAGACAAATTTTGACTATAATCTTTCTTGTACTCTTTCACAGAACAAAGGACTATCTTTGTTTGGGCCATAAATATTTATAAGACAATATCTTTCTCCATAATATTCAAAGATATAATAATAAAGTTACCTTTCTCGTCTTTTTCTACTTTGTTAACCTTAAATTCAAAGTTGTTATTACGCAATATCGCCACTCCCCTTGCATTAGACTTGTACGATGTGAAGAAACATTTGTAACCCCATTCTGATGTGACATTTTTTCTAACTTTGTATTGAAATGAGTGTCTTGCGGACAGTATATACTGTATGATTTCTTTTTAAGAAAATGAAAGACATCTCTTCGTTTTTGAAGATCGCCAAGTCCCTGACAATTCAGGGAAGATATTGTTATGTTAGACATTATAGCAAAAGGTCAATACATCGCTAACAATGCTTGTCTAGTCATAATCTGAATACAAATATCTTCATCATTATGTATAAACGCTATCATCTTAGATAGCAATACACAGATCTGAATATCTGTCAGCATACAGACAATGACCTCTTTTACAAAATTACCCTGTAGTGTACAGCCGTTTTCATGCAACCAAAAAAATCACATGTGGCCCCATTTCTCTCGCACGCACGTTGCTTTGCCGTATATATGAACAGATATAACTTTTGTCCACAATCTTGCATATAAATACAAAACATTTCAGCACAATAACGAAAACAAGAATGTTATAAATCATCATACCAATGCACACAATCAAAGGGAAAAAGAAGTAAAAACATGATTAGTTATCAGGAAGTCTGTTTTTTAGAGCAGCGCACGCAGTTCATGTGCATAAAACGACGCAACCATCATAAACATTACAATGACAAACGTACTATAATAATCAAACGACAGTATTATTGTTTTTATCATTGGAAATAGTTGCAGTAGCAGTAGTAGTAATGGTGGTGGTGGTGCTAACATTTTAATATTTTTCTCTGTCTATTACATTACACAGTCAAGAGACTTTGACCTGTGACAGCACAATATTAGCGTGGAGGTCCAATAATAATTGTAAAAAACAGACACAAATATTATTTACATACTCCCATTTGTTCAAACAGCAAAACTATCATCAGGGGTGGAAACCAAACAGAAGCAGGAGTGGAAGGAGCAGGTTTTTTATTTTTGTTTTTATTTTATTTCATTTTTTTGATGGGGGCAGGGGGTTGAAAGTGGAGAATGTGTATAATACGACTGATCTTGTAGTTCCAAAACAGGAACGTCTGTCCCTCCCCCTTCTCCTGAGTGCACACCGTAAACACTACAATTACAATAAGAACAAAGAATATCATCTTCTCCGCAGCCGCTAATGAAATGAGCCGTTTGTTGGGGGAAAAGTCGAGTGTCTGGTGTACTTTCGATTTCATTCCCTCTTTCTTCCCTTCTCTATAATTATACACTACTCACATTCATACAATCTCGAGCATGTATACCCAAACATAACACGCCCACAAGCATACCTTAACTCCCGTCATGCGCACCACACTGCACCCGCCCATCCACCTGTGGGCCATACGTTCTTTGCCCACCTATGGTTAGCCTATCATTTACACAATTTCTCATACGCCCAACACACACACCAAACGTGTTAACACGCACACGAACACTGAACGTGCTCTCCTCTCTCTCTCTCTCTCTCTCTCTCTCTCTCTCTCACACACACACACACATACACTCAGAGTCATATGCATACATCCACACCCACGCACATATACACGCACAAACGCCTACACACACATAGGCACACAAATGCACACATACACACACACACACATACATGCATACACTTACATACATACACACACACACACACACACACACACACACGCACACACACACACACACACACACACACACACACACACAGCACACACACACACACACACACCATTTATATTTTTTCTTTCTTAATTTTTCAAAAGCAGCTTATAACTCTCACGTGCAACTGAAAGCATCAATAGGCTTGTACGTGTAGGCTAGATTTTTTTATTTTTTTAATTTTTGCCCAAAAGGCAACAAAACTACATTTTCGGGAATGCTCATGCTGGGCGTTTTCGAGCCATTGAACCCTGACATTGCTTACACGTGCCTCTTTGATGTTCGGTCTGTGTAGACACTGGAGAGGAGATCAAAGATCAGCATGTCTGCACATACGTTGACATGGGACATGGGTAAAACCTTCATCCTTTCAACACCAGATAGCACCCAAGAGGGTTCGAACTTAAACATTCCAATTGAAAGACTGATGACAGTCTGCCGTTCCCTTTCATTCATTTACTTTTATTTTCATTAAATCATTCATTTTTTGTTTTTCCTGTTTATTTTTCTAATGTCCTTCATGCGGTTTTGTTTTTCGTAAAGTTTGAAAATTACAGGGTGCTGTTCAGTTAAAATGGATGAACACGCTTGAGAATGCGCGTGAGTGTGTATGTGTAGCCGGGGATAGGAGTGCATACCCATGCATGCATGTGTGTGTGTGTGTGTGTGTGTGTGTGTGTGTGGCGTGCGAGTGTGAGTGTGTGTGCGTGTGTCAGAGAGAGAGAGAGAGAGAGAGAAGAGAGAGAGAGAGAAGAGAGAGAGAGAGTGAGAGAGAGAGTGAGAGAGAGAAGAGAGAGAGAGAGTGAGAGAGAGAGAGAGAGAGAGAGAGAGAGAGAGAGAGGGAGAGAGAGAGAGAGATGAACTGAAATAAAAGGTCTAAAATGTTTCTGAGGTATAGATAAATTAACACATACGCCAATTTATACATCATCTGTCTTTGGCGATCTCCATGTACAATAAAAGAAACTTCCAATTTCAAAACACTTTATTACTGAAGGATTATACCATCAGATACCAATGGAACTGTCTTACACTAGCCCTTGCTACTCTACAGATAAATATCAACATATAAAAAACCAAAAATATATAGAAAACGTGTTTGTTTTTCCAGTGTATAAAGAAGAAAGCTTTGTCATCTATTGTGAAAATCCTTTTATAACAGATCAGTTTGGTAAATGTAGTGTGCGTATTCCAATTCCGCTTGTTTAGCAAAACTCGAATAAACTTGGAAAACATATTTCCAGAACTTATTGCATTTACTGGTTGTGAATTTTTGTGAACCATAAACATATATCGGGTCTATTTCAGAACACCTTGTGTGTAGTGTTATTGTCCACTTTGATGTTATAGTATATAATTTTCTTTTTGAACCATTTCATTTTAAGGGCTTGTACATTATTTGCTTATACTTGGAATATTAAAGCCTTTCTCTTGAAGATTTTGAATTGATATCTCCGTATATTATTTTTCTTTTTTTTATCCTATGTAAAATTCATAAGACATTTTGTGTAACTGTTATTCGGCTATATCTGGAAGAAATGGTAAAAGTATAAATAAATGTATTAGTTTAGCGAGCATTAGGGAGTTAAGTGTAGCAAGTCTACCAGATGGTGTACATGTTCATTTTGGTCCAATTTTAAATACACTTGTAGGTTCCACTCCTTTGTCTATTGTGTTTAGTTTCTTTTCTCTGTGTAAATCATTCTTGAGCCATATGCCCTGTAGTTTCAATTCTGATGGGTTCCACATCACACTTTTAATGCAGTAAGAATGTATTAGATGAAATATCCATCTGTCCCAAGTTACACAATGGTATTTTGTTTGTTTTGTTTTTGTAACTGAGTTTCAGTCCTGACATTACCTTCAACTCATTACGAATATCGACAAACCTTTCACATGACACTTTGTTACTTCTATTAAAAATGGTGTGTCGTCTGCAGACTAATTAATTTCAATCTCAGTGTCAGATATGTTTATTCCTTTAATTGTATCTTTATCTTTGTTTTGTCCAATTTCGCATGCTAATATTTCCTTATAAAATTACTACCAACAGAACGCTAGCCTTTATATGTCACTAGATCGAGTTTCTTAGAAAAGCATAAGAAACAAAGGCAGACACAGGAAAGATACATTAATCCGTAAGAAACAACAAATACAATAATAATAGCATCGAAATATATTGCAGCTAAATTGCTAATATAGACACAAAAGAAAAGAAGAAAGTGAGGGAACTGAAAGGAAAAGAAACAAGTGAAGGAAGCTTGAAGTCTAAACCAGGAAGTCAGAGCATATCAACTAAAGCTGTGACCTGAAGTCTAAACCAGGAAGTCAGAGCATATCAACTAAAGCTGTGACCTGAAGTCTAAACCAGGAAGTCAGAGCATATCAACTAAAACTGTGACCTGAAGTCTAAACCAGGAAGTCAGAGCATATCAATTAAAGCTGTGATCTGAAATCTAAACCAGGAAGTCAGAGCATATCAACTAAACCTGTGATCTGAAGTCTAAACCAGGAAGTCAGAGCATATCAACTAAACCTGTGACTTGAAGACTAAACCAGGAAGTCAGAGCATATCAACTAAAGCTGTGACCTGAAGTCTAAACCAGGAAGTCATGCATATCAACTAAACCTGTGACTTGAAGACTAAACAAGAAGTCAGAGCATATCAACTAAAGCTGTGACTGAAGTCTAAACCAGGAAGTCAGAGCATATCAACTAAAGCTGTGACCTGAAGTCTAAACCAGGAAGTCAGAGCATATCAACTAAAGCTGTGACCTGAAGTCTAAACCAGGAAGTCAGAGCATATCAACTAAAGCTGTGACCTGAAGTCTAAACCAGGAAGTCAGAGCATATCAACTAAAGCTGTGACCTGAAGTCTAAACCAGGAAGTCAGAGCATATCAACTAAACCTGTGACAAAAAGTACAGGATTGTAGTACATGCAGCTTCAAAGAAATTATAAAAATAAATTCTGATAAAATAACGACTTGCCTATTGTATTACACACACACACACACACACACACACACACACACACACACACACACACACACACACACACACACACACACACACACACCACACACGCACACGCACACCCCACACATGTGTATGTATGTATATATATATATGTATGTATGTATGTATGCATGTATATATATGTATGTATGTATGTATGTATGTATGTGTATATATGTATACATGTATGTATGTATGTATGTACGTATGTATGTATTTATGTATACATTTCTGTATGTTTGTATTTATGTATACATTTCTGTATGTTTGCATGTATAATGTTTGTGTATGTATGTATGTATGTATGCATGTATGTATGTATGTATGTACGTATGTATGTATGTATGTATGTATGTATGTATGTATGTATGTATGTATAAACATAGAAATAAGATAAAGAAGAAAATAAAGGCAGCATTAAAAACAAATAAGAGAAGGGCTGGGAGGCAGACATGGCGACTCTAACGCTATGATGAAAACATGAACCCTCACATAAAGAATGTTAAGAAACTTACAAAAATGAATTATAATGAATATCGACTCCTGTATGCACATCCGTCAAACGCTTCACAAAAGCATAAGAGGCAAAGATACACATAAAGCACATACATGTCAATAAACAAACCACAGACAAACAAGTACTATCACACTAAATCAGCAGGGGAGAGGGAGGAGTAAAGAGGAAGCAGAGAGAGTTTTAGTATTCTGATTTAGAAGATAGAATTTTAAAACTTGATAAAAATGGAGCTGTGTGTAATGATGAGTTTAAAGGTTTTATTTGCAGCACAGTATGTGTAAAACTAAGAAAAAGTGTCAATCAGATAAACGATTTACGTTATTTCAAGCAAATATTTATGAAGCTTTTCTATTAAGCTGCCTGATGCTGTGTATAACTTGATAATGGAATTCCATAGATTTGAGAGACACGTACCAGAAAATAAGATGCTGGTTTTATTAAATGTGTCCAATATTGGTCTTAGAAGGTAATGGTTGTTTCTTTGATTTACGTAGTGTGTTTGGCATGAGGTAAACATCTATGTTAAGTATTGAGGGGCGGATCCGTGTACATTATGTATAATGGTGTGCTTTTGTCTATTTGCACTGGTTTTTAAGTGACAATATTTCAGTTTTTCTTCTTTAGTTTTGGTCTCTGGTCAGACAGCTGTCACTAATCAAATGTTGTCTTGCTATGCTGTGAATTCACTTCAACCATTCCATATTGTTGATGCACCACCAATGCGAAATATAATATGGGCAGTGTGAAAATTATTTTTCGGTATGTTGTTTTTGTGATGATAAAGAATGGAGCCTACTGAGAAGAAATTTACTCTTAAAGATATTTTTTTTTAGGTGATGAACGCGGCCTTCCCATCAAGTTTTCGTCTATGTATCCGAAGTATTTAAAAACGTGTTCTATATTTACACCATGTAGAGTTAAGTTAACTGACGATACAGTTCTGATGGTTGGTGTTTTTGATTAGCTGAATTACTATTGATTTTGTGGGATTGACTTGCGTATGATCACAGCATTCTGTTATTTTGATTTACGCGTAACTGTACTATTTCTCGAATTTCAGAAATCTGTTTCCTGAGCTGGTTAATACTCACTAGTGTGATGTTACGTTCAAGGCCAGGTCACTGGTGTCTATACAAAATAAGACTGGATCTAGTATTGACTATTGTGGAACATCAAACAATACCTTTTGTTCAAAAGAATGGCTTCCATTACCATACAAATTGTACCCCTTCCTTAAGGTTTGACTGGAAGAAAGGAAGGATAAAGGGGTAATTTGCATGGGCATTAAAGCTTTGAAAGAAAAGTTTCATTGTCAGTGAGTTCAAATGCTTTCTTACAGTGTAAAATGAGAGCACCAGATTCATGTGTTTCATTTATAGCTAATAAATACGAGTTCGTCATGTTTGAAAGAGCAACATTGCATGAATGATATTGACGTAAGTCTGATTGAAATAGATTAAATAGTAAATGATCTTCCATGAGTTTCATTATGGTTTGTGCACATATCATTTAATTGGTTTAAAGACCACACAAAATGGTAATATTAGCTGCAACTGCGTGAAGTATTTATTTATGG
>JAPXFY010000016.1:35487465-35539965 GCA_030674185.1 Monoplex corrugatus | reverse complement strand
GAAAAGGGACCAGTAGAAACAGAAGAGGGAAGAGCAGAAACAGAAGAAGGACCAGCAGAAACAGAAGAGGGAAGAGCAGAAACAGAAGAGGGACAGCAGAAACAGAAGAGGGACCAGCAGAAACAGAAGAGGGAAGAGCAGAAACAGAAGAGGGACAGCAGAAACAGAAGAGGGAAGAGCAGAAACAGAAGAGGGACCAGCAGAAACAGAAGAGGGAAGAGCAGAAACAGAAAGGGACCAGCAGAAACAGAAGAGGGACCAGCAGAAACAGAAGAGGGAAGAGCAGAAACAGAAGAGGACAGCAGAAACAGAAGAGGGAAGAGCAGAAACAGAAGAGGGACCAGCAGAAACAGAAAAGGGACCAGCAGAAACAGAAGAAGGGAACGAGCAGAAACAGAAGAGGGAAGAGCAGAAACAGAAGAGGGAAGAGCAGAAACAGAAGAGGGACAGCAGAAACAGAAGAGGGAAGAGCAGAAACAGAAGAGGAAGAGCAGAAACAGAAGAGGGAGCAGAAAAGAAGGAAAAACAGAAGAGGGAAGCAGAAACAGAAGAGGAAGAGCGAAACAGAAGAGGGAAGAGCAGAAACAGAAGAGGGACAGCAGAAACAGAAGAGGGAAGCAGAAACAGAAGGGAAGAGAAACAGAAGAGGGACAGCAGCAGAAAGGAAGCAGAAACAGAAGGGAAAGCAGAAACAGAAAGGGGACCAGCAGAAACAGAAGAGGGAAGAGCAGAAACAGAAGAGGGACCAGCAGAAACAGAAGAGGGACAGCAGAAACAGAAGAGGGAAAGCAGAAGGAAAACAGAAGAGGGACCAGCAGAAACAGAAGAGGGACCAGCAGAAACAGAAGAGGGACCAGCAGAAACAGAAGAGGGACCAGCAGAAACAGAAGAGGGACCAGCAGAAACAGAAGAGGGACCAGCAGAACAGAAGAGGAAGCAGAAACAGAAGAGGGACCAGCAGAAACAGAAGAGGGACCAGCAGAAAACAGAGAGGAAGCAGAAACGAGAGGACAGCAGAAACAGAAGAGGGACCAGCAGAAACAGAAGAGGGACAGCAGAAACAGAAGAGGGACAGCAGAAACAGAAGAGGGACCAGCAGAAACAGAAGAGGGACCAGCAGAAACAGAAGGAAGAGCAGAAACAGAATAGGGACAGCGAGAAGACCAGACAGGGACCACCTTGCATGCGCACTGTGGAAGTACTTCCAAGACCGGCTCTTTTGTATTCCAGGTAATCCAGCATAAGTGAAAAAGGATCAGTGAGGCCTATATCTGTCGGATAGCCGGGGAAAGCCACCATTATCGGTGGTGTGTGTGTGTGTGTGTGTGTGTGTGTGTGTGTGTGTGTGGTGTGTGTGTGTGTGTGTGTGTGTGTGTGTGTTGTGTTGTAGTGTTGTATGTGTAGTGGTGTGGTTTTGTGTGTGGTGTGTGTGTGTGGTGTGTGTGTGTGTGTGTTGTGTGTGGTGTGTGTGTGTGTGTGTGGTTCTTTGTGTTTCATTGTCTCTAGTTGTGTTGTGGTCACAGCCAGCCCCGCATCTTTCTCACGCCATTTAGGACAATGTACACATCACTTTCCCACCACACCTAACGACCAATACACATACTGCAATACTTGTCTGCTGAAGGCGTCGGCGTTACGCGTAACTACGTTCTGCTGCTTGATGCTATAGATGGTAACATCGGTTCAAACGTACTAGCGTTTGAATCTTTCTCTGTTAAACAGGACGTGCTGCCGTCTTCAGTCTCACATCAAGACGGGTAATGTCGTGTTCCAAAGGGGCAGTCAATGGCTGTGGACGCCATCATCACCAGTGTTGTTGTTGGTAACGGTCAGTCAGCAAGCATGCACACTTGTGTATGATCACAAAAAAAACAAACAAACACCAGGTACAACAATTAGGAGAAAAAGACCTGATTTTATACCTAGTGTTTGTTGTTTGTTTGAAATCTTACGCTTGACAAAGGCCAAATTTGCGCCTGTCTTGTCTTGTATTAAATACGCGTTCTCATTTTTGTGTGTTTTTTTCTAGTTTCAATTTTCAGCGTCAACATTTGCTTTCACATCCAAGTCTATGATGATTGTGTCGTTGTGTTGTGTTGTATTGTGTTGTGGTGTATTGTGGTGTGGTGTGTTGTGGTGTGGTGTGTTGTGGTGTGGGGTGGTGTGGTGTGTTGTGTTGTGGTGTGGTGTGTTGTGTTGTGTTGTGTTGTGGTGTGGGGTGGGGTGGTGTGGTGTGGTGTGTTGTGGTTGGTGGTGTGTTGTGGTGTGAGGTGGGGT
This sequence comes from Monoplex corrugatus, assembly GCA_030674185.1. NCBI lineage: Eukaryota > Metazoa > Mollusca > Gastropoda > Littorinimorpha > Ranellidae > Monoplex > Monoplex corrugatus. The sequence continues at coordinate 35,537,688 of JAPXFY010000016.1, read as the reverse complement.
GGTGTAGTGTGGTGTGGTGTGGAGTGGTGTGGTGTATTGAGGTGTGGTGTGTTGTGGGGTGGGGTGGTGTAGTGTGGTGTGGTGTGGAGTGGTGTGGTGTGTTGAGGTGTGGTGTGGAGTGGCGTGGTGTGGTAGAGTGCGTACTGTGTTGTGCTATACTGTGCTGTGCTGTGTTGTGCTGTATGTTCTGTATTGTACTGTGCTGCACTATGCTGTACTGTGCTGTACTGTGCTGTATTGTGCTGTACTGTGCTGTATTGTGCTGTACTGTGCTGTACTGTGCTGCATTGTGCTGTATTGTGCTGTACATGTGCTTTACTGTGCTGTACTGTGATTTACTGTGCTGTACTGTGCTGTACTGTGCTGTATTGTGCTGTACTGTGCTGTATTGTGCTGTACTGTGCTGTACTGTGCTGCATTGTGCTGTATTGTGCTGCATTGTGCTTTACTGTGCTGTACTGTGCTGTATTGTGCTTTACTGTGCTGTACTGGACTGTACTGTGCTGTATGTGCTGTACTGTGCTGTACTGTGCTGTATGTGCTGTACTGTGCTGTATTGTGCTGTACTGTGCTGTATTGTGCTGTACTGTGCTGTATTGTGCTGTACTGTGCTGTACTGTGCTGTATTGTGCTGTACTGTACTATATTGTAGCTATATTGTGCTTATGTGCTGTATTGTGCTGTATTGTGCTGTATTGTGCTGTATTGTGCTGTATTGTGCTGTATTGTGCTGTATTGTGCTATATTGTGCTGTACTGTGCTGTACTGTGCTGTATTGTGCTGTATTGTGCTGTACTGTGCTGTACTGTGCTGTACTGTGCTGTGCTGTACTGTACTGTTCTGTGCTGTACTGTGCTGTACTGTAGTGTGCTGTAGTGTGCTGTGCTGTGTTGTACTGTCCTGTGCTGTACTGTCCTGTGCTGTGCTGCGTTGTGTTGTGTTGCGTTGCGTTGCATTGTGTTACAGCACAATGTGTTGCATTGCGTTACACTGCTTTGCATTATATTGTTTTGCGTTGCATTGTGTTGTAGCGTAATGCATCGCGTCGCGTTGTGTTGCGTTGCGTTGCGTGGGGCTGTGTTGTATTTGTGTTGTATTGTGCTGTGTTGTGTTGTGTTGTATTTGTGTTGTGTGTATTGTAGTTGTGTTGTGTTGTGTTGTGTTGTGTTGTGTTGTGTGTTGTGTTGTATTGTATTGTGTTGTGTTGTGTTGTGTTGTGTTGTGTTGTGTTGTGTTGTGTTGTGTTGTGTTGTGTTGTGTAATCACAGTGGATTATTCATGTGAAATTCGGGTTGCTCTTCCTGAAGAGAATTCAAAGCCCCGATGCAGCGCTACTAATTTTATTATTGTCTCTTTCTGTTTGTGTTTACTTCTGTTTAGCCATAGAAATGGTGATGCTGTACACCTCACGGTCTGCACTTACTATCTCTGTGATGCTGTACACCTCACGGTCTGCACTTACTATCTCTGTGATGCTGTACACCTCACGGTCTGCACTTACTATCTCTGTGATGCTGTACACCTCACGGTCTGCACTTACTATCTCTGTGATGCTGTACACCTCACGGTCTGCACTTACTATCTCTGTGATGCAGCAAAACGTCTGATGGCTGTAGTGATGGATGACTCTTTGACCACTGGGTCATTCTCTCGCAGAACGTGGCCAACATCAGACACATTTTTTCGCAATAATAAAGGAGGGCAGAATACGCGTGACAGCAGAGACGACTGACAGAAAACAAAGCACTGTACGCAGAACTGTGAAGATCGAAGTTGGACTTTGTTCAAGAGGGATTCATCGCACTCGGACAATTCCGTATGCGTTCCAAACAAATTACCAGCAATTATCTGGCAGATAGCCTATGCACAAGCTTAGGCCATCTGCCTGATAATTGCTGGTAATTTGTGGATAATAGCCTAAGCTTGTGCAAAATCATATTCAAGGTATTGAATTGGGGAGGAAGGAGGAGAATGACCTATGACACACTAACCTGACACCATCAGAATGATGAAAACATTGAGACAGACAATGAACAGGACAGTTTTTGATGTTACAAGCGGAGTTTGAACTCGAGACATCAGATCTTGTGCAAGGTGATACCAAAAGAACCACCGGGCCTGCAATATCACTGATCTTCCCAGGTTTGAACCCAGAACCACTGTGTGACGACCATGACGCCCTAACAACTCAGTCATGGGCTGCAAAATGACAGACGAAGACAGTGAGATATATATATAACTATGTGTCTACTGATGAAGAAAGTATGCAGATGAAGACAGTGAGATATATATAACTATTCTACTGATGAAGAAGTGCAATAGAGCTGATATAGTTCTACTGATGAAGAAAGTATGCAGATGAAGACAGTGAGATATTAACTATGTGTCTACTGATGAAGAAAGTATGCAGATGAAGACAGTGAGATATATATAACTATGTGTCTACTGATGAAGAAAGTATGCAGATGAAGACAGTGAGATGTGTAACTATGTGTCTACTGATGAAAAAGTATGCAGATGAAGACAGTGAGATGTGTAACTATGTGTCTACTGATGTAAAAAGTATGCAGATGAAGACAGTGAGATGTTAACTATGTGTTCTACTGATGTAAAAAGTATGCAGATGAAGACAGTGAGAATGTTACTATGTGTCTACTGATGTAAAAAGTATGCAGATGAAGACAGTGAGATGTGTAACTATGTGTCTACTGATGTAAAAAGTATGCAGATGAAGACAGTGAGATATGTAACTATGTGTCTACTGATGAAAAAGTATGCAGATGAAGACAGTGAGATGTGTAACTATGTGTCTACTGATGTAAAAAGTATGCAGATGAAGACAGGAGATGTGTAACTATGTGTTACTGATGTAAAAAGTATGCAGATGAAGACAGTGAGATGTGTAACTATGTGTCTACTGATGTAAAAAGTATGCAGATGAAGACAGTGAATGTGTAACTATGTGTCTACTGATGTAAAAAGTATGCAGATGAAGACAGTGAGATGTGTAACTATGTGTCTACTGATGTAAAAAGTATGCAGATAAGACAGTGAGATGTATGTAATATGTGTCTACTGATGTAAAAAGTATGCAGATGAAGACAGTGAGATGTGTAACTATGTGTCTACTGATGTAAAAAGTATGCAGATGAAGACAGTGAGATGTGTAACTATGTGTCTACTGATGTAAAAAGTATGCAGATGAAGACAGTGAGATGTGTAACTATGTGTCTACTGATGTAAAAAGTATGCAGATGAAGACAGTGAGATGTGTAACTATGTGTCTACTGATGTAAAAAGTATGCAGATGAAGACAGTGAGATGTGTAACTATGTGTCTACTGATGTAAAAAGTATGCAGATGAAGACAGTGAGATGTGTAACTATGTGTCTACTGATGTAAAAAGTATGCAGATGAAGACAGTGAGATGTGTAACTATGTGTCTACTGATGTAAAAAGTATGCAGATGAAGACAGTGAGATGTGTAACTATGTGTCTACTGATGTAAAAGTATGCAGATGAAGACAGTGAATGTGTAACTATGTGTCTACTGATGTAAAAAGTATGCAGATGAAGACAGTGAGATGTGTAACTATGTGTCTACTGATGTAAAAAGTATGCAGATGAAGACAGTGAGATGTGTAACTATGTGTCTACTGATGTAAAAAGTATGCAGATGAAGACAGTGAGATGTGTGATTATGTGTCTACTGATGTAAAAAGTATGCAGATGAAGACAGTGAGATGTGTAACTATGTGTCTACTGATGTAAAAAGTATGCAGATGAAGGCAGTGAGATTTGTGATTATGTGTCTACTGATGTAAAAAGTACGCAGATGAAGACAGTGAGATGTGTAACTATGTGTCTACTGATGTAAAAAGTATGCAGATGAAGACAGTGAGATGTGTAGCTATGTGTCTACTGATGTAAAAAGTATGCAGATGAAGACAGTGAGATGTGTAACTATGTGTCTACTGATGAAGAAAGTATGCAGATGAAGACAATCAGATGTGTATTATGTGTCTACTGATGTAAAAAGTATGCAGATGAAGACAGTGAGATGTGTGATTATGTGTCTACTGATGTAAAAGTATGCAGATGAAGACAGTGAGATGTGTAACTATGTGTCTACTGATGTAAAAAGTATGCAGATGAAGACAGTGAGATATGTAACTATGTGTCTACTGTATGCGATGAAGACAGTGAGATGTGTAACTATGTGTCTACTGATGAAAAGTATGCAGAGAAGACATAATGTGTAATATGTGTCTACTATGTAAAGTATGCAGATGAAGACAGGAGATGTGTGATTATGTGTCTACTGATGTAAAGTATGAGATGAAGACGTGGAGTGTAACTATGTGTCTACGATGTAAAAGTATGCGAGAAGACAGTGGGATGTAATATGTGTTACTGATGTAAAAGTATGCAGATGAAGACATGAGATGTGTATATGTGTCTATGATGTAAAAAGTTGCAGATGAAGACAGTGAGATGTGTGATTATGTGTCTACTGATGTAAAGTATGCAGATGAAGACATGAGTGTGTAACTATGTGTTAGATGAAAAAGTATGCAGATGAGATGAGATGTGTATATGTCTACTGATGTAAAAAGTTGCAGATGAAGACAGGGAGATGTGTATATGTTCTACTGATGAAAAAGTATGCAGATGAAACATAGATGTGTATTATGTGTCTACTGATGTAAAAGTATGCAGATGAAGACAGTGAGATGTGTGATTATGTGTCTACTGATTAAAAGTATGCAGATAAGACAGTGAGATGTGTAATATGTGTCTACGATGTAAAAGTATGCAGATGAAGACAGTGAGATTGTATTATGTGTCTACTGATGTAAAAATTGCAGATGAGACAGTGAGATGTGTAACTATGTGTCTACTGATGTAAAAAGTATGCAGATGAAGACAGTGAGATGTTGATTATGTGTCTACTGATGTAAAATGGTATGCAGATGAAGACAGTGAGATTGTAACTATGTGTCTACTGATGAAAGTATGCAGATGAAGACAGTGAGATTGTAACTATGTGTCTACTGATGTAAAAAGTATGCAGATGAAGACAGGGAGATGTGTAACTATGTATTACTGATGTAAGAAGTATGCAGATGAAGACAATAGATGTGTATATGTGTCTACTGATGTAAAAAGTATGCAGATGAAGACAGTGAGAGTGTGATATGTGTCTACTGATGTAAAAAGTATGCAGATGAAACAGTGAGATGTGTAACTATGTGTCTACTGATGTAAAAAGTATGCGATGAAGACAGTGAGATGTGTATTATGTGTCTACTGATGTAAAAAGTATGCAGATGAAGACAGTGAGATGTGTAACTATGTGTCTACTGATGTAAAAAGTATGCAGATGAAGACAGTGAGATGTGTGATTATGTGTCTACTGATGTAAAAAGTATGCAGATGAAGACAGTGAGATGTGTAACTATGTGTCTATGATGTAAAAAGTATGCAGATGAAGACAGTGAGATGTGTAGATTATGTGTCTACTGATGTAAAAGTATGCAGATGAAGACAGTGAGATGTGTAACTATGTGTCTACTGATGTAAAAAGTATGCAGATGAAGACAGTGAGATGTGTGATTATGTGTCTACTGATGTAAAATGTATGCAGATGAAGACAGTGAGATGTGTAACTATGTGTCTACTGATGTAAAAAGTATGCAGATGAAGGCAGTGAGATTTGTGATTATGTGTCTACTGATGTAAAAAGTACGCAGATGAAGACAGTGAGATGTGTAACTATGTGTCTACTGATGTAAAAAGTATGCAGATGAGACAGTGAGATGTGTAGCTATGTGTACTGATGAAAAAGTATGCAGATGAAGACGTTGAGATGTGTAATATGTGTCTATGATGAAGAAGTATGCAGATGAAGACAATCAGATGTGTGATATGTGTCTATGATGTAAAAGTATGCAGATGAAGACAGTTGAGATGTTGATTATGTGTCTATGATGTAAAAGTATGCAGATGAAGACAGTGAGAAGTGTAACTATGTGTCTACTGATGTAAAAAGTATGCAGATGAAGACAGTGAGTATGTAACTATGTGTCTACTGATGTAAAAGTATGCAGATGAAGACAGTGAGATGTGTAACTATGTGTCTACTGATGTAAAAAGTATGCAGATGAAGACAGTGAGATGTGTGATTATGTGTCTACTGATGTAAAAGTATGCAGATGAAGACAGTGAGATGTGTAACTATGTGTCTACTGATGTAAAAGTATGAGATGAAGATAGTGAGATGTGTGATTATGTGTCACTGATGTAAAAGTATGCAGATGAAGACAGTGAGATGTGTGATTATGTGTCTACTGATGTAAAAAGTATGCAGATGAAGACAGTGAGATGTGAACTATGTGTCTACTGATGTAAAAAGTATGCAGATGAAGCAGTGAGATGTGTGATTTGTGTCTATGATGTAAAGTATGCAGATGAAGACAGTGAGATGTGTATTATGTGTCTACTGATGTAAAAGTATGCAGATGAAGACAGTGAGATATGTAACTATGTGTCTACTGATGTAAAAAGTATGCAGATGAAGACAGTGAGATGTGTGACTATGTGTCTACTGATGTAAAAGTATGCAGATGAAGACAGTGAGATGTATGATTATGTGTCTATGATGTAAAAAGTATGCAGATGAAGACAGTGAGATATGTAATATGTGTCTACTGATGTAAATGTATGCAGATGAAGACAGTGAGATATGTAACTATGTGTCTACTGATGTAAAAGTATGCAGATGAAGACAGTGAGATGTGTAACTATGTGTTACTGATGTAAAAAGTATGCAGATGAAGACAGTGAGATGTGTGATTATGTGTCTACTGATGTAAAAAGTATGCAGATGAAGACAGTGAGATGTGTAACTATGTGTCTACTGATGTAAAAAGTATGCAGATGAAGGCAGTGAGATTTGTGATTATGTGTCTACTGATGTAAAAAGTACGCAGATGAAGACAGTGAGATGTGTAACTATGTGTCTACTGATGTAAAAAGTATGCAGATGAAGACAGTGAGATGTGTAGCTATGTGTCTACTGATGTAAAAAGTATGCAGATGAAGACAGTGAGATGTGTAACTATGTGTCTACTGATGAAGAAAGTATGCAGATGAAGACAATCAGATGTGTGATTATGTGTCTACTGATGTAAAAAGTATGCAGATGAAGACAGTGAGATGTGTGATTATGTGTCTACTGATGTAAAAAGTATGCAGATGAAGACAGTGAGATGTGTAACTATGTGTCTACTGATGTAAAAAGTATGCAGATGAAGACAGTGAGATATGTAACTATGTGTCTACTGATGTAAAAAGTATGCAGATGAAGACAGTGAGATGTGTAACTATGTGTCTACTGATGTAAAAAGTATGCAGATGAAGACAGTGAGATGTGTGATTATGTGTCTACTGATGTAAAAAGTATGCAGATGAAGACAGTGAGATGTGTAACTATGTGTCTACTGATGTAAAAAGTATGCAGATGAAGATAGTGAGATGTGTGATTATGTGTCTACTGATGTAAAAAGTATGCAGATGAAGACAGTGAGATGTGTGATTATGTGTCTACTGATGTAAAAAGTATGCAGATGAAGACAGTGAGATGTGTAACTATGTGTCTACTGATGTAAAAAGTATGCAGATGAAGACAGTGAGATGTGTGATTATGTGTCTACTGATGTAAAAAGTATGCAGATGAAGACAGTGAGATGTGTAATTATGTGTCTACTGATGTAAAAAGTATGCAGATGAAGACAGTGAGATATGTAACTATGTGTCTACTGATGTAAAAAGTATGCAGATGAAGACAGTGAGATGTGTGACTATGTGTCTACTGATGTAAAAAGTATGCAGATGAAGACAGTGAGATGTATGATTATGTGTCTACTGATGTAAAAAGTATGCAGATGAAGACAGTGAGATATGTAACTATGTGTCTACTGATGTAAAAGTATGCAGATGAAGACAGTGAGATATGTAACTATGTGTCTACTGATGTAAAAAGTATGCAGATGAAGACAGTGAGATGTGTAACTATGTGTCTACTAATGTAAAAAGTATGCAGATGAAGACAGTGAGATGTGTAACTATGTGTCTACTGATGTAAAAAGTATGCAGATGAAGACAGTGAGATGTGTAACTATGTGTCTACTGATGTAAAAAGTATGCAGATGGAGACAGTGAGATATGTAACTATGTGTCTACTGATGTAAAAAGTATGCCGATGAAGACAGTGAGATGTGTAACTATGTGTCTACTGATGTAAAAAGTATGCAGATGAAGACAGTGAGATGTGTAACTATGTGTCTACTGATGTAAAAAGTATGCAGATGAAGACAGTGAGATGTGTAACTATGTGTCTACTGATGTAAAAAGTATGCAGATGAAGACAGTGAGATGTGTAACTATGTGTCTACTGATGTAAAAAGTATACAGATGAAGACAGTGAGATGTGTAACTATGTGTCTACTGATATAAAAAGTATGCAGATGAAGACAGTGAGATGTGTAACTATGTGTCTACTGATGTAAAAAGTATGCAGATGAAGACAGTGAGATGTGTGATTATGTGTCTACTGATGTAAAAAGTATGCAGATGAAGACAGTGAGATGTGTGATTATGTGTCTACTGATGTAAAAAGTATGCAGATGAAGACAGTGAGATGTGTGATTATGTGTCTACTGATGTAAAAGGTATCACGAATCTCGTGCTGCTCGCTTTGTTTTGACAGAGTGATCAGACTTGGACAGATCTGACTTAGAAAGGTGTATGGGAACATGACACGCAGACACTCAGATGGTAACAGTGGAGGGGACACACAGATGGTAACAGTGGAGGGGACACACAGATGGTAACAGTGGAGGGGACACACAGATGGTAAACAGATGGATGGGACACACAGATGGTAACAGTGGAGGGGACACACAGATGGTAACAGTGGAGGGGACACACATATGGTAACATTGGAGGGGATAAAGAAAAGAATCGATGACTTGTGCTTCCCCACCCATGTGGAATAACACAAAAACTCCTACACAGTGGCCCAAGCAGTGTGAATGTGCGGGGTGAAGAACTCAGAACAGAACTCATTTCATTTGCTCTAAGAACACAGGATCGGACTATGGGATACACACTGGTTGTAGTATATTGCCGAAACAGTCAGTGGTTTGACCTCAAAGTAAATGATTTCAACAATTACTGTTATCACATTTCGTGCTTTCATTATCAACGTCAACGTCAGTGGGAATATAAAGGAATGAGTGATTAAGGATCTTACTTTTTTCCCAAACTACAAGTAACCATACACATAGTCTCCAACATCTATTGGCAATTATCATTGTGGATTTAGTACAGTCGACTGTTGAAAGTATACATGTTTGTTTTATTTTTTCATATAGGTTTGAATTTTGTGTTGGTTTTCTTTACCTAATAGAGCTGTCCATGAAATGAAGTTGATGTTCAATCACACAACATATTCTATATCTGTACGTATTTTATCTTCTCTTGGAATGTTCATGTAACTGCCTCAGTTTGTTGCCATGTACACCGACTCAAAGTCCAAACTCGAAATAAATTGACAAACCGACTGTCTGATGGACTGACTAAACAAGCAAGCAAGCAAGCAAGCAAGCAAGCAAGCAAGCAAGCAAGCAAGCAAGCAACCAACTAACCAACCAACCAACCAACCAACCACACCAACCAACCGACCGAACCGACGACCAACCAACGACCGACCACCGACCAACCAACAACCAACCAACCGACCAACCAACCAACCAACACAACAACCAACCAACCAACCAACCAACCAACAACAACCAACCAACCAACCGAACCAACCACACCGACCAACCAACCAACCGACCAACCAAACCAACCACCACCAACCAACCAACCAACCAACCAACCAACCAACCAACCAACCAACCAACCAACCAACCAACCAACCAACCAACCAACCAACCAACCGACAACCAACCAACCAACCAACACCAACCAACCGACCAACCAACCAACCAACCAACCAACACACTAACAGTGAATACATAACGTACAAACTGTCAAGGTCTCGCATCAAGATGACACGATTGTTATATACTGTGCAATTTCAATTCAGATTTCAGGAAAGAGACTATTTTCGGAGTGACAGCAAATATGCGTGGGAATTGGTTCTATGCACGCACACCCATGCACATGACGAGAAATGAACGAGAAAGGGCATTATTGAGGACTTCTTAAACTGGCACATCATGCATATATCAAACTGACTCTCTTTCTCTGTTCTGTCTGTCTGTCTGTCTGCCTCTTTCTCCTCATTCCTTGGAGAAACATACACACACACACTCACATAAACGCACATGCTCACACACATGCACACACACACACACACATACATATGCAAACACGCACGTACACCACACGCGTACACATACATTCGCACACGCACGCAGATACACATGGGCAGACACACACATGCACACACGTACACACACATACAGACATATGCATGCACACAATTACACATACACGCACGCGCGCGCGTCATCATCATCATCAGGTGCCTTGCCACATGGCGTTGGCGATTATGGACTTCCATTTGTCTCTATCTCTTGTTGCCTCAAGCATCTCTTCCACCCTCCTTGTCCCAGCCACTCTGCAAGTCCGTCTAGTATCTTCTCCCTGGGTCTACCTGGTGCTCTCTTTCCCTTCAGCTTTCCCTACACACACAAACACCAAACATACTAATGCAGATAGAAAACAAAGCACAAGTAGATATTTCCCGTGAGATGTCAATGTCTCTCTGTCAGCACTGCTTACAAACCAACAATAAGAACGAGAACAGGAATGAATTATATTTACGATGATATGACATAAGCAAAGTATACACTTCTTTTTTATACATCTAGCCCTCGCCCAAAGAAGATTTACTTCATACGACATACAAAATTATACATTAGACAACATTCGAACATGGCAATCATTACATTTCAGTCAAAGAAATACATTTGACTTGAGAGAGAGAGAGAGAGAGAGAGAGAGAGAGAAGAGAGAGAGAGAGAGAGAAGACACACACACACAGACAGACAGACACACACACACAGACACACAGACACACAGACACACACACAGACACACACACACACACACACACACACACACACCACACACACACACACACACAGTGTGAAAGAACAAGAACAAGAAAAAGAACAAGCAAAGGATACTCCAAACAGCGTCACATTATCCTATACATAACATTATACATTTAAACAAACCAGACATCCCAACAAACCAAACAGTACCCATTTGGTCAGAGAAAAAGATTTGAAGGTTTTCTACGAGGAAGTTAAGCACTGTAGAATGTGTTTGTAATTGATTTGATTGCCGAAATCAAATGAAGAGAGATGAAGACCAGAGTGAGGCGAGAGAGGAGTCTTCCACTTGTCTTGGTCCAGAGGCTGGGCAGGACCTGGTTGGTGCGCGTTGTGTGGCTATGTCCTGGGGTTTGTCATCTCCCCACCTTGCCATTCGGTTTATAAACAAGGTAACTGATGACTGGATCCGAAGGAGTCATGCAACACATGGACAGCCCCCCTTTGCTTGAAGAAATGACTGTCGATTGGCGTCCGGAGCTAGGAAGGTGAGTGTCCCGAGAGTGGGGGACATTGGTGCTCTGGGTCCCATCCAACCCTTGTGGTGTTTGCTGTGAACTGTTTGTAACTGATTTCATTGTTAGGTAAGAGAAAAGTTCATTAATGCGGGAATTGTGCAAAATGTTTTCATATAAAAATGACACAGACATTTTCGCGTGTTTTCTGGAAGTGTATTCCAGACAGTAGGCTCTGAGTATCTGAGGCTGGTTTTTAGAAAGGTTAATTCTTGTGAGGGGGACATTAATTTTTCTCTTGTTGCGTGTACGATTTATGGAGAAAGTGTTGGTTATGTTATCTGAAGGATGTCCGTTTATTATTTTGTGCATGAATAGCCTTTTGTTATACTGAAGTCTAACTTTTAATTATAAAATATTCAATTCCTTATATTTGGAGTTTATCATACTAGTGTTTTTCAAGACAATGAATTTTAAAGCTCGTTTATAGCGACTAATGTTTGAGCATATGACTGCCGGCTGAATCCGCAAAGATAGATGCATAGTCTATTTACGATTGAATATGTGCGTGGAAAAAACAGCTTCCTTGATTTTAGATTTAAAAAATTTAGACAACTGAAATAGATTTACTGAAATAGATTTACATTGCCTGCTTAAATGATTATAACAGGAAAGATTATCATCTGTTGTTACGCATAACATTTTGTAAAATCAATTTATTCAGCAACCTCTTTTTTATACATAAAATTGTGGTATTTTGAAACATAAGTCTTGTCTTTTCTGTCTTGTTGTTGTAAACACTTATTTTGATTTTTGTGATGAAGTGACAGAAGATTTAATTCCGTCCATTCAATCGAATTATTAGAATTGTTTTGGAAACTTGTACTACATCGGGGTGATTTATATGTATTGTTGTACCATCTGCAAAGCGAGCACAGCGAGCGTTTATGCAGAGAAGAAGATCATCACCATATAATGAAAAGAGCAGTGGGCCTAGAACAGAACCTGAGGTACTCCGTACTTGATAATGTACAGTGTAGATGTAGGTGAGTTTAACAATAACTATCGCGCTGTTCACTGTGTTCCAGACTGCTTGTACAGCAATGATAAAGCATGTTGTTCCCGCTGTTGACAATTGCTTGTAAAGCAATAACAAAGTATGTAGTTCACTCAAGGTTCCTAACAAGACAACAAGACAATGCTGGATGAAAATAAAATGAAATTGTCTGTGTGTGAGGTGTGTGTGTGTAGGTGTGTGTGTGTGTGTGTGTGTGTGTGTGTGTGTAGTGTGTGTGTGTGTGTGTGTGTGTGTGTGTGTGTGTGTGTGTGTGTGGTGATGGTGGTGGTGGCGGTGATGAAGTGTGTGTGTGGTGTGGTGGTGGTGTGGTGGCGGTGGTGAAGTGTGTGTGTGGTGTGGTGATGGTGGTGGTGGCGGTGGTGAAGTGTGTGTGTGGTGTGGTGGTGGTGGTGGCGGTGGTGAAGTGTGTGTGTGGTGTGGTGATGGTGGTGGTGGCGGTGGTGAAGTGTGTGTGTTGGTGTGGGTGGTGGTGGTGGCGGTGGTGAAGTGTGTGTGTGGTGTGGTGATGGTGGTGGTGGCGGTGGTGAAGTGTGTGTGTGGTGTGGTGGTGGTGGCGGTGGTGAAGTGTGTGTGTGGTGTGGTGATGGTGGTGGTGGCGGTGGTGAAGTGTGTGTGTGGTGTGGTGGTGGTGGTGGCGGTGGTGAAGTGTGTGTGTGGTGTGGGTGGTGGTGGTGGCGGTGGTGAAGTGTGTGTGTGGTGTGGTGGTGGTGGTGGCGGTGGTGAGTGTGGTGTGGTGTGGTGTGGTGGTGGTGGCGGTGGTGAAGTGTGTGTGTGGTGTGGTGGTGGTGGTGGCGGTGGTGATGTGTGTGTGTGATTATGTGTGTGTGCGCACGTCGGGATCTTTTTTTTTCGCGCTTGCGCGAAAGAGAGAGAGAGAGAGAGAGAGAGAGAGAGAGAGAGGAGAGAAGAGAGAGAGAGGGAGAGAGAGAGAGAGAGCGACAGAGACAGAGACGAAGGGACAGAGACAGAAAGAGAGAGACAGAGACAGAAAGAGAGAGACAGAGACAGAAAGAGAGAGACAGAGAGAGAGAAAGACAGAGATACACACACAGAGGGGGAGGGAAGGAGGGGGATTATCAATATCCTCACAGCGGGAGAGAGAGAAAGGGAGAGAGAGCGAGAGGGAGAAAGAAGAGAGGAGAGAGAGAAGGGGGAGGGAGAAGGAGGAAGGGGAAAGATTTATCAATATCCTCATGATACATCTTTTCAACAATGTTCCATTACATTCCACCTGCTAATCGATCAAGAGATTCCTCGTAAGCAGTCACCTTCTTTATACCAACACACTGACTTCACTTTCTCTATACCAACACACTGACCAACACACTGAATTCACTTTCTCTATACCAACACAGTGACTTCACTTTCTCTATACCAACACACTGACTTCACTTTCTCTATACCAACACACTGACTTCACTTTCTCTATACCAACACACTGACAACCATGACTTCACTTTCTCTACACCAAACACTACCAACACACTGACTTCACTTTCTTTATACCAACACACTCACTTCACTTTCTCTATACCAACACACTGACTTCACTTTCTTTATACCAACACACTGCAACCCTGATTCACCTTCTTTATGCCAACACACTGACTTCACTTTCTCTATACCAACACACTGACTTCACTTTCTCTATACCAACACACTGACCAATACACACTGACTTCACTTTCTCTTACCACACAATCACTGACCAACACCACTGACTCACTTTCTCTACCAAACACTGAACCTAACACACTGACTTCACTTTCTCTATACCAACACACTGACAAACACTGACTTCACTTTCTCTAACCAACACACTGACTTCACTTTCTCTATCACACTCTAACACACATGACTTCACTTTCTCTACACCAAAACACTGACCAACACACTGACTTCACTTTCTCTATACCAACACACTCACTTCACTTTCTCTATACCAATACAGTGACTTCACTGTCTCTATACCAACACACTGACTTCACTTTCTCTATACCAACACACTGACTTCACTTTCTCTATACCAACACAATGACTTCACTTTCTCTATACCAACACAATGACTTCATTTTCTCTATACCAACCATGACTTCATTTCTCTATACCAACACACTGACTTCACTTTCTTTATACCAACACACTGACTTCACTTTCTCTATACCAATACACTGACTTCATTTCTCTATACCAACACACTGACTTCACTTTCTCTATACCAACACACTGACTTCATTTTCTTTATACCAACACACTGACTTCACTTTCTCTATACCAACACATGACTTCACTGTCTCTATACCAACACACTGACTTCACTTTCTCTATACCAACACACTCACTTCACTTTCTCTATACCAACACACTGACTTCATTTTCTCTATACCAACACAATGACTTCACTTTCTCTATACCAACCAATGACTTCATTTTCTCTATACCAACACACTGACTTCACTTTCTCTATATCAACACATGACTTCACTTTCTCTATCCAACACACTGACTTCACTTTCTCTATACAACACAATGACTTCACTTTCTATACCACAATGACTTCACTTTCCTATACCAACACAATGACTTCACTTTCACGGTCACAACCACTGATGTTCACTTTAAAGTCACAACCACTGACCTCACTTTCAATGTCACAACGCACTGACTTCACTTTCAATGTCACAACGCACTGACTTCACTTTCAATGTCACAACGCACTGACTTCACTTTCAATGTCACAACGCACTGACTTCACTTTCAAGGTCACAACAAACCTGCCATCTTGTTCACGCTTTTCAGAACGCTGCCTTCCGTGTTGGATCCCTGGCCTGACAGACCAGTGCCAGACCTGGACACAAACCCAGCTCCTAAAGCACGGAGTTACCGTTTGTGAGATGCGCTGTTTCAGAAGTGTTGTCAACAAAACCAAACAGAACATAATACGAAATATCAAGGCGAGAAAACGCATGGGAACAATATCGGTTCATCATCAACTCATAAACAGAAAAGAACATGTTTGGCTGACCTGAATGCAATCTCACAAGTTGGCCCAAGCGACATACACCAAGTTCACCTGGATTTAAGGCAAGAGGCCTACCAAGAAAGACCTGGATTGACGGCGTGAAAGAGATCATCACGTCACATGGCATGTCTCCACTTCAGGCTGTCCAGTTCCCTGATGATCTTGTTCACACCCTTCAGAACACTGGGTACCATGTTTACCACACACCCAGTGCCAGACCTAAACCTTAACACCGACCTTTCTCTCCACAGCACCCATGATGGTACACAAGGATAGATGTGAGGAAGAAGAAGAAGAAAAAGGAGGAAAAGGAAGAAGTGGAGGAAGAAGAGGGTACAAGACGAGAGGGAAGAGGAGGAGAAGGAAGAGGAGGGGGAGGGAAGGAGGAAGGAGAGGAGGAAAAAAGAAGAAGGAAAGAAGAAGAAAAAGAAGAAGAAGAGAGAAGAAGAAGAAGAAGAAAAAGAAGAGAAGAAGAAGAAAAAGAAAGAAAGAAAGAGAGAAGAGAAGAGAAGAGTAGTAGTAGTAGAGTAGTAGTAGTAGTAGTAGTAGTGTAGTATGTAGTGTAGTAGTAGTAGTGGTAAAAGAGAAAAGAAAGAAAAAAAACGAGAAGAAGAAGAGAGAGAGAAGATGAGAAGAAGAAGAAAAAGAAGAAAAAAGAAGAAGAAGAAGAAAGAAAAAGAAAAGAAGAAGAAGAGAGAAGAAGAAGAAGAAGACTGTCCGTCCCACCTGACTCAGGCGATTTTTTTCCTGTAGGAGTGATGGAGGTTGGGGGCTGACATCCCAGCCTGTGATGAAGGGATTATCTGTATGATGCAGGCAGACAAGGGCTAGTTGCAGTGATGGATGGCTCTGTCAGCTCTCCCTGCAGTTTCCTAGAAGTCAGTGACCAATTTCCTAGCAAGTGACTCAGGATACGTGTGAGAAGACGATAGTTGTAGGATCAGATAAAGTAATGGGGGACACAAGTATATTTCTGACACAATTTACATGAACATAATGGTTTTGATGGAGTATTAGGCCTAGAGAGATTGTTTGTTTGTTTCGTTTTTGTTTGTTTTGAGCGTTCCGATTTTTATCTACAGTGTGTGCGCACGTTGTTTTGCCCACGCTGCTCAGGGGGTATATTGCTGTACAGTCTGCATACTCTGTCTTCAGCAATGGTGCATACTGTTGTTTTCATGTTTCCACAATCCACCGAACATTGACAAGAATTAAAGCAATGTTAATTGACACATTTGATGTTCTGCATGTGTATTTCACGTGAAGAAAGTTTAGGCACCGACAGATCTGCACACATGCTGATCTGGGAAATCGAAAAAAAAATTTACCCTTGAAGCGAGCGATACCCAGACAGGATCGAACCCAGATGTTCCAATTGGAAGTCCGGTGTCTTACTCACTTGACTGTCAGGCCAGTTGGAGCAATGATAACACTGTGGGACAGAGCATGATGGGATAAAGAAAGATGGGCAAACATTATAAAAGAAAAAAACAAACAATGGGAGATGACTATGACGATGACGACGACGACGACGACGACGACGACGACAACGAAGAAGAAGAAAAGAAGAATAAGAAGAAGAAGAAGAAGAAGAAGAAGAAGAAGAAAAAGAAACAGAGAGAAAGAGAAAGAAAAAGAAAAGTACTGAGGAGAGGACAAAAAAGAAGAAAAAGAAGGACAAACAAAGACAGACCGAAAAGAGCGAAAAAATAAGCAGGACGAGAGAGAGAAAAAGAAGACACCACGTTTAACCTGTTTAAGATTAAAAAAAAAGACCAGAAATCATGTTTTGATTTCCACAGTGTGTGTGGAAGGAGCCTCAAGGATGATAGTAATGAATGGTCAATGTGTACCAAAACAACAGTTAACTACACTATGTAAACGAGTGGTGTTGACCTATCATGTTTCACGTTATTTCGGGACGTCTTTTGTCTCTGGGCAGGATAACACTCACAAATCAATCAGAAATCGTGTTTGTTTTCTGGGAAGGGGTGATCTCTCTCTCTCTCTCTCTCTCTCTCTCTCTCTCTCTCTCTCTCTCTCTCTCTCTCTCTCTCTCTCTCTCTCTCTCTCTCTCTCTCTCAGGTAGAAAGTAATGTAAATAACTCTGTTGAGATTTTTTCAAAAGCATTGTATGCAGCTGCTGCCTGTATGGTTAAGACAGTTGGCAGGAAAAGCTATAGAAGTAATACATGGTTTGATAATGAGAGTAAAAAGCAAAGAGCTGTAGTTAAATGTTTACTTAAAAGTTTCCAAAGAGCAAAATCTACAGCATACCGTAATCATCAAAAAGAAATGTTTGTTAAAGAAAGAAAAAAATACACAGCCCTCATAAAAGAAAAAAAGAGAAAGTTTGATGATGATTGACTAGAAGAGCTAGAGAAAAATGCGAATGATCCAAAGTTGTTCTGGAAAACAATGAGAGCTACGAATAATAGGTCAGTTATATATAATGATATTGATATTCAACAGTGGTACAATCATTTCAATAAGGTGTTTTTATGATTTTGTCGACAGCTCTGACACAAATGAGTCTCTGGTCTCTGAAGAAGACAGTCATATAGAATCAGACCCACTCTTTGACGATAATATAACTAAGGAAGAAATACAGAAAGGTATACGGAATCTGAAGTGTGGTAAAAGTGCAGGACCAGATGCTAGTGATGACACAACTGAGTACTTCTTTGTATTGTTGAATAAACTCTATGACTCTGGTGTTTTTCCCAGCGAACGGTCTAAATCTGTAATTGTGCCTATCTTCAAGAAAGGTGATAAAAATAATCCAGATGATTATAGAGGAATTGCTCTGACGAGTGTTGTGAGTAAAGTGTATACTTACATACTTAACAAAAGACTAATTGCACGGGCAGAGAGAGAAGAAAAGATAATAAAAGAACAGGCAGGAGTTAGAAAAGATTATAGTACTACTGACCACATATTCACTTTATATGCTTTAGTCCAAAGATACCTAATGAAAAATAGAAAATTGTATGTAGCATTTATCGACTTTGGAAAAGTGTGTGACTCTGTTAACAAAAATATTTTGTGGGATGTACTCAGGAAGTCTGGTGTTCAAGGAAAATTGTATAGGTCATTAAAAAGAATGTATTACTCAGTACTAGCCTGTGTTAGAGACAAGTGCTTATATTCTATATTTTTTGAGTGTCAACAGGGTGTAAAACAAGGATGTTTATTAAGTCCTCAGATATTCTCATTTTTTATAAATGAATTGGCTCTTGAAATATACAAGAAAGGCCGACATGGAGTACAATTAACACCCGGCACAGCTGAAATATTCCAATTGTTGTTTGCAGACGATGCTGTCTTACTCTCTGATACTGCTATCGGCTTACAAAACCAACTGAATGTTCTAAAAGAAGAAGATGATAGGTTGAAACTAACTGTTAATATAGACAAAACAAAGATTATAGTCTTCAGGAAGGGAGGTCAATTAGCAGCTAATGAAAATTGAAAGTATGGAAATTTAGAAAAACGAGTAACGAACAATTGTAAGTATTCAGGGATGATCTTTACAACAAAATTAAGCGTGACCAATGGGTGGATAGAAATGTACAGAAAAGGTAGAAGAGCAGTAGCTGAAATATCCCGATCTCAGAGAAAATTCAAATGTATAGATCCATCTTTCTTCTTTATTCTTCCTCTGTGCTTTCTCAGAAGAATGTTGAGAGTACAATGGACAGCAAAGAAAACAAACGAGACAGTCTTGATGGAGGCAGACACAAGTCGATCACTGATAAGGAAGATTAGGAAAAGACAAGCAACATTTATAGGCCATTTTATGAGGAAGGGGGATTTGGAGCACCTGGTCACAACGGGAAAGCTGGAGGGAAAGAGAGCACCGGGTAGACCCAGGGAGAGAATGCTGGACGGACTTGCAAGGTGGCTGAGGATGAAGAGGGTGGGGGAGATGCTGGGGGCAACGAGAGATAGAGATGGTTGGAAGTCCATGGTCGCCAACGCCATGCGGCAGGGCACCTGATGATGATGATGATGATGATAGATCCATCTGAGGAGTGTTCTAAGCTTACGGTTTTTGTGCGTTGTATCTGCTTCTATGCTAGCTGAATGGGTAGTGCAAACTGTGTTAG
This sequence comes from Monoplex corrugatus, assembly GCA_030674185.1. NCBI lineage: Eukaryota > Metazoa > Mollusca > Gastropoda > Littorinimorpha > Ranellidae > Monoplex > Monoplex corrugatus. The sequence goes on along the minus strand of JAPXFY010000016.1, from coordinate 35,517,832 downwards.
ATGTGAAAAGTTCTACAACATGGGAGATAATTCCTACGTGACTCTCAAGAGTTATGTTCTTTGATTAATATAGATCCATCTGTTTTGGGGAAGCTGTTTGACACCCAGGTAGAACCAGTTTTAACGTATGGAGCAGAAATATGGGGGCTTTTAGAAAATGATTACATGGAAAAAGTACATACACTAGCTATAAAACGTTTCATGAACGTGCATCTACATAGTTCAAATAAAATAGCTTATGCCGAAGTGAGTAGATATCCTCTACAATACGAACAAAGATCAAATGCATCAGGTATTGGCTTCGGTTGATTAAGCTTCTTTTAAGTAGAATAAACAAAGAGGCATATGACATGCTATTAAGTGAGACTGAAAAGGGAAAACAAAATTGGGTGTTCTATGTAAAGAAACTGCTGTGTGAAAATAGTTTTGGGTTTGTTTGGAACAACCAAGATGTCGAAAATACAAATTGGTTAATAGCATCCTATCAACAAACATGGCAATCTGCAACTGAAGACGACGAAAAATGCGCATGTTTTTTTCAATTAAATACTGATTTACAACGAGAAAAATACAGGATAGCTATTACAAGAAAATGGCACAGGGACTCTGGCTCGTTTCCGAACGAGAACACTTGGACTTTATGCTACTCGGCGCTGGTATAATACTGAAAAAAGAAGGGTCTTCTGGATGGAGCAGTCGACTGGGAGTGTACAGCAGACCTCCCAGAGTGGAGAAATTACCCAGATGTCATCAGCAAGACAGGCATGAGACCAGACATCGCTCTCCACTCTGACTCCTCGAAACAAGTGATTCTGATAGAACTCACTGTGCCATACGAAAGCAGAATGGAAGAAGCACATATCTACAAGACCGAAAAATACGCCGGTCTTGCCAGCACCCTGAAGAAAGCAGGTCTGCGGGTCAAAATCTTCGCCATAGAGGTCGGGGCAAGAGGGTTTGTGGGCACCTCCGCTTATGATCTCATGAAACAACTCGCCATTTCTGGGAAGAAGAGGACTAGAGCCCTTAAAGCGATGGCAGAGGCAGCAGAAAGGAGCTCAAGCTGGATCTGGGCAAGGAGGAACCAAAAAAGTGAACTTCATAAGGATTAAATTCCCTACAGATGATGTGTGCCCCGTTAGCACATTGGTAAAACCGCGTACCGCAGTTCTGAAGCGCAGAATCGCCCAGGTTCGATCCCCGGCGTGGGAAAAAAAAAAAAAAAAAGACAACAGCAGAAGGGCATCCAGGAGTCATGACCTGGATGTGGCCCGGCCCCCAGAGAGTGTAAGGAATTCAGGGCCGAAACACTTGTCTAAAGGGGGTTACTTCTCTGAAGACCTTCTGTTGTCTAGCTCTCCCTAGAGTTTCTTTCTACCTGAAACACATCCCAATGCAATTTGTCCAGTCTGTAAGGGAAGTGATACGGTAGAAAATGAATTTCATTTTATTTTTCAATGTGAAGAATACCAATCAATGAAAAACAAATGTGATGTATTGAAGTCACCACTTGATGAATATTGTAATCTTAATGCCTTACTAAAGACAGATAGAAATGAAGACATCAAATCACTGGCTAAATTTATAGCAGAAGCAAATGGGATGCGTAAAAGAAAAATTGAGGATTAATCAGATTTGTACCAGATGTGTACATATATTGTTTTGTTGTTGTTGTTGTTGTTGTTGTTGTTTTCTTGTTACATTCGTCTGGCTTGATGGCCGCATTGATGATATTCCTTTTCAAACTTTAGTTTTTATTTTTGTTATCAGTATTATTCAAGCTAAACTTACCCTATGTCAGAAAGCATGTATCTTGCTAATGACATTAAAAATATTTGCCTTTGCTTTGCTTTTGCCTTTGCCTTTCTCTCTCTCTCTCTCCTCTCTCTCTCTCTCTCTCTCTCTCACACACACACACACACACACACACACACGCACACACACATGTATATATATATATATATATATATATATATATATATATATATATATGTGTGTGTGTGTGTGTGTGTGTGTGTGTGTGTGTGTGTGTGTGTGTGTGTGTGTGTGTGTGTGTGTGTGTGTGTGTGTGCGCGCGCGTGCTTTGTTTGAGTGTATTGTGTTATGACCATGTCCTTAGTTAGGTCCCATCAACTATCCCTAAAACCATGTCCTTAGTTAGATCCATCTGATTATCCCTAAAACCCTGTCCTTAGTTAGATCCACATGATTATCCCTAAAACCCTGTCCTTAGTTAGATCCACCTGATTATCCCTAAACCATGTCCTTAATTAGATCCACCTGATTATCCCTATACCCTGTCCTTAGTTAGATCCACATGATTATCCGTAAACCCTGTCCTTAGTTAGATCCACATGATTATCCCTAAACCATGTCCTTAGTTAGATCCACATGATTATCCCTAACCATGTCCTTAGTTAGATCCACGTGATTATCCCTAAACCCTGTCCTTAGTTAGATCCACCTGATTATCCCTAAAACCCTGTCCTTAGTTAGATCCATCTGATTATCCCTAAACCATGTCCTTAGTTAGATCCACCTGATTATCCCTAAACCTTGTCCTTAGTTAGATCCACCTGATTATCCCTAAACCCTGTCCTTAGTTAGATCCACCTGATTATCCCTATATCCTGTCCTTAGTTAGATCCACATGATTATCCGTAAACCCTGCCCTTAGTTAGATCAACCTGATTATCCCTAAAACCCTGTCCTTAGTTAGATCCACCTGATTATCCCTAAACCCTGTCCTTAGTTAGATCCACCTGATTATCCGTAAACCCTGTCCTTAGTTAGATCCACATGATTATCCCTAAACCCTGTCCTTAGTTAGATCCACATGCTTATCCCTAACCATGTCCTTAGTTAGATCCACGTGATTATCCCTAAACCCTGTCCTTAGTTAGATCCACCTGATTATCCCTAAAACCATGTCCTTAGTTAGATCCATCTGATTATCCCAAAAACCATGTCCTTAGTTAGATCCACCTGATTATCCTTAAACCCTGTCCTTAGTTAGATCCACCTGATTATCCCTAAAACCCTGTCCTTAGTTAGATCCACATGATTATCCCTAAAACCCTGTCCTTAGTTAGATCCACCTGATTATCCCTAAAACCCTGTCCTTAGTTAGATCCACCTGATTATCCCTAAACCCTGTCCTTAGTTAGATCCACCTGATTATCCCTAAACCCTGTCCTTAGTTAGATCCACCTGATTATCCCTAAACCCTGTCCTTAGTTAGATCCACATGATTATCCCTAAAACCCTGTCCTTAGTTAGATCCACCTGATTATCCCTAAAACCCTGTCCTTAGTTAGATCCATCTGATTATCCCTAAAACCCTGTCCTTAGTTAGATCCACCTGATTATCCCTAAAACCCTGTCCTTAGTTAGATCCACCTGATTATCCCTAAAACCCTGTCTTAGTTAGATCCACTGATTATCCCTATACCCTGTCCTTAGTTAGATCCACATGATTATCCCTAAACCATGTCCTTAGTTAGATCCACCTGATTATCCCTAAAACCCTGTCCTTAGTTAGATCCACCTGATTATCCCTAAACCCTGTCCTTAGTTAAATCCACATGATTATCCCTAAAACCCTGTCCTTAGTTAGATCTACCTGATTATCCCTAAAACCTAGTCCTTAGTTAGATCCACCTGATTATCCCTAAAACCCTGTCCTTAGGTAGATCCACGTGATTATCCCTAAACCATGTCCTTAGTTAGATCCACCTGATTATCCCTAAACCATGTCCTTAGTTAGATCCACCTGATTATCCCTAAACCATGTCCTTAGTTAGATCCACCTGATTATCCCTATACCCTGTCCTTAGTTAGATCCACATGATTATCCGTAAACCCTGTCCTTAGTTAGATCCACCTGATTATCCCTAAAACCTGTCCTTAGTTAGATCCACCTGATTATCTCTAAAACTTGCCCTTACATCTGACTATCCCTAAACCTTGCCCTTAGTTAGATCCACCTGATTATCCCTAAACATTGCCCCAGTTAGATTCATCTGATTATCCCTAAACCTTGCCCATAATTAGATCCACCTGACTATCCCTATACCTTGCACTTAGTTAGATCCACCTGATTATCCCTAAACCTTGCCCATAATTAGATCCACCTGATTATCCCTAAAACCCTGTCCTTAGTTAGATCTACCTGATTATCCCTATACCCTGTCCTTAGTTAGATCCACATGATTATCCCTAAAACCCTGTCCTTAGTTAGATCCACATGATTATCCCTAAACCCTGTCCTTAGTTAGATCCACCTGATTATCCCTAAACCATGTCCTTAGTTAGATCCACCTGATTATCCCTAAACCTTGTCCTTAGTTAGATCCACCTGATTATCCCTAAACCATGTCCTTAGTTAGATCCACCTGATTATCCCTAAACCCTGTCCTTAGTTAGATCCACATGATTATCTGTAAACCCTGTCCTTAGTTAGATCCACCTGATTATCCCTAAAAACCATGTCCTTAGTTAGATCCACCTGATTATCTCTAAACCTTGCCCTTACATCTGACTATCCCTAAACCTTGCCCTTAGTTAGATCCACCTGATTATCCCTAAATATTGCCCCAGTTAGATCCATCTGATTATCCCTAAACCTTGCCCATAATTAGATCCACCTGACTATCCCTATACCTTGCACTTAGATCCACCTGATTATCCCTAAACCTTGCCCTCAGTTAGATCCACCTGATTATCCCTAAAACTTGCCCATAATTAGATCCACCTGATTATCTCTAAACCTTGCCCTTACATCTGACTATCCCTAAACCTTGCCCTCAGTTAAATCCATCAGACTATCCCTAAACCTTGCCCTTAGTTAGATCCATCTGACTATCCCTAAACCTTGCCCTTAGTTAGATCCATCTGACTATCCCTAACACCCTACCCGCCCATTTACAGCTTTGTCTTTGTCTTTCGAATGGATGTCAGTGGCATTCAAATTTGGCAAGACTGGTGCATAAATTTCATACAACACTTTGCTGTGGTATTTTACAAAGACAAGTGAATTCTCTGATATCTAAAAAAAACTGTTACAAAATACCACAATGAAAACAGACGAACAGAGTATGATGCAATATCATACAATTTTGTTATAATGATGTCTTACAAAATCTGCTACATAGATCTCTTGATGCATGGATGATGCTAAGCCTTTGTCACGTCATACCTGTCTTTGGAGGGCTGATCAATGTTTTGACAAAACCTTGGTATCGAGCTCACCACTACGATTGCTGTGTACAGACCAGTACTCCTGATCGTCCTGTTCTACTGCTGCCAGACCTGGATTCCCTATTGATGGCACCATCAACAACTGGAATAGTGCCACCAAACATATCTGTACTCGATCTGCAACATCACAGGGCAAAATAAACTGTCCACCCTTCTAGTTCCGAAGAAGTGTGGCTTGCCAAGCGTTGAATGTCTAATAATCCAGTGCCAGCTTGGTTGGACGGGATGGAGGACAAGCGCACTACAAAGATGTCTGTGTATAGAGAGCGGATGCAAGAACATTCCTATCAGAAAGACCACTACAGTGATGAGAGATTACTCACAAGATCAAGAGCATTTACTGTGGCATGAACAAGCAAACGGGAAACCATTGCCGGCAACAATGAATACAAAGTACAATCATTTGTTTCCTCACAACAACGGTCACTGAACATGACAGACCGACAGAAACAGAACGCAGGCTCACAATACGCCTTCCCTGGTGATGTCTGCGGAAGTAACGTGTGCCTCCACTTCAGGTCTTGCATTCCACATGAAGACCCACACCAGGCTCTGATGGTAGTGTGCCTATTCGTCCGTCACGTGGATGAGAGTGTTCATCATCATCATCATCATCATCATCATCATCATCATCATCATCATCTCATCGTTGTCGTCGTCGTCGTCATCATCATCATCATTATCATCGTTGTCGTCGTCATCATCATCTTATTTTTATGTAAATCTTACTGTATTTGAATTAATTACATTCTACTTTAACGTAATGAAATAGAACGAAATGCAGTAATGTCAGTGTAATGTAAACAGAAGAATACAATAAACAGGAGCTAAAACGAAAAGAGGTGTATCTCCTAATTACACACGATAGGAAACAACTCACTGAAACTGATAGCAAAACCATCGATCTCCTAAAATCTGTGCTGGTTTTGTTTTCACAATATCCGTTTTCTTATTTAAACTGCATATATGTTCAGTATCTCTGTTTGTGTGTGTGTGTGTGTGTGTGTGTGTGTGTGTGTGTGTGTGTGTGTGTGTGTGTGTGTGTGTGTGTGTGTGTGTGTGCCCGTGTGCGTGTGTGTGTATGTGTGCGTGTGCGTGCGTGCGTGTGTGTGCGTGCATGTGTGTGTGGCGCGCGCGCGCAGGCGTGTGTGTGTGTGGTGTGTGTGTGTGTGTGTGTGTGTGTGTGTGTGTGTGGTGTGTGTGTGTGTGTGTGTTTGTGCTTATGTGAAATCCTTCCTGCTCAGTCTGCTCCTCATCTCTGCCAAGCCTCCTAAGTCTTCTTGATCTTGTGAGTAATCTCTCATCATGTAGTGGTCTTTCTGATAGGAATGTTCTTGCATCCGCTCTCTATACACAGACAGAGAGGGAGAAAGAGAGAGATCGAGAGAGGGAGGGGGAGGGAGGGGTGCTGTCATTGAAGAGAAACATTTTTAGTATAGAATGAAGACCATTTCATTAAATGATATCCAAATGTACAATCAAAAACAATACCATAAAGACTTGTTTTGACTGATTGAAAAAAATTCCCAACAAATTGTCCATTTGGTTAATGGGCCAGACCTACCTGATGAGGGGCTATTTTTTCTATATTTTTGTTTCTCAAAACTATTGAATGGATTGCAATAAGATTTGGTGATGATCTTAATTTATTACAAAGCGTTTTAGGAAAAATATATAAAAGTCAAACATTTGGCTTAGATTCTGAGAAAATAATTAATAAAATAAATAACTACGAAACATTTTGGTAACAATTTTGGCTACATTTGGTCACTATATCTTTTACATTTTTACTTTTTGGATGGTTTCCTTTGGTTTAGAGATAAAAAACATAATTTTTCTGGAACTTGTTCTAAGGAAATACATGTGCTGTGTCTGATGTATATATGCAACGTGCACAAATTTGTATATTTTTTCCCTTTAAAAATTTAACAAAAATAAAAGTTAGCAATTTACTCCTACTAGTTCAATGATTATCATTTTAAGGGATTAATAAAAGCTATCTCCATGCAAATTTGAAGGCTCTAGCTTAGAAAATTAAAGAAAATACGGTGTAAAAACCGTCCAAAACTTGGCGTTTTCGGAGAAAATCAGCATGCAGAAATTACACGGTCAGTTTACTTTACAGTCTAATGACCACCAGCTTGGTAAGGAAATCCTTCCTGCTCAGTCTGCTCCTCATCTCTGCCAAGCCTCCTAAGTCTTCTCTTCTTCCTGTACTCCTTGGAATTCAGCAGGGCCTGTCTTTGTGTTGTCATTATCCACAAAGTGTCTTTGTCAGCGAAGAATGAAGCCGAGGAATGCCCAACACTAATGTTCATATTCCGCACAATATCACCTAGTCTGGAACATCTTTCATTGAAAATAGAAACTGCAACAGCCACAGCAGTTTCAACAACAGTCTTGCCATGGTGTTTTGTTTTAGGGCAAAATTTCCAAATAAGGTTGATGATGCTCTCATTGGCATTCTGGGTGTATCCTTTCAGGCATTTACATAGAAGTTCGGTACTTGCCAAGTCTTTGAATACTGCCTGATCTCCTCCATGACTGCTTCTGGTAGATTGTTGATACAGAGTCAGTCTCACTGCTGTAATCATCACTACATGCACTATCTTCACTATTGCTTTCACGTGATTCATCAGGTAAAGTATATAGATTCAACAGTTTCCTTTCACTTTGTGTGGGCGTGGCATTTGAACATTCACTGAATTCGACTTCATCTGAACATTCAATTTCTCCCTTTCCAACTTCACTGTCACTTTCCCCTTTATCCACATGTCCATCACCATCGAATCGTGGTCGTTTTGTGTACCTATGCCTTGGAATTTTCTCTTACGAGGTCTTTTACCTCTTCTCTTCATATCTGAAGGCATGGTTGAGTTGACCACTGGTCACGGACTTCAGAGTTTATTTATTTTGAATAAAAACTGACACAGAAATAACCACAACAGGGCGCATCCTTTCGCAAAAGGGAAGTAATTCTGGGAACACTACAGATTTGAAGGGAGCAGTTCGTTTTTTCTACACAATGGTTAGGAACCAAAATTGTCGAAGTCAGACTACAAATCCATGTTTTGAGGGTTAGCACCCACCTACTTTGAGCACCAACATCTCCACTTTGATGTTGAATTGAACCATAATTCAAACTGTGGATGAAAATATAAAGATTTATCTATGCAGTGATATAAAAACATAATAGATTCTCAGAAAAACGATTTTTTGGTAACAATTCAGGTAGGTCTGGCCCCATAAATGACTGAGACGTGTAAAAAGAAACAAAGAGGATGCAGTAGGACACTCGTTATAATGAGAATAAAAATAATAACAATAACAATAATAATAATAATAATTATAGCAACAGTGATAATAATGATAATAATGATGATGATGATAATAATAATGATGATAATAATCAGATATAATAACAATAATAATAATAATATAATAATGATAATAATAATAGTAATATAAGAAGAAGAAGAAAAAAGAAGAACAGGAAGTAAAAGAAAAACATAATCGTCCGACCAGACACACTGGCAACTAATCAATATGTAAGCAGTTCTCACAGACCATCTATATGTTCATAAACAAGTCTGACAGTACATGTACAGGACATATTCCACAGACCATCTCCTTCTGCTGACCTGATCACCCTGATCTTCCTTACTGGACACCCCATGGACTGGCAAACAATGTTGGCTGCGGACAAGTATATTTTACACGCTTAAATCTGTGTTTTTGTGGGTAAGCATGAATTTGTCGTTGTCTGTTTATCTGTTTTCTGTCTCTAAGTCTGTCCACCACCACCACCACCCTCTCTCTCTCTCTCTTCTCCTCTCTCTCTCTCTCTCTCTTCTCTCTCTCTCTCTCTCTCTGTCAATTGTTTTATCATGTTTTTCCGTCTTTCTGTTCCATTATTTTAATCGATCTGTGTTCTTGGTGAGATCTGCAAATGGGTCAATGGTTACCAGACAATAAACAGCCTGAAGACGTACAGTCTCTCTCGTAATCTAATTCTCCGTTCTCCCTTTGTCACTGTCTTCATTTATCCTTTCTTCGTTTTAAACTGCATAGTTTTGTTTGTGTTGTTCTCTGCAGTCGCACCCACGTACATCTCCACTATCAGCAGGTCACGAAGTCAACAGCAACAACAACAAAAAAACAACAACAACAGCATCACAATAATGATGATAAAACAACAATAATAATAACAGCAATAACAACAATATAATGATAAGCAAAATAATGTACGACAGACATTATCGAACACATCAGATGAATGTACCAGCAAGAGAAGAAATGACAGAAAGCAAAGGAGCAGGGCAGAAAAAAGAGAGTGACAGAAAAGGGGAATTTTTTAGCACAGAATTTTCAGAAGGTGGGGATACTGTGTTTACTTAGAGACCCCCCGGCATTCCCATGGGGGAGAGAAGAAGAAGAAGAAGAAGAAGAAGAAGAAGAAGAAGAAGAAGAAGAAGAAGAAGAAGAAGAAGAAGAAGAAGAAGAAGAAGAAGAAGAAGAAGAAGAAGAAGAAGAAGAAGAAGGAAAAAGGAGAAGAAGAAGAAGAAGAAGAAAAGAAGAAAAAGAAGGAGGAGGAGAGAGAAGAGAGAGAAGAAAGAAGAAAGAAAGAAAGAAAGAAAAAAAAAAAGAGAGAGAGAGAGAGAGATAGAGAGAGAGAGAGAGAGAGAAGAGAGAGAGAGAGAGATCATGAAGAAGAAAAAGAAGAAGATGAAGAAAATTATACTGTGTAACGCAATGTACGTTAAAGAATGCTCGTTAAACTGTAAATAAATGGAGATGAAGATACAACTATGACATACGGGCAACTGGTGTGCGTCAGTAAGTGGAAGGTAGCTTAGATACCCTTGTTCATTATTAGTGGGCAGGAACAGTTATCAGTCATTATGGTCCATGTGATGGCACACAATCTGTCGCGGCAGTGAAACAGTCTTAGTTCCATGTAGCACGTATGCTCCTACTTCTGTTAAAGGAGATGGATTTAAAAGTCGAAACAAATCCCCATTGCCATAAAGGCCATTGTGGTTCAGTCTGTCAAACATAAAATGATGGAATTCCACGCATTTTAAAAGTGACAAACAGCAAACAGTCGAAAAAATGCAATTGCTATTTATATCATATTGAAATTGTTTCGAAGCTCGTCTTTGATTCAAATTCCATATTGACAGACAGACAGACAAACAGGCAAGCAGACAAACAGAAAATAGGTGTGACACAGTACTTCAGACAACTGGACTGGAACACTGGTTTGCAGCAGGCTTTCAAATACACAACGTGCACCAGTGAATTCACATAGGCAAGACAGCATCGAAGTAGAAACGACTGTGAAACAGTTATGGCTGACTTCACAACGAAACATAAAAATGATCACTGACGTTTAAGCTGGTACATGACATGTGCACCATAGTGTGTTATTCTACCCTCTTACCAGTCTGGGTCGTGGATTGAATAATCATCCAAATGCATCACCTGTCAATCTTCAGTCACGCGTGTTCAAGCAGTCTAACTTGGCCATAATGGAATGGTTATTCATCCATTGTTTCTTCAGACAGGTCAATGTTCCACTGGCAAAATCACTGACATGCCACCAATACAGTCTCTGTTTTCTCGTGATGTCAATGGCTGTGACCTCACAGTGGATCGTTTCCAATGTTACAATGCACGCTTCTACGACCCCTTGTTGTTTGAAAGCTATGAGTGTCTGTGAGGTGGTTTGGCACTTCCAAATCTAGCAAGATCTTCCACAGTACCATTGCAGAGCGACAAAGTCACTCTCTTTGTCTTGAAAGCTGTACTTCCAATGGTTGGGAACGTTACAGACCGGACACTGTTTAGCTGGCAGTCCAATCAAGGGTAAGAAGCCAACCCTTGTGGACCGTGTTCCTACCACACATGGTCATCATAGCCGGCAGCTGGCAACAACAACAGTTGTCATCAGGACAGCAACACTTTTGACCTCAGCTCCTCGCTCAGACCAGGAAAGCTTGAAAACCATCCAATGATTCGTTTTAAGTCCCTTCACTCTTTCCTTCCATCCAGCCACCCGAGAAACGGTACACGCGACTCGACTGAATTACGTACAGAAACGGTACACGCGACTCGACTGAATACGTACAGAAACGGTACACGCGACTCGACTGAATACGTACGAAACGTACAGAACTCGGTACTACAGAAATGAACATGACTCGGCTAATAGTAGGGTCACACTCGACTGATTCACGTTATGGAGTCGACTGAAACGTACTAGAAGAAGTGGAATACGACAACTACACACGTTCCTTAATCGCTCTATAGACCAGAAGCTATTAAACATTGTACATATGGGTCACTAGAAATGCTTATGGTGTCACATTTATAATATGGATGCAACATGTTTCTTTTACTCTTAGCAGCTTGACAAGTGGGCATAAAAATGACGACATTCTACATTGTAATGGTCCCAACCAGATCAATTCATAACATCAGTTTGATCGGTGCTTTGATATCATATTTACGTTGATTCCGCGCTTGTTATGATCATAAAGTCGTAATGATGATGATGATAATCATCATCATCAAGTGCCTTGCCACATGCGTTAGCGGTCATGTCCATCCACATGTTTCTATCCCTTGTTGCCGCAAGCACATCTCCCACCCTCTCGTCTTCAGGCACTCTGCAAGTCCGTCCAATATTTTTTTCCCTGGATCTACCTGGTGCTCTCTTTCTCCCAGCTTTCCCGTTGTGACCAGGTGCTCAATTCCCCTTTTCTTATAAACTGGCCTATAAATGTTGCCCGTCTTTTTCTAATCTTCCCTATGAATGATCTTCTTGTGTCTTCCTCCATCAAGACTGTCTCGTTTGTTTTCTTTGCTGTCCATGAAACTCTCAACATTCTTCTCAGAAACCACACCTCGGCTGCCTCAATCTTGTTCTGGCTTTGCTTGTTGACTGTCCACGCCTGAAACTGAAAGTACGTTCTGCAGCTGACTTGGGACTATGTTTCGGCACCATCAAAAGTTTGTCTTTTAAAGAATGCAGACTGTATGATCAGAGTAACTGGTGTGGTATAAGAACGAACATGCTTATGATTCTTGTTTTGTTTTGTCTGGATCCATGTACACAGTGTCCAGAGCGATATCCACTGAATCCTGACAGATCACTGAAATGACCCCGATCAGCTACTGTGCCCTGTTAACATTTGACAACAAGCTGTGAAGGTCGAAGACCTAATGACTAGTTATGATGAACATTTCAAGTAATCACCACAGAATTGTGGCCCAGGATGGTTAAAGCCACGGCCTGGAAAATGAAAGGTCTCAGACTTAACTAGTTTATTAATCCTCCACTAGACACTTCACAGTGATCTGATTCAGACTTTAAATTAAATTCCTTTGTGCAGCATGCAATTGGCACACGTTAAAGATCCCATGGCAACAAAAGAATTGTCCCTGGCAGAGGTCTGTAGAAATACCCAGTATTCAAAACTAAACAAAAATTGACGCACACAGAAAAAAGTGGCGTCATGCGAGGACAACGAACTTTTCCCAAGAAGGACAACCACTTGTTCTTGTGTAAAAAGATATAAAAAAAACAACCAAGGCAAGCCAACCCAATTCAATCCAGTTAAAATCCAGTCTGAAATTAAAGAATCCCTGACACATATTCTTACGTGCATAAACACAGACAGAAACGCACTCAAGCACACAAATACACATACATAAAGACGCGCGCACGCGCACGCGCACGTACAGACAAAACCAGTAAACTCATTCTTTCACTTAGGCCATGAGGAAGAAAAAAGGCGTAAATCTGACATTTCACCACACACACCACCACCACACCGCCACACACACACACACACACACACACACACACACACACACACACACACACACACACACACACACACGCACACACGTTTTGTGTGTACACTCACACAAACACACACAATAATGAAGTACTGACTCAGCTTTGCGCGAGCCCCCAACGTAAAAGGAAGTGCTTTCCCCTTGATTAGTCCTGTGATAGATTGCCCTTGTTGATTGCATCTCGTATTGGCCAGAGGATAGGCCCGCCACACACACACACAAAACAAAACAAAACACCTAGCCTTTTTATTTTCTCATTAATCCTACTCGACCCCCCCCCCTCCTTCTGCTTCCTCCCCCATCCTGAGAAGAGAAGAGAGAGATAAGGGACAGAGAGAGAGAGAGAGAGACGAGAGAGAGAGAAACAGAGAGAGAGAGAGAGAGAGAGAGAGAGAGAGAAGAGAGGTGAATTATAATGCGAGACAGGTATCTGACTCTGTTTACAAGTGGGAAATGAAAGTTGGGGTAGGGATTAATTTTTCAACTAATTTGCACTGCTGTACATCGAGTATCGATTTCTGAAAGTCCATTACATGATTCGTGGACGACGTCAGTGCGCTAGTCTTCACGAAGATGTGTGCTCATCATCATCAGATTTCAGAAAACACAAAGTCTGTTGGTTTCAACCCATTTGTACACTGTCCGTTGAACAATACGAGATCAGCCAAGATGTATGATGATTACTATCAGTATTCCATGCTGACGAAAGCCCCATGGTTTGAAGGTCCAACTTGGAGCCCCAAGGTATGGGTTCGATCCTGTCTGGGTGCCTCCCGTTTGGTGGGTAAAGGATGGAGATTTTTTTCGACCTCTCAAATCAATATGTATGCAAACCTGCCAGCGCCTAAACCTTCTTTGCATATATACGCATACAGAACATCAAATATGCACGTTACAGACCTTGTAAGTCATGAACCTGAAAAACACGAAAGAAGAATAAGAACGCGTATGTAATACAAGACAAGACAGGCGCAAATGTTCGGCCAAATTTTTTTTGTCAAGCGTAAGATAACAAACAAACAAACAGCAGATACAAAAATTAGGAGAAAAAGTCTGAAACTTCCCTGATGCTCGTTCCAGTGTGAAAAAAAGAATAAACTGACTAAAATGACATCATAAGTGTTTTAGAGTAAATAGATGTCAGAACTAATGAACAAGGTTCTTCTCAAGCGCATAAAATCGGTAGTTGAACCTCAACTGCTACCCTTGCAAAGTGGCTTCAGAGCGGGAAGATCGACTTCACAGCAAGCAATGGCTCTGAGGTGCATACTGGACATGTGCCGTACGACGAAACGAACAGTGTCGATTGTTTTTGTTGATTTCAAGAAAGCATTCGACTCGCTCGACCAAAGCTCTATACCGGAAATCCTCTCGCTGTACGGAGTACCCAGTGACGTTACGGCAGACGTGATGCAAACTTTACACTGACACATCAGTCTCTGTTTGGACCAATCACGGCAACACAGACCTCTTCGTCACTACATCTGGCGTCCTCCAAGGTGACACGCTGTCTCCATATCTATTTATCACTGTTCTGGATCACGTCCTTCGAAAGACGTTGCAGACGATGATGGTTCACTCTGATAGAGAGACGGAGCTCTCGACATCCAGCAATAAAGATCAGCGCCTTGGCTTACGCCGACGATATCGCTCTGGCCTGCGAATCGGCTGACACTGTAGAGAGAGTTCTTCAAAATCTCGAAAGGAATGCGTCAGCTGTTGGTCTCAAAATCAATCACGGCAAAACGAAAGTCATGCACGTCGGCCACGACACCATTCCCCGTCGAATCTTTTTCCAGTCCGGCGAGATGGTTCAGACATGCGAGCAGTTCAGTTACCTCGGAATTGACACCTCGTCTCCAACTTCAGTGGTAGACGAACGATTCGCCAAAGCATGGGCAACGATGAATAAATTGAAGCCGATTTTCAGCTCGAAGGCCGATGACCAAACCAAGATTAGACTTTTCAAGGCAGCAGTAGAGAGCATCGTTTGCTACGGTCTCGAGTCCATACCTCTGACCGAAACTCTCTCGAAGTTGATCGACTCTTCTCATCGGCGTATGATTCACTCGGGCCTCGGCACTCGGCATCTACTGGCCAGAGAAAATCTCCACCAAGGCGCTCTACTCTCGGACTAAGCTCTCACCCTTGAGCAAGACGCTTCGAAGACGCCGACTGAGACTGATCGGGCACAGCCTTCGAATGCAGACAAGGTGTCCCACTCCCCTGGGTGACATATTGTCTGCCAACCTCAGCGACCGTGTCAACCATCGACGTGGACAAGGCAGAACCCTGACTCTGAAGGCTGATGTTACGAATGATCTTGACCTCCTCGGTGTTTCCCCAGCAATTGTCATAACCATGAACAGCATCCAATTTTCACAATTGATTGGTTCGCTCTAATTTGCTGAGCGTTAATATATATATATATAGATGTCAGAGCGGAAATGAGAACTATGACGGACTAGCGAAGAGTAGTGTTTGGAATGTAAAAGATACCAGTTCTAAATAATACAAAAGAGAAAACATAGGCATATTTCGACTGAATGGGAAAATACTTAATCAAGAGGTATGGCTGATGTAAATGTATCGTGCCTAGTGCAACGAATCCGGTCTGATTTTGGAATAGGAAGAAAAACATCCTAAACCAACAGCCAAGGGAAAGAAGGGAAAACATGAGTCCCCAGAGAAAAAAAACATAGTCAGATGCAGCTGGGCCTGTCTTGTGAAAGGAGAATTCAAATACACTGAATTCAAATTAAAAATAAAAATAAAAATAAAAAGGCATATGTGCAGCCGCAAAGAAAATACCTCACTGGGATGGGAAAATGGTGATAATATGGTCTATTTCAGTAAATCATCATCGAATGAAACATACATGGACTCAAGGGCACATTAAAAGAAGACGATTGTATGCATAAAATCATCCAACAGTATAAACATAAATTATACATGAGGGACAAGAAATGTACACCTATACATTCGAGCGAATACATACACATGCACATACACACCAAGGTAAAATACATGCACGCAGAGCCATGTCCAGATAAAAGTACATGAAGTGGCATGATACTGAATTCAGTTGAGGAAATCTTTATGGTTTGTCATTTGGAACGCGCAAGCCACATGGCCTCAATGACGAACCATAAAGATTTCCTCAACTGAATTCAGTATCATGCCACTTCATGTACTTTTATCTGGAGAGAGGCTAGTGTTGTGTGGAATCTATACATATGCTTGCTGTATGATTTCGTTTTAATTTTGATTTCCTGACGACGGTAGTCTACCTCCCCGGTGATTTCATATACGATAGCAGCACCACGATGTGAATGTTATCCCCTTTTCAGGACACACGTTCAGCTTGACTTAATAGGTATCAAACTTTGGATAACTTTTCAAAAGTACAGCTCCGATATGGTTCAAATATACATTTTGGGACTTCTTTTACAGAATTAAACACCAACTGTTAACATACATTGAAGACAAATGGGCAGTTAAGTGAGTACACATACTAGTAGAGATCAGTACAATTGAATTGAATCAATAAATCAGTGTATCATTCTTCATTTTTGGTTGTTGACAAATTACAATTAGAGATCGTTTAGCCGTCTATTTTACATAACATCTTTAAAAGGTATCTTGCCACAAAGTATCACAGTCCCCTGAGGAAGGCCACACACAGGCCCAAGTACCGGGCTCAAAATCCTAGTTTGTCATCTTGTTTTTTGGTTTATCTTCAATATCTACACGTAGTATCACACAGAAGAATCCAAGACAACACTGACTTGGAGCTTGCACGCTTTTGAAACGTAATGGCTGCCATATTTATCATTAACTACAACCGAAACTTGTCTCTATCAGTCTGTATCAAAGCCATTGTCAATGTCCATTATCAAACTCACAGTTAATGTACAAAACAGCATGACAGGAAATTAACCACTTTAACGATTTATTTGTGTCTACTGACAGTGTTTCTCATGTTATTTACTAATTGATAATTATGCTTTATGTAAATGTGTCTATACTTCTATTCATAAACATATACAAATTTCACATCATTTGGAATATTGTCTGAACATGTTATTGTTAATAAGTATTTTGCACTAGTACATATTACGTGCCTCCATTCGGACAAGCTATTCGCAAGGGAACAGAAGCTGATGAAGGTGAAAGACGAAGCAGCCAAGTGGAAAAACGTGCAGCAATAAAGGCCAGAATCAACTCTACAGAGCGTTCCATTGAGTGTCCAGTATGCCTGTGTGCATCAGACTTTGGCCTGAGATCCCCCAAGAGGGATACACAAATAAATAAAGTGCTGGGTTGGACTTTATCGACCGCGATAGTCGATCTTACGTACACTATAAAATGTCTACGATAACTATTTGAAAGTTTAAAAGAAAAGATTCGTTATATGTAGATATTAGAGAATGTCTTCTGTCTGTAATGTAGAAATCTGCCGTATTGGGTATTACATTGTATGTTCCATTCAATTTCTGGAACTCAACATTAACTGACGTTTGTGTTTCGAGTGACAGTCACTCCCTAATGCCAATGGACAGGCAAGCGGTCAGGCAGATAACAAGCAGAAACAGTGAGCTGGTGACATGTTTGTACTACATTTGCTGTTCCGAGTTGGTAGAAAGATTACAGATGACACTGTCTTCGGCTTGGGCTTGGTGAAAACCACATCCGTCATCCTGACAAACAGAATGACTATTGGAGATGTAACCATGCTAAACAAAAACTGTCCGTTTGTTTGTTCGTCGTGAAAACTTGATTGCATTTTTTCAGTAGGCGTGCAGTTTTTGGCTTGAGTAAGGACTTCTTGTTGCTGTTGTTGTTGTTGTTTTTGTTGTTGTTGTTTCTTTCTTTCTGTGTTCCTTGTATGTTTGTTTTTGTGGGACAGGATTGTCGGCGGTTTTTTGTTTGTTTGTGCGTTTGTTTGTTTGATTTGAGTCGGCATGAAGACCTTGTTTTAAGTTGGCGTGAATACTTTTTTCAGTTTACTTTATGATTTTTTAGTTGACGTGAAGACTTGCTTTTAGGGGGGCAAATATCTAAAAATGTTAGTTGGCGTAAAAATTGTTTTTATTTGATGTAACTATTTGAGATTACGCTTTTCATCAAAGCAAACAACGGAATCCCCATGACAGCTGAAAATAATTAAAGCAACTCTGCAGAGTCTGAAAATCTGTATGTTGCCATATCTTTCTAAAGTTTAGAAAGAGATAGACAGGCAGACGCACACACACAAACTCTATATGTATACAATATGTACAGTACAACACCATCAAGAAAATCTTAGGCGTACGCAGGCAAGAATGCATCCCCCCCCACACACACATACACATACACACACGCGCGCTCGCACACACACACACACACACACACACAACACACACACACACACACACACACACACACACACACACACAACCACACACACACACACGCAATATCCACAATTTTTAAGTGGTTAAAGAAGACTGATGTGGAGGGACTTTGCCGTGTACCTCAAAATATCCCCCGTAGACAAAATCATGAATAGTAACTGGAAGAGAACAGCATTAGTCCAATGTGACAGCAGTGATTCGACCCAATAATGGATGGTACAATGTAGTCCTGTCTAAGACACACCCAATGACAATTAACTAATGCCTCAGCTCTGTCCGGTTCTGTCTGGTCACCGACACCTACATCCTGGTCGTCTGGCACTAGACACATCTGTCACGTGTAGAGAAAGTAATGATCCACCAGATAGTTAGTCCACATTTCCGAATGGAGCAGGAAGAAATGGAGGAACAGCAGACACACACTAAACGCCATTGCTATAGACCAGCAGTTAATACTGGACATCAAGAATGCATTACTAAGAAAGACAACCAATCCTGCGGGATGTTTACGGTCGAATATCGTAATGTGAACAGTGATGATCTGAAATGGTAATGTTTATATGTCCATAAGACCATTCCAACACGAATACGGAATTTATGTAAATGCTAGGCTTTAAAAACAAACATCGTTTAAAAAAATGTAACTTACTGACATCTTCAAATGAGGAATATCTATTTCATAGTCTGACGTTTCTTTTTAACCCTTTCACTCCCGCAGCCTGTCCATAAGCTGCAAAACTTTAACTCTTTCACTCCTTCAGCTTTCCACCAGCTACCTGCAGGAAGCTTGTGAATAGGGTGAAGGAATGAAAGGGTAACGTTTTAGCTTTGATGTCATAGATGACAGTGCAGGATGCTGGCAGATAGGGTTATCACCATCATATGCCCTGCCGCTTGGCGTCGGCGATCATGGCCCATCACACGAATCTATCCCTTGTTACTGCATGTACATCTTCCACCCTCTCTGTCTCAGCCACCCTGCAAGTCCGTCCAATATTTTCTCCCTGGGTCTACTTGGTGTTCTATTTCCCTCCAGCTTTCCTGTTGTGACTAGGTGCTTTAATTTCTCTTGCCTCATAAAATGTCCCATAAATGTTGCTTGTCTTTTTCTCAATCTTCTTTATTAATGTTCTTCCTGTCGCTGCCTCCATCAAGACTGTCTCGTTTGTTTTCTTTGCTGTCCATGGAACTCTCAACATTCTTGGCAGATAGAATGAGGAGTAAAAGAGTTAATATATTCTTAGCATAACAACTATTTCATTAATCAGAAATCACGATAGTGTGTACAAGTTGGAGATCAATATTCGCGGTCATGGTGAGCACTGGGTCTGAAAGCAGTCTCAGATATGTATAATTCTATTCTCGGGCATAGTGACTCATATTCATCAAACAGAATCACAGTCACATTTCTTGGTTATATTGGCTTGCAGTGGTTGGGAAAAAAAACGGTATATTTTCTTCTCAGCTGTCAGAGTGGTAAAGGAGTGGTGTGTTATGATTGATGTAATGATCAGAAAACTATCTGTGGTGGACCCTGGAATAATCACCACAGGCAGACAGACAAATGTTGGCTGCAGGAGATCATTTGAAGCACTCATGTTTGGTATGGTTTGATCACGTGACAGACGACTTAAAGTCGCTGTTGCCGAGGCACACACAACATTTTGGACTCCCCCAGCCCCACTCTCATGTTTTGTATTAACACTGAAACTTCCGTGATCTGGCATCTATTCTGAATACAGTACACGTAGATATGATGGACAACATTAAAAGTTCCAAAAGTAAAAACTGAACAAAACAGTCATTATAGAAGTAGGAGATGAGCAATCGAAGATGACAATATGTCCATTCAACAATAATGGATCGTGTCATGAATTGTACAATGCACCTTACACACAAATACGACTGCATGAATGTCAACAGACATGTTCTGACGTGTTCCTTATGCCTCTATCCTCACTACAACCATAAAAAATATGCAAACTAACATTATCAATATTGTTATTATTATTTATTCACTTCTTTTAGTCACAGTGGATTTACTATGTGAAACTCGGGCTGCTCTCCCCTTTGACAGCGCGTCGCTGCGGTGCAGGGCCGCCCATTGTTTTCACCAAGACTCCAGAAAGGTCACCAGACTGAATGGCGTCAAGGGCAGGGACCTGGCAAATCGACGTTACTCCTATGCTTTATACACTGTATAGCCGGGCAAATGCCCTGCTTTTCACGATTTTCAATTGAGGTGGGATGTTTAGCGTGCGTAGGCCAGAGGGCGCACGGGTCCGACATGTTTTTCATCCCTTTTCGAAGGACTATATTCTAAGTTCGATTTCCCCGTAAAACTGCGCAGAAAAGTCGAGGCCTTAACACGCGACGAACCCTGAAACCTCGGGATTAGTTACTGGCAAGCAAACGTCTGAACCATTCTGCCACTCTTCTCCATTAGATACAATAAAAGAACGCACCATAAAATGAAACAAGATAACGCCAGAGGAAATGCCAGTGTTTTCTGGCCACTGAATTATCCCTTCCAGGCGTTGGTGCTATGTTTAGATGGTGGAAATTGTATCCAGTTATCTGAACACTCAAGCAAAAATACAGTTGTAATGTTGCTTAGACGCACGCTTTGTTCTGTTTTGTTGTTGATGTTGTTGTCGTAATAAAACTTAATTTTGTTCTTACCTGTAGAGTCTTGTCCTTATCAATTGCCAGCCTTAAATCTTTTTGCACAGGTCACCTTTCAGATTGTAGGTGGACATGGTCATGTTTACCATCACCCAGAAGCACTTGTGTCCTCTGTCCTTTGATGTCAGGTCTTCCTTCTTTCTTTTCTATATTATGTCCGCTCAAGGGAACAGTGAAGAGACAGAGCAGGTGCCAACAGTCAACCAGAAGATGTGAAGGGGAAATGTGAGGTGATTAGTCCCCTCCACACTGTGATTCAGGTCCTCCTTGGTCTGCCTCTCGCTTTAAATCCAGATATGTCTTTGTTTTATGCTTGGTGAAAAAGTTGGAAGGGTTGTTTTCTTTAATACTGTACATGTATTGGAAAGTACACTGATAGACTGGTGTCGCTCCTGGCACTTGTCTGACCTTGGTGTGTCTTATCATGTCAGGCGCGTTCTTGCTGACAGCCCTTATCTAACTACACATTTCACTGGTGGTAACTGTGTGTTTCACAGGCTTGGTCAGGGGTCAGGTCTGTCATTGATGTCTTAATTTAAGGTGAGAATGACAATGAAAGGGAGTGAGTACTATTTGGCAAATATCTGGAGGTCCTATCCAGCATACCTTTCCTATTCCGTGGTATGGTTTTAAATGTCATAACAGAATAAGCTGGAAACAGCAGTTCTCAGTTAAATTTAAACAACTGGTAACATCTGCTATTCAATAGACAAGGGATCTGCAAAAGCACAGCCGTAGGACTTGTTCCCGTACAACGCTAGTGGACAAAACACGTGTCTCCACAATCGGTCTTCAAAGACCCACACCAGGCAGAGAGGAACAGTATGCCTACATGTATTTATCATCAGATCAAGAGGACAGTCCATCATTAGTCTGATGCCAGGTGTTGGGCAGAGAGGAACAGTATGCCTACATGTATTTATCATCAGATCAAGAGGACAGTCCATCATTAGTCTGATGCCAGGTGTTGTGCTTAGTCTAACGGTGTTTTATCATCACATTCATCAAACAGGACGCGATAAACGACTGAAGATTTTTTCTTACAAGTTTTGTCTTTGGGATAGACTATACTACCACAAGCCATCCCATACTTACCTTCCTTCAAACCTTCCTTCAGACATGTAACATTCTCCCCTGTATGGTGCTGCCATTTTGTAAACCAGTAAAATTGAATCCAACCTCTTAATGAATCATTCATCTGTGTATTACGACGATATCAAAGGAGGTGAGCGGGTTAAGTGGTGTGTGTGTGTGTGTGTGTGTGTGTGTGTGTGTGTGTGTGTGTGTGTGTGTGTGTGTGTGTGTGTGTGTGTGTGTGTATGTATGTATGTGTGTGTGTGTGTGTGTGTGTCTGTGTGTGTGTCTGTGTCTGTGTTGTGTGTGTTCTTTTTATGTTTCAACCTTGCCTTAGGTTATTTACGGCAATTCTTGCAAAGAATTAAGAAATATTAAGGTTTCATAGAGGTGTCTCAATGGAACATGTATTCATTTCTCATTCATTTGTCTAGTTACATTCTGTCAGTTTGCATTGTGCTGTATCGATTTATGTGGCTGTCTCATCCATGACTGCCTGAGTTGTGATCGACTGGCCGCTGTGGACAGAGCCTGGTGGAGGGCAGCACTTCTATCCAGTCACAATAACACACCACTCTCCATGGCACCACACCGCCTCTTCAATAGCACACACAGCATTTCTACTTCTCCATTCTTCCCCCTGTGTCTGGAGAAAACGGCACGAATTCAGAACTCTGAAGAGAGATGTAAAATTTGTATTTCATATCTCCTTATTTAATATCAATTCTTTCATGTCAGTACACAGTAGGACTGTGATTTGTAAAAGAAAGTGATGAATATCACACGCGCGTCACACACACGCGCCCGCACACACACACACACACACACACACACACACACACACACACACACACACACACGCACACACACACACACATACACACACGCACACACACACATATAATATATACATACATATGTATATGTATACATACAAACATACATAATAATAAAATATATGTGTAATATATGTGTAAGAAATATAGACAGAGGCAGACAGAGATAAAGACAGAGAGAGAGAGAGACAGACAGACAGACAGACAGACAGGCAGACAGACAGACAGAAAGACAGACAGACAGACAGACTGACAGACAGACAGATAGAGAGACAGATAGAGAGACAGAGAGACAGAGACATAAGAGAGAGAGAGAGAGAGAGAGAGAGAGAGAGAGAGAGAGTTCAGACTTCAGACTTCAGACTTCAGACTTCAGACTTGTAATCATTTAGGCCATGCCCCTCTTGAAGGGGAGTGAAACAAAAACCAAAATTCAACAGAAGTTTGACAATACTCTTCAGAACAATCACACCTTCATACACAAATAACGTACAAGTAAGATACAAACATGTAAATGCAAAATATATGGATACTTATGATATATCTGTTACCTTTTTGAGACATTTGTACAAAATAATGCTAAAATTCTCATTACATGTTCATTTTTTGTCGAGAGACGTTGAATTAACTTTATTCTTGTGGGAAACTCACAGTATCTTTGTGGAATCAGATATTTTCCTAGATCACAAAGAACAGGACACATGAAAATAGACTTCATCCTCAATATCATTCTTACACAGGGTGCATATCATATCATTTGAAACAGTTGCTTTATATCGTCTGGAATGCATAACAATTTCTGACATACCACGTTAACATTTTGCCAGTGCTTGCTTTATAACTCTATTTACACACATTAAAATGTACGGTTCAATGCAACTGGAAATTTTTAACGTCCTGTATGAGGAAAATCTGTCACTTGTTTGTGTACGATCATTCCAGTCTTGCCACATACAGTCTGTATACAACTCAAAGCCTGAAAGAACATAAAATCGTCTATATTCTCTATTCTTTTGTTTTCCCAAACAAAGGCAAATCCATACCGACTTAAACGCTTACGTACATTTGATGTCCAGAAATATTTCCCTCTACAATCAAGATCGTATAACATTTTGTAGGCTTTAAAAGGTCGTCGTCGTCGGCCTCTTTACATCTCAGGAGATGATAGTCTGCACCAGGAGGCGTTGTGGTCATGACGTGCACTTTCTGCTGTGGCTGTGCAGGCCCGATTCTTGAATGGCAATCTCTGTCACATCTGCCACATACAAATTGAGTCGCTATTGTCTGGTTTCTGGAACGTTGCTTGCGAAGAGCCCTTTTCTCATTGCGCTTTGCGCTCTCCTCCTCTCCGCATTCACAACGCCTTGCTGAACGGCTGTCTGCCACGCTGCCCTGTCTTCCGCCAGAGTCTCCCAAGAGCCTGGGTCAATCCCTGAGCTTCTAAGGTCCCTTTTGCATGCGTCTACAAAGCGTAGCTGTGGGCGTCCTGGAGTTCGCTTCCGATTTGACAGTTCGCCGTAGAGAACGTCTTTAGGTATGCGTCCATCCTCCATTCGACGCACATGGCCAAGCCAGCGTAGTCGGCGTTGGCTTAGAAGGGCAAAGATGGTCTGTAGGCCTGCACGACGGAGGACCTCTGTGTTGGTCACCTTGTATTGCCATTGGATGCCGAGGATGCGTCGCAAGCAGCGGAGATGGAAAATGTTGAGCCTCTTTTCTTGGCTGGCGTATGTGGTCCAGGCTTCACTTGAGTAGAGTAGTGTGCTCAACACACATGCTCTGTACACCTGCATTTTGGTGTTCGCAGTGAGACTGTTGTTGGACCAGACCCGCTTGTTCAGTTTAGCCATAACAGATGAGGCCTTCGCAATTTGGGCGCCGATTTCAGCATCCAGAGAGAGGTTGTCACTTATGGTGGACCCCAAGTACTGAACTTGGTGCACAGTATTGAGGTCGTATCTCCAATGTGTAGAGATGGTGGTTCTTCACAGCCTTGGCCTAAGATTTCAGTTTTCTTCAAGCTGATTGTGAGACCAAACTCTCTGCAAGCGTGGGCGAAGCGATCAACGAGCCTCTGGAGATCTTGTTCACTGTGGGAAGCCAGCGCAGCATCATCTGCGAAAAGAGCTTCTCTGATGGTCTTCTTTTCCACCTTGGTTTTGGAACGAAGCCTGGCAATGTTGAAGGGCTTTCCATCGGTCCTTGTATGAAGATATACCCCTTCTTCAGATCTGCAGAAGGCATAGGTCAGCAACATCGAGAAGAAGATCCCGAACAGAGTTGGGGCCAAAACACATCCCTGTTTCACTCCGCTGCTGATTCCAAAAGGCTCTGAAGGGGCATCATTATAGCACACAGTGCTATGCATATCCTCGTGAAAAGACTCGATGACAGCTGATAGTCTTGGGGGGCAGCCGATTTTCTTCAAAAGCTTGAAAAGACCACTCCGACTGACCAGGTCGAACGCTTTCGTGAGATCAATGAAGGCGAGGCAAAGGGGCATGTGCTGCTCGCGGCACTTTTCCTGTAGTTGCCGGACAGAGAAGATCATGTCGATGGTCGATCTTCCGGCCCTAAAGCCGCACTGGGACTCAGGGTAGATGCGAGCTGCCAGCCTCTGAAGACGGGTTAAGTTGACTCTGGCGAATGCTTTCCCAACAATGCTGAGGAGAGAGATTCCGCGATAATTATTACAGTCACTGCGGTCGCCCTTGTTCTTATATAGAGTCACTATCCTGGCGTCTCGTTGAGAAGAGCAGGCTTCCCGCACTTGATGACCTCTGGATGTATTCCGTCTTCACCAGGGGCTTTTCCCATCGCCAAACCGTCAATCGCCTTGCTTAGTTCTTCAAGGCTTGGCTCAGCATCCAACTCCTCCATGACAGGCAGGTCCTCAATGGCATTCAGGGCAGCATCGGCGACAGAGTTCTGCGTGGAGTACAGCTCCAGGTAGTGCTCTACCCATCTCTCCATCAGCTTTGCAGAGTCTGTGATGCTTTCTCCTGTTTTGGACTTAAGGGGAGCTGACTTGGAGGCTGCTGGACCAGTCGCTTGTTTGATGCCAGCGTACATGCTGCCAGTGTTGCCTGAATCTGCAGACTGCTGAATACTTGCGCTCAACTGTAGCCAATAGTCGTTGGCGCATCGCCGAGCAGTTTGTTGGGCCTTGCTGCGGGCAGCTCTGTAAGCGTCACGAGTAGTTTGGGTATTGTTGTTTTTATACGCAAGTAAAGCCTTGCGTTTCGCTTCCACCACTGGTTCCATTTCCTGCCAGTTTGCCTCAAACCAGTCGGGATTCTCTCGTTCTTTTTTCCCAAATATACTCAGGGCAGACTGATAGATTGTGTCCCTCACGTGATTCCACTTTTCCTCAGCGTTTTGGATCTCTGAGCCACTCTTGGGCGCTACATTCAGGGTTTCTACAAACTCCCGGCCTTGGTCGGATCGGACGTGCGACAGGCATTAATCCTTGGGTGACCTTTCTTCTTTGAGTGGTGCAGTCTTCTGGGTAGAAGCTTGATCTTGCTGCGTACCAGGGTGTGGTCTGTGTCGCAATCAGCGCTGTGGAAACTCCTCGTGTTGAGGACGTTGTTAAGATTCGACCTCCTTGTTAAGACGAGGTCGAGCTGATGCCAGTGGTGGGATCTGGGGTGGCGCCATGACACCTTGTGCTTCTCCTTATTGTTGAAGAAGGTGTTGGTGATGGCCAGCTTGTGGTAAGAGCAAAGTTCCAGGAGTCTTTAACCGTTTTCATTTTGCTTCCCAACACCATGATGTCCAATGCTGGTTGGCCAGGCCTCAAAATCAGCACCTACGCGTGCGTTCAGATCTCCCAATATGAATAGACCTTCCTTGCTGGGAACTCCTCTGACAACAGCATCCAGGGCCTCATAGAACTTGTCCTTGACGTCGGATGAGGAGCTTAATGTTGGGGCATAGGCACAGATGAAGTTGACTGTGCCTGAACTGGTCGTCATTTTCAGAGTGAGCAGTCTCTCCGTACCTCCTGTGGGGAGCTCTACGGTTGCTAGGAGGGAGTTCTTTACAGCGAAGCCCACACCATGAATACGTGGCTCCTCTGGGTTCTTCCCCTGCCAGTAGAACGTGTAGTTCTTCTCACGCAGTGATCCGTCCCCAGGTAGCCTTGTCTGCTGTAATGCAGCGATGTCGATGTTGAGTCGCTGAAGCTCCCTGTCTATCACGGCCGTCTTCCGTGTGTCGTCTAACAGCTGTAGGTCGCTGTCAAATCCAGGACACATTGTCCTTACATTCCAGCTTGATATCAGAAGTGCTGGCATCTTCTTTTTCTTCTTTGTGTTGCCTGGTGCCTGGTGCCTGGTGCCTGGTGCCTGGTATTTACAACCTGCCTGTCGAGTTTCCTCTAAGCTCCAAGCACCCATTGGAGCAAACAGGTTGTGGCGGGGTAACACCTTACTGACTGGGGGCTGCCCAGCTTGAGGCGGGCGGTAGCTACCCAATGGAATGCGAAGATTCCCCCCACCGTCGAGAGTAACCCCTGGCGCCTGGCTCTACGCCAAAAAAGCCTAGGCTTAAAACCGGTATCTGCTACTCTCCGTGTTGTGTCGATGCTGTGTTACCAGCGAAGCTGGAGTGACCTCTCCAGGTGCAGGCCTGGGCAAATGAATATGGAGGACGAGCTGTTGCCCATGCAGCAGATCCCCCCTCTCCTCGCCACTAGTAGAATCCAGGGGAAAGACGTAGGCCTGTACGCCTGGTACCAGGGGCGACGCAGGAGTTGCCAGAACGAGGTTGTAGACAACGGCGAACTGCCTTAGGGACTCCGACTCCGGAGGGTTGACTCCCGAAGCCTTTCCTATGAGTGGGTATGGCCGCAAGGCAGCGGAAATTTGAAATCAGAGTTTTCCTTCTTTAAAAGGTAGCCTAGTATTATCCATGTGGATTCACTTTAGCTCTCTGAGACTGTAATAGGATTACAAACCCAGTTGAACAACCTTTCCAGAGCAACTAACAAACATGAATAAAAGGTAAATATGCAGCAAAGTAAAGTAATGTTTTTTCGTAAAGGGGTTTTCGTGGCAGGTTGTGAAAAATGGCACTATGGAACTGTTAGAATCTCTGTAGCAAATGCACACAAACATCTTGAAATCTACTTTACTACAAAACTGAGCTTTGGCTTTGCATGTCAGGACTTACTGGCAAGAGCAAAGAAAACTGTTCTGAGTGTTTTAAGTAACGTGTATCAGTATCTTATACATCGAACAAATGAATTTACATATAATGGGAATCTTCCAAAATCATTGTAATTAACATTTACGTCAGTGTTCGCAGAATTGTCGTTCAAACTATCAGCCATTAGCACAAGACCGTCAATAATCGGAACAGCATCAGAGCAGTGTGTACCACCACAACAAATGTAAACATCATCAACACTGGTATTGTCCCTATCACGCACACTATCATCGTTTACACGTGCCTGGCCTACATAAATGTTGTCTGAACTGTCATGAGTTGGCATGCTTTTGGAAATACAGATTCTATCCGGTGCGTACTTTCTCCTGTCGCCATTCATAAAAGGATCTATGGACGCTTTGTGCTGAGGCTGATATTTATGTTTTACAGGGCGGACAAATTTTTGGGCTGCTTCACCGACACTCTCATCATTATCTAGCACAATTTTTTTGCCCTTGACTATCAGGTGGTCAAAACCATAGTGGCTTTCTTATCTTCGGCTCGTGCTGTTTTCAGACAATGAAACAGTCTTCTCCATATATCATGAATCCTTTGAGAAAAATCCTCCCCAACAAAGATACTGCTTCCCTGTAATTTCTGTTTTGCCTTCAGAGAGAGGGAGACAGGGAGGGAGAGAGAGAGAGAAAGAGAGAGAGAGAGACAGACAGACAGACAGACACACAGACACACAAAGACAGAGAGAGAGACAGAGAGAGGCAGAGAAAGAGTCACAGACAGACAGAGAGACAGACAGACAGACAGAGAGGAGAGAGACAGAGAGACAGAGAGAGGCAGAGAGACAGAGAGAGGCAGAGAGAAACGCAAATAGACAGAGAGAGACAGAAAGAGGGAGCAAATTTCGTTTTATCTATTAATATGACGAAATGTCAGGCCCAAATGCCAAGTTATCATGCTTTGTGCAATTCATTAAGACAACAATCTTTCCATTACTGATACTGATCCCTTTGCGTATAAACACTCTTTAACCAGTATATATATATATATATATATATATATATATATATATATATATATATATATACTAGTCACAACAAGTTAAGCACAGGTCCTTGGACACAGGGGGCTGATCCATTCCTTCAGAAAACATTATTTTCTTTTTGTTATGCGGCAACCAGTGATGGAATCTCAAACAGCAGTGTTTGGGCGAGCCTGTGGCAACTTGTAGTGCGCATGGGGGTCTTGGTGACCTCGTTGCCGCGCGGGATAAAAAGTGCAAAGTTGCGGTAAATGTGTCTGTTTTGCAGTGAGCTTGCTGGCGACACAAGATGTGTAAAATGAAAAATTCGTTATACCCGTGCAAGAGCAGTCTTTCGAGTGAGTTTTATGCCCCTTCCTTATGCTTTATAAGCGCGGGCTTGGTTACTGTCAGCCCGTTTCTCACCATGCCACCAAGAAGAAAACTTAGCACCTTTGACAAAACCAGGGCGATTGCGTGGATGCAAGATGGCATTGCCAAGGCTGAAGTGGCGCGACGACTTGATGTGCATCATTCAGTTATTGTTAGACTGAACCAGCGTTTTAGGGCAACCAACAGCGTTGAAGAGAGGCCACGGTCAGGTCGGCCTAGGCAGACGACTCCAAGAGAAGATCGGTTCATCGAGAGGCAGGTCCTACTGCAGCGGGATGCCACCTCAACCAGCATCCAACGGCAGCTTCGTAGGGCAACTAACACCATCCTCAGCCGTCAAGCCATACGAAACCGTCTTCACCACTTTGGCCTCAGATCACGTCGTCCAGCTGTGCGACCACGACTGCTAGCAGCCCATAAGCTGGCTCGCCGAGCTTTCTGCCAACGTCATGCGAGATGGAACCAACAACAGTGGTCTCAGGTCCTCTTTTCGGATGAGTCGCGGTTTTTTCTTGAACACAATGATGGCCGAACTAGAGTTTGGAGGCGTGTTGGTGAACGTTACATTGATGCAGCTGTTCGTGAGACCCGGGCCTTCAGGGGAGGATCTGTTATGGTATGGGGTGCCATCAGCCTCAACCACAAGACACCACTCTACCACATTGACGGAA
>JAPXFY010000016.1:35457465-35482465 GCA_030674185.1 Monoplex corrugatus | reverse complement strand
CTCCTGTACGGGAAGACAGAGTACAAAGATGGTCCTGTACGGGAAGACAACAGAGTACAAAGATGCTCCTGTACGGGAAGACAGAGTACAAAGATGCTCCTGTACGGGAAGACAGAGTACAAAGATGCTCCTGTACGGGAAGACAACAGAGTACAAAGATGCTCCTGTACGGGAAGACAGAGTACAAAGATGCTCCTGTACGGGAAGACAGAGTACAAAGATGCTCCTGTACGGGAAGACAACAGAGTACAAAGATGCTCCTGTACGGGAAGACAGAGTACAAAGATGCTCCTGTATGGGAAGACAACAGAGTACAAAGATGCTCCTGTACGGGAAGACAGAGTACAAAGATGCTCCTGTACGGGAAGACAACAGAGTACAAAGATGCTCCTGTACGGGAAGACAGAGTACAAAGATGCTCCTGTACGGGAAGACAACAGAGTACAAAGATGCTCCTGTACGGGAAGACAGAGTACAAAGATGCTCCTGTACGGGAAGACAACAGAGTACAAAGATGCTCCTGTACGGGAAGACAGAGTACAAAGATGCTCCTGTACGGGAAGACAACAGAGTACAAAGATGCTCCTGTACGGGAAGACAAAGTACAAAGATGCTCCTGTACGGGAAGACAAAGTACAAAGATGTTCCTGAATGGAGAAATTTGAAACAAAGACCAGGAAAAAATCAGGAAAGTGATGTAAGGCTGAAGGTCAGTCATTCAACACCACCAAGTGAGATGACACTGTCGACAATGAAGGATGCTGGCTACAGCAATGCACGCAGGGAACCGTTAGCGCAGAACACCAGTCATTCAACAGAACGGGGATCGGAGGAAGCAAAATCCAGAGCAGCAGGACTCCTTCCTATACTGTATATCGGCAGAAGAACATGCACTACGACTGATCTTGCATCTCCCATGAAGAGCCATACCAGGCACTGAAGACCAATATATTTACTCATCAGTCTGTTCTAAATAAGGACCATTCCATCACCATAGTCAAATGTCTTCCAGGTCCTTGTCTAGTTTTGTTTTTGCTATTACGTTTTAGTTTTGCCACTTTCCCGTTTAATTTTTTCTCCAGTTGAGATAAAAATTACCCTCATTTTTATAGATTGTTTATGTGTGTGCATGCCTGCTTGTGCGTGTGTCTGCGTGCGGGCATGCATGTGCGTGTGTGCGTGTGTGTGTGTGTGAGGAGAGAGACAGACAGAAAGAGAGAAAGAGAGAGAAAGAGAGAGAGAGAGAGAGAGAAACTGAAACTGAAACTGAAAATGGTTTATTGCCATTGACATTTTTGTCTTTGTGGCAAGGAGCATAAAACAAAGTCATTAAATTTTACGGCGACGTTTTTGCGAAATAAAGATTTATAAATACAGTATAGTCATGGCTGACATTACATCCGTTTGAATTTTTTTTCTAATGATGAAGAAAAAAATTGAAGGAAAAATGTTGAACAAAAAGTTGAACACTACGTTGAAGAAACAGGAGCACGAGATAAGATGGCGACGGGGTAGCCATGTTGATGTTTAGCTCTGCTGATTTTCCACCATTGCTCCGCTATTCATCGTTGAAGAAACACATACTTTGTGAGGTGGGTGCATCGCACAGTGAAGAGTGACGAAATTGTGCACAATGTGTAACCTGGACACTTACAGGGCTAGAATTGGTCTTTTCTGTGGAGGTGTGCTGGCGAAGCTGAATGTGGGTTCAGAGGTCATGCAGGGTGAGAGAGAGAGAGAGAGAGAGAGAGAGAAAAGAGAGAGAGAGAGAGACATACAGACAGACAGACATACTGACAGACAGAGACAGAGACAGAGACAGAGAGACAGAGAAACAGAGAGACAGAGACAGAGACAGAGAGATACAAACACATATAGCCACAGACACAGACACACACAGGCAGAGGCAGAGACAAACGTACAGAAGGAATCGTCAACTGCTTCAACATTCTACCGTTTCTACAAAACAGGAAACGTACCTGATCATCCCTCCTCCTTTCCAGGTTTTCAATACACTACTAGAAAATGGATGCTAATTCAGATCGATGTGTGCTATTTGCTGCCAGTTAAACCAAGTTTATCAGACCCCAAACAGAAATTATACTGTGGTCTTCTATAAGAATGCAACACAAACACACAAAACATTCACATTAAAATACCATTACATTAACACAAACACAATTTCGTATGTAAAAGAAAATAACATACCAGCAAATATGCTCATTCCCACCACGCTCTCTCTCTCTCTCTCTATCTCTCTCTCTCTCTCCATTCTCTCCATGCTCCTCCTCTTCACCACCAACATGACCACCACTACCACAAAATACTTTCAATCGCAAGTGAAGTGATCAGTAAATAAATAGCAATGAAACGTATTTGGAAACATTCGCATTCGCGTACATAGAAGCAAATGTGTTTGACTCTATGTGTGTGTGTGTGTGTGGGAGTGTGTATGTGTATGTGTACATGTATGTGTATGTGTATGTGAGTGTGTGTGTGCGTGCGTGCGTGGGCGCGTGTGTTTATGATGTGTGTGTGTGTGTGTGTGTGTGTGTGTGTGTGTGTGTGTGTGTGTGTGTGTGTGTGTGTGTGTGTGTGTGTGTCTGTGTGTGTGTCTATGTCTGTGTGAGTGTGAATATCTGTGTATGATTTTCGATGTTTTACATTTGCATATCTCACATTTTTTGTTTCGTTTGTTTTTGCTGCGTATTGCTTAGGTGTGACTTGATAAAGTACCTTTAACGTTGTATATCGTGTTGGTGTGACTTGATAAAGTACCTTTAACGTTGTGTATCGTGTTGGTGTGACTTGATAAAGTACCTTTAACGTTGTATATCGTGTTGGTGTGACTTGATAAAGTACCTTTAAAGTTGTGTATCGTGTTGGTGTGACTTGATAAAGTACCTTTAACGTTGTATATCGTGTTGGTGTGACTTGATAAAGTACCTTTAACGTTGTGTATCGTGTTGGTGTGACTTGATAAAGTACCTTTAACGTTGTGTGTCGTGTTGGTGTGACTTGATAAAGTACCTTTAACGTTGTGTATCGTGTTGGTGTGACTTGATAAAGTACCTTTAACGTTGTGTATCGTGTTGGTGTGACTTGATAAAGTACCTTTAACGTTGTATATCGTGTTGGTGTGACTTGATAAAGTACCTTTAACGTTGTGTATCGTGTTGGTGTGACTTGATAAAGTACCTTTAACGTTGTATATCGTGTTGGTGTGACTTGATAAAGTACCTTTAACGTTGTGTATCGTGTTGGTGTGACTTGATAAAGTACCTTTAACGTTGTGTATCGTGTTGGTGTGACTTGATAAAGTACCTTTAACGTTGTGTATCGTGTTGGTGTGACTTGATAAAGTACCTTTAACGTTGTATATCGTGTTGGTGTGACTTGATAAAGTACCTTTAACGTTGTATATCGTGTTGGTGTGACTTGATAAAGTACCTTTAACGTTGTGTATCGTGTTGATGTGACTTGATAAAGTACCTTTAACGTTGTGTATCGTGTTGGTGTGACTTGATAAAGTACCTTTAACGTTGTGTATCGTGTTGGTGTGACTTGATAAAGTACCTTTAACGTTGTATATCGTGTTGGTGTGACTTGATAAAGTACCTTTAACGTTGTGTATCGTGTTGGTGTGACTTGATAAAGTACCTTTAAAGTTGTGTACCGTGTTGGTGTGACTTGATAAAGTACCTTTAACGTTGTGTATCGTGTTGGTGTGACTTGATAAAGTACCTTTAAAAGTTGTGTACCGTGTTGGTGTGACTTGATAAGTACCTTTAACGTTGTGTATCGTGTTGGTGTGACTTGATAAAGTAACTTTAAACCTTGTGTATCGTGTTGGTGTGACTTGATAAAGTACCTTTAAATGTTGTGTATCGTGTTGGTGTGACTTGATAAAATAACTTTAAACGTTGTGCATCGTGTTGGGCACACAAATCACCAGTAAGTGTTGGGAACAAAACACAGATAGCCAGATGTCATTGTTAACTCACTCGGTACGGAGAGTTTTTCCCCTTGCGTTTCCCCTGGTACGGCCCATTTTGAAGGGTTAGGAAAAAAATCACAAAAAATACAAAACATAAAGGAACAAAATGAAACTTTCAGATCTGAATATTTACATGTTGGGTTAGTTCATGCCAAAATATTGAAGTTCTTCCTTGAATTTTTCTTCTTCATGTGCCACGTTGAAAATACCCCAAATTTTGTGGTCAGGATCACGTACAGTCACACACTTTGATCAGCTCCATGAACACACAGTCAAAGGTGAGAAGGTCTTTGTATGCACAAAACAACATGAATAAAGTAGACTTTGCTCAGGGTAAAAAAAAAAAGATTATTAGTGATATTATATGAATAAATGTTTCAAATTGTTACACAGGGGAGTTATAGGGGCGTGGCACTCAAATGAGACATGCAGGCCACAAGAGCCAGAGAAGGACGCAAAGTGGGAGAAAAACTAAAATTTTCGTGCCAGTCATGCTTTCATAAAGTGAATGAAAACTCCATCAGGCATGCGACTCGCTGTACTTGGCCTGCTGACTGCTCGCCTCTCGTGACGTGTACGCCCACCTCCCTTTCCCACTTCACTGTCGTCTGAAACTGGGTCACTGTCAGTACCTTCTTGCTGGCAGCTTCCATCACTTGATACACTTTCACCATTATCTTCAGCATACTCCTCGATGTCCAATCCTTCAGTCTGAAGCACTTCAATCACTTTAGCAGCAGTAAAACGCCGCAGACACGATCTACTTTTTTCGAAAACTCGTACTCGACTGCGACGCCATTTTCGACACGAATGCAGATTAGCAAGTCATTCGGGGTGCCGAAGACAATCGCTTCCCGACGAATGTTGTGTTACGGAATCTCACGAAGTAACTTTCCACTTGATCCTTGACATGTTTGCAGTGACCACTGTGGCTATGGTAGGCATGCAGGCTCAAAAGGGGAGCGTCGAAAAATGTTTAATTATCGAAACCGCTATAGCGTTCCGTCGTACGCAACCGTGCCTTTCATCACGACCGCTATAGCGTTCCGTCGTACCGAGTGAGTTAATCTATCCTGAATACCATACATACAAACAACAACAGATAGCCAGATGTCATTGTTAATCTATCCTGAATACCATGCATACAAACAATAACCACACAAAACCAGGGTAGCCAAGCCATTCTGACGATCTCCCTTGGTATGAACACATGATGACAGAAAATCCAAACTTTCAAGACGATGACTTTGAAGATGTTAAAGAGTAAAAAGAACTATGGCGTGAGGCGAGGACACTGGTAGACTGTCACAACAGTCAAATCTAAATGTGAAATGTCGTCAGCAGTTCCTGAGAAAGTGATGTGTTCACAATCCTTCCTCCAAAAATGTACCTTGAACTTGGCACCATGACTTTCAAACCCATGCAATAGCCATTCTTCAACGGTCTACACTTGTGACCCAGGTCTGGTAAATCAGATGAGAAAATGTAGTGACAACAGTTTGATCACAGACACACAAACACACAACTTTCCCCTTCCCGTTTTTGGTCCATGCATAACAACAATGACCTCCACCTTTTTGTAAAGACGATTGAAGATAATGTAATATGATCAATCTAATAGAATCAGAATCAGAAATGTATTCAGTAAGGCCAAAGCCCCATTTGAAGGGGTGTGAACACATTATAAGCATTATACAAACACAGAATATAATACATAGTCGTTCTTGGATAATGCATACTTCAAATATTTTGAAATGATTACAATATAGGACTCACAATCAAACTTCAATAATACAATAGGAACATATAAATAGGTTTAACAGACACACATCACAAGAACTTGTGTGAACACATTATAAACATTATATAAACATAGAAT
Organism: Monoplex corrugatus; assembly: GCA_030674185.1. Classification (NCBI taxonomy): domain Eukaryota; kingdom Metazoa; phylum Mollusca; class Gastropoda; order Littorinimorpha; family Ranellidae; genus Monoplex; species Monoplex corrugatus. Next base: position 35,476,589 of record JAPXFY010000016.1, on the reverse strand, counting down.
ATGATACATAATCGCTCTTGGATAATGCATACTTCAAATATTTCGAAATGATTACAATACAGGACTCACAGTCAAACTTCAATAATACAATATGAACATATAAATAGGTTTAACAGACATACAGCACAAAAATTTAACTTTATGATAAGGCAAACTCTCTTCTTTTAAAAGCTTTATAAACGTAAGTTGCCAAATGTCTAATTGTACGCTCATCTTTGAAGCCATGAGCATTGATAACCTGAAATCATTTGGTTTATAGTAGTACTTGGGCTGAATTAACAGGTGTCTCAGATCCTCAAGGGCTGGACAATATAAAGAAAGTGAATTTCATTATCAGTAACACTGTTACATAATAGGCATTTCGTTGCCTCTTTATCACGTCGTTTAAATTTTAGCCTATGCACTGATAAGTCAGACAAACTAAACCTAAATCTTGTGAACACATATCTAATAAATCTGTTAAAGTCCAACAACAAGTATGCTTCTACCTCATGTGACTGTTTAAACTTTCTATATTGTGCAAAAACATCAGTATTAATATGATAATCCCAATTTTGCCATCTACAATCAACTAATCTTTGTTTGAAAGTTTTTATAAAAGACTTTATACAACCCACACCCTGATTTTCCCAGACGTATGGAAAACCGTACTTATTTAATATATCACGGACTTTTGAGGCCCAATTTATTTTCCTCTGTTGGCTAAAATGCTATCATATGCCTTATACGGCAATCTCTCTTCACTCATTCTCGTTAGTTTTAGCCTTGACTTTATAGTTAAGGGAAATCTTGCCAACTCACCATAAATGAAATCGTTTGGTGTTTTAATGTTGACACCTAAGTATTTTTTCAACATAAACAATTGAACACTTTCAATCACCAAAGCCGCTTTCTCTAAACCCCATGTTTCTGAACCATACAGTAAAATTGCTTGAATTTGAGTATCAAACAATTTCAAAAATAATTTTAACGAATTACTGTTTAGTTTATTTAGTTTACTTAGAATACTGAAGGCAGCTCGTTTTGCTCTACTTGCTAAATCTTGACATGCATAATTAAAACTAAGTCTTGTTGATAACAATATCCCTAAATACCGATATGAGTTTACAACAGTCATCCTTGTATTGTTATAGAACCATTTCTCAGTATTTGCTAAAAATCCATCTTTCCTAAATACCATTTCATTACTTTTATCCATGTTTACTTTAAGTTGTAACTTACAAGCTGCTCTGTAAAGGCTGTTCAGTTGTGCCTGTAAACCAACTGCAGTTTCTGATAATAAAACAATGTCATCAGCAAACAATAGAATAAATAATTCGATCAATTCATTACTCAGGTTTGCGCCGTGTCAACCATTATTAATTATTTCGAGAGCAAGTTCATTTATAAACAAAGAAAAAAGAATGGGACTACACACATCACCTTGTTTCACTCCATTTGTACAAGTAATGCAATCAGTAAACTGAGTACCACATCGCACTCTTGCTTTCACAGAAGCATACATACTTTTGATACATCTACGTATCTTACCTTTAATACCATTCTTTAACAATATAGGCCACAGAAGTTTTCTTGAAATTGAATCAAACGCCTTTTCGAAGTCAATGAAAGCCACATACAGTTTTCTGTTACAGGTGAATTTTTTCTGAATAATTGCCAGTAACGTGAACATGTGATCAATTGTTGAATAATTCTTTTTAAAACCTGCTGGTATTCGCCTGTGATATTGTTGTGGTCAAGCCATTCCTGTAACCTTGAATTGATAACAGACCTGTACATTTTGCTGCTGATGTTACCCAAAGAAATACTTCTATAGTTATTAGGATCACTGGCGTTTCCCTTTTTAAATAAAGGAAGAATGATGGATTCTGTCCAGTTATCGGGATATTGACCAGTATTGAATAAAACGATTGAAAAATTCAACTAGGAAATTCACCACCTCATCTCCTTCATTTTTTATGAGCTCCCCAACTATATAGTTGGTCATGCTGCTTTTCCACATTTCAATTTTCTTAATGATAATAAAACTTCTTCTTTTGAAATAGGACGATTTAAAGCATCATCATTATCATCATCATACCAACTGAAACATCCCTGTCAACACTATCGTAACCATCAACATCATCAACGCCACCACCATTATCATCACCACTACAGTTATCACCATCATCACAATCAAAGTGATCAAAAACATCGCTGTTAATAATAACGCTCTCACAGGGATAGTTCATTTTGTCAAGGACACCTTTGAAATGTTGAAACAATTTTGAACAGTAATCATGTTAGGTTGAAAAACCTTTTTACTAGAATTTTACGCATGTAGTGCCAGAATCTTTTTCTGGTCATCCACGTACATTGTAAGGTTGTTTAAAATTACATTATTGTGCTCCTTTCTTTTTGTGTGTAATAAATTTTCATACTCCCTTCTAATCTGACAAAACTTGGCTCTATCTTCAGACTTTAACGACTTTTTAAACACCCTCAACTGTCTTCTGACTGTCTGCCTATGAGCTGTACATTCAGCATCATACCATACTTCCGACTTCTGATTGATATGAATTTTCTTTTTCATACATTCAGCTTGCTGTCTTATACAACAATTAAATATTTCCAGCGCTTCATTGACATCAGCATTTATTAATCCAGTAGCATGGTGAAGTGTTTGCTCCGTTTCTACAGAACGAATATTGTCATAATATTGTTGGGCATAATCAGAATTCCATACATATTTTTCGACACACATTTTCTTTTTGCATTGCCGACTTCTGTGTCGGACCTTATGTAGTTCTTGGTATCAAAAACAAAATTCTATAGGTTGGTGTTGAGAGTCTATCATTTCAGAAACTTCCAATGCACAGCATTTTTTAACTGTAGCAAATAAATTTTCAGAAGCTAAAAATAATCGTTCACACTGTTGCCTGTCTGAAATGAATGTGTAACGACCATGAAGGTCGCCATTACATACTCCACTCAAAATACACAAGCCAAAAACAACACATAGATTCAACAGCATTTTGCCATACAAATTCAGCACTGAATCTTCTGACTGTCTTGTCAGATTTACATTTTCATTTTCTTTACTAAAAATAGGCATATCAAACTGACTACAACTGACAGGAAATATCGTTGATGTCCTGGCATTTAAATCTCCACTTAGAAGAATATCAATATTATCAATTGACGTCATTTTTTCCGCTAATGCATCCTCTAAACACACAATGCCATTTTCAACATCAAAAGTCGTATAATAAGGAGAATTGATAGGAGGAATATATAAACACAGATAAAGTATACTTTTTTCAAAACCAAAGTTTTGTCGAGCAAAAAACACAACATATTATCTTGGTCGCATTTAAGTTCTTTAACATATGGGACCAAATCAGTTTTAGTTAAACAAACCACACACCCCCGATCGCCTACATTGTTTTGACAACTTCAAAGCTGGTTTACAAAATATTGTATATTCTAAAAATAAATGGCTTTCTAGGTATTCCACGAAAGTTTCCACAATACAAACAAACCAAAAGAGGTAATATACTTGATAAACTTTTATCGTTAAGTTTAGATGAGAGACGTTCCACTTTCCAGTGAAGAAAAGATAATGACTTAGTACAGCGGAGGGATTTGTCACTACATGCACGACATGCCTGCACGGTATCTTGGCTTTTCAACACATTACTGTTCATTTCTGAATCTTCACTAAAAATTTTGAGAACCGGTGCTGAGGGGAAATTTGTTACCTCTTGAGATTTGCTTAATTAATTTAAAGTATTTTGTTTTTGGCTTACGGTAAATATTTGTTTTACATTGGACTGGCCAGACACCTATCTGGTTTCTTTTAGTTTATCATTGACATCCAATCCAAACTTCTTACCCTCAATAAGGAGGTGATCATAGATGATGGTGGCCCTTTTGTTGTTATCTCTAGCTGTTTTCAAATGAGGACCCAGCCATTTCCTAATGTCGCGAACTGTTTGTGTGAAGTCTTCCCCAATAAATATTTGGCTATTTTTCAGTTTTTCTTTGCTTTAAGAATTTCTTCTTTATCTTTATAAAAGTTCATCTGGCAATGATCGGGGAGCTTTGTCTGTTGTTCAAGCGATGCACACGGTCAAACTGTACTGACTTTGAAAGTTCTAATTTATCTGTCAGTATGTCCTGTACACGATCTTCACATTCTTTCTTTGTTTCACCGTCTATTTTGTGCACTCTGTAGAACATGATGTTGTTTCTTTTGGATCGACCGTCAAGATCATCAGTTTTTCTTTCCATTTGATCCAGTCTGTCCTTTAGTATTGTATTCTCTGCTTTAAGAGTCATTTTCTCTGGTCAGATTATGCACAGAGTCCATGATATCATGCATCTCATTTTTTAAGTCACTGACAGTTTCATGAATATTTTTAAGCTCAGTTTTCATATCATCGAACTTAGTATGCATACACGAAATCGAAGACATAATATCCTTCAATATTGGGTCATCAGCCTCACTTGCTGATGAGCGGTCGTGGTCCGTAAATGAAGGTCGGTCAGCACTGGCACGTCGTGTGGCACCATCACTGGTCAGTCTTGCCTGTTCCAACACACTGCTTTGGCTGGACCTAGGCCCGGGGTTCGGCTCCACGTCGACGCAACGCAGTAACAGATCACTGTAGAAAAATGACGTGAGGACCAACCCTTCCATGACACCGGCTACACGGGTCCTAACTGTCAACACACGTCGAGTCATGGCTAATTGAAAATTAGCCCGCTTGGCCATGAAAGTTATGTAAATGGCGAGAAATCCACCACAACGTGCCCTAAAGTCTACACCTGCAGAGGCATGATGACTTAACATCAATTTGCAGACGACAGACTTAATGGGGTACACCGTAATTAACGTAAATTGGTTAATTTGGTGCGGAGCTCTGAAAAACGTGTCCGCTAAATTCGTTGACGAGAGTTCACCCCCACCAGTCTAATAGGAACTGGTGTGTGATTATGTTGTTATTAGAAAACGAGAATGCTAATACACTTTGACGTCACACACACACACACACACACACACACACACACACACACACACACACACACACACACACACACACACACACACACGTGTACTATATAAGACAGATGGGGAGAATACAATGAAGACCTTTCTGACGATGTCAAAAGGAAGGAAGACATAATTAGAAACAACTTTGAAGGACCACCAATAATGAAAGATGAAGTTAGAGCGGCGATGAAAAAGATGAAACATGGAAAAGTCCCAGGACCAGACAACATTACTTTAGCAAAGATTGAAGCTCTAGATGAATTTGGTATTGAGAAAGTAACAGTCCTCCTAAATGAAATTTATGACGCTGGAAAAATACCGTATGTACGTTAAACTCAAAATTCATTGCATTTCCAAAGAAAGCATGGGTTATAAAAAGATTCTATTAAGAATAACCATGATGAGGACAGGGAACAGAATCAAAACAGAAATAGCAGAAGAACAGTATGGATTTGTTGAAGAGAAAGGGACTGTTAATGCTCTATATATATATATATAGATCTATCCCAAGAACTCTCATAGAAAGATCAACTGAATAGAATAAGATATATCAGTTTTGTTGATTATACCAAGGCTTTTAAACTAGCAAGACACGAAGAATTGAACAATCAGCTTGAAAACTCAATATTGATGGAAAAGATCTAAGGATATTACAGAATATGTACTGGGAACGAATAGCAGCAATAGGATTAGAAAATGATGTAAGGTCTTTTCAAATTATCCAAAGAGGGTTTACACAAAGATGTAATCTGTCTCAGTTTGCTTTTCACTTTACAGTTTTCAGTTTCGGTTTCAATTTCTCAAGATGACATCTCCAAGCTCGGAATGAATTCCATATGCACCAACGTCACAGGTGCCATGTGATGGAGAAGATCCAGAATGATCACGGCACAAGCCTTAAGCCTGCTCATAAATCCATGAACTGGCCAGGTCCTAAGGTCCTACCTAGATAGTTCCATAACCTTGGGGTCGTAGGGGAGTGAAGTTGTAGAGACCTCAACTTTTTCCCGGGGCCAGCACCACGAGGGCAGCGCCCATCCCCTCTCCCTGGCTTCAAATCCATATTCATATTCATTTTTGGATAAAAGTTGGAGGAAAAATGATAAACACTCTTCCTTATGCAGATGACGCCGTTCTAACTACAGAAAACTAAAACGACATACCAAGTCTTGTAAATATAATATTAAATGGAAAGCAAAAATAAAGAGCTGGAGCTAAATAGCAAGAAGACTGAACTGGAGTCATGGTAATTAGTAAAAAAAAAAAAAAAAAAAAAAAAAAAAAAAGATCCCCTCATGTAAACTAACAGCAAATGGCACAACACTGAAACAAGCTGATCAATTCAAGTATCTGGGAAGTCATCTTTCCAGACGGGAGATGCACATATACATAAGAAATATCCAGCAAAACTGCCAAATTAAAACAGCATTCACAAAACTTAAACGCGTTCTTACCAAAAAATGCTCATCAAGTGACATCAGGAAGAGAGTTTTCCAGTATTAAATAGAACCAGTGCTGCTGTAAAGATGCAAAGCCTGGAAATCAACAAATAAAGTCAGAACAAGACTGAAGCAGCTGTTATATCGTATCTAAAATACTATTAAGAGTTCCATGACAGAAAACAGAATGTCAAGAGTTCCATGGACAGAAAACAGAATGTCAAGAGTTCCATGGACAGAAAACAGAATGTCAAGAGTTCCATGGACAGAAAACAGAATGTCAAGAGTTCCATGGACAGAAAACAGATGTCAAGAGTTCCATGGACAGAAACAGAATGTCAAGAGTTCCATGGACAGAAAACAGAATGTCAAGAGTTCCACGGACAGAAAACAGAATGTCAAGAGTTCCACGACAGAAACAGATGTCAAGAGTTCCACGGACAGAAACAGAATGTCAAGAGTTCACGGACACAAAACAAGATAGTGACATAGAAGAAACAGACAATATTAATGAAGATTAGGAAAAGACAAGCAACACTACGAGGACATTTTGTGAAGCAAGAGAGATCTGAGCACCTAGTCACTACAGGAAAGCGGGCGGGGAAAACAGCACCAGTTGCACCCAAGGAAAAAATACTAGACAGTTGTGCAAAGTGCATGGGGACAGAAAGAATGGCACCGATAAAAGACAGATTCACATGGAGTGTCAAGGTCGCCAACACCATGCAGCATGTCACACGATTGTATACATATGTGTGGTGTGTGTGTGTGTGTGTGTGTGTGTGTGTGTGTGTGTGTGTGTGTGTGTTTTGTGTGTTGTGTGTGTTTGTGTTGTGTGTGTTTGTGTGTGTTGTGTGGTGTTTGTGTGTGTGTGTGTGTGTGTGTGTGTTTGTGTGTTGTGTGTGTTGTGTGTGTTTGTGTGTTGTGTGTGGTTTGTGTGTGTGTTTGTGTGTGTGTGTGTGGTCTTTGATTTAATGTCTATTCACTAAAGTGATTTTAGACAACAACAACAACAACAAAAAGGGGGGGAGGGTGATAGAGGAGGAGTGAAAGGATATTTGAAAATTGTCAATTTTGGATTTGAGAAAAGATGATCCAGAAAACAACTGTTTCGAGGAAGGGAAGGTAAAACTAACAAATACGTTACCATAATTAACGATGTAAACAAACTAACTAACAAACAAAATTAATAAATATCTAGAAGAAATGAATAAAACTAAAACTAAGAATTGGCTAACCATAACAGTGAACAAGTGAAATAACATTTTAAAGGTAATACGCTATAGGACTTTTTGACAGGCTAACAAAAAATTCATATAGTAATAATGATGAGGCAAATATGTCAGAAACTGTACTCAAAGATAGTATAGGAATATGTCGTTTTACCCTAATGCAAGAAAGAATATGACTATGTGTATCTTATTTCCGCACAGACACACTATGTTCTTGGTGTATTTTGTTTTGAATGCATCAAGTTTCCATCTGTACATAAGGGATTGTATAATTCTGCTGGCAGGAAGCTGCTTAAGTATTTTGTTAACTTCAAAGTTCAGGTGACATTTATCATACTTTTTCTGTTTTACTTGAAACTGCTTCCAGACGTAGTTGTCCACTAAAGTGTAATTCTCGTGCAACGAGAGAGAAAACTGGATATTGTTTGAATCTGGTGAGTTATTAGCTCCCCGTTTGGCATCCCTGTCAACTTTATCATTATAACGAAAAGAACTGAGAAGGTATCCAGCAGAAAGTAATATCAGTGCCTCTTAAAGATAAACTATGAATCAAGTGACTAATTTGTGTGTTGTGTGTTGTTTGTGAGTGTTTGTGTGTGTGTTGGTTGTGAGTGTGTTTGTGTGTGTTGTGGTGTGTTTGTGTTTGTGTGTGTGTGTGTGTTTGTGTGTGTTTGTGTGTGTGTGTGGTTGTGTGGTTTGTGGTGTGTGTTGTGTGTGTGTATGCGTGTGTGTTTGTGTGTGTGTGTTGTGTGTGCGTGTGTGTGTGGATGTGTTTCTGTGTGCGTGTGTTTGTGTGTGTGTGTGTGTGTGTGCGCGTGTGTTTGTGTGTGTAATGTGTGTGGTTTGTGTGTTTTTCTGTGTGTGTATATTGTGTGTGTTTGTGTGTTTTTCTGTGTGTGTGTATGTGTGTGTTTTGTGTGTGTTTGTGTGTGTATTGTGTACGCGTGTATATTGTGTATGTGCGCGCTGCGTGCTTGTGTTGTGTAGGTTGTGTGTATTGTGTGTATGTGTGTGTGTGTGTGTGGTGTGTGTGTGTGTGTGTTGTGTGTGTGTGTGTGTGTGTGTGTGTGTGTGTGTTAAATGTGTTAAAGTGTGTGTACGTGTGTATGTGTGTGTTCTGTACGTTGTGTGTTTTTGTACGTGTGTGTGTGTGTGTGTGTGTGTGTGTGTGTGTGTGTGTGTGTGTGTGTGTGTATGTGTGTGTATGTGTGTGCGTATGTATATGTGTGTGTGTATGTGTGTGTATGTATATGTATATGTTTGTGTGTATGTGTGTGTGTGTATGTGTATGTGTGTGTATATGTATGTGTGTGTATGTGTGTGGATGTATGTGTGTGTATGTGTATGTGTGTGTGTATGTGTATATGTGTGTGTGTGTGTATGTGTGTGTATGTGTGTATATGGATGTGTGTGTATGTGTGTGTTTGTGTGTGTGTGTGTATGTGTGTGTATATATGGATGTGTATGTGTATGTGTGTGTATGTGTGTGTGTATGTGTGTGTATGTGTGTGTGTGCATGTGTGTGTGCGTGTGATGTGTATGTGTGTGTGTGTGCATGTGTGTGTGTATATGTGTGTGTGTGTGCATGTGTATGTGTGTGTGTGTGTGTGTGTGTGTCTGTGTATTTTTCTTGTATGTCTGTATACTGTCTTTTTTCCTCTCTTTATTGAGGAAATTGGATAAGTGCCTCATGAATAAAATGATTGCATCTTGTGCCCATTGTGTATTGGTAAAAAAGGGTGTACGTGCGGCAAACAGACTGATCAACTGGGTTGACCTCTGACAATTTGGCAAAAATCACGATCTCTTTTTTCGACTTTTTCTTATGTCCTTTTTTATGTCTATCTCGTAGGTTTTCTTTCCATTTTGTCTTTCTCTCTTTTCTTTATCTGTCTTTTTCGTTATGTTCACTTTTTTCTTTCTTTCCATTTTCCTTTTTCTCTATTACAATTTTTTTCTTGATTGAGTTTTTATTTTTTCGTTTCCTTTTTTCTTTCTTTCGATATTATTTCCCTTTCATCCTTCGTTCCTTTTTTTTCTAAATTGTGGTTATTCACTTTGTATGAGGAGAAATCGAACTGACTCAAACTGATACAATCACAACTCTATCTATGGGGAAAGTGTTATTTGAAAGAGGATGATGCACAAAGGATCTATTTCCATTACTCTTTTTCTTGTGTGAATACTTGAAGGAACAAAAACACAATCATACCTCTCTGTAGACAGACACACAGGGAGACAGGTAGGCAAACAGATAGGCAGACAGATGGAGAGACGGTGATAGATTAGATCAGCTCAGATCAGATCAGCTTAGATCAGATCACACATATAGTGTACAGACAGAGAGATAGAGAGATGGAGAAACAGGAAGAGTTTACGTAAAAGTTAAGTTTGTTTCAAACAGACAATGAGATAGTGAGAAATATGGAAAAACAGAGTTTACAGACGAGTTGAGCTTCCTTTGTTTACGAATGACAAAATATATTGCTGGGACAATTCCATATGCACTCACCCATCTCTACCAGTATAGTCGGTCAGATTCCTAGTGTCTGTGTAAAACAAAGGTCTTGACATGAAGCATACAGATCACGAGGGAAAATCTATGACAGACTAGGCCAAGACTAGCAGAATGATTGGAGCACTGAATGAGATGGCCAGTCCACAGGCCAGAGTTTATGTTGCGGGTTGAAACTGAACTCAAGACGTCGTCAGACCTTGGCCTTTGGCGCTGTTAACTGAACCAGACCATCCACAAGACAGGTGATGAGTGTGAAACAGACTGATTATGTAAACAGACTGATTATATGAGTGATTATGTAAACAGACTGATTATGTAAACTGACTGATTATGTAAACAGACTGATTATATGAGTGATTATGTAAACAGACTGATTATATGAGTGATTATGTAAACAGACTGATTATATGAGTGATTATGTAAACAGACTGATTATATGAGTGATTATGTAAACAGACTGATTATGTAAACAGACTGATTATGTAAACAGACTGATTATGTAAACTGACTGATTATGTAAACAGACTGATTATATGAGTGATTATGTAAACAGACTGATTATGTAAACAGACTGATTATATGAGTGATTATGTAAACAGACTGATTATGTAAACAGACTGATTATGTAAACAGACTGATTATGTAAACAGACTGATTATGTAAACAGACTGATTATGTAAACAGACTGATTATGTAAACAGACTGATTATATGAGTGATTATGTAAACAGACTGATTATGTAAACAGATTGATTATATGAGTGATTATGTAAACAGACTGATTATGTAAACAGATTGATTATAAGAGTGATTTTGTAAACAGACTGATTATATGAGTGATTATGTAAACAGACTGATTATGTAAACAGACTGATTATATGAGTGATTATGTAAACAGACTGATTATGTCAACAGACTGATTATATGAGTGATTATGTCAACAGACTGATTATGTAAACAGACTAATTATAAGAGAATGATTTTGTCAACAGACTGATTATGTCAACAGACTGATTATGTCAACAGACTGATTATGTGAAACAGACTAATTATGTGAAACAGACTGATTATGTGAAACAGACGGATTATGTGAAACAGACTGATTTTGTCAACAGACTGATTATGTGAAACAGACTGATTATGTCAATAGACTGATCTGATTATGTGAAACAGACTGATTTTGTCAACAGACTGATTTTGTCAACAGACTGATTTTGTCAACAGACTGATTATGTGAAACAGACTGATTATGTCAACAGACTGATCTGATTATTTGAAACAGACTGATTTTGTCAACAGACTGATTATGTCAACAGACTGATTTTGTCAACAGACTGATTATGTGAAACAGACTGATTATGTCAACAGACTGATCTGATTATGTGAAACAGACTGATTTTGTCAACAGAACTGATGTGTGAAACAGACTGATTATGTGAAACAGACTGATCTGATTATGTGAAACAGACTGATTATGTCAACAGACTGATGTGTGAAACAGACGGATTATGTGAAACAGACTGATGTGTGAAACAGACTGATGTGTGAAACAGACTGATGTGTGAAACAGACGGATTATGTGAAACAGACGGATTATGTGAAACAGACTGATTATGTCAACAGACTGATGTGTGAAACAGACGGATTATGTGAAACAGACGGATTATGTGAAACAGACGGATTATGTGAAACAGACGGATTATGTGAAACAGACGGATTATGTGAAACAGACGGATTATGTGAAACAGACTGATTATGTCAACAGACGGATTATGTGAAAGAGACGGATTATGTGAAACAGACGGATTATGTGAAACAGACGGATTATGTGAAACAGACGGATTATGTGAAACAGACGGATTATGTGAAACAGACGGATTATGTCAACAGACGGATTATGTGAAACAGACGGATTATGTGAAACAGACGGATTATGTGAAACAGACTGAGTATGTCAACAGACTGATGTGTGAAACAGACTGATGTGTGAAACAGACGGATTATGTGAAACAGACGGATTATGTGAAACAGACGGATTATGTGAAACAGACGGATTATGTGAAACAGACGGATTATGTGAAACAGACGGATTAAGTGAAACAGACGGATTATGTGAAACAGACTGATTATGTCAACAGACTGATGTGTGAAACAGACGGATTATGTGAAACAGACGGATTATGTGAAACAGACGGATTATGTGAAACAGACGGATTATGTGAAACAGACTGATTATGTCAACAGACGGATTATGTGAAACAGACGGATTATGTGAAACAGACGGATTATGTGAAACAGACGGATTATGTGAAACAGACGGATTATGTGAAACAGACGGATTATGTGAAACAGACGGATTATGTCAACAGACGGATTATGTGAAACAGACGGATTATGTGAAACAGACGGATTATGTGAAACAGACGGATTATGTGAAACAGACTGATTATGTCAACAGACTGATGTGTGAAACAGACTGATGTGTGAAACAGACGAATTATGTGAAACAGACGGATTATGTGAAACAGACGGATTATGTGAAATAGACGGATTATGTGAAACAGACGGATTAAGTGAAACAGACGGATTATGTGAAACAGACTGATTATGTGAAACAGACGGATTATGTGAAACAGACGGATTATGTGAAACAGACTGATTATGTGAAACAGACTGATTATGTGAAACAGACGGATTATGTGAAACAGACGGATTATGTGAAACAGACGGATTATGTAAAACAGACTGATTATGTCAACAGACGGATTATGTGAAACAGACGGATTATGTGAAACAGACGGATTATGTGAAACAGACGGATTATGTGAAACAGACGGATTATGTGAAACAGACGGATTATGTGAAACAGACGGATTATGTGAAACAGACGGATTATGTCAACAGACTGATGTGCGAAACAGACGGATTATGTCAACAGACTGATGTGTGAAACAGACGGATTATGTGAAACAGACTAATTATGTGAAACAGAATGATTATGTCAACAGACTGATGTGTGAAACAGACTGATTATGTCAACAGACTGATGTGTGAAACAGACGGATTATGTCAACAGACTAATTATGTGAAACAGAGTGATTATGTCAACAGACTGATGTGTGAAACAGACTGATGTGTGAAACAGACTGATGTGTGAAACAGACGGATGTGTGAAACAGACGGATTATGTGAAACAGACGGATTATGTGAAACAGACGGATTATGTGAAACAGACTGATTATGTCAACAGACTGATGTGTGAAACAGACGGATTATGTCAACAGACTGATGTGTGAAACAGACTGATGTGTGAAACAGACGGATGTGTGAAACAGACGGATTATGTGAAACAGACGGATTATGTGAAACAGACGGATTATGTGAAACAGACTGATTATGTCAACAGACTGATGTGTGAAACAGACGGATTATGTCAACAGACTAATTATGTGAAACAGAATGATTATGTCAACAGACTGATGTGTGAAACAGACTGATTATGTCAACAGACTGATGTGTGAAACAGACTGATTATGTCAACAGACTGATGTGTGAAACAGACGGATTAAGTGAAACAGACTGATTATGTCAACAGACGGATTAAGTGAAACAGACTGATTATGTCAACAGACTGATTATGTCAACAGACTGATTATGTGAAACAGACGGATTAAGTGAAACAGACTGATTATGTCAACAGACTGATTATGTCAACAGACTGATTATGTGAAACAGACTGATTATGTCAACAGACGGATTATGTGAAACAGACTGATTATGTCAACAGACTGATTATGTCAACAGACTGATTATGTGAAACAGACGGATTATGTGAAACAGACGGATTATGTGAAACAGACTGATTATGTCAACAGACTGATTATGTGAAACAGACGTATTATGTGAAACACTGATTATGTGAAACAGACGGATTATGTGAAACAGACGGATTATGTGAAACAGACTGATTATGTGAAACAGACGGATTATGTGAAACAGACGGATTATGTGAAACAGACGGATTATGTGAAACAGACGGATTATGTCAACAGACGGATTATGTCAACAGACGGATTATGTGAAACAGACGGATTATGTGAAACAGACGGATTATGTGAAACAGACGGATTATGTCACACAACTGATTCTGTTAAGTGCAAACTTGAATTAGATGTCTCTCTCTCTCTCTCTTTCTCTCTCTCTCTCTTTCTCTCTCTCTCTCTCTCTCTTTCTCTCTCTCTCTCTCTCTCTCTCTCTCTCTCTCTCTCTCTCTCCTATCATTAAAAAAAAAACCCAAAAAAACTGTCAGAACGAAGCTGACATTATTTGAGAATGGATCACAATTCTATGAGTTCATTGTTGTCTTTCAGTCCATTTCGGTCCATTCGGTCCATTCTGCATGCCACTATACAAACAGGGCTTATAGTTCTGGACGTGGATGAAACGGTGGGTCTGCAATGGATGAAAACACACAGCTTATGCTGTAACTGGTCTGCTTTTGGTACTACAAGGATAATGAAAACAAACGAAATGTGGTACTTCTGTAAGGCTGAGAGTGAATTTTTAATCTAACATAAACAAATAAACAAACAAACGAATGAATGAATAAATAAAGTATCTTCTTCCTAACGCTACTGTGACAACTTTTATTACTAGTAATACCATTACTTGTGCTGCTGCTGCTGCTGCTCCTACAACCAGCTGCATGTACTGCTAATACTACATGTACCAGTACTACTATTAATACTACTATTACTATTACTATTGTTATCACCGATACTACAGCTGCTGCCGTTTCTACCGGCATTATTACAGCTACTATTACCAACCATGACCACCACCATTAATATTGTAGCTGCTGTAGCACAAGAAGAAGAGCTGTTTCATATCTATCGATGGGTGAATACATAGATACAGGTAGATAAATGGATTCAGATTCATACTGCTTATGGCCAAGCCGACTACTAGAGCCATACCAGGGCTAAAGATTAGATAGATATTGGACAGATAGATAGTACCTCACCTTAATGGCCACAGAAGCTGGCAAAGTTTTTACAATATGATAATGATGATGTCGATGAGGACGATAATCATAATGCTGTGGATTTCCATCTAGGATTGAGACTGCGTGATATGGCTGTGCTCAACACTTTCTGTCATAATATATCCTGGGGTCAACCAAGCCCGAGAGATACAGACACATGTGGTGCTGGTCAGAAGATTTGAGCAACACCCTCATTGAAGTATCCGTGAAGTGGATGAGACACTATTGTGTGGTCCCAGTCTTCCCAATGAGCCCATAGCACGCCCAACTCAGGGTAGCAGCCGGTTAGAGCCGAAAAATCCCACAATAATTTTTGAAGGCACTGATGGGGATTCGAACCCAGAATTTTCCAGTCGGTAGTCCGTCGCGTTAAGCACTACACGGAAGTAACTAGTTAAACCACCATCTTTTACCCACCAGGCGTGAGATACCCAACAGGATCGAACCCATATCTTCGATTACAAGTCCGACACCTTATCCACCTGACTCTAGCGCCCGTCGTGAAAACTCTTTGTGTGCATAGGAAAGACAGAGAGTGCACGGTTTTCCACTGACCCTCCCGCCAAGCGGACATTGTGCTCCCATTACCCAGGGACGTTACTGTCCACTTTTCACGAACGTCATAAAGTCACTGGGGATATTTGCTCATTTTGTGGGACACAAGCCGATACTGAATGTGTTCGTAACAGGATAAAGAAACTGGAACAGGTAGTCAGAGGTGAATGATACAAGAGCAGAATTAAAGATGGAATTGAGGAACAATAACAAAACAAAACAATAGCACTTGTCTCCAGTTCCTTACTTTGTATCCTCTTCCATCCTCCTGACTCCTCCCGTGGGGGATGCCGTGGGCTCTTTCAACATAAATAGTATCCCCACCTTCTGGAAATTCTTTGCGAGAAATTTCCTCTTTTCTGTCACTCTCTTTGTTTCTGCCTCGTTCCTTTGTTTTCTGTCATTTCTTCCTATAATTTTCTGCCTTGCTGATCCATTCACCTGTATGTGTTCGATAAAGTCTTACGTACTTTCTCTTTGGACTGATAATTTGGTACCTGTGTTAAGTGCATTTTTTTGCTCACCCTTCCCGTTCCTACTACAAACACTCGATTTGTCAGCTTGGAGCACATACACACACACACACACACACACACACACACACACACACACACACACACACACACACACACACACACCACACACACACACACACACACACACACACACACACACACACACACACACACACACACGCGCGCGTGTAATCAATCTTTTGTCTCATGCCTTTCAATGAATCATCCTAGTCACTAATGGTTTAACACAGAAATTAATTTCTCTTAGTAAATACCATAAAGGTTTGCTTGTATTCTTCTACGATCCAGATCTCCTTGCAGCTGTCTGTCTGAACCCCCACCCCACCACACCCTCCTCTGTCTAACCATTGAGGTATTAATGTGGTCAAACACTACACTGGGATTTCTTCTATGCTTTCGGTAGGGATCTCAGTGTCTGTGTGTTGTCAAACTGTTCTCTGGTGCCTGTGTGTTGTCAAACTGTTCTCTGGTGCCTGTGTGTTGTCAAACTGTTCTCTGGTGCCTGTGTGTTGTCAAACTGTTCTCTGGTGCCTGTGTGTTGTCAAACTGTTCTCTGGTGCCTGTGTGTTGTCAAACTGTTCTCTGTGCCTGTGTGTTGTCAAACTGTTCTCTGGTGCCTGTGCTGCTGATGACAGGCTGGAGTTTACTTAACAGATGATAGTAATGATGACCACGACGATAACGACTATGATGTTAATGATAAGCAGACGCAAAAGAAAAAAGGAGAGAAAAAAAAAAGAGAAAACACGTTATCACTACCAGGGTGATGACGTTGACGATAATGATGGATATGATAATGATGACGTTACACAGGGAAAAAAAAAAGGAAGACGAGAAGAAAAAGAAGAAAAACAAATGACCGAGTTTTCATTGTTTCTAATGTGTTCCATCGGAGACATTCTCTATAAAAGCGTAGTATGGAATCAAAAGACAACCACTCATCATATCACCATCAGCCATTTAGCAAGGCATTCTCTCAAACGAAATGAAATTAACAGAAATACATACACAATACAGGCCTTTAACTGCCATCCTCACTATTGAGTACCCTATCAGTATGCATAGTTAGTTGCCCAGTAGGGGAGTGTTAAGATGTTTTGTTTCCGTTTAAATTATCTCCCCTTTGTCAATGACTTGGAGAACAGACAAATAATAGACGCTCATCACGTTTCTTTTACACAGTCCGCTTGTACGCCGGCGCACTTACTGTGTTTTTCGTTTCCCTATTGTAGTCACAGAACGGGGTAAACACCAAGTGACTAGACACAATATATTACTCCGAATGCAAGCTGAAGCTAATTCCTACCTGTTTGTGTAGTTGTTGTGGCTATTTTGGATATCTAGTAATTGATGGCAATGTTTTGTTTGGTGTAAAATCAGGACTCTCTGCTCTCGTCTTGTGAAAAGATGATAAGATGCTGACGGAACCATTGATTTAAATATCAATGTCAGTAATGGGTGTAACGGAAATGAGATAAATTCTTTCAAATATTTTTTGAATTACTCGTAACAGTACATTGTTTTACTTTTACCAAAAATTGATGACTTGGCTTCAGACGCCTGTACATCTGAGTTTTCTTCAGAAGGTTTACAGCTAGAGGAAAGATTCAAGGGGCATGGATTGATAGTTTGTTTTGCAATCATTTTCTAGTGACAACGTCCACTGTTTTGTGACATCAACGTTCACATGGAGTCAATATCTTTTGACGGAAATCATTCGGCTCACACCAGAGGCACATATGACTAATTCCAACTGTCAGCACAAAAAGCAACAGAAACTGAAGCTGACTGCATGAGAAGAGTTTCAAAATGTCACATCATAAGAGACACACAATACTGCGTTGTCTGTTGATGATGAGGGTAACGCCAGTATAAATAACGGTCAGTCTGCGACTGTGTGGCACGCTTGTTTGCCCCCGAATCAAAGAGATCCAGAAATACAGACACAATTATATTGTGCTACTGGTGAACTCTGAACACCATACCACCAACATTCAATACAAAGACATCCATGAAGAAGATGACAATCAACCTTCTAGTCTTAGTCTCCTTAGGTGACAATATAGCATACACTTTATTGCAGCAACTACTCCAGTTACATCATCCTTTCAATGGACTTTTCTTGTCCTTTCTATTATTTTGTTGCTGCTCCAGCTTCTATACTTTATGTGTAACTACCACAACACCGCTCATCTCAGTTCTCTAATACATTTCCGAGCACGCCGACATAACAGCACGACAGGAAGGGCCACATAATCTGGGACAATTTTTCACAGTGCTGAGATGATGAGAATGGGGATGATAGTGATGACACTATAAAGTTCTATTTCAGACTGAGACTGTGTGATGGGGACTGTACTGTATGCTTATTTCAATCCTATATACTGGCCATTATCAGGACAGGGAGATACAAAAACTTCCCGTGTTGATCAGGAAATTGAAACAACATGTACAATGGACTATACTTAACTGATAGGGATTTGAACTTACCGTGGCCTTTGCTGGAAAGGAGAAATAGTGAAATGGTCTGACGTTGTCCTCTGTGTGTACATGACAAATATGGATGCCCGGCATTCCAGAAGACCAAAGTACAGCAAGCAGTCCTGATTCACCATGTCAACTTCTGTATCCACAGAGAGGACGGAGTGCAAAGATTCCTTCTGCTCCTCCTTTCAGTTGGCTGTTTGTCTTCATGCGTGGAGCTGCTGTCCAACGTTTCACATACGTCATAAGGCCACAGGGGACAATTTCTGGGACAGAAGATGG
>JAPXFY010000016.1:35437465-35449965 GCA_030674185.1 Monoplex corrugatus | reverse complement strand
ATCTATTCACCAGTCTTCTCCATCACACCTTGTGTTACAAATCTATTCACCAGTCTGCTCCATCACACCTTGTGTTACAAATCTATTCACCAGTCTTCTCCATCATACCTTGTGTTACAAATCTATTCACCAGTCTGCTCCATCATACCTTGTGTTACAAATCTATTCACCAGTCTGCTCCATCACACCTTGTGTTACAAATCTATTCACCAGTCTGCTCCATCATACCTTGTGTTACAAATCTATTCATCAATCTGCTCCATCACACCTTGTGTTACAAATCTATTCATCAGTCTGCTCCATAATAATAATAATAATGGCTTCTTATATAGCGCTTAATCAAAATAATTTCTCTAAGCGCTTTACAAAAACATACTGCATTCACCTCTCCTACACACACAACCACACACCTCACAAACAACTACAAATACCACCACTACAGAAACCAACAAATCCTACGAGCACAACACTCACTCATCTCAAGCATTGCTACAAAACCAAATCACACAACGTTCAATTATACAACAAACACATGCAATAGAAAACACACCCTGAAACAGTATGTCAAAACAAGGCTTAGACGGCTATGACATAGGTGGTACCCCTACGCAGCATTGACTAGTTGTGAGAAAAAAGATGGGTTTTAAGTTTAGACTTGAAAGAAGAGAAATAATCTGAATGTCTGAGAGAGTCTGACAGTCTGTTCCACATCGATGGAGCTTGAAAAGAGAAAGACCTTTCACCAGTAGTAGTTCTGAAGCGAGTCATTCGTAGAAGGCGGTCGTCTGCAGAGGAGCGTAGTTGTCGAGAGGGAGTATAGATTTGAAGGAGATCCGAGAGATAAGAAGGTCCATTTTCAAAGAGAGAAGAGAAAGTGAGAGTTGAGATTTTGTACGAGATACGGTTTGAGACAGATAACCAGTGAAGAGAGTGAAGTAGTGGCGAAATGTGATCATATTTACCTGCTCTACAGACTACCTGGGCTGCATGATTTTGGATTCGCTGTAATCTTTCTATCAGGTATTTCGGAAGGCCGGCCAAAAGTGAGTTGCAGTAATCTATTCTAGATAAAACAAAGGCACAAATGAGAGTTTTTGTAGCATCTGTAGAGAGAAGGTGACGTACGGAACTGATTCTTCTTAGTTCTAAATATGCAATCTTGCAAATATTTGAAACTTGTTTCTCAAAGGAGAGGGATTGGTCAAGAATGACCCCTAGACTGCGGACAGAGGTGGACACAGAAACAGTACAGTCATTGATAGTGACAGTTGAAGGTAGAGAAGGATGGTTAGGTTGTTTTGTCACGAACATGAGTTCCGTCTTGTCGTCATTTAGTTGTAGTTTGTTGGTAGTCATCCAGTCCTTTAGGTCTGCAATGCAGCCCTGCGCCCAAGAAATCAGTGAGTCAATTTTAGCAATGGGAGCCGACTGATGAAGCTGTGTATCATCAGCAAAGCTCTCGTGCAACATGGCGTGACCACCAATGACGTCAGACACAGGACCGGCATACAGCACAAAAAGGACTGGCCCCAGTACAGAACCCTGAGGCACACCGTACCTAAGAGGAGAACTGTCTGAGTATCTGTCCTGTACACACACTGTCTGAGTCCGTCCAGTCAAGTAAGAGATAATCCAGTCGAGGGCTGTGTCTTTGAAACCAAAGGAAGTTTGAAGCCGTGAGAACAAAATATTATGATCGATCGTGTCAAATGCTGCGGAAAGATCCAACAACGCTAACAAGGAAACGTTCCCATCATCAAGCCCACAGAGGAGGTCATTGACTACACACCATCACACCTTTGTGACAGCATCAAGTTTTATACGCCAACTCGCGCCATGAGCTCAGCTTCAGATACTGTTTCTGTCCATTTCCGTAGATGTAAACTATCAACTGTTGGTCAGCGTTCTTTTGCCTGGAACAGACTTCCACTCTCCCTTTGCTTAACACATACCCTTTCTGTGTTTAAATCCAAACTGAAAACCCAGCTCTTTTCCCGATAATAATTTCTGCAACTCCATCTTTCACTCAGTTTTTGCAGATCGTCTTGTTTAGGGTGTATAGTCTCTGTTGATTGCATGCTTATGCCTGGTGCTTAAGTTCGCTTTGATTCGAAATTATCAAAATCTGACGCCACATAAATTCTGTAATCATTATCATTATCATTATTATTGTTATCATTATTATTATTATTATTATTATTATTATTGTTATCATTATTATCATTGTGTTCATTATCAAGTGGATGAGGCTTCCCCCTTGGGGATGCCGGGGGCTCTTTCAGTATAAATAGTGTATCCACCATCTGGAAATTCTGTGCTAGAAATTTCTTTTTTTCTGTCACTCTTTTTGTTTCTGCCTTTTTCCTTTGCTTTCTGTCGTTTCTGCCTATCATTTTCTGCCTTGCTGGTGCATTAATCTGTATGTGTTCAATAAAGTCTTACACATACTTTGTCTTAGAATTGATAATTGGGTACATATACTGAATGCATTTTGACTCTAGGGAAATGAGATATGCGGAAGCAATTTTATGTAACATAGGCCCGCTTTTATATATGTTTTCGGTCCTCAATTATATTTAAACTTGTATTGCAGTATGATTTTTAAATTCCCCGTGTGATAAATTGGACGGAGTGGTCAAAGCCAGGGGCATGTCAGATTATGTGCGGGAATGCATTGATGTGTGTACTTCATTTTTTTCTCATTTTTTCTGTTGAAGTATCTGTTTTGAAACGATTATAGCCCTGATATGGCTCTACGCAGTCGGCTAGGCTTGAAACAAAATAACGACAACAACAAAAAGTGGATGAGGCTCGATTGTTCAGTTCAAAGTCTTCCAAATGAGCCCATACAACCTCAGGTCTGGGTCAGAGCCGATTAGGACTGATAAATCCCACAATGGTATTTTGGGGCTGATAGGGATTTGAATCAACAATCTTTAACACTAACCACAATACCACGGTGAATGATAACACACTGGAATTTGACTCCTCCCTGTTTTATGACCCCACAGTGCTGGGACTGGAATGTCCTTGTTATGCAGGGATCACAGAAACAGGACATCAGTGGAAGCGTGATTCAAACTTGATGAAATCACTGACTGGGCGGTGTTGACACTGGAATTGTTCACTGAGCAGAACAGGGCACGGGGCATTTGTATATTGTGACTGGACACCGATAAGGAAGAGGAGAGGAGGGAGGGAGGGAAGGAGGGAGGGAGAGAGAGAGAGAGAGAGAGAGAGAGAGAGAGAGAGAGAGAGAGAGAGAGAGAAGAGAATGCGTTTTCTGTAGAACATTATATTTACTCTACAGATAATGCATTCTTTCTGTAAGTTAGAATTAAAAAACTGTTTCCACACGAGTAAACAATTGAAAGCTTCAGAATTCAAAGCCTTTACCGGACGTACCTTACCTACGTTTAACAGTATTATAGGTCTTAAAAATATGTACCATACAATCTTATACCTCAACTACTATGTTAGTGCAAGATATATGACTATGAATATACGTATACATTTATGAGTATGCTGGAGTAAGCACGTGCATAATTTGATGTGCATATGATTAATGTCTCTCGTGACTGACATACTGTGCTGTCAGTACTGCTTTTCCCTTCAGCCCCTGTGACTACACAATTGTATTTATGTTCAGCTGTGATATGTGTGTGTGTGAGTGTATGTGCGTGCTTGTGTGTGCGCGCACACGTACATGCGTGCGTGCGTGCCAACATGCATGAGTGCGTGCGGTGTGTGTGTGTATGTATGTGTGTGTGTGCGTGCGTGCGTGTGTGTGTATGTGTGTGTGTGTATGTGTGTGTGTGCGTGTGTGTGTGTGTGTGTGTGTGTGTGTGTGTGTGTGTGTGTGTGTGTCTGTGTGCGTTTGTGTGTGTGTGTCTCTTTGCTCGTATCTATTATCGTACGACAAAGATTCTAATAATATATACAATGAATAAGCTTATGCACATTTAAAATCTGTCATGAATTCATGAAAGAAGATGAACTAAAAATAGCAAATACATAAAATCCTTTTATCAGACTCATACTTTGAGGCAAATTACCATAAGCGTCAATTTTATACAACTCCCATTCACATTCATGAATGTTGCATGATTCATGGACATTGATTCAGTTATCTTATTTTCAAATTGGCAAACAGCTGTCAAAAGGGTTTCCTGTTTTACTCTAACACACAACAATATCACTAGCATGAAAAGAATTATGTCCTGAAGAGATGAAACGGGCAGAAGGGCAGTCTAAATCTGAATGCCAAGAAGACGAAAGTGACGCACTTAGAAGGAGAAAATGTCAAGCATATCGTGATATTCAGACCAGAAAGTCTCCATTAGAAAATGAATATGATTTTTAATGTAGGCTTACTTAAAGCTCACGATGGCACGTTTACTAAAGACATCAAAATAAAAATAGGAATGGCAAAAGAATAAAAAATCTCAATCTCAATAACTTTTGGAGAGAAAGAAGCACATCAACAGACCTTAAAATAACATTTTTCAACATGTCTGATCTGACCAGTAATGTTATATGGCTGTGAAACCTGATCATGCAGAAAAGTAGATGGAAATAAATTGGAAGCAGCCGAGATGTGGTTCTACAGGCGGCTTCTAACAGTCAAATGAATCTTTGACAGAACAAATGAAAGCACTCTGACTAGAATTTACAGTCCAGCATCAGCTATTGTTACTGTTGTTTTTCTTTAAAGCCCGGCCGACTGTGTAAGGCCATATCAGGATAATAAACTATTTTAATACTTACACATAATACTTCAATAGGAAAAAGGGGAAAGAAAATTAAGGACATACGTCAATGCATTAGCGCGGGTAATCAAAGGAGATGCCCCTGGCGTTGACCGTTCAGTCAAATTTATCGCATAGGGGATTGAAAAAAACATACCTGATAACATATAGCATAACTATGGGATTAAAACATATATGAAAACAGATCTAAATTACCTAAAATTGTTTTTGCATATCTCATTTCCCTAGAGTCAAAATGCACTCAATATATGTACCCAATTAACAATTCTAAGTCAAAGCATGTGTAAGACTTTATTGAACACATACAGGTGAATGGACCAGAAAGGCAGAAAATGATAGGAGGAAATGACAGAAAGCAAAGGAAAAGGCAGAAACATAGAGAGTGACAGAAAAGAGAACATTTCTAGCACAAAATTTCCAGAAGGTGGGGATACTACTTATACCGAAAGAGATCCTGGCATCCACGCGGGGGAACAACGTCGACTACCGGCAGAAATCAACAAAAAGAAAAATGTACATCGGCATTCCAACCTGCAACATCAACACAACCCTGATGATACGTTTTACAAGGAAAGCTTTTGGTCAAAAGAAATCCCGGCGGACCACCCACCTCCTGTATGAACAACATCGCCAACATTAGCGGTTTGAAGGTCTACAAAGTAGCACGGACTGGTCAAGACTGGACTTAATGCAGGACAGTTGTTGTAACGTCTGCTGAGGCAGCTACCATCAAACTCCTTCTCCTAACTCCCCTCCTCTTTCTCGTTTTACCAAAACAGCAACCATCTAAATACCGCATCCCAAGGTGAAAATGACGAAAACAAAAAAACAAAACAAAAAGACAAACAAACAAAACAACAACAACAAACGTCCTCTGTGCTACTAGTGCAACACAACACAATACATTGTGATACCATAAAGCGCAAGGCAAAAGCAATAACGATAATGCTACTACTTATAACAGTAATAATCATAATCATTACAACAATAATGGCAATAAAATAATGATAATAATCATATAATAACACTCATAATGATGATGATGATGATGATGATGATGATGATGATGACGACGACGACGACGACGACGACCACGATGATGATGATGATGATGATGATGATGATGATGATGATGATGACATACGACGCCAAATCTTGATATGGAGATCAAATCAAATCGCGGACTGTCACCAGTCACTAAAGCATTCACTCACATAATACAACACAATGCCATATAATACAATACGGTACAATACAATACCACGCATTACAATGTAATGGTATACAATACAATACTCGTCATGCCATGTCATGTCATACAACACAATACGTAACTCCAACCTAAGTGCAGGAGGTTTCTTTTACAAACTTCTTCATCGTGGTCTGTCAGTGAAAGCTGTAGACTGGCTGGATACAGCATGCTGCAGAAAGATCCCGAGTGTTTTACAGAATCAGACAAAAAACAGAAAACAGAAAAGCCTCCTGTCATCAATCCTGTCCGCTTTTCACAATGGTCCCCCTCCCCTTCCAACCCTTCACCCCCATCCTACTCTCCACTCAGCCAAATAAAGGAGTTGAACCCTCCCAGACGACTTTACGTATCTCAACGATGGTCTTTATTGTTAATGAAAACACACAATTCCCTGTTCTCCCAGATACTTTGGGGACTCGCAATCCAATCAGTCAAAATCAAGCACTGTCCCTTGACAACACACACACACACCACAACACACACACACACACACACACACACACACACACACAACACACACACACACACCACCACACACACACACACACCACACACACACACACACACACACACCACACACACACACACACAACACACACACACAACAACACACCACACACACACACACACACACACACACCACACACACACACACATACACACACAACACACATCCCTCCACCACACACACACACACACACACTCTCTCTCTCTATCTCGCTCTCTCTCTCTCTCACGCACACACACACACTCTCTCTCTCTCATCTCGCTCTCTCTCTCTCTCACGCACACACACACACACCACACAACACACCACACACACACTCACACACACACACACACAATTCACACACACACACACACACACACACACACACACACACACACACACACACACACACACACACACACACACACACACACACACACTCACTCACTTACGTGAGCGCACGAACGTTTGAACTAAAGTAAAATACGTCTGTCTAATGTGTTGACTTTATGGCTACTGTTGTACAATGTGATAGAACATATTTATTCGCTGTGAAAAACGTTTGTGTGAATAGTGCTTTATATACCTAGCGACTTAGTTTATGGCAAGACAGACAATCAAAGGCTGTGCATGGTTTAGTAGAATGCATTCAACACTGACTCAGATAGCTCAGATGGCAAAATACAGACTGCCTTATAAAGCTTACACTGACTCAGATGCTAGAGACAAGAGAAACTGGGTGACTATGTAAGGACACACTCTGTCATTATGGCTTTGGTTTAGTATGACTGAACTAAAGTGTGAGTGACATGGATAGGGTTGTCTGTGCAGTTATTGGTGTAGTGTTTACTGATTGCGGGAAAATCGGAGCTCCCATATTCGGCAGAATGATACAATGCGCTTTTGTTTATTTATCATCGCGTACTGATAGACACTTAAAACGTTTTAAGACAAAATGTGCATTTGAGAGTTCAGATATATGATTTCATTATTGTGGGCATGAATACATCATTGTATCACGCTGTATTCATTATGCACAGTAATAAAAGTGAACAAAGTTCATTTGGTTCTTTCTTTTCAAAGCTGAAAAGGAAAAACATATTTCGCCAATGTGTGTTATATAATAATAAATGTAATAATAACAATAGTAATAACGACAATAATAATAATGATATTAATAATGATAATAATAATATAATAATAATAATGATAATGATGATAATAATTGATAATGATAATAATAATACAATAATAATAATAATAATAATAATATAATAATAATAATAATAATAATAATAACAACAAAAAATAACAATAATAATAACAATTATAATAAAATAATAATAATAACACTAATAATAACAATAATAATAATAGTAATAGACATTTATAGGCGCCAAATGTTAATTCAAGAATCAACTCAAGGCGCGCACGCTGATCATTTATCAAAGTAATTACCAACGACTTAAACCTCCAGGGCTCAAAGCTCGCGCAAACTGAGGAAGGGGGGGGGGGGGGGAGACACGAGGGGAGTAAGGTGTGTGACCCCTGACCCAAGCCGTCATCCTCCCTGTGTCTCACACACTCACATAAACACAATAATCACTTATCGTCACCCTTTCCAGGAAAGGAAATTTTCAGCATTGCCAGAATAGCGGGTAGCACTATCACTTTGAACAGTCATTCCACGCTGAGTACATTACAGCGGCAAGTAGACACCGCCATTGCTTAAGAACAGACCGGATTCCACAAGGGCAGAAGTACATTTAAACAAATCTTCAATCTGCGCACACTCTGTGAAACATCACGTCTTCACAGACATAAAGAGAGCGTATGACAGAGTCTGGCCAGACGCACTGTGGGTCACAATGCTAATCAACATCATTCAGCAAATATACTCTGAAGCAACCAGTGCGGTACTTACACGGGATGTTACTGAATACTGGTTCCATACTTCATTTGGGGTTCATCAGGGCTGCCTTCTGTCTTCTATGTTTTTCAACATATTCCTGGAACACATCATGATTGACGTACTTGAAGATCATGTCAGCACTGTTAGCACTGGCAGAGGAGCCATCACAAACCAATGCCCTGCAGATTACACTGATGGCCTGTCAGGCAGTGAGCAAGAACTTGCAAACTCCCAAGAGTTTCATTTCCATATGAATAAATGAAGTAATACTGAATTGAATTGAATGCTTTTAAAAGAGTAGATGAAACATTGGCAAAACACGGCATGGAAACAGCACCGTAAAGTCCAGCTTGACAGACTGCCACAACACCAAATCAGTACGGATATTACTATCCATGGACTGAAGCTACAACTGTTTAATATATCATTTACCTGTGATCCATCATTAGCAGACAGGGATCCAAGCCAGAAAATTTCTCGATGGCAGCAAAGACAACATCAGCACTGTCCAGGCTGAAACTTACATCAAAGGACAAGAAAATCGTCACGAAACACAAGATCAGGTCCTGAATGCAAGCGAAACATAGACCTCCACAACAGATTTGGAAAGACGAGCAAGGAGGAGATTTGCAAGATTGAAAAATGTCACCACCTTACAGTGCATTTACTTGTTGTATTATTTGTAAGACATGTCGACTGGGACTTTATGCTATTCCGTGAGTAAAATCGTGGTTTGAAGTTTTGAAACCTCTCTGTCTCTCTCTGTCTCTCTCTCTCTCTCTCTCTCTCTCTCTCTCTCCTCTCTCTTTCTCTCTCTCTCTCTCTCTCTCTCTCTCTCTCTCTCTCTCTCTCAAGTCACAGCTTACTAATGTGTTCAAAGTCCCTTCTGTGGCTTCCTATGTTATCTGGGTAGAAGTTTCCATCCATCATTATATTCAAGGACATCTCTTAATTCGATTTGTCTAGAACATATCAATCTCCGTCATTGTGATGGAAGATCTTGAACATGGTGATGACGATGATTGCAAGGAGACGAACAAAAAAACGGAGGGGGGGAGGGGGAGAAGAACAAAATAAATCGAAGAGAAAAAATATAAAGAAAGGAAACAAAATAAAAGGAAAGAAAAAAACATGATGATTATGATAGGATATGAAAAATAGGGACGGGAGAAGAAAGAAAAGAGAGAGAGAGAGAGAGAGAGAGAGAGAGAGAGAGAAAGAGAAAGAGAGAGAGAGAGAAAGTGAGAGAAAGAGAGAGAGAGAAAGAGAGAGAGAGAGAAAGTGAGAGAGAGAGAAAGAGACAGAGAGAGAGAGAGAGAGAGAGAGAGAGAGAGAGAGAGAAAAGAATGAAAAAAAAGCAAGATTCCAATCATTCTGTAAACTCAATGTTATTACAAAAGTTAATGGAAAAAAACTATTTGTAACAAATACATTTCTCATCGCAGATCTCTGTGAACTTTAGAAACTAAAACGGTACACCTACATGCATTGAAACTCTCCAGTAATACAATAATGTTAATTAGACAGGTGCAATGTATCATATTTACTACTATGATATGTCAAAGATATGTCAAAATCAATTTTCATTGCACTTCCAAAGAAGACAGGGGCTATAGAATGCGAACTCCATCGCACAATCAGTTTGATGAGTCATGTAACAAAAATCATGTTAAGAATAATCATGATGAGGACAAGGAATAGAATCAAAAGAGAAATAGCAGAAGAACAGTGTGGATTTGTGGGAGGGAAAGGAACTATTAACGTCATATACATCCTAAGAACTATCATAGAGAGGTCAATTGAGATGAATAAGGATTTGTATTTATGCTTTGTTGACTATACCAAGGCTTTCGATAGGATAAGACATGAAGAACTGATCAACCAACTGGAGAGACTCAATGTTGATGGAAAAAATCTACGAATAATCAGAAATATGTACTGGGAACAAACAGCAGCAATGAGAATAGAAAACAATATAAGCTCTTTCCAAAACATCAAAAGAGGAATCAAACAGGGTTGTGTTTTGTCACCAGATCTGTTTTCACTTTACAGCGAAAACATCATGAGAAAACTAGAAGAAGACCCTAGATTAAAGGTTGGAGGGAAAATGATAAACAACATTCGATACGCAGATGACACCGTGCTAATTGCAGAAAATGAAAGGGACCTACAAAACCTTGTGAATATACTAGAAATAGAAAGCAAAGGTAAGGGGTTGGAACTAAACAGCAGGAAGACTGAAGTCATGGTGATCAGTGAAAAACATGAAATCCCCTCATGCAAAATAACAGCAAATGGCACAACCTTGACACAGGTTAATTACACGTTTAAATACCTGGGAACGATCATTTCATCAGACGGCAGATGCACATCAGAAATAACCGGCAGAATCGGCCAAGCCAAAAGAGCATTCAAGAAGATGACAAGTATTCTTACCAACAAATGCTTATCAATTAACATCAGGAAGAGAGTTCTTGAATGTTATATAGAACCAATACTGTTGTACGGATGTGAGGCGTGGACAGTCAACAAGCAAAGCCAGAACAAGATTGAAGCAGCCGAGATGTGGTTTCTAAGAAGAATGTTGAGAGTTCCATGGACAGCAAAGAAAACAAACGAGACCGTCTTGATGGAGGCAGACACAAGTAGATCATTCATAAGCAAGATTAGGAAAAGACAGACAACATTTATAGGTCATTTTATGAGGAAGGGGGATTTGGAGCACCTGGTCACAACGTGAAAGCTGGAGGGAAAGAGAGCACCAGGTAGACCCAGGGAGAAAATGGTCGACGGACTTGCGGAGTGGCTGAAGACGAGGAGGGTGGAGGAGATGCTTGAGGCAACAAGAGATAGAGACAGATGGGAATCCATGATCGCCAACGTCATGCGGCAGGGCACCTGATGATGATGATGACTACTATGGAAAAAAAAATAGAATAAGAAAATAGGAAAATCATATATATTGTTACCTTACAATAGGTCATAACGCTCAAAGATTTTAAGTCGAGAAATGGAACACATTCTTCAACATTCGGGCATGCGAATTTGGATACAAATGTAAAAATGTCATTTGCATGTGTTTATCTGAAGTTTTTGTCAGTATATGTCTGTATATGTACTGTTTTAGCTAATGAGTTTTGTCTCGTCAAAGAAGCATCAGAGAGTCATCATATCGTAATCGTAGAATAGGTCTACACTCTTTTTTTTCAACCAACTAAACGTAGTTTAGTACAGATATGTTAAGAAAAACTATCGTTCATTATTTCTTTTAACGTCTATTCACATATGTGCTTTTAGACTGTCATCGCCGACGTTATGACATTGGTATGTGACTTAATGTAGAACTATGTTTATGAGAAAAAAGGTGAGAATCACGCACATTTACGTACATCAATTTTTGCTTGTGCCAGCACAGATTCAGTGCACTGGCAGTAGGGATACTAACTGTGTGTGTTGTGTGTGTGTGTGTGTGTGTGTGTGTGTGTGTGTGTGTGTGTGTGTGTGTGTGGTGTGTGTGTGTGTGTGTGTGTGTGTGTGTATGTGTGTGTATGTGTGTGTATGTGTATGTGTGTGTATGTGTGTGTGTATGTGTGTGTATATGTGTGCGTATGTGTGTGTGTCTGTGTGTGTGTATGTGTGTGTGTCTGTGTGTGTGTGTCTGAGTGAGTGAGTGAGTGAGTGAGTGAGTGAGTGAGTGTGTGCGTGTATCTATCTTTCTACCTATTCATTTGTTTACTTATCTATGTACGTACGTACGTACGTACCTACTACCGACCTACCTGCCTACCTACCTATCTGCCTGCCTACTGAACGACCTGCCTACCTACCTACCGACCGACCTACCTATCTGTCTACCGACCGACCTTTCTGCCTGACTGCCTGTCTGCCTCTCTATCTACCTGCCTGCCTGTCTGTCTGTCTGTGTATTTACCCATCAATCAATCGATCAATCAATCAATCAATTAGTCAACCAACCAATCTACCTACCTACCTACCTATCCGCCCATGTGTCTGTCAATCTGTCTGTCTGTCTATCTGTCTGTCTGTCTGTCTGCCTCTGACTATAAGTTAGGTGTA
>JAPXFY010000016.1:35379965-35432465 GCA_030674185.1 Monoplex corrugatus | reverse complement strand
TCAGCCCAGTCACTCAGTGTTAAATAAATACCTCACTTCCCTGATCCCAGTCAGTTTTAAGACTTGCATTCAAATTAGTACTAACCGACCACTGTTTTCTTGACCACAACAGAGAGAGAGAGAGAGAGAGAGAGAGAGACAGAGAGAGAGAGACAGAGACAGAGAGAGAGCGACAAACTGAGACAGAGGCAAACATAGACAAAGAATAGAAGGTTACTTCCACGGACAGACTCAGACAGAGGCAAACACAGACAAAGAATAGGTTACTTCATGAAAGACCCATGCCCGTCGTGAAAGGGGCTGTGTTAACATACACAATTGATGGTATAATAAATGAAATAAACGGTTTATCATGTCAGGAATAAAACTGTTTCGGGATACGGCATGGCTACGCCTCTGCGGTTTCCCTAATATTTAATGCTTTACATAAAAAGATACATGTTTCACTGTTCCTTTTTTCCATAAGACACCAGTAAACTAAACCTGAACGCTTTTGGAATTTTAAAGGACTTAAGGGCAATACGTTCCTGTCTGAAATGTTTCAAGAGAGAAGCAGAGACAGACAGAGGGACGGGGTGAGTGGACGAGAGGAAGAAGATTTGTAATTTACGAAAGCACTACATCAGCACTTGCCTGTAATTTCACATTCATCCACTGCTGAAAGTGGGTTTGAAGGACACACTGTAATACAGCAACGTACGTTCATCTAAGGAGACAGAGAATACGAATATAAATACGAATACGAATTTTTGCTGTGTTCATGCTTGATTGGCCTGTTCACAGCGGACAGCGTACAGGAGGCTCATACATTATCCATTAGATTTTGTATGGAATTGTCCAAGTACAAGGAATCGCTCTTGAACAAATTCCAAAGCCCAAACAAGGGACAGGGTGCGTTGATTAATGACAGAAATGTTCGAACAGGACTGAAAACAGCACAAAGTTACAACATATCAGACCAGATCATGGAATCATGCAGGTCATATAGCATTAAACGCATCAAAAACACTGTGGACAGTTGCTACAGTGGGAGACAGTTAGTCAGTCAGGTGGTAGGTACATCACTGGTTTGGCAGTCTGTCCAGACAAAGGTTGTCCATTCTTGACGGGATGGATATTGGGACTGACTTCTACGTCCTGTTAACTTAACGATAATGTCCTCCACTGTCCATACAGTGCAGCCATTACCCAGTTGTCGACTGTCTTGTTTGGACTGTCAGTATGCTGATGTGGTTTCTCCCCCCCCCCCCCCATCTCTCCCCGCTTACACAGACACACACAGACACACAAACACACACACACACCGCTTGTACGTTTAACACAGTCCTTGTCTGGCCTTGGTGATATAATAGATAGACAGACAGACAGACAGATAGATAGACAGACAGACAGACAGACAGACAGGCAGGCAGGCAGGCAGACAGATAGATAGACAGATACATAGCCAGACAGACAGATACATAGACAGACAGACAGACAGATAGATAGACAGATAGATAGATAGATAGAGAGATGGGTAGATAGACAGACAGATAGGTAGATATAGATAGATAGATAGATAGATAGATAGACAGATAGATAGGTACATAGATAGATAGACAGACAGACAGACAGACAGATAGATAGATAGATAGACAGATAGATAGGTAGATAGACAGATAGAAAGACAGATAGACAGACAGACATATAATATTGCTAATTTCTTGATTGTCATTAATATGATTTTAGAAAAATACTGCTGCCATTACTACAACAGCTACGATAACTATTATTCTTATGCTGTTATTTTTGCTGTTGATGTTATTGTTGTTGGTGGTGGTGGTGATGGTGGTGGTGGTGGTGGTGATGTGGTGGTGGTGGTGGTGGTGGTTGTGGTGGTGGTGGTGTGTTTAGGGAGTGAAATGTATTTGCTTTACGTGTGTCTGCCTTTGTCTCTCGTGCATTTGTGAAACACTTGACCTGTTGACATATGGAAGTTGACATTTTACTATAATGTTTTGATAACTTCTTTGCCATTGCATGTGTTACAGTTAATCTATTTTCACCATAATGTTATAGTTGAAATGTCTCTCCCTTTCTTGTTTGCGTTTGATTCTTCTTTTACTTACTTTTATTCTTTTTGTTTCTATGCTTGCAACTTAGGTTAAGTGAGAGTGTTGTTTATTGTAACAATTCATTTTTACTTTCTTTGTTTAATTTGGTTGATGGATTCTATGTTTGTTTTGTTTGGTTGTTTGTTGTTTTTGTTTGTTTGTTTGTTTGTTGAATATGCCTGTATCGTATTGTAGAAAAGGGAAGACTAGCTCCAAGACAAGTCCAATGGGACCTAATGCTACTATCCTTGAGTAGTAAAGTGTTTTGAGTATTTAGAGAGAGAGAGAGAGAGACAGAGACAGAGAGAGAGACAGAGAGAGACAGAGAGAGAGAGACAGAGAGAGACAGAGAGAGAGACAGAGAGAGACACAGAGAGAGAGACAGAGAGAGAGACAGAGAGAGACAGAGAGAGAGACAGAGAGAGACACAGAGAGAGAGAGAGACAGAGAGAGACAGAGAGAGAGACAGATAGAGAGAGAGCTTTTGTTGTTCCCTACAGTTCTATAGGCTTACCATCACTGTCTGTCACGATTAAACAAATTCAACGATGTCTTCCCATAGGGTTCAAATGGAGTGTGTTGGTTTCAGCCATAAGTCTCAGAACGCCTTATGTGTTCGTCACTATCTCTTTGTGTGTCTGTTTATGTTCACCTCTCTCTCTCTCTCTTTCTCTCTCTCTCTCTCTCTCTCTCTCTCTCTCTCTCTCTCTCTCTCTCTCCTTTCTCTCTGTAAAATATGCATATGGAGCCAAGTCCTTTTTGTAAATGGATATATCTTATTGTTTGATGGACTGTTATCTACTTTTTCTTTTGATAATCCCTCCAAACTTGAAATGCAACATGAATCATGCATGTCTCCCCACCCATTTTCATGACTAGATAGATTTCATTGTACGTGTGAACTACTGTTGTTGTTGGTGGTTATTTTTATTTTATTTTTTTTGTCCTTCCAAAATTGGGATACAGTATGAATAATGCATAAACCCCACCCCCACCATATCACATCGTATATATTATGGTCAAATGCTGATGCACGGTAAAGCATTCTCAGTTCATTCATTGTCTGTCACCTCTCGCTCTCGTTCTTATTTCATTTATGTGTGCAAGATTCTTCTGTGGCATTTACGCTCTCTGGGGAAAAGTTTCTATACATTATTACACTCAGGTCATTTATCTCTGTCTTGAAAATATCAGTCTTTGTCACTGTGATCGAAACGTTGGAGCATTGTGATGATAATTGTGAAGAGGACGAAAGAGAGGAGAGAGAAAAAAAGAGAAAAAAAAACCCCAGAACGCAACGAATAGCAGAAAGGAAGACAGGAAAAAAAGATGAGGACAAAGGAGAAAGAAAGAATGAATGCACGAATGAATCAAAATCACATGTATATGTATTTTTCCGGTATGTCTGATATTACGAATCAACACACTCGCCTTTTATGGACAATATCCGACACACGTATATAAAGCAACGTGCACTGTCAGAAGATCATTCCCAGATGGAACACTACGCTGTGTACAGGCAAAACACAATGGTCATTGTTCACTCTGATTACTGAATACCAGGTCAGTGTGCATGGTTGACCGATTGTCATCATTCCGTTTTCCGTGATTCCCCTGTCCCTGTCTCAGAGGTTGAGAGTTCAGACACCAACCCTTTTATTGCAAGTCACATAGCAGTATGAATTTTCCACCTGTACCTTGTCATCTCTATTCAACTTTTTTCAAATGGGTTTGGTGACTCTGAACTTAATTGTTATCTAAAACATTTCCTTTTGTCTTGGTATGTAGCTGACTTGATTTTATCCCGCAAGTGTACATGTACACACTGTCATTAAGGACTGTGGTGTCTTTGTTTATATAGTTTTACCAGAATTCTATGATGCATGCCTTGAGAGAGAGAGAGAGAGAGAGAGAGAGAGAGAGAGAGAGAGAGAGAGAGAGACAGAACAAAGACAGAGGCAGAGACAGACAGAGAGAGACACAGAGAGAGAGAAACAGACAAACAGAGAGACAGACAGACAGAGACAGAGACAGATAGAGACAAGAGAGAGAGAAAACAGAGAGAGAGAGAGAGACAGACAGACAGAGACACAGAGAGAAAGAGAGAGACAGAGAGAGAGAGAGAGAGACAGAGACAGAGAGAGAGAGAGAGAGACAGAGAGAGAGACAGACAGACAGACAGAGAGAGTTGTGATCCAGAAGACACACTCACTTAACTAATGCTACACGATGCGCGTACGCACGCACGCACGCACGCACGCACACACACACACACGCACACGCGCGCGCGCACGCACACACACACACACACACACACACACACACACACACACACACACACACACACACACACACACACACATATACTTAAAAAACGCTAATGGCAATCTTCCAGTATGATCTTGCAAGCAGGATGCCTTCAGGTGATATAAGCCTTGACAAATCCTTGAAAACATTTCTGCTAACGTGTATTTGTCTAGTATTCCAGTTTTACTTGTGCCGTGAAACGTCTTACATTGGAGAGGTGTGTTCCAGTGGTTACAGTACCTGCCCAGGACGCCAGCTACCCGAGTTTGAATCAAGGATCAAACAGAGAATCTCCCCCGCTCCTTCCAGCTACATTCTAAGTGCCGAATCACAAGCGAAAGTGCTGCTAGTCCTTCGAATGAAACGATAAACATACGCTCAGCTCTTGTTAAAAAGTCACACATCAACAAAACAGTTCTTCCTGCAAAATTGTGTTAAAAAGTCAGTTTACTGGGAAAAAGTATGGTGCTGTACCGTAGCAAAGCGCTCTCTTCCAGCGAGAGCAAACCGATCTTCACAAGGTCATTCCAGTAAGTTAAAAAAAAGAAATGAAAAATGCAAAAACTCAAAATATGAAATCTGTCTGTAGTGTTTTACCAACAATCTCTGACGCTATGCTCTGTTTGTGTACTGAGCAGAATATTTTTCCATGTATTTAATTACATTGTACAACACAACACACCACAACACACCACACACACACACACACACACAACACACACACACAAGACACACACCACACACACACACACAACACAATATATAAAATATATATATATATAGATTATATATATATAATTCATATAATATGATATGTTTGGAAGCCATACTGGGGGTTTGTATCGGTTGGTGGACCCTTTGCCCTGCAGCTCTTTTGTCTGTCTTCCTTTTCCCATTGCTAACTTTTTGCTGTTCCTCGTCCTCTCTTTGCCTCTTTCAGATTCATGACACAGCTCTCTCTCTCTCTCTCTCTCTCTCACACACACACACACCACACACACACAACACACAAAACACACACACACACACAACACACACAGCAACACACACACACACTCACAACACACACACTCACAACACACACACACACAACACCACACACACACACAGACACAACACACACACACCAACACAAACACACACACACACACACAAACGCACACCACAACAAACACACACACAAACACACTCACACATACACACACACACACACACACAACACACACACAACACAACACAACACAACACACAACCACACAACAACAACACACACAGCACAACAACACACACACACACACACACACACACACACACACTCACAGTCGCTCGCGTGGGTTTTCTTAATTCTATAACTTCATGCATTTGCAGAATACAAACCTATCTATGCCGATCCCCTATCAAACATCAAAGAGATCTGGTCTCCAAAAGCACGGTGTGACTCACTCTTAAGCACGTTTCCAGACTTTTTGAGCCTGCTCTGGTCAATGAGCAATTCCAGAGTCAACACTCCAGTCAGTGACTTCATCAATCATGAATCACACTTCCACAATGGTCTATTTCTGTGTTCTCTGACCGATGCGGAGAACCCAGTCTCAACACAGAAGGGTGATAAAATAGGCGGAGATCAAAAACCAGCGTATTGAAAACCGTCGATGCACTGGAAAACGTCTTGACTGCCATCAATGATCAAAGGAACAACAGGCTTTTATTACAATGACAATGATTTCAAAATGAAAGGACGTCGGTTCAGTTCCATGGAACTTTTAAAAGTAATGTTTGTATTCACAGACGTAATTACTCTGACCCATCACGATGAAGCCATAAAGCAGAAAGCTATCTAAAACCAGTCTTCTGATAATTGCTGATGTTGAGACGACAAACAAACCCGAATACAAAACACAAAACCCGTCTGCCATTAAAAAATATCGGATGATATGGGACGTGCAACGATTCTAACCAACCTGAACACAGTAACCCCTCATTCCCTCATCATTGTAGATGTTTTAAAGGGAAGATCACTTCTTACTGGAATGACATCGATTTCAAGGAGGATACTCACAGAGGTCATCCATCGTGGAATGTGGCCAGCTCGCTTTACAGTTTGAGTTTTCTGTGCGTGGAGAGCTCCACTCCAAGTCTGATAATGTGTACTGCGCATGAGTCCAAATGGGTTTGGAACACAATGCTATACAAGAACGACTTCTGATAATAAACTCCATCTTCTCCTTTCT
Source organism: Monoplex corrugatus (assembly GCA_030674185.1). Taxonomy (NCBI): domain Eukaryota; kingdom Metazoa; phylum Mollusca; class Gastropoda; order Littorinimorpha; family Ranellidae; genus Monoplex; species Monoplex corrugatus. The sequence goes on along the minus strand of JAPXFY010000016.1, from coordinate 35,425,834 downwards.
TTTTATCTTGTGTTTTTGTATTATCTACACCAGATCTACGATTTATCATATGCAGAATGGCGGAAGTTTATGAAGCTGAGAAACAGCTGACGTGAAAAAAGAAAACAATTTTTGGTCTGTTGATCGAAGATTTAAATCATATTTTTTTCCAAACTGCTAAGAATTTGTGACATGTTTGAATTCATTTTATTGACAAACAAGCCAATAGGAATCTGTCATATATTATGACTGTCAGATGTTACCATTTTATGTGTCCATCCTATAACATCTCGCTTATTGGCCAGATTCCAGGGGGGGAGGGGGTTCTTTTTCTGTTGTTCGCAGCTCACTTAGACTATCATTTCCTCTTGCAAATTTTTTCTATTTGCTGGATCTCATTTCTGCAATCAGGAATGTATTTCATCTTTCACGACCTGCTAAGAAACCCACTTTACCAAAAACCATTACTTTACTTTTCTGCACTTATATTTACCTTTAATTCAAGTTTGTTGGTTGTTCTGTAGATGTTGTTCAATCGGATTTGTAGTCCTATTACAGTCTCAGAGGGCAAACCTATCTCATCTGCAAAGAGCATATTAAATATTTGTGCTAAATGTGCTGGAAAATGCACGCCATGTCTACCGTTATTGATTACATCTAAGGCTAGATCATTGATTAAAAAGAGAGAACCACGCAGGGCTACATACGTCACACTGCTTTACACCCTGAGTACTATACATACAGTCACTAAACCTAGCCCTTTCCAAACCCTAATCTTAACTTCTTCATACATACTCTTCATACAAGGAAATAACTTATTCTTGATCCCATTTTTTCTGGGTATTGGCCGTAATAAATCTATTGAGACTGAATCAAATGCCTTTTCAAAGTCAATGAACACTACATATAACTTGCGATTTAATGCAAATTGTTTCTGAATAGTTGCTAACAATGTAAACATATGGTGTATTGTGGAATAGTTCTTCTTAAAGCCTGATTGATGTTCACCTGTTATATTGTTTAGCTCTATCCATTCTTGTAATCTGCTATCAATGACTGTCACGTCAGTTTTGTTCATTTTTCCTCTCCCTTTTCTTCTTCTTTGGGGTCAGGGGTGTTTGGTGGGGTCAACGTGTGTGTGGAGTCTTGGCCAACTGGGTCAAAACTCACATGTCCAGTTACGGTTTACCTGTGCCTATGTGTGTGTTTTACGTGATTTTTGTACCTTGGCTGTGAATCGATGTTTCGCCCAACCCATGTTTATGGCCTAAGTTATGGTTAACGTGGGTCTGGCATTAAAAAATGTCGGATGATATGGGACGTGCAACGACTCTAACCAACCTGAACACAGTAACCCCTCATTCCCTCATCATTGTAGATGTTTTAAAGGGAAGATCACTTCTTACTGGAATGACATCGATTTCAAGTGTGTGTAAATTTTGTGTGTTTTTGGTGCTGGTTTTGGTGAACAGTTTTTCTGTTAACTTGTGTTGGCAGGCTAAATCATGGATTACCTGGTGCCTGTGTCTGTGATTTTTGCGTGCTTTTTTCGCTTTAGTTCGTGAACAGTTGTTCTGAACTTATTGTGTTGGCTGTAGTAGAATAGAGTTGCCAGTTGGTGTCTGGACCCCCTTCTGCAATGGACGTTTGCAGTTAGGGGGGTGGGGTCTAGGTCAGTTTCTGGTCAGCTTGTTTCCACTTGTAGTTAGACTTTATGTCTTAGAAGTGGAATAGTTTTGTGTCTGTGAAGATGCGAAGAGTCAGTCGGTTTTTGGTGCCCCTCTGCTACGGACGGTTTACAGTTGGGGGGTGGATAGGGCCAGTTTCTGGTCAGAGGCTCCACTTGTAGATGGATTTTATGTCCTAGAAGTGGGAAGAGGTCTATGTTGTTTGATATGTAACCAAGAGTGAATCGACGTCTGTTTCCCACCTGCTACAATCGGTATGCAGTTGGATGTCGAGGACAGTCATTCGAATTTTAGTTCGACGTTGTTATGTGGAAGTCTAGAGTGTCTGTGTCTTTGTCAGGCATGTAACCAGGAGTGAATCGACGCCTGTTCCCCTTTGCTGCAGTTGTGTGGTTTGGGCGGTCAGGTTAGTTATGGGTATTTTGGCTCATTCGATATATTTTGGCAAGTGAATGAGTTTTGCTGCCGTGTCTAATAATAGCTGTTTACATACCTAGAGGTCAGTAGGGGAAGTTGTTTCCATAGTTTTGCCAGGGTGAGGAGAGAAGATCATCAGTGTCCTGCGCCAGTCGTCGTTCTGTCCGTGGTGGTCCAGGCTCTACGATGAGGTGTGCGTGTCCATGCTGCGGTAACGTGACGAGTGTCCGAGGCAGGTGCAGCTAGTGGGCGTTTCTATAACAGCGACTTCCGGCAGGATCGGCGGTAACTGCCACGTCACGAACCTACGGCCCAGCTGTTCGACTCGGCTCGTTTCCTTGGTGTCGCCTTCGCAGGACTCAACGTCTGTTTCGAGGATCTTCGCTTCGTTTCAGTGTTTGTTTCAGTCAGCGCCTGTTCGCCATTCCAAGCGTCAAGAGACTCGATAGAAACTGGGAACCCTAACATCGGGACTTCGTCTGGACCGTGATTGTTCACTCTTGGTGAGACTATGTGTTGAAGGTTATTCGTTCCTCCTCATTGGGGTCACTACGCACGTGGCAAAGGACTGTGGCAAGCAGAACTTATGTATATGGTTAACTCATGTTTTCATTGCTGACGTTTATCTTCTGTGAGTGTGTGCGTTGATTATGTTCTAAGTGAATTCTGATGTGTGTGTGTTTTTTCTTTTTGATGATTTGAAATGTATACAATGTTGGTTTTGGCGTGCCACCTCTAGCAATGCTATATCTACGTTTGTGATTTGTGCGAATGATGCATCATGTCTTGTTTGTCAGTAATAAAATTTGTGTAACTGTACTTTGTCCGAGGATTTCCTTATTTAGTTCGTGAAAGAGAGTGTCAGAGCTGATAGGTCTGTCTTTCCACTCTAGTTCAAGCCTTAGCGAGCTTGACAATGACACTGTTAAACATTTTGCTGCTGATGTTATATAAGGATATCCTCTGTAGCTATTAGTGTCATTAACGTCTCCTTTCTTGTGTAATGGCAGCAAGATACATTCTGTCAAACTGTTGGGATACACACACACACACACACACACACACACACACACACACACACACACACACACACACACACACACATATATATATATATATAATATATATATATATATATCTTTATCAAACAAGTTATTGAATAATTTTGTCAAAAACTGTACAGTTAGGTCACTAGAGTACTTGAAGAATTCGTTTACCATTTGATCTGGTCCTGCAGATTTTTTTTCAGTTTTCTTATAGCGACAAGAATTTCGTCTTTCAAAATGGGTCGATCTAACACAGAATTTACGTCATCAACTTCTAATTCGTTGTCTATTTGTTGAGAAATTGAATCTTTTTGAAGGACATTTTTAAGATGCTGAAATCAAACCTCTATAGTGATATTGTTCGGTGGTTGTCTTTTCTGACGTGATAGTTTGTGAACCGTTTCTCAGGATTCTTTCTGACTTTACAAAATTCTACTTGCGTATCTACAAGAGTTTGATATAACAGCTCTTTGACAACAGTTGTTTGTACAAAAAAAATCTGGTAACAGACATGTTTATCGTCATCGTCTAAAGTTTTCTTTTATTTTCTAAACAATTTACGTCGATTTGCGTACATTTGACCTTGCAAATCTACAATCTTGAGCATACCACTCATTATCTTTCATGTTACAGTTACTATCTATTCTGCGTTTCATGCATTCGGCTTGCTGTTTCACAATACCATCGAACATTTCTAAAGCTGCATCAACATTAAAATCAATTAACTGCATTGCTTGAGCCAGCTGTTGTTGAGTTTCAGAACTACTTAATTTGGCTTTAACGTTTTCGGCATTCTCTGATTTTTATACAAATTTTGTTTCGTGTTTCGTTAGTATATACATGTTTTTAAAGTTTCAATGCTAAGTTCCAGAGGCAGATGATCAGACTCAATTCTTCTTTAAGAAGATGAAAAAGCCTGCTGATACATGATAGTAAGATAATAATCATTTACTCTGCATCTACTTTCTGAAATGTAGGTATAGCGTCTTTTTAAGGTCACCATTGCACACACCATTCAAAATATACAATCCTAGACTACTGCACATGTTAAGAGATATTTGCCATAAGAATTCAATGTCTGATCTTCAGAACATCGACTTATTTCATCTTCAGATAACATGTTGTGGGTGTTGTACACATCTTTTTCTTTACAAGCAGGGAAACAATTTGCTGTTCTGCTATTCATGTCTACACATAAAATCATCATCTAGTGATAAGATATTATCCACAAGACATTCGTCTATTGCACTAACACCATCATTTACATTAACAGACACATAGCAAGGAGACATACATAGAATACGTCATTATCCAAACCAAATAATTGTTTCATTTTTTCATCCAATACAAAAGGCAAATATTGACCACTATCACAAGGGAGCTGAAGCATGCACGCGACCAGATCATTTTTAATTATGCATATTATTCTCCCTGAATGTCGTCCATGATCGGGTAGCTTTACTGCAGGTTTGACATAAGCTGTGTGACCAGGAAATACTTTTGGTTTATACTCCTCCACGAACGTTTCCACTAAACTAACAATATCAAAAGATGAAGCATGTTTATAAATTGTGAATCATTCAATTTTGTAACCAGATCATCTATATTCCAACGGAGAAAAGAAATAGTTCTGTTGTAAATTGTCATAGATTTTGAAGTTTCTTCATCATTACTATATACATTTCTCGAAGATTCATTTTCACAATCATTTGTTCTATTTATATGATTGTAATTGACATTTACATTAGTGTTCACAAAATGGTCATTCAAATCATCAGCCATTAGCACAGGACCGTCAGTAATCGGAACAGCATTAGAGCACCACAACAAATGTAAACATCATCAACACTGGTATTGTCCCTATCACGCACACTGTCATCGTTTACACGTGCCTTTTGTGCTGAGGATGACACTTTTATATCTTTACAGAGTGGCCAGTTTTTAGGATGCTTCACTGCACTGCCATCATTATCTAGTACAAATGTCTTGCCGCTGATCACTATGTGGTCAAAAACCATTGTGGGTTTCTTACCTCCGGCTCGTGCTGTTTTTCAGAAGATGGGACAGTTTTCTCCATGCATCACGAATCTGTTGAGAAAAGCCCTCCCCAACAAAGATACTGCTTCCCTGTAATTTCCGTTTTGCCTTCAGGATCCTTTCTTTGTCCTTTAGAACGTGCACTTTGCAATGATCGCTGCTTCTTGTTGTTGTCTTACTGGTGAACTCGGTCGAAAGTCACATCTTCCTGTAGTCCCATGTTTTCATGTACATGTTTCAACACAGTGTCCTCACAGTCCTGCCAGGTTTTCTTGTCCTTCTTCGGCAGTCCACAGAAAAGAAGGTTGTTCCTTCGTGATCTTCCCTTTAAGTCATCTCCCTTGCGTTCCAGGTTTTTTTTTCTTTTTTACTGTTTTCCAAGTCTTCATTCAATGACAGAAAATCATTTTCTCGATAAAGTCTGGACAAACCTTCTGTGAGACCTGTCACTTTTTCTTTGAGAACAGAGTCACTCAGTTTCTCTATATCTTCCCTCATGTCATCACACCATCGAGTCATCATTGACATGATCTCTTGTAGGGAAGGTTCTCGTTCACTTGCCACAACTGGTGATGATACGTTGCTGTCCCACTGGTCCTTCGACTAGAACTTACACTGGTCAGTTGGGTTTGTTTTACAGAACCTGTAGAAATGTATCATTTAAAGCTAAACAAATAAAACAAAAATCAACTGCAAAACCAAAAACTACAGACGTACACAGGGAAGGAGGAAACGAAGCAATAAAAACAGACGATGTGGAGTAGGGGAGGGAAATGTAGAAGTCAATGACTGTCCCTGTGGAAGTCTGATACAAATGTATGCACAAAGACAGACGTACATCACGCAATCATACAATAGATAAGTCTTTCTGCGCATAAGGCTGAAAAATGTGAAAAGGATTATTCATGTGATAGGAGTGGCCATACGGTTAGAGACATCGACAATAATAATAATAATGATAATAATAATAATAAAATAATAACAACAATAATAATAATAATGATAATAATAATGATGATGATGATAACAACAACAACAACAATAATCATATAATAATAACACAACAACAATAATGATAATAATAATAAAGATAATAACACCACCACCACAACAATAATAATAATAATAATAATAATAATAATAATAATGATAATAATAATAATAATAATAATAATATAATGACGATGATGATGACATTTATAGCACGTCAACTCTTGAGTCAGACCAAAGCGAGCCGTCTCATTATTCACTAAAGCAATCACCAACAACGACCAAACGTCCTGGGCACAAAGCACACGTATATTGGGAGGGGGAGGACAGGAGAGAAGTAGGAAATCTGACCCCTGACCCCTGACCCAAGCCGTCATCCTCCCTCTGCCCTCTCTGTTTCTCTCACACACACAAGGTGCTGAGCCAGGTTACACTCAAAGCTGATCGAAGAATGATCCTTGACCCAACTGTCATTCTCTCTGTTACACACACACTCACACACACACACACACACACACACACACACACACACACACACACACACACACACACACACACACACACACACACGCACACACACATCCTTGACCCAACTGTCATTCTCTCTGTTACATACACACACACACACACACGCTCGCGCGCGCGCACACACACACACACACACGCACACACAGACACATAAACACACATACACGCACACACACACACATACATACACATACATACACACGCACACGCACACACACACACACACACACACACACACACACACACACACACACACACACACACACACACATACATTGTTTATGTATATTCATTTTTCTTTTCTCTTCCCACTTCACTCTGTCTTGCTGTGTCTCATACTTTTTTGTCCAAAATTTCAGAAAGGGAAGAAGCCTGGTCAGCCTCCACCGGGAGGAAACTCAGGGAAATAAACCTTCCTCTCCACTACTTTTATGCAGGGCAGCGGACGAATGCCGACGCCAAAGAACAAGACGTTCATTTCGATTTTCCATTCAACCTGAGGCAAAAATCGAGGCCTTATCGGGAAATGAACCCTGGAACCTCAAGGTTAGTTATAGGCAGACGAACACCTCTTTCCTCCCTATGACAATGATGTATCAGTTTACACCAGCATTTTTTACCTGAAAGCCAACTTGCCGTTGTTAATTTACGTATTTGTCCGGACTGGGATGAAAACGAAATTTTAGAGAGATAGACACAGATTGAGAATGGAAGAGAGACAGACAGACGGGGAGAGAGCGAGCAAGAGACAGAGAGAGAGAGAGAGAGAGAGAGACAGACAGACAGACAGACAGACAGAGAGACAAATGTTTTGACGCAGAACACACACACACACACACACACACACACACACACACACACACACACACACACACACACACACACACACACATACAACACACACACACATACACACACACACACACACACACACACACACACACACACACGCACATATATATATATATATATATATATATATATATATATATTACCATTAGCACCAACAGAGCACGCGCACACAAAATCATACCTAACGATGTGTGGCAATGTTTGAAATGATGATACACTCGTAAAGACGATTCCTAATGATAAACATGTTGATAAATCCTGAAAATATCACTCCTGACATCTATACGTGGCTATATTTTAAAGCAAATGCATTCAATTTTCTAGCTGAAAACACAATTTGGGTTTATTGCCCATAGGATCTATTATATTTCCTATGTAACATTTTGGCAACTTTTTGAGATGTTATCTTAACCATGATTTACTACATAGCAAAAATGCTACTGTTTCGAAAGTGACAAAAGTTCCGCCTTAAACTTTATACAGCACATTGTACACAATCTTTGTCCTTACATGTGGCCATGCTGGATGTCTTCTTCATAGTTTCCCCTTTTCCATCTCTCTCTGTCTATCTCTGTCTCTCTCTTTGTCTCTCTCTCTCTCTCCCTCTCTCTCTCTCTCTCTCTCTCTCTCTCTCTCTCTCTCTCTCTCTCTCTCCCGGTATCCTTCCCTCCTTTAAATGCTTGATTTCTCTTTCTTTTTGTTTAATTGTACGTTCGCAATTTTGTTATTATGTATTATATTTATTCTCTTGTATATCTATTGTTTAAGTTTGTGTATTTCATTTAATATTAATTTTTTTGTCTGCTTGTATATGTGTAGTTTACGTGTAGAATAGCAAGGACTAGCTGTAAGACAAATTCAGTAGAATCTATCGCTATCATCCTCTAGTAAGAGAGTGCTTTTTTAAGTTTCAACTCTCCTCCCTCTCCCCATCTAACTCTCTCAGCTTCATGTCACATCTTTTCTCTGTCTCTTTTCCTGTTTTTCTCCCCTTTCGTGTGTGTATCTGTGTTGACTAAAAGAAACTCAGAAAAGTTGCCTTGAGAGAGAGAGAGAGAGAGAGAGAGAGAGAGAGAGAGAGAGAGAGGAGAGAGAGAGAGAGAGAGAGAGAGAGAGAGAGAGAGAGAGATATGCTTCATATTTGCCGTTGCTTGCGTACTCGGTGTTTTCTTGTCTTTATAAGCCAGCAAATGATGTGACTTGCAGGATTTTTACCATGCATATACGATATTTTACATGCATACTCATGCGGAGGTAGTTCAGGCACTGGCAAGTATGCATACATGTTGATTCGAGAAATCGGAAAAATCTCCACCCGTTGGCCACCAGGCAGAGATGTTCAGGTGAACTGAGCCCAGAAACTTCCGACTGGTTGTCCTACGCTCACCCACTTGACAAGCGATAACTTACATCTGCATGGCTGTACTGTCAGACACACCAGTCATTGCCATGTCCCATTATTTCACCTGCTGATGTTTGCATAAATGAAGGTGTATTTCATCTTAAAACATCACAGTACAGCAATCACACACACATGCACACAAGACACAACACACATACACCACACACAGACACTATTATATCTATATATATATATATGTTTATATATATGTATATGTATGTAGTGTGTGTGTGTATGTGTGTGTGTGTGTGTGTGTGTGTGTGTGTGTGTGTGTGTGTGTGTGTGTGTGTGTGTGTGTGTGTGTGTGTGTGGTGTTTACGCGTGCAATTGCTGTACTGTGTTTTTGTATTATCTATACCAGATCTACGATTTATCATATGCAGAATGGCGGAAGTTTATGAAGCTGAGAAACAGCTGACGTGAAAAAAGAAAACAATTTTTGGTCTGTTGATCGAAGATTTAAATCATATTTTTTTCCAAACTGCTAAGAATTTGTGACATGTTTGAATTCATTTTATTGACAAACAAGCCAATAGGAATCTGTCATATATTATGACTGTCAGATGTTACCATTTTATGTGTCCATCCTATAACATCTCGCTTATTGGCCAGATTCCAGGGGGGGAGGGGGTTCTTTTTCTGTTGTTCGCAGCTCACTTAGACTATCATTTCCTCTTGCAAATTTTTTCTATTTGCTGGATCTCATTTCTGCAATCAGGAATGTATTTCATCTTTCACGACCTGCTAAGAAACCCACTTTACCAAAAACCATTACTTTACTTTTCTGCACTTATATTTACCTTTAATTCAAGTTTGTTGGTTGTTCTGTAGATGTTGTTCAATCGGATTTGTAGTCCTATTACAGTCTCAGAGGGCAAACCTATCTCATCTGCAAAGAGCATATTAAATATTTGTGCTAAATGTGCTGGAAAATGCACGCCATGTCTACCGTTATTGATTACATCTAAGGCTAGATCATTGATTAAAAAGAGAGAACCACGCAGGGCTACATACGTCACACTGCTTTACACCCTGAGTACTATACATACAGTCACTAAACCTAGCCCTTTCCAAACCCTAATCTTAACTTCTTCATACATACTCTTCATACAAGGAAATAACTTATTCTTGATCCCATTTTTTCTGGGTATTGGCCGTAATAAATCTATTGAGACTGAATCAAATGCCTTTTCAAAGTCAATGAACACTACATATAACTTGCGATTTAATGCAAATTGTTTCTGAATAGTTGCTAACAATGTAAACATATGGTGTATTGTGGAATAGTTCTTCTTAAAGCCTGATTGATGTTCACCTGTTATATTGTTTAGCTCTATCCATTCTTGTAATCTGCTATCAATGACTGTCACGTCAGTTTTGTTCATTTTTCCTCTCCCTTTTCTTCTTCTTTGGGGTCAGGGGTGTTTGGTGGGGTCAGCGTGTGTGTGGAGTCTTGGCCAACTGGGTCAAAACTCACATGTCCAGTTACGGTTTACCTGTGCCTATGTGTGTGTTTTACGTGATTTTTGTACCTTGGCTGTGAATCGATGTTTCGCCCAACCCATGTTTATGGCCTAAGTTATGGTTAACGTGGGTCTGGCATTAAAAAATGTCGGATGATATGGGACGTGCAACGACTCTAACCAACCTGAACACAGTAACCCCTCATTCCCTCATCATTGTAGATGTTTTAAAGGGAAGATCACTTCTTACTGGAATGACATCGATTTCAAGTGTGTGTAAATTTTGTGTGTTTTTGGTGCTGGTTTTGGTGAACAGTTTTTCTGTTAACTTGTGTTGGCAGGCTAAATCATGGATTACCTGGTGCCTGTGTCTGTGATTTTTGCGTGCTTTTTTCGCTTTAGTTCGTGAACAGTTGTTCTGAACTTATTGTGTTGGCTGTAGTAGAATAGAGTTGCCAGTTGGTGTCTGGACCCCCCTTCTGCAATGGACGTTTGCAGTTAGGGGGGTGGGGTCTAGGACAGTTTCTGGTCAGCTTGTTTCCACTTGTAGTTAGACTTTATGTCTTAGAAGTGGAATAGTTTTGTGTCTGTGAAGATGCGAAGAGTCAGTCGGTTTTTGGTGCCCCTCTGCTACGGACGGTTTACAGTTGGGGGTGGATAGGGCCAGTTTCTGGTCAGCAGCTTCACTTGTAGATGGATTTTATGTCCTAGATGTGGAAGATTTTTTAAGTTAGTTGGTGTTTGGTGCCCCTCTGCTACGGACGGTTTGCAGTAGGGGTGGATAGGGCCAGTTTCTGGTCAGAGGCTCCACTTGTAGATGGATTTTATGTCCTAGAAGTGGGAAGAGGTCTATGTTGTTTGATATGTAACCAAGAGTGAATCGACGTCTGTTTCCCACCTGCTACAATCGGTATGCAGTTGGATGTCGAGGACAGTCATTCGAATTTTAGTTCGACGTTGTTATGTGGAAGTCTAGAGTGTCTGTGTCTTTGTCAGGCATGTAACCAGGAGTGAATCGACGTCTGTTCCCCTTTGCTGCAGTTGTGTGGTTTGGGCGGTCAGGTTAGTTATGGGTATTTTGGCTCATTCGATATATTTTGGCAAGTGAATGAGTTTTGCTGCCGTGTCTAATAATAGCTGTTTACATACCTAGAGGTCAGTAGGGGAAGTTGTTTCCATAGTTTTGCCAGGGTGAGGAGAGAAGATCATCAGTGTCCTGCGCCAGTCGTCGTTCTGTCCGTGGTGGTCCAGGCTCTACGATGAGGTGTGCGTGTCCATGCTGCGGTAACGTGACGAGTGTCCGCGGCAGGTGCAGCTAGTGGGCGTTTCTATAACAGCGACTTCCGGCAGGATCGGCGGTAACTGCCACGTCACGAACCTACGGCCCAGCTGTTCGACTCGGCTCGTTTCCTTGGTGTCGCCTTCGCAGGACTCAACGTCTGTTTCGAGGATCTTCGCTTCGTTTCAGTGTTTGTTTCAGTCAGCGCCTGTTCGCCATTCCAAGCGTCAAGAGACTCGATAGAAACTGGGAACCCTAACATCGGGACTTCGTCTGGACCGTGATTGTTCACTCTTGGTGAGACTATGTGTTGAAGGTTATTCGTTCCTCCTCATTGGGGTCACTACGCACGTGGCAAAGGACTGTGGCAAGCAGAACTTATGTATATGGTTAACTCATGTTTTCATTGCTGACGTTTATCTTCTGTGAGTGTGTGCGTTGATTATGTTCTAAGTGAATTCTGATGTGTGTGTGTTTTTTCTTTTTGATGATTTGAAATGTATACAATGTTGGTTTTGGCGTGCCACCTCTAGCAATGCTATATCTACGTTTGTGATTTGTGCGAATGATGCATCATGTCTTGTTTGTCAGTAATAAAATTTGTGTAACTGTACTTTGTCCGAGGATTTCCTTATTTAGTTCGTGAAAGAGAGTTTCAGAGCTGATAGGTCTGTCTTTCCACTCTAGTTCAAGCCTTAGCGAGCTTGACAATGACACTGTTAAACATTTTGCTGCTGATGTTATATAAGGATATCCTCTGTAGCTATTAGTGTCATTAACGTCTCCTTTCTTGTGTAATGGCAGCAAGATACATTCTGTCAAACTGTTGGGATACACACACACACACACACACACACACACACACACACACACACACACACACACACACACACACACACACACACATATATATATATATATATATATATATATATATATATATATATATATATATCTTTATCAAACAAGTTATTGAATAATTTTGTCAAAAACTGTACAGTTAGGTCACTAGAGTACTTGAAGAAATCGTTTACCATTTGATCTGGTCCTGCAGATTTTTTTTCAGTTTTCTTATAGCGACAAGAATTTCGTCTTTCAAAATGGGTCGATCTAACACAGAATTTACGTCATCAACTTCTAATTCGTTGTCTATTTGTTGAGAAATTGAATCTTTTTGAAGGACATTTTTAAGATGCTGAAATCAAACCTCTATAGTGATATTGTTCGGTGGTTGTCTTTTCTGACGTGATAGTTTGTGAACCGTTTCTCAGGATTCTTTCTGACTTTACAAAATTCTACTTGCGTATCTACAAGAGTTTGATATAACAGCTCTTTGACAACAGTTGTTTGTACAAAAAAAATCTGGTAACAGACATGTTTATCGTCATCGTCTAAAGTTTTCTTTTATTTTCTAAACAATTTACGTCGATTTGCGTATATTTGACCTTGCAAATCTACAATCTTGAGCATACCACTCATTATCTTTCATGTTACAGTTACTATCTATTCTGCGTTTCATGCATTCGGCTTGCTGTTTCACAATACCATCGAACATTTCTAAAGCTGCATCAACATTAAAATCAATTAACTGCATTGCTTGAGCCAGCTGTTGTTGAGTTTCAGAACTACTTAATTTGGCTTTAACGTTTTCGGCATTCTCTGATTTTTATACAAATTTTGTTTCGTGTTTCGTTAGTATATACATGTTTTTAAAGTTTCAATGCTAAGTTCCAGAGGCAGATGATCAGACTCAATTCTTCTTTAAGAAGATGAAAAAGCCTGCTGATACATGATAGTAAGATAATAATCATTTACTCTGCATCTACTTTCTGAAATGTAGGTATAGCGTCTTTTTAAGGTCACCATTGCACACACCATTCAAAATATACAATCCTAGACTACTGCACATGTTAAGAGATATTTACCATAAGAATTCAATGTCTGATCTTCAGAACATCGACTTATTTCATCTTCAGATAACATGTTGTGGGTGTTGTACACATCTTTTTCTTTACAAGCAGGGAAACAATTTGCTGTTCTGCTATTCATGTCTACACATAAAATCATCATCTAGTGATAAGATATTATCCACAAGACATTCGTCTATTGCACTAACACCATCATTTACATTAACAGACACATAGCAAGGAGACATACATAGAATACGTCATTATCCAAACCAAATAATTGTTTCATTTTTTCATCCAATACAAAAGGCAAATATTGACCACTATCACAAGGGAGCTGAAGCATGCACGCGACCAGATCATTTTTAATTATGCATATTATTCTCCCTGAATGTCGTCCATGATCGGGTAGCTTTACTGCAGGTTTGACATAAGCTGTGTGACCAGGAAATACTTTTGGTTTATACTCCTCCACGAACGTTTCCACTAAACTAACAATATCAAAAGATGAAGCATGTTTATAAATTGTGAATCATTCAATTTTGTAACCAGATCATCTATATTCCAACGGAGAAAAGAAATAGTTCTGTTGTAAATTGTCATAGATTTTGAAGTTTCTTCATCATTACTATATACATTTCTCGAAGATTCATTTTCACAATCATTTGTTCTATTTATATGATTGTAATTGACATTTACATTAGTGTTCACAAAATGGTCATTCAAATCATCAGCCATTAGCACAGGACCGTCAGTAATCGGAACAGCATTAGAGCACCACAACAAATGTAAACATCATCAACACTGGTATTGTCCCTATCACGCACACTGTCATCGTTTACACGTGCCTTTTGTGCTGAGGATGACACTTTTATATCTTTACAGAGTGGCCAGTTTTTAGGATGCTTCACTGCACTGCCATCATTATCTAGTACAAATGTCTTGCCGCTGATCACTATGTGGTCAAAAACCATTGTGGGTTTCTTACCTCCGGCTCGTGCTGTTTTTCAGAAGATGGGACAGTTTTCTCCATGCATCACGAATCTGTTGAGAAAAGCCCTCCCCAACAAAGATACTGCTTCCCTGTAATTTCCGTTTTGCCTTCAGGATCCTTTCTTTGTCCTTTAGAACGTGCACTTTGCAATGATCGCTGCTTCTTGTTGTTGTCTTACTGGTGAACTCGGTCGAAAGTCACATCTTCCTGTAGTCCCATGTTTTCATGTACATGTTTCAACACAGTGTCCTCACAGTCCTGCCAGGTTTTCTTGTCCTTCTTCGGCAGTCCACAGAAAAGAAGGTTGTTCCTTCGTGATCTTCCCTTTAAGTCATCTCCCTTGCGTTCCAGGTTTTTTTTTCTTTTTTACTGTTTTCCAAGTCTTCATTCAATGACAGAAAATCATTTTCTCGATAAAGTCTGGACAAACCTTCTGTGAGACCTGTCACTTTTTCTTTGAGAACAGAGTCACTCAGTTTCTCTATATCTTCCCTCATGTCATCACACCATCGAGTCATCATTGACATGATCTCTTGTAGGGAAGGTTCTCGTTCACTTGCCACAACTGGTGATGATACGTTGCTGTCCCACTGGTCCTTCGACTAGAACTTACACTGGTCAGTTGGGTTTGTTTTACAGAACCTGTAGAAATGTATCATTTAAAGCTAAACAAATAAAACAAAAATCAACTGCAAAACCAAAAACTACAGACGTACACAGGGAAGGAGGAAACGAAGCAATAAAAACAGACGATGTGGAGTAGGGGAGGGAAATGTAGAAGTCAATGACTGTCCCTGTGGAAGTCTGATACAAATGTATGCACAAAGACAGACGTACATCACGCAATCATACAATAGATAAGTCTTTCTGCGCATAAGGCTGAAAAATGTGAAAAGGATTATTCATGTGATAGGAGTGGCCATACGGTTAGAGACATCGACAATAATAATAATAATGATAATAATAATAATAAAATAATAACAACAATAATAATAATAATGATAATAATAATGATGATGATGATAACAACAACAACAACAATAATCATATAATAATAACACAACAACAATAATGATAATAATAATAAAGATAATAACACCACCACCACAACAATAATAATAATAATAATAATAATAATAATAATGATAATAATAATAATAATAATAATAATATGATGATGATGATGACGATGATGATGACATTTATAGCACGTCAACTCTTGAGTCAGACCAAAGCGAGCCGTCTCATTATTCACTAAAGCAATCACCAACAACGACCAAACGTCCTGGGCACAAAGCACACGTATATTGGGAGGGGGAGGACAGGAGAGAAGTAGGAAATCTGACCCCTGACCCCTGACCCAAGCCGTCATCCTCCCTCTGCCCTCTCTGTTTCTCTCACACACACAAGGTGCTGAGCCAGGTTACACTCAAAGCTGATCGAAGAATGATCCTTGACCCAACTGTCATTCTCTCTGTTACACACACACTCACACACACACACACACACACACACACACACACACACACACACACACACACACACACACACACACACACACACACACACACACACGCACACACACATCCTTGACCCAACTGTCATTCTCTCTGTTACATACACACACACACACACACACGCTCGCGCGCGCGCACACACACACACACACGCACACACAGACACATAAACACACATACACGCACACACACACACACATACATACACATACATACACACGCACACGCACATACACACACACACACACACACACACACACACACACACACACACACACACACACACATACACACACATACATTGTTTATGTATATTCATTTTTCTTTTCTCTTCCCACTTCACTCTGTCTTGCTGTGTCTCATACTTTTTTGTCCAAAATTTCAGAAAGGGAAGAAGCCTGGTCAGCCTCCACCGGGAGGAAACTCAGGGAAATAAACCTTCCTCTCCACTACTTTTATGCAGGGCAGCGGACGAATGCCGACGCCAAAGAACAAGACGTTCATTTCGATTTTCCATTCAACCTGAGGCAAAAATCGAGGCCTTATCGGGAAATGAACCCTGGAACCTCAAGGTTAGTTATAGGCAGACGAACACCTCTTTCCTCCCTATGACAATGATGTATCAGTTTACACCAGCATTTTTTACCTGAAAGCCAACTTGCCGTTGTTAATTTACGTATTTGTCCGGACTGGGATGAAAACGAAATTTTAGAGAGATAGACACAGATTGAGAATGGAAGAGAGACAGACAGACGGGGAGAGAGCGAGCAAGAGACAGAGAGAGAGAGAGAGAGAGAGAGACAGACAGACAGACAGACAGACAGAGAGACAAATGTTTTGACGCAGAACACACACACACACACACACACACACACACACACACACACACACACACACACACACACACACACACACACACACACACACACACACACACACACGCACACACACATCCTTGACCCAACTGTCATTCTCTCTGTTACATACACACACACACACACACACGCTCGCGCGCGCGCACACACACACACACACACACGCACACACAGACACATAAACACACATACACGCACACACACACACACATACATACACATACATACACACGCACACGCACATACACACACACACACACACACACACACACACACACACACACACACATACACACACATACATTGACATACGTGTATGTGTGTTTATGTGTCTGTGTGTGCGTGTGTGTGTGTGTGTGTGCGCGCGCGCGAGCGTGTGTGTGTGTGTGTGTATGTAACAGAGAGAATGACAGTTGGGTCAAGGATGTGTGTGCGTGTGTGTGTGTGTGTGTGTGTGTGTGTGTGTGTGTGTGTGTGTGTGTGTGTGTGTGAGTGTGTGTGTGTGTGTGTGTGTGTGTGTGTGTGTGTGTGTATGTTGTGTGTGTGTGTGTGTGTGTGTTGAATACCACCAAAACCAACATACCTAAAATATCGGGGTTTTATTATCCACCAGTATATGACTCTATCAGTGACGGTGGCCGAATACAAACAGCTATATATGTTCGTGAAGGACTGAACTACTGCGAAAGATCATCGCCAGTACCAAAATCGTCCTCATCTATTTCTTCATGTGCAATCATTATAAAATGTTCATCATCATTAGTTCTGAATTTGGCCTCTGTTTATCTACCAAGAGGTCCCGATTCTGTGAATACTGAGTGGCTGAAACATTTTCATGACCAATGTGACAAGTGGATAGTTGGTGGTGATTTTAATGCACATGCCCCATTTTGGGACAAGAATTGTAAAAACATAACTAGCAACAGGTTGATTGAAAATATTATAGATTCCAATTTATACTTACTAAACAATGGACGCGTGACCCGTGTCCCTGATATACCAACCCACAGACCCACAGCTATCGACCTTACCTTAATCTCACCATCGCTAGCACCAAATGCCACATGGCAAACAGAGGATGACTTGTTGGGATCAGATCACATCCCCATACTTCTTACCCTTAAACTGATCACTGAGTTTGATGCAATACCACAAGATAGTTTACCCAAGTTTAACTATAAATACGCAGATTGGGCCAGTTTTAAAGCTTTCCTACGAAATACAAGAACAGATCTATCTGAAACAACGACCTTAAACGATATGTACGCAGATTTCTGTAAGTCACTCTTAAGGGCTGCAAAAATTTCAATTCCAGAACTTAAAGCATCAAAAACAGGAAAACATCATGGAAAAGTCTGGTGGAATAAAGATTGTGAAAAGGCAGTCAACGAAAAGAAAGAAAAATACAAACAATATATAGCTAATAGGTCACCTCAAAATCATACGGCAATGAAAAGTGCGAACATAAACTGTAACAGAGTCATAGAACAAGCTAAAGAACAATATTGGACATCTTTTTGTACATATGAAGTAAGTGACCATAAAGATATGCAAAAGATTTGGGAAAAACTGAAAACAATGAAAAATGGGATCAAGTTGCCATCAATTCCAGTAAAGCTAGAAAACAACCCTTTACCTAGCTCACAGGAGAAAGCAGAAGCTTTTGCAGACATGTTTGCTGAGGTCTGTCGAGTAGAAGGACTTCCTGCCTCTAGTAGAAATTATAGGGTACAGGAAGAAAAGACCGACGCATACAAGGATCCTGTCCCAGATAATACGCACTATGTAAATGCACCAATCACGCTCCAAGAATTAAAAGATGCCATTAAATCAATTCCAAATAAAAAGACATCAGTAGGATTTGATGCAATTTCCAATGAGATGTTGAAAAATTTACCAGAAAATTTTTTAATCTTGCTACATAATATGTTTAAAAAATGCTGGAATAGCGGCAAACTGCCCGACTATTGGAAACAATCAATAGTGGTTCCTGTACTAAAAGCAGGTAAATGCAATATTGACTTGAAAAACTATTGGCCTATTGCATTAACATCGCACGTATGTAAACTTATGGAGAAAATAATTCTAAAGAGAATGATGTACTACTGTGAAAAGAACAACATATTACCAGTGAATCAGGCAGGGTTTAGAAAAGGCAGGTCACCAGTGGAACTCCTAACAAAGCTAACCACTAATATCAAACAACAATTTGCCAGACGCCAATGTGTTTTAGCTACATTTTTTGATATAACTAAAGCATACGACCAGGTATGGCACTCCCGATTATTACTCAAATTGAAAAATATTGGGCTAACAGGTCACATTTTTGATTATGTCCAATGCTTCTTAGAAGACCGTGTAATTCAAACGAGGATCGAAAATGTGTATTCTTCAAAACGATTTCTTCAAATGGGTATCCCTCAGGGATCCGTTATTGCTCCCCTTCTCTTCATGATATTATTGCATGACTTACCCAGTAAAATTTCTAAACATGTAACTTTAGCTCAATATGCTGATGATTTATGCATGTGGATGCAGGTAAATATGAAAAGAAAAACTCCTTTG
Source organism: Monoplex corrugatus (assembly GCA_030674185.1). Taxonomy (NCBI): domain Eukaryota; kingdom Metazoa; phylum Mollusca; class Gastropoda; order Littorinimorpha; family Ranellidae; genus Monoplex; species Monoplex corrugatus. The sequence continues at coordinate 35,406,295 of JAPXFY010000016.1, read as the reverse complement.
CGCTGTCTTAATTATACGCGTAAATGTTATCAATTAGAACTCGATAAAATAGCACGATATATGGTAGAAAATGGACTGCATCTATCCGTGGAAAAAACAAAGATAGTTTTGTTTAACAGTGGAGCTAACCCAGCAAATGTTCCCACGTTCAAACTGGGAGATACTCTTCTTCAGTATAATGAGTCAATTAAATTCTTAGGGGTTTTCCTTACAGCCAAATTATCTTGGAATCAGCATATTGAATACTTATTAACAAAAGCTCAAAAAAGTTTAAATTTCTTGAAAATAGTTCGCAAACAGATATGGGGACAAGATGCATCAACACTTGTTCATCTCAGTAAATCGCTTATTAGATCTAAATTAACCTATGCCCAAGAAATATTCTTCAGTGCACCAAAACACTTACTCACAAAACTGCAGAGCATAGATTGTAAAGGTTTCAAACTTGCGCTGGGTCTTCCAATGCATGCCTGTTGCCATCGCACATACAATGCAATCAAATTGTTGCCACTTGATGAACAAAGGAAAGTCGCTTCTACTAAATTTCTGTTAAGAAACACTACCATAGAAAATAGCATCAAAACAGAGACAAAAGTAAGATCAGATACTGACTTTCCAAAAAGAGCTAAATCAATATCCTCACAGGTCACGCTTGCAACATTTACAGCTGAAGTTATGAAAGGCTCTGGAATTGATTTAGACACAGGTCCTGTAACTTTAAGACCTTCGTTTTCACCAGTACCCAGTTGGGAACTCCAAAGAGCACGATTTGACATACACCACACTGACTTAAAAAAAGAAGATAATATCAACTTACTGGCAAGTCATGTTAAATGTCATATAGAAGACTTTTATTCCGATCACTTGAAAGTTTACACTGATGGTTCAATAATTGAAAGACAAGCAGGCTCAGCGTTTTTAATACCTGCTCTCAAAATTGAGAAATCTTTCTATATAGGACTTAATAAATCTGTCTTTACTGCAGAACTCTTTGCAATCTTAATGGCTTTGAATTATATGATAAATCTTCCTAGGACAATTCCCCAGATACTTTTTTGCGTTGATTCAAAATCTGTACTTCAAGCTCTTGAATTATCAAAATTACAAACAAGATCTGAAATGATATTGGAAATTACTCACTTGATTAATAGTTTATCCTTAAGAGGCACTGATATTACTTTCTGCTGGATACCATCTCATAGTTCTTTTCATTACAATGATATGGTTGATAGGGCTGCCAAACGGGGGGCAAAGAGCTCACCAGATTCAAAACATATACAACTTTCCCTCTCATTGCATGAGTGTTATACCTTAGTGGACGCCTACGTATGGAAGCAGTTTCAAGATAAACAGAAAAAGTATGAAAAGTGTTACATGAATTTTGAAATTAGCAAAACACCTAAGCGGTTCCCTGCCAGTAGAAGTATACAATCTCTTATGTATAGGTGGAAACTTGATGCTTTCAGAACAAAATACACCAGGAATGTGGTGTGCCTGTGTGGAAAGAAGATTACACATAGTCATATTCTTTCATGCGTTCGAGTAAAACAACATATACCTACGTTATCAAAGAAGACAGTTTCTGACATATTTGCCTTACCATCCTTAACATATGAATTTTTTGTTAGCCTGTCAAAAAGTCCTATAGCGAATTATCTTTAACGTTTACTTCTCATGTTCAGTGTTATGGTTAGCTAAGTTTACTGTTTCAATCGTTATTTATGATAACGTCATTTGTGAATTTTTCTTTCTTGTCTTGTTTTTCTTGTTCATTTCTTTTTCCTGAAAATTAACCATTTCCAAGTGGGTTTTTTTTTTTTTTTTTTTTTTTTTTTTTTTGTCTAAAATCACTTTAGTGAATAGACATTAAATCAAAGACCACCACCACACACACACACACATACAACACACACACACACACACACACACACACGCACATATATATATATATATATATATATATATATATATATAATATATATATATATATATATTACCATTAGCACCAACAGAGCACGCGCACACAAAATCATACCTAACGATGTGTGGCAATGTTTGAAATGATGATACACTCGTAAAGACGATTCCTAATGATAAACATGTTGATAAATCCTGAAAATATCACTCCTGACATCTATACGTGGCTATATTTTAAAGCAAATGCATTCAATTTTCTAGCTGAAAACACAATTTGGGTTTATTGCCCATAGGATCTATTATATTTCCTATGTAACATTTTGGCAACTTTTTGAGATGTTATCTTAACCATGATTTACTACATAGCAAAAATGCTACTGTTTCGAAAGTGACAAAAGTTCCGCCTTAAACTTTATACAGCACATTGTACACAATCTTTGTCCTTACATGTGGCCATGCTGGATGTCTTCTTCATAGTTTCCCCTTTTCCATCTCTCTCTGTCTATCTCTGTCTCTCTCTTTGTCTCTCTCTCTCTCTCTCCCTCTCTCTCTCTCTCTCTCTCTCTCTCTCTCTCTCTCTCTCTCTCTCTCTCCTCTCTCTCCCGGTATCCTTCCCTCCTTTAAATGCTTGATTTCTCTTTCTTTTTGTTTAATTGTACGTTCGCAATTTTGTTATTATGTATTATATTTATTCTCTTGTATATCTATTGTTTAAGTTTGTGTATTTCATTTAATATTAATTTTTTTGTCTGCTTGTATATGTGTAGTTTACGTGTAGAATAGCAAGGACTAGCTGTAAGACAAATTCAGTAGAATCTATCGCTATCATCCTCTAGTAAGAGAGTGCTTTTTTAAGTTTCAACTCTCCTCCCTCTCCCCCATCTAACTCTCTCAGCTTCATGTCACATCTTTTCTCTGTCTCTTTTCCTGTTTTTCTCCCCTTTCGTGTGTGTATCTGTGTTGACTAAAAGAAACTCAGAAAAGTTGCCTTGAGAGAGAGAGAGAGAGAGAGAGAGAGAGAGAGAGAGAGAGAGAGAGAGAGAGAGAGAGAGAGAGAGAGAGAGAGAGAGAGAGAGAGAGAGATATGCTTCATATTTGCCGTCGCTTGCGTACTCGGTGTTTTCTTGTCTTTATAAGCCAGCAAATGATGTGACTTGCAGGATTTTTACCATGCATATACGATATTTTACATGCATACTCATGCGGAGGTAGTTCAGGCACTGGCAAGTATGCATACATGTTGATTCGAGAAATCGGAAAAATCTCCACCCGTTGGCCACCAGGCGGAGATGTTCAGGTGAACTGAGCCCAGAAACTTCCGACTGGTTGTCCTACGCTCACCTACTTGACAAGCGATAACTTACATCTGCATGGCTGTACTGTCAGACACACCAGTCATTGCCATGTCCCATTATTTCACCTGCTGATGTTTGCATAAATGAAGGTGTATTTCATCTTAAAACATCACAGTACAGCAATCACACACACATGCACACAAGACACAACACACATACACCACACACAGACACTATTATATCTATATATATATATATGTTTATATATATGTATATGTATGTAGTGTGTGTGTGTATGTGTGTGTGTGTGTGTGTGTGTGTGTGTGTGTGTGTGTGTGTGTGTGTGTGTGTGTGTGTGTGTGTGTGTGTGTGTGTGTGTTTACGCGTGCAATTGCTGTACTGTGATATTTTAACATGAAACACATTTTCATTTGTGCAAATATCACAGAAACCCCTCAGGCGGAAACATGCGTATACCTATAGTTTATTGTGAAACAAATGTTGACAGTGTCTGGCAAGATAGACAACTAGCTTGTTGTCGAAGACTTTGAATATAGACAATGTCTAGCAAGCCAGACAAACTAGCCTGTTGACTGAAGGTTTAGCATTAACCAACATCTAGCAGTACAGCCGATCATGCTTATGTAAGACTGTAAACGAGATATTTCAACAGCAAGGCCTATATGTACATACAGCTCTATTGGGTTGTTTTCAAAGATTGCTCTCCAGTGAAAGGGAAAGGTCCATTGTCTCAGTAAACATAATCTAGCCTGTGTTTATTCACGTAACTTTTCTTTCATAGCACTCACAGGTAGAAAAACATACTCGACGTCAGCTTAAGACAAGTTGAGTCAGAACCCCAGCGTGTTCTAATCCGCTCTCTATAAATGAAAATGGAAAATAACACAGGAAATAGACACAAAACAGAGAGAGGGAGAGAGAGAGAAGGAGAGGGAGAGAGAGAGAGAGAGAGAGGGAGGGAGGGAGAACGGTCAGAGAGCTGAATATCATACTTGGAGACAGAGGTGCCAAGCCTTTACCAGAAACATGTAGTGAAGGTATGTTGCTATTTGTATTTCAGTGTAGGGTTTTAGAAACAGGATCTTTAGGGCTTAAGCAAACAAGAATGATGATGAATGATTATGCTTTAAGAGAACATGCTTGATTGCAGAAACCACATTGACTTACAATGATATGTGTGGACTGCTTTTGAAAGTTATTTGCTGGTGTGTTTAGTGCGCTTCTGCTCGTCTCTCTCCTTCCTTCTTGTTGTGTGTGATTTCGATACAGAAAGGTAATTCCACATAAACATCCCCCCAATTCTAGAACGACACTCAAAAATTCTTCCCATGACACAAACATCACCAGATGAAATAATGGGACATGGCAATGACTGATGTGTCTGACAGTACAGCCATGCAGATGTGCGTTATCGCTTGTCGCTCTGTTGGACTACCAGTCGGAAGTTTCTGGGTTCAGTTCGCTTGAACATCTCCGCCTGGTGGACAAAGGGTGGAGATTTTTCCGATCTCCCAGATCAACATGTACGTAGACCTGCCGGTGCCTAAACAATCTCCACAGACGGGGAGGGGGGGGGGGGGGGGAGAGCGGTGCTCATTTTGATATATTATGTCCTGCTCTGACCGTAGGCTGTGCAGGCAAGAAATGCCATAAAACCAGTCGCTGTGGAAGGTTGTGGGTTCGAATCCTCATCAGTTCCTTCAAAATTATATCATTGTGGGTTTTTTGATGTTGCTCTAACCGGCTCTTACTCAGAGTTGGGTGTGCTGTGGGCACATTGGGAAGACTGGGACCACACAGTCGAGTCTCATCCACTTTACGGATGCGTCATGGAGGGTGTTGCTCAAATTTTCTGACCAGCACAGCAGGTGTCTGTATTACTCAGGCCTGGTTGACGCCAGGATATATTATGAGAGTAACTGTGGAGTACAGCCTTACAGCCCTGTCACGCCGTTTCAATCCTGGATGGAACTCCATAGCATCATGATTATCAACCTCATCGATATCATCGTCATCGCATTGTAAAAAAACAAACAAATAAACAAACAAAAAACAAGAAAAAACAAACAATAAAACCCCACCTGTGCTAGCTTCTGTGGCCATGAAAGTGGCGTAGAAAAATAAGATGAAAAAAAAAGGTGAGCATAAAGGTGATGATCTTTAAAAAAGTGTGATGATCTTTAAAAAAAAGAAAGAAAAAAAGAAAACAGAAAAGAAATATCGTAAAACGCCGCACAGTGTTCTTCTTTGTGGTAAAACTATGTGCTATTCAAATGAAACTCTACATGCTGTCAATACATGTATATGAAGAAACCTAGCGAACAATGGTCTTCGATGTTTACACAAGGAAAAGTGGATAGAAAGTCAATAGGTTGTAATGAAGCCACAAACTATCATGTTATACCCATACAACTGACTGACTGACAAAAATAACAGATAAAGAAAAAGATAATTACTTTTCATCACTTTCTATCAGTCAAATAGACTGAATAAACTAAATGATGCCAACAACTGTCTGTCGCTGTGTCTCTCTCTGTCTCTGTCTGTCTGTCTGTCAGTCTGTCTGTCTCTCTGTCCGTCTGTCTGTCTGTCTGTCTGCTCTCTCTCTCTCTCTCTCTCTCTCTCTCTCTCTCTGTCAGTCTGTGTCTGCCTGCATAGTATGTGTGTACGTCCGTGCTTTTGAAAATATCCAGTTTTGATTCAGTACAACTTCAAGTACAAGTTTAAACATAGACACCCAGGAAGCGCCGTATAGACAAACAGATGAAAAAAGCATCAAATTACCACAGACAGAAGTCATCGCACTGACTGATGTGTCTAGCACTACAACACTGGAGACTACCCTCCACTGACCTATACAATTATCAACGTTCATTTCGTGAAGAAGAAGAAGAAGAACGCGAAGAAGAAGAATGCGAAGAAGAAGAATGCGAAGAAGAAAAATGCGAAGAAGAAGAATGCGAAGAATGCGAAGAGAATGCGAAGAATGCGAAGAATGCGAAGAATGCGAAGAATGCGAAGAATGCAAAAGAAGGACGAATGCGAAGAATGCGAAGAAGAATGCGAAGAAGAAGAAGAGAGAAATGCGAAGAAGAAGAAGAATGCGAAGAAGAAGAAGAAGAATGCGAAGAAGAAGAAGAAGAAGAAGAAGAAGAATGAAGAAGAAGAAGAAGAAGAAGAAGAGAAGAAGAAGAAGAAGAGAAGAAGAAGAAGAAGAAAGAAGAAGAAGAAATGCGAAGAAGGCGAAGAAGAAGAAGAAGAAATGAAGAAGAAACGAAGAGAATGACGAAGAAGAAGAATGCGAAGAATGCGGAAGAATGCGAAGAATGCGAAGAAGACGAAGAAGAAGAAGAAGAAGAAGAAGAAAGAAGACGAAGAAGACGAAGAAGACGAAGAGAGAAGAAGAAGAAGACGAAGAATGCGAAGAAGAAGAATGCGAAGAAGAGAGAATGCGAAGAAGAAGAATGCGAAGAAGAAGAAGAAGAAAAATGCGAAGAAGAAGAAGAAGAAGAAGAAGAAGAAGAAGAAGAAGAAGAAGAAGAAGAAGAAGAAGAAGAAGAAGAAGAAGAAGAAGAAGAATGGAAGAAGAAGAAGAATGCGAAGAAGAAAGAAGAATGCGAAGAATGAAGAAGAATGCGAAGAATGCGAAAGAATGCGAAAGAATGCGAAGAAAGAATGCGAGAAGAAGAACGAAGAATGCGAAAGAATGCGAAGAAGAAGAAGAATGCGAAGAAGAAGAAGAAGAAGAAGAAGAAGAAGAAGAAGAAGAAAGGAAAAGAATGAGAAGAAAGAAGAAGAAGAGAAGACAAGAGAAGAAGAAGAGAAGAGAAGAAGAAGAAGAGAGAAGGAAGAAGAAGAAGAAGCGAAGAAGGAAGAAGAATGGAAGAAGAAGAAGAAGAAGCGAAGAAGCGAAGAAGCGAGAAGAAACGAAGCGAAGAGAAGAAGGAGAGAAGAGAAGAAGCGAGAAGACAGAAGAAGAAGAAGAAGAAGAAGCGAAGAAGGAGAATGCGAAGAGAGAAGAAGAAGAAGAAGAAGAAGAAGAAGAAGGAAGAAGAGAAGAAGAAGATGCGAAGAAGAAGAATGCGAAGAAGAAGAATGCGAAGAAGAAGAGAATGCGAAGAAGAAGAATGCGAAAAGAAGGAGAGAATGCGAAAGAAATGCGAAGAATGCGAAAAAGAAGAAGAAGAATGCGAAGAATGCGAAGATGCGAAGAATGCGAGAAGAAGAAGAATGCGAAGAAGAAGAAGAAGAAGAAGAAGAAGAAGAAGAAAAAAGAAGAAGAATGCGAAGAATGCAAAGAAGAATGCGAAGAATGCGAAGAATGCGAAGAATGCGAAGAATGCAAAGAAGACGAATGCGAAGAATGCGAAGAAGAATGCGAAGAATGCGAAGAAGAATGCGAAGAAGAAGAAGAGAAGAAGAAGAAGAAGAATGCGAAGAGAAGAAGAAGAATAAGAAGAAGAAGAAGAAGAAGAAGAAGAAGAGAAGAAGAGAAGAAGAAGAAGAAGAGAAGAAGAAGAAGAAGAAGAAGAAGAAGAAGAAGAAGAAAGAAGAAGAAGAAGAAGAAGAAGAAGAGAAGGCGAAGAAGAAGAGAAGAATGCGAAGAGAATGCGAAGAAGAAGATGCGAAGAATGCGAGAAGCGAAGAATGCGAAGAATGCGAAGAAGACGAAGAAGAGAAGAAGAAGAAGAAAGAAGAAGACGAAGAAGACGAGAAGACGAAGAAGACGAAGAAGAAGAAGAAGAAGACGAAGAATGCGAAGAAGAATGCGAAGAATGCGAAGAAGAAGAAGAAGAAGAAGAGAAGAAGAAGAAGAAGAAGAAGAAGAAGAAGAAGAAGAAGAAGAAGAAGAAAAATGCGAAGAAGAAGAAGAAGAAGAAGAAGAAGAAGAAGAAGAAGAGAAGAAGAAGAAGAAGAAGGAAGAAGAATGCGAAGAAGAAGAAGAATGCGAAAAAGAAGAAGAATGCGAAGAAGAAGAAGAATGCGAAAAGAAGAAGAAGAATGCGAAGAAGAAGAAGAAGAAGAAGAATGCGAAGAGAAGAAGAATGCGAAGAATGCGAAGAAGAAGAAGAAGAAGAAGAAGAAGAAGAAGAAGAAAAAGAAGAAGAATGCGATGAAGAAGAATGCGAAGAAGAATGCGAAGAAGAATGCCAAAGAAGTAGAAGAAGAAGAATGCGAAGAATGCGAAGAAGAATGCGAAGAAGAAGAAGAATGCGAAGAAGAATTCGAAGAAGAAGAAGAATGCGAAGAAGAAGAAGAAAGAAGAAGAAGAGGAAGAATGCGAAGAAGAATGCGAAGAAGAATGCGAAGAAGAAGAAGAATGCGAATGCGAAGAAGAATGCGAAAAAGAAGAAGAATGCGATGAAGAAGAAGAATGCAAAGAAGAAGAATGCGAAGAAGAAGAATGCGAAGAAGAATGCGAAGGAGAAGAATGCGAAGAAGAAGAAGAAGAAGAAGAAGAAACAGAAGAAGAAGAAGAATGCGAAGAATGCGAAGAAGAAGAAGAATGCGAAGAAGAAGAATGCGAAGAAGAATGCGAAGAAGAAGAAGAATGCGAAGAAGAAGAAGAATGCGAAGAAGAAGAAGAAGAAGAAGAAGAAGAAGAAGAAGAGAAGAAGAAGAAGAAGAAGAAGAAGAAGAAGAAGAAGAAGAAGAAGAAGAAGAAGAAGAAGAAGAAGAAGAAGAAAGAAGAAGAAGAAGAAGAAGAAGAAGAAGAAGAAGAAGAAGAAGAATGCGAAGAAGGAGAAGAATGCGAAGAAGAAGAAGAAGAAGAGGAAGAAAAGAATGCGAAGAATGCGAAGACGAAGAAGAATGCGAAGACGAAGAAGAATGCGAAGAAGAAGAAGAATGCGAAGAAGAAGAATGCGAAGACGAAGAAGAATGCGAAGACGAAGAAGAATGCGAAAGAAGAAGAAGGATGCGAAGAAGAAGAATGCGAAAGAAGAAGAATGCGAAGAAGAATGCGAAGGAGAAGAATGCGAAGAAGAAGAAGAAGAAGAAGAAGAAGAAGAAGAAGAAGAAGAAGAAGAAGAAGAAGAAGAAGAAGAAGAAGAAGAAGAAGAAGAAGAAGAAGAAGAAGAAGAAGAAGAAGAAGAAGAAGAAGAAGAAGAAGAATGCGAAGAAGAAAGAAGAAGAAGAAGAAGAAGAAGAAGAATGCGAAGAAGAAGAAGAAGAAGAAGAAGAATGCGAAGAAGAAGAAGAAGAAGAAGAAGAAGAAGAAGAAGAGGAAGAATGCGAAGAAGAGAAGAATGCGAAGAAGAAGAATGCGAAGAAGAAGAATGCGAAGAAGAAGAAGAATGCGAAGAAGAAGAATGCGAAGAAGAAGAAGATGAAGAAAAAGAAGAAGAAGAAGAAGAAGAAGAAATAACAAAAAAAGAGAAGAAGAACAAGAAGATGAAGAGAAAGGAGAAGAAGAAATATTTAGAATTTGATTTTAACATCATCTAACTCGATGCACAGCAAAATATAAGATTAAATTGAATGTGCACCAAAAGTCATCATCATCATCATGTGCCCTGCCGCATGGTGTTGGCGATCATGGCCCTCCATATGTATCAATCCCTTGTTGCTGCAAGCACATCTTCCACCCTCTCTGTTCTCAGCCATCCTGCAAGTCAGTCCAAAATTTTCTTCCTGGGTCTACCTGGTGCTCTCCTTCTCTCCAGTTTTCCTGTTGTGACCAGGTGCTCTAATTCCCCTTTCCTCATAAAACGGCCTACAAATGTTGCCTGTCTTTTCATAATCTTTCTTATCAATGATCTTCTTGTGTCTTCCTCCATCAAGACTGTCTCGTTTGTTTTCTTTGCTGTCCATGGAACTCTCAACATTCTTCTTAGAAACCACACCTCAATCTTGTTCTGGCTATGTTTGTTGACTGTCCACGCCTCACAAGCGTATAACATTATCGGTTCTATATAACATTCAAAAACTCTTTTCCTGATGTTAGTTGATAGGCATTTGTTGGTAAGAATGCTTTCCGTCTTCTTGAGTGATGTTTTGGCTTGGCCGATTCTGCTGGCTATTTCTGATGTGCATCTGCCGTCTGGTGAAATGATCGTTCTCAGATATTTAAACTTATCAACCTGTCTCAAGGTTGTGCCGTTTGCTGTTATTTTGCATGAGGGAATTTCGTGGGTTTTTTTTATATATTTTTTTTTTTACTGATTACCATACCTAATGTGTGTGTCCAGATGATAATTCTACAGCAATTGAAAATACGAAAGAAGCACACTATGACACTATGACATTTCAACAACAGATAATACGCTTTCCTTTGTACATACATCATTTTACATTGATGTTGTTGTCGTTTTGTTTGCCGTTTACAGGTTCAGGCCACATCTGGCTGTCAGTGAGTGAACACCATTCTGGTGTGGTGTAGATGATGTGTATACATTTGTAATGTACTGCATGGTGCCATGGTCGTCAGAAGGTGGCCGTGATACAAAGGTATATGTTTAAATCGACAGGTTTGCTGTCTTTCAGTAACAAGTTGCAGTTTTATAGACTTTTATTCTTTTTTTATATCCTTTAAAAGAAATTGTCTATTTCATATCGATTGGAGATGTTTGCGTCTGTGGTGTGTGTGTGTGTGTGTGTGTGTGTGTGTGTGTGTGTGTGTGTGTGTGTGTGTGTGTGTGTGTGTGTGTGTGCGTGCGTGTGTGTGTGTGTGTGTGTGTGTGTGTTTGTGTGTGTGTGTTTGTGTGTGTGTGTTTGGTGTGTTTGTGTGCCTGTAAGTGGGTTTGTGACAAAAATGTTGGACAGGAGTTTCTCAGCTCTTTATGGATGGATCTTTATCAAATTTAGGTCAAAGATATGGACCATTCAGCAGGATAGGATACTTTTGCATGTTAAGGCATCAAGGTCAAGGTCACACAAACCTAAACAGGAATCTAAATCCAGGACTTTTCGAGGAAGGAGTGTGAACGGTACTTTTTATAAAAAAAAAACTTTTGACAATATTTGAAACCTGTTTTTGCAGTTATAACAGTCTACTATCGACCTTGATGCATTTCAAGTTATATTTATGAAACGTTTTCAAGGTCATAGTTACAAATATCCCAGACCTACATCTTCATGACCACATCGCCGGAACAAAATTTTTTGTTTTCTATATTTCATGTACTTTTCTTTTTCAATACGCGCCTGTTGAAGGTAACTGTTTGGTCACAGCGGTGAAGAGAGTAACACCACAGTACAACAGAATTGTAATATGAGAATCTTCTACTTTTAACACAAGCTGTACATTTAAGACGCTGATAAATACGTATTGAAGAGAAAAGTCAGGTATCATGGTTCCATACAATGTTATACGGTCGTGAGGCGTGGACATTTAACAAGCAAAGCCAGAACAAGATTGAGGCAACCGAGATGTGGTTTCTAAGAAGAATGTTGAGAGTTCCATGGACAGCAAAGAAAACAAACGAGACCGTCTTGATGGAGGCAGACACAAGATCATTGATAAGGAAGATTAGGAAAAGACAGGCAACATTTATAGGCCATTTTATGAGGAAAGGGGAATTAGAGCACCTGGTCACAACAGGAAAGTTGGAGGGAAAGAGAGCACTAGGTAGACCCAGGGAAAAACATTGAACGGACTTGCAGAGTGGCTGAAGACAGAGAGGGTGGAGGATGTGCTTGCAGCAACAAGGGATAGATACATACTGAGGGCCATGATCGCCAACGCCATGTGGCAAGGCACTTAATGATGATGATGATGATACAACTTTCATTCTTACAAATAAAAGCAGTTCCCAAATTGTAATGGATTCATTCCATGCTCAAAGAAAAAAATAATCATTTTCTTTGCTGTGGATCTATGTTCCTAAAGACAGAGCCCATCCGTACGTGATGTAAGGAATGATAACTCTTGTATGTAAACATGGCGGCTATCTTGTGTCATTGCTTGGAAAGGAGACAACGATTCACAAAGTGATGATGTTTTCAGGATTCATTGCTCCGTTTCAAATGGTGTAAGATCTCACATTTTTTATGAAAAGTTTACTTTTAGGCAACAATACATTTGATGATCTCATTTCAAGAAACAGGCTGTTTGTCTGTCCCTTGCCACAGGTAGATCTTGGCATATTTCTGAAGTGCAGGTAAGCGTAGATCTAGTTCTGTTTACTCTTTTGACTCTATTGATGCTTGATTGAAATTTTGTCACCACTGATAGGATATATATATATATATATATATATATAAATTACATGCTACACAAAGATTTATTTTGTGCCTTTTATTACTGCAACTACAAAGATAAAATTATGCAGTTCTAGATGTTTTAGTTTCTCGTTTGTACGGCGATTCACGATGAAAATTGCTTGTGTTAGAAATGGATATTTCTTTTGTTTTCGTATTTTTGCATAAAAATAGACATAACAGAATGGCTTGCCCTTTTGTCTTTTTGTTTATCTTTCTGCTTGAATCATCTTGGGTGTCAGCGGGAAATAAATGGAAAGGTCAGCAGAGAACCAAAAAATCTTCAGAAGAGAACTGCTGTGTGACTCCCCCCCCCCCCCCCCCACCTACCTGTTATCCATATTGTCCATTAAATTCGTATTACATTTAACCATGCATTTGTCTGAGTAGTTCTTTGCTAGGTGTTGTTTTGTTGGTACGTTTGTTTGTTTGTTTGTTGGTTGATTGGTTGGTTGGTTTGTTCATTTGTTTATTTGTTTGTTTTGCTAATAAAAGTTATTGTCTTGACATTTATATTTCTCTCTCGTATTACCTCTTTCGGTCACGCTTTTGTTTTGTTTTGTTTTTGTTATTGTATTTCACACTAAAATGGATTTTCGTTATAAACAGTGCATTGTCCGACATATAAGTGACATTATACGACATTTAAAACCCCCCAGACATTTAGCACTGTTTTATAATAGTTATTTGCAAGACGGGAAGAGAGGAGAAAACATGAGTGAGTGAGAGAGGGAGAGAGAGGGAGAGAGAGAGAGGGAGAGAGAGAGAGAGATGGGGGAGGGGAGAGCAGAACGTTTTAATGCACGTCGGCCTTAGGTCAGAATATATATCTACACACACACACACATAAATACATTATACATACATACATACATATATATAAATTTTATATAATATGTATATATATATACATACATATACATACATAATATATGCATATCATATATATATATATATATATATATATATTACTGCAGAGTGGGGTTATATTGATATATCTAACTATATCTATGACGAACGGACACATCAAACAATGAATATAGATCACTTCACTAAACAACATGGAAACATGATTCGTATGAAATGGATCAAATGATATCGTCTATAATCTTGAAACGTTGCAACAACTTGTAGCTGATAAACATTTTAACAATGTGTATTGTGAGACAGTCTACGGCTGACACATAACCATTACAAAATGTCAGGAATTTCTCAAACTCATTTCCTTTTTTCCCAATTCAAATGATGATTTTGCTTTGTGTATTAATGACATGGGCAATAAAACTGGATATATTGTATTTATGCTGATGCTTTAAACACGATGTGTGCCGGTAGCCCTACTGATTCGTTCAGGAATATTTCAAGATCTAAGACCTTCGTATAATAGACATTCAAACAGGAAATGTGTTCGTTTTCAATCTGTGTTTTGCAAAACAAACATGATATTTTCATCTAAATCATCATAACTACGCAAATTGTTATAATGAGGAGTACATTAAATCTTGTCTGATTAATAGCAAATGTAAGACAATATATGTCCATACCTAAAACATATTTGTTCTGTTTCAAAAAATAGTTTTCATGATCTGTACAGATGTAGCTGTCATATCTGTGATTGTGCCTGATCATTCTTGAAAAAATAAATCCTCCCGGTCTTTGTTTTGAAATATTTCAGAACTTTGTAAATCTACACCTGGACACGGCCAGACAGTATTGAATAAAGTCGCACACAATAATTCTCATATTTCACATGTCAAAATATTCCTTTCCCGTCGGATGTATTTACATCAGATGTATTTCATAAGCTTTGCACTGCATTTTTCCCTCATTCATTTGTAACAGCTGGAGCCAGTATCGAACGCATGTAACGCAGGTATTTTGTACAGCGGGTATTTTCCTAAGTTGCCGTATATCATCTCATTAGGAGTCCTGACATGTAAACCCAAGTACCTTTACGCGCCATCATATGTACTTTTTTATATGATCAAGTCTCTGAAGTCTCTATATCTGAGATGAATATAACAATATGGATTGTTTCCTAGCGTGTAAAGATTAAAAGGAAGTATTCATCCGTATTTCCTTATATTTCTGAAATCCTTTATTTAACTGTACAGTTGTTTTCTTCGGTTTACTTTCAAGTCCCGGTAACAATGAGAGAGAGAGAGAGAGAGAGAGAGAGAGAGAGAGAGAGAGACAGACAGACAGACAGAGACAGAGACAGAGACAAAGACAGAGACAGAGACAGACAGACAAACAGACAGACAGACAGACAAACAGACAGACAGACAGACAGACAGAGCATGGATTCATTTTGTTTTTGTTCGCGGGCGGCATCTCCAACGTGCTCGAGAATTTACGAGCGAGTATTGCTGTGTATGGCTGTTTGTTTTTTACCCATCTTAAGAGTAACATACTGTGTTTCATGTCTGTGCATCTCGAAGTTATCTGTATCCATAAGACACCAGACACTGATATAGCTTATGGAGTTGTAATGTGTGTATTGGATATGCACATACGTGTACACACGTAGGGGGTTCAGGGACTGGCAGATCTGTACATATACTGACCTGGAGATGGAGAAAATCTTCATCTTTTACCCATTATTTGGTGCCCAAGCAGGTTAGAACTCAGATTTTTCCATGAGAAGTCCAGTGTCTGTGCTATGGACTGTGACAACCGTCAACGTGAGTTAATAGAAACAGCAACTGGCACATGGTGGCTTTAAGTGACGGTAGATGGAAACAGCCATCAGCTTGACATTGACGTCCAATCCACTTTCTCTCTGGGGTCGATCCACCGAGACATCTTCGTCCGGTAAGTAAAGGTCGGGTGGAGACTGATGCAGTTTCCTGGGTCAACTAGTGACTAAACCCCTTCGTGTGTATACGCATACAGAATACCAAATCATTATAAAGGTTAAAGATCCTGTAAGTCATTTGTAGGGCATGTTTATGAAAACATGAACACATCCAGCATGCACGTCCACCAAAGATGCAGACTGTGCAACGACATGGTGGAATCTGGTCAGCTTACCTAAGTTTGAGTTTTCGTGCTCCATTAAGATGTCTATTTATTTGTGATGTGCAGTGCGTCTATACGAGTTGGGAGAGAAATGCTATGCAAGAACGATTTCTTATCGTCGTAGTCGTCATCATCATTATCATCATCATATCATCATCATCATCTATCATCATTCATCATCATCATCATCATCATCATCATATCATCATCATCATCATCTCATCATCATCATTTGTATTCTTCAGCCCTTTACCTTGCCACTTTGGTCACAACCCTACCCACAGTCTTACCGCCCACAACAATCATTTCATTGTACAGTCTGTTGTAAGGTTCTAAATGTATCAGTTATTCTGTACATCGTTACATCTTTTTAGGAATAAATGTAGGTAGAGTACGTCAGAAGCTTTTCAAGTGTATCATGGTCAGTCATATAATTACACATACGCTCCATGGACGCCAGACATCAGATATCTGGAAGACTGTTTAACTCTGTGTGCAGTACCAATCAAAATGACAAAGTGGTTTGTGCAATATACTACTGACTGGGAGTCCTGTGTTTGAATTACCATGAGTTGTACAGATAGCTGTGTGATTTGTCAGAACCGACCGGCTCTTGCCCCGAGCTGAGCATGCTACTGGCTCCTTGGGATGTATAGGGACCACAGAGTTGATTGATTATCTATCCTGCAGAGACTGTTCCTCAAATTTCCTAACCAACACTCAAGATGTCTGTGTCTCTCGGGCCTGGCTGACGCCGGGATGGTATGTGAAATGGAACGTGGAGGGAAGCCTCATTCCGTATGACAATCTAAAATGTAACTTCATGGCATCATTTCTGTGTGAGGTCATAACATAATGAAAACGTCGCAGGATTCTACGGTCCTTTATGCTACAATCACTTGGTGACCTCAGTTTCGGATTCCTCAGCCTGAGTCAAGTCCATGTGTGAGTTTTCACGTCGGTTGTCCGTGGGGACGGTCGTTGAAGGGATGTGGTGGTGGTCTCCAACATGTTGGACTCACTTCTTCCGTCTGGCTTGGCAACTTAGTGATTACTGTTGCTAGTAAGGATTTATTAGACAGTGTTCTTAGAATGAGTCCGAAAGAAATAGCGACTGGAAGTAGTAGCAGGAATTAAAAACGAACAAAAGAATAGAGTAAGATGTGTACCTGTGTGTAAGAAACAGAGAGAGAGAGAGAGAGAGAGAGAGAGAGAGAGGAGAGAGAGAGAGAGAGAGAGAGAGAGAGAGAGAGAGATGTGCACAGTATAGGCACCAGCGAAGTTAAAATCAGGAAACACGGAGTATGTCTTTTACCGCACAATAACATGAACCCATCTGAAGGTGGTCACACCACACAGGACAACAAAACATCTGATCTTATCTTGGGGACTAGAACTGAACTCAATAAGCACTCCACTGACATCGGCCAGCAGTTGACTGGCACACTTCTTCAGCCTGCGCTAAAACCCCATACGGCGGTGAGGTCTTGAAATGCGGAGGTGATTGCGGTGCCTATGAAACACTACGCTGATACCACCAGAATGATTAAAGCATTATTAAGATGGACAGTAAACAGGGACAGGTTGTATGTGGCAGGCTTTGATTTAATTCCAGACAAGAGATCTTTAGTCGTTGTCCTATCATAAAAAACTAAAGGAAAAACAAAAGCTAGGCGGTCAGCGTGAAAAACAAACAAACAAACAAACAAACAAACAAACAAACAAATACAAACAAAAAGCAATAAAAAAAATAAACTGATGCCCGAAAGCACTGAGGTGATCAATGTGTGTGTCTGAACCCTTGGCGGACTTCATGGAGTCAGCTCTGGTCGATTTTCCCGGGAATTGTGATGTTAATAATGCCCCTCTGATCAAACTCCGGCTGGATATTATGATTTGTTTGGATTTGGATTTGATCTCTCGGATTAATGAAGATCTGAGAATAAAGATTTTCGCAGGGAGTGGTAAAATACAGTCTGTGTTATAGCAGGGGTTTGAGACTGACCTACTTTGATCTTGTAACAACACTGGCAAGAACAACGGAAGGAACAGCACCTCAGAACCTTATTGCATTGGACAGATTCTGCCATCAATGAAATGGAAATGATTAAAAACAAAAACAAAAACAACTTCCCATTTTTTTTCGAGTACGTGTATGCATCGTTCGTTCTTTGATTTAACGTCATTTCACTATGAGTGATATTTGACGGGGGAAAAATGGAGGATGAGAGTTGGGCGGGTTGGATTGGGGTCAGAAGGGAGACAGAGTAAGAGACATAAGTAGGTGGTAAAATAGAAAAATGGAATAAAATCTTAACACTAACAATTAACACTAACAATTAACATCAACAATGTGAAGGGAATATTTTAACGTTAAAGTATAAACATCATAAACTTAAAGCAATGAATTAACAGGACTGTGAACCAATGATTCTGAAATTTTAACTGACAAAGATTGATCTGAAGTTATTTCTTAAAATGAGCTTCACAATAGTTTTCTTGTGTAAACGTTTTTGGTATGCATATATGTGGCCAGATGTGCATGTGGTATGTTGCTGCATAGCTTACATATTCCGTCTGTAGTGGGTGTGCATGCTGGGTGTTTTCATGTTTCCATAGCAACAGACATTGAAATGACTGATAGGATTGTTAACGTGCACAGATGATGTTTTGCCTGCAACATACACGAATGGGGTTTAGGCACTAACAGGTCTGCACACATGTTGACCTGTGAGATGGGAAAAATCCCCTCTTCCAGTTAGCCACCAGAAGGGAGGTACCCGGACAGGATCGAACCTAGACCTTCTAACTGGAAGTCTGACGTCTTACCCACTTGTCTATCACACCCATCGAAATACAAATGCATATAACTAGGATCATACATTTTACACAATTTATGTTGTCTCTATCAGTCTCTTATCAGGCCAGCATCCATGTCTATATCAGGCCAGTATCCATGTCTATATCAGGCCAGTATCCATGTCTATATCAGGCCAGTATCCATGTCTATATCAGGCCAGTATCCATGTCTATATCAGGCCAGTATCCATGTCTATATCAGGCCAGTATCCATGTCTATATCAGGCCAGTATCCATGTCTGTTAAAGAAACATTATAGTGGACAGAAAAGACCAAACATTACAGTGACCTGATAGCTAAACATGGACTCCTCCGGAAGGCAGCCTTATTGTATTGTTATAGTTTGTTTTGTTTCAGATCTCAATGTGTACAAGGAGACGTGTAATGGGTTTCAATTCATCCAGTCACAAAAATACCCAAATCACACAAAACTTCAATTAAGGAATTTTTGTGAACTCCAAGCTTCGATTCAAGAAATCATGTAACTCTCAGATGGATAACAACACTCTCCCAGTTCACATTCACTAGACACGTTTCTGATGCAATGTTTAGTATGGCTGGTGCACCCTATTTTCCCCACAAACAATGAACGTATTGTTGTGACATGAAGACAACCTGATCATGAAGGAATGCCCTGGGCATTTTGTCTCACTCCAGCTGAAACCAGCTTGGCAGCCGTGAGAGTGTTGGATGGAGGAGGGCTGTTGTATATAACTTTGCTCTGGGCTGTTTGTAGATCACTGCATCATGTTGAATCCACGTGATAAAGAAAGGCTTTTAATACATCATGGATGTTTGTCCTGTAGCAATGTAATCCTAGAAGATGACGTCACCCTTTCCCCGCCTTTTTTATTCTGGCTTTCCAACACATCTCCAAACAGAGGTGACAGTGACACATGACAGGTGGCCATGAAGGATGACAGTGACACATGACAGATGGCCATGAAGGGTGACAGTGACACATGACAGGTGGCCATGAAGGATGACAGTGACACATGACAGGTGGCCATGAAGGGTGACAGTGACACATGACAGGTGGCCATGAAGGGTGACAGTGACACATGACAGGTGGCCATGAAGGGTGACAGTGACACATGACAGGTGGCCATGAAGGGTGACAGTGACACATGACAGGTGGCCATGAAGGGTGACAGTGACACATGACAGGTGGCCATGTAGGGTGACAGTGACACATGACAGGTGGCCATGAAGGGTGACAGTGACACATGACAGGTGGCCATGAAGGGTGACAGTGACACATGACAGGTGGCCATGAAGGGTGACAGTGACACATGACAGGTGGCCATGAAGGGTGACAGTGACACATGACAGGTGGCCATGAAGGGTGACAGTGACACATGACAGGTGGCCATGAAGGGTGACAGTGACACATGACAGGTGGCCATGAAGGGTGACAGAATCATGGACTGTTTTTCACAATGTTATGATGATGAGAATGGGGATGATAGTGATGATTCCGTACAATTCCATCTCAGATTCAGAGAGCATGAACAGACCTGTACTCCATACTTACAACATTCATAATATATTCTAGCGTCAATCAGGCCCGATGGATACAGACACCCACAAGCTTGGTCTAAAAAATTAAACAAAAGTCTAAACAACGCATCCATAAGATGGACGAGACACGTCAATAGTGTCCCAGTCTTCTCAATGAGCCCACAGCACGATCAGCTCCTGTTGGGAAATGATTGGGGCAAACAGACCCCATAGTAATTTCCTCTGTGACGGGTTTAAATCCAAGATCTCCCAGTCAGTGGTACGTTGTGCTGACTAACTCGCCACGATTAAACAAAACACATATTACTGTCACATACAGATTAGGTGTCACATACAGATTATGGGGCGCTACATCTCACACTTATTCATTTTTCCCCAATACAAACAATTCATTATTCAAAGACTTTGGCTAAGGTCTCACTGGACCTGTCTTACAGGTAGTTCACGCTATCCCTCACTTATAACAAAGGTATTCAGGAAATGAAGAACATAAATTGAAATTAAACAAGAAAAAGTGCATAGTTAAAATAAAAAAAACCCCAGATGAAATCAGGCTGGCATATGAGTCAGTGTTCGGTGGAGGATGGCTTTTGTATACAACACAGCTCGCAGCTATTGTCAGATCAGCTCACTATGACAACACTCACCGTTATGACACAAGACATATCATCAACTCTCTGTCCAATCACAATATGACTCAACACATTTCTGAACCAACCCATCAAAAAGGTCACATTCTTGACTGGATCATTTCTCGTGATCACCACAATTCCGCTACTGACAACTGCTTAGTTCTTTCTACCCGTCTAACTTCAGCCCTTCCATCTGACCACTCTGCAATTCTCTGTTCTCTCGACATTTCTCCTCCTTCCCGTACCATGCGCACAGTGACTCGACGCAATCTCAAATCTATCGACCTCCACATTTTCATCTGATGCCTCCCGTCTCCTTTCTGAAAAGTCACATAACCTTGCCGATGAATTCTATACTACTCTCCACCATCTTCTGGACACTCATGCTCCATCCACAACCCGTCTTTTACCTGACCGCCCCCCTACCCCCTGGCTCACTCATGAGATTGCCTGTGCAAAACGTGCCCGCCGCAGAGCAGAGCGCCGTTGGCGCAAATCCAAACTCACTGTACATAGGCAACTTTTCCAAGCCTCTAAAACAAAAGTATCCACCCTCATTGCATCAGCAAAAACAAGCTATTTCCAAACCAAAATCCTGAATGCCTCTTCTTCAAAAGAACTCTTTACAACCATGAATCATCTCCTTGGCACACGAAAAGATTTACCTCTCCCAACAAAACATACAAATGAAGAACTCCCATCTGTATTCTCCAAGTATTTCACCACCAAAATGCAAACTCTTCGTGACAGGCTTGACAGGACACCCTGTCAACCATGCCCACCTGACCCTTCCTTCTCTGGCACACCTCTTACTACTTTTACCCCAGTCTCACAAGAAGAAATTTTCAACACAATCAGATCCATGTCGTTCAAAACCTGCGAACTGGATCCTCTTCCAGGTTCTCTCTACTCCGACTGTCTCCCTTACTCTCCTCCCATTCATCACTGACATCATCAACACTTCTCTTCAAACTGGAACTGTCCCAGATTCTTTCAAGTCTGCTATTGTTCACCCTCTCCTCAAGAAACACAATTTAGACCCAAATGAACTGAAAAATTACCGGCCTATCTCTAATCTCTCTTTCTTGTCAAAACTCCTTGAAAAAGTCGTCCTCAACCAGCTGAACTCTCACCTGTCTGCCAACAATCTCCTCAATCCTTTCCAGTCAGCCTACCGCTAGTGCCATAGCACTGAAACTACCCTACTACACATTCTCAACAATCTCCTCCTTGCAACTGATACTGGCAAAGTCTCTCTCCTCACACTCCTTGATCTGTCTGCAGCCTTTGATACCATTGATCGTGGTATTTTCCTTTCTAGACTTCATCATACTTTTGGCATCTCTGACATTGCTCTGTCTTGGTTCACTTCATACCTATCAAACAGAAAACAAACTGTTCTCATCAATGGCACTTACTCTCAACCTGCATACCTGACCTGTGGTGTTCCACAAGGATCTGTCCTTGGCCCTGTTCTTTTCACTCTTTACACCTCCCCCCTGTCCACCATCATCAACTCCCACTCTATAAAACACCACTTCTATGCTGATGACACCCAACTTCAAGACAGTGACTCACCTGATAATATACAGCACCTGTTGACTCGCACCACTGAGTGTTACTCGGACATTAAGAACTGGATGACGTTCAACAAACTTCAGCTTAATGACGACAAGACAGAAGCTATCCTCATTGGCACCCGTCAGAAACTTTCTCAGCTGCCTCCTCTTTCTCTCCCATTATGTAACACATCAGTCCCAATTTCTGATTCAGCTAAAAACCTTGGTGTCTGCATTGACTCTACCCTCTCCATAAACAACTTTGTTTCTCAAACTGCCAGATCTTGCTACTATCATCTCCATCGTATAAGGCTGATCAGGAAGTATCTCTCTGTCGAAACAACTGCAAAACTCGTTCTCTCCTTCATAATGTCTCGCATTGACTATTGCAATTCACTCCTGTCTGGTCTTCCTGCCTCCACCATTCACATCCTACAGCGCATTCAAAACAATGCTGTACGCCTTGTACTCAAAAAGAAAAAAGCTGACCACATATCTCCTCTCCTGGCACAACTTCACTGGCTCCCTGTATCAAAGCGCATACAGTACAAACTAGACACCATGTGCTACAAAAGCCTCAATAACGCAGCCCCCGATCCTCTGACTTTTCGCTTTCCACGCACTAAGCTCAATACCTATGGTCCACGAGCCTTCTCTGTTTCTGGTCCACTCTCCTGGAACAAACTTCCTCTCTCAGTCCGTCAGCAACCTACTTTTGTCTCCTTCAAGTCCGCTCTCAAAACTCACCTTTTCTCCTCCGCATAAAATCCTAACCTCACTCAACCCCCCCCCCCCCCCCTCTACAGCCTGTCTCCGCTCGGAGGGGAATCACATGGTTATAATATATAATTGTATATGCTATGCTCTCTATAATTTTCCATTGCTTTTATTCTTGCTTTTATTGCTTTTATTCTTTCTCCCCAATTCCAGCCATGCGTGTGTGTGTGTGTGTGTGTGTGTGTGTGTGTGTGTGTGTGTGTGCGTGCGTGTGTGTGCGTGCGTGCGTGCGTGCGTGTGTGTCTGCTTCAGCGCTTAGATTTGATTTTATCAAGATTTTACGCTATATAAATATTGTAATTATTATTAATTATTATTATTATTATCATGTTGAATCCAAGCAATGTAGAAAAGCTTTTAATACGTAACACTTGTGTGCCATGTAGCGCTGTAATCGTAGAAGATGGCGTTAAACCCATTTAGTATGAGGTCGCATGTATATCATGGTTATGTCGTGTACCACAGATGTCCTGTATTGTGTACTGATGCCACTTGAAATTATCAGAAACCCCCACTCACTGTATGTCTTGTCTTGTGTATTGATGCCACTTGAGTGCATCAGAAAACCTCACTTACTATATGCCTTGCACTGTGTATGAAAGCATCAGAAAAACCCACTCACTGTATGTCTTGTATTGTGGATTGATGCCACATGGAAGCATCAGAAACCCCACTCACCATGTCTTGTATTGTGGATTGATGCCATCTGAGAGCATCAGAACACCTACTCACATAGTTAAGTCCCTGTCAGCCCTGTGTGGTGTCAATTTTTCAGGCTGTCTTGCCGGCTGCCTGGCTTTGTTGATAGCTTTGTGGTTTTCGAGCTCTGATACTTAATTTTTACTATCAACCTGCAACATATTGTCTGGCCTGTTGGCTGCCAGTTCAGTCTGGTGGTGCTACCTTACTTTTCATAGTTCCCAATCCAGACCTGCTCACTTCTATTGGTTTCATGTTTTCAAATTTGATGAAAAGTACTACGAGAATTCTCTCTCTTTCTTTCTCTCTCTCTCTCTCTCTCTCTCTCTCTCTCTCTCTCTCTCTCTCTCTCTCTCTCTCTCTCTCAATAGTTCGCCCGTACCGTTCTCTCATTCTCTGTCTGTCTGTCTGTCTGTCTGTCTGTCGTGTCTGTCTCTTTCTCTCTCCCTCTCTCTCACTCTCTCTCACACACACACACAAACACACACACACATACACACATACAAACACAAACACACACACAGACACACACACACACAAACACACAACAGAAAACACACACACAGACACACACACACATACAAACACACACACAGACACACACACACACACAAAAACACCAACACACAAACAGACACACAACACACAAACATACACACACAAACACACACACAACACACACACCAACACACACACCAACAACACACAACACCAACACACACACACACACACACACACACAAACACACCACCACACAACACACACACACCACACACAAACACACACACCACACACACCACAACACACACACACACACAACACACACACACACACAACACACACACCACACACACTCGCACAACACACACGACACACACACATACCCCACACACAACACACACACACACACACACACACACACACACACAACACACTCGCACACACACACAGACACAACACATACACACACACATACACACAATACAAACACACACATTGCACCACAGATACACACATCCCAAGTACCTACACACACACACTAATACAAATCACATCACATGTGCTTTAATGGAATCGTACAACATTGATGTCGCTCTAATGTTCGTAATCATCCCAATCCTAAAAAGTTATGTACATCATCCTGATGTCGCTTAATGTTGATGTACAATCATCCTGAATGTCGCTCTAATGTTGCGTAAATCATCCTGATGTCGCTCTAATGTTGAGTAAATCATCCTCATGTCGCTCTAATGTTGACGTAATCATCCATGATGTCGCTCTATGTTGATGTACATCATCCTGATGTCGCTCTAATGTTGATGTACATCATCCTCATGTCGCTCTAATGTTGATGTAAATCATCCTGATGTCGCTCTAATGTTGATATACATCATCCTGATGTCGCTCTAATGTTGATGTACAATCATCCTCATGTCGCTCTAATGTTGACGTAAATCATCCTGATGTCGCTTTCATGTTGATACAAATCATCCTGATGTCGCTCTAATGTTGATGTACATCATCCTGATGTCGCTCTAATGTTGATGTACAATATCCTGATGTCGCTCTCATGTTGATGTACATCATCCTGATGTCGCTCTCATGTTGGTGTACATCATCCTGATGTCGCTCTAATGTTGATGTAAATCATCCTGATGTTGCTCTAATGATGATGTAAATCATCCTGATGTCGCTCTAATGATGATGTACATCATCCTGATGTCGCTTTCATGTTGATGTACATCATCCTGATGTCGCTATCATGTTAATGTACATCATCCTGATGTCGCTCTAATGTTGATGTCCATCATCCTGATGTCGCTCTAATGTTGATGTACATCATCCTGATGTCGCTCTAATGTTGATGTAAATCATCCTCATGTCGCTCTAATGTTAATGTACATCATCCTGATGTCGCTTTAATGTTGATGTACATCATCCTGATGTCGCTCTAATGTTGATGTACATCATCCTGATGTCGCTATCTTGTTAATGTAAATCATCCTGATGTCGCTCTAATGTTGATGTACATAATCCTAATGTCGCTCTCATGTTGATGTACATCATCCTGATGTCGCTCTAATGTTGATGTAAATCATCCTGATGTCGCTCTAATGTTGATGTACATCATCCTGATGTCGCTCTAATGCTGATGTACATCATCATGATGTCGCTCTAATGTTGATGTACATCATCCTGATGTCGCTCTCATGTTGATGTAAATCATCCTGATGTCGCTCTAATGTTGATGTACATAATCCTAATGTCGCTCTCATGTTGATGTAAATCATCCTGATGTCGCTCTAATGTTGATGTAAATCATCCTGATGTCGCTCTAATGTTGATGTAAATCATCCTGATGTCGCTCTCATGTTGATGTACATCGTCCTGATGTCGCTCTAATGTTGATGTAAATCATCCTGATGTCACTCTAATGTTGATGTAAATCATCCTGATGTCGCTCTAATGTTCATGTACATTGTCCTGATGTCGCTCTAATGTTGATGTAAATCATCCTGATGTCGCTCTAATGTTGATGTACATCATCCTGATGTCGCTCTAATGTTGATGTACATCATCCTGATGTTGCTCTAATGTTGATGTAAATCATCCTCATGTCGCTCTAATGTTGATGTAAATCATCCTGATGTCGCTCTAATGTTGATGTACATCATCCTGATGTCGCTCTAATGTTGATGTACATCGTCCTGATGTCGCTATCATGTTGATGTAAATCATCCTGATGTCGCTCTAATGTTGATGTACATCGTCCTGATGTCGCTCTAATGTTGATGTACATCATCCTGATGTCGCTCTAATGTTGATGT
>JAPXFY010000016.1:35364965-35374965 GCA_030674185.1 Monoplex corrugatus | reverse complement strand
GGCGGTGGTTTTTGTTCCCTGCCGCTTTTTTCCGAGGATGGAAGCAGCTCCGATGATGAAAGGCCAGAAGTCAACGCGCGTCCTTTTTGGACTTAGAAATTGACATTAAGTTGTCACAAAATATCACAATGCAGACGCACCTGCATTCTTGTGTATCTTTTGAGCCAAAACGTTTACCAGCAGTCTTCTACGACCTTTGAACATAAGACTTTATATTTAAAAAATAAAAATAAATAAAAGAAAGCCAAAATGGATAAGCCATACAAACTGCTTCCATTTTCTTTACATGCGAGGATGAACAGTGACTAATCTAAAATAGATCAAAAGAAAATGATTGCCAAAGATGGCATTGCCAAGGCACAGCCCCAAAAGAGGGAAAGCGGAGTTTTCTCTCTTGCATTGGTACAGACAAAGGGAAAACCAAGCAAATAAAACAGACGTTTTCCTTGATAGAATAAATGGTCTGATCTAAAATACAAAACGAAATAGACCGATTTCAGGAACACAAACAATAAATAATGAATACGTAAATAGATAGATAAAAGAGATCAAACAAAGAAGAAAACATTTTAAAAAAGAAAAAAAAATCCAAAGAATTCCGGGATCGGGGAACAGCCTCGAAGACTCTCCTAGAACGGTCTGTGAGTAGCTAGCTTCTTCTGTGGGCATGTACTAAGCTCGTACAGCAAGTGACGTGTTTCTCACTACAGAGCTTGTCAGGAGAGGGCAGGCACACATAATGTGGACAGTCAGTGGTCCCAGTTGTTAGACACGCAACTGCATTTGGCTAAAATGTGTTCATAAAGTGTTGGAAAATCTGTACTAAACCATTTCCACAGTTCAGGGCGAGAGAGGGGTCTTCCATTCTCTCTTGGTCCAGAGGCTGGGCTGGACCTGGTTGGTGCGTGATGTGTGGCTATGTCCCGGGGTTTGTCATCTCCCCACCTTGCCATTCGGTTGATAAACAAGGTAACTGATGACTGCGTTGCGTCAGAGTGGGTCATACAATGCACGGACAGCCCCCCCCCCCCCCTCTTTGCTTGCAGAAATGACTGTCGAGTGGCATCGGGAGCTTGTGAGATGAGTGTCCCGAGAGTGGCCAGGCATTGGTGCTCCGGGTCTCAACCGCACCCTCGTGATGTTTCTTGTTAATTTCCACAGTTCAGATAAATGTTACCAACAGAATAGGTCATACGAAAGTTCCCATGGGTATATCGAGTAACCAGTGCTATGTAGTAATTCAGATTCTTCAGCGAGTAAAAGTCATGTATTACCTCCAGTTATCTTATATATGTCGACATACACTTGTTCCGTAGAACAGAATTATTTGTCCTCTGTCTCTTTTCCTGCAGGCTTGTCCCAGACTCGAGCAGCTCATGAACGTTTTGCTTTATAGGACAGATGACAAGTTGTCAGTATTCTCACGATCCACTAGGATAGGAGGAATAGATAGATAGATAGATATACTATTATAGATAGATAGATAGACAGATAGATAGATAGATAGATAGACAGATAGGTAGATAGGTAGATAGACAGATAGACAGACAGGCAGATAGATAGATAGATAGGTAGGTAGATGGATTGATAGATAGATAGATAGACAGACAGACAGATCGATAGACAGGTAGGTAAATAGATAGATAGATAGATAGATAGACAGACAGACAGATAGATAGATAGATAGACAGATAGACAGACAGACAGATGGATAGATATTTCGAATTGAGATAATATATTTTATTCATGTAAGGCCATAGCCAAGTATGAAAGATAAACGAAACAAAGCAGATAAAAAATGTCATAATCATAACAAAACATTACAAATATATATCTCTACACGGAGAAACTTTGTTGAAGTCAAGTGTCAAGTTTCGTATCAAGTGTCAAGTGTCAAGTTTGGATGTTTTCATCCATCGATGCTATTAATAAACAGAGTCGAAATAATCAAGGTTTCGATAATATTTCATTGTAATAAATCTAATACCAAGATCACTCAATAAATGACATTTCAAAACAAAATGCACTTCATCCTGATTTGATTCATTCCTCAGGATAATAATTCAGTGCTGTCTACATGTTCGTATCGAAACGTCTGCACATTTGTTTCAGAGATACCGAATTCAAATTGAGTCAATAGAAATCGCAGATGTCTGTCAATATCCACCGAAAATATTTTTTATTTAAGTGTGAAGGGCTAACACCCTCAACAGATCCAACCTGTCACTTGTTTGAATAGGACAATTCCGTGTCCTACATCTACAGTGTATTAACTGTTGACGCAGATCTCGTACACACATAGTTTTATCCATACAAGTTTATACAATGGTCAAACACAAACCCAAGCTCACAAATACATGTAAGCGGGAGAGAGAAGAGAGAGAGAGAGAGAGAGAGAGAGAGAGAAGAGAGAAGGTGTGTGTGTGTGTGAGAGAGAGAGAGAGGGGGGGAGAGAGACAGACAGACAGACAGAGACAGAGAGAGACAGAGAGAGACAGAGAGAGAAGACTTAAGACTTAGATATTTTACTGAAAAAAACCATCAACCCGACTGAAGCGGTGCTAAAAATATGCCACAAAAACGATATTAGAGAACAGAATGAACAACAAACAACAAAATAGCATAACTATATTGGAACGTCGCAGATTCTTTTATTCTAAACAAACAAATGGGAATTCTTAAACAAGGCATAGCGATTTGAGCTTAATAATATACACAGCTTAACTATGTATTTCTTAGTAATTTGGTGGGATAACCTTTCATTGCAGATCATCAGAAAGCTGACATCAAAGGACAAAGTGGTTTTGTTATTATTTAGACCTTAAAGGAAAGAACTGGGCAACAGGTGTGCATACATCAGCATACACTGATTGAATAAGTGAATACGGATTTGGTGATTTTTTTTCCAATGGGCTGGAAATTCGTGCTTTTCGACAAGGACTAGATAGGTTTTAGATTCCGAAGTGGAATTATCATATACACAGTACTAACCCTTACATCACTCTTAATTTGGATATTGATTTGAAAATAATGACAGCGAAATTTTTGTAGACTTGGTTTTCAATTTTAAAGGCTTATAGGCTAAGGTATAAGCAATATAGACTCTGACTTAGTGTGCCCTTTATGCATGCATGTGAAAGAAGAGAAAGAGAAAGAGAGAGAGAGAGAGAGAGAGAGAGAGAGAGAGAGAGAGAGAGAGAGAGAGAGAGAGAGAGAGAGAGAGCCGGACAGATAGACACAACTGCGCTATTTCAGTTTTATCCATCCTGTTTAATAATTAGATTCAGTTTTGTCTTTCACGTTTTCATCAGTTTTGGTCTCAATGTTATTCCACTGAAAGCATGATAAGAACGGTTTCTCTCTTTCTTTTACGTTTGTGCGTCTACCTGTCAGTCAACATTAGTTAATTTGACTAGGGGGGCCTGTAGTCGAGTGGTTAGAGCGCTCGTCTGCGGTGCGGAAGGTCGGTGGTTCGAATCCGCTAAACGCTGGTTCGATTTTTCCGCCTGAAAACTCCCTCTGTCCACCCAGCAGTGAATGGGTACCTGACTTCGGTCGGGGGAGGTTTAAAAAAAAAAAGGCGGCGAAAGGAGAGGGAAGGGCTCCGCCTTTCATAATGCCGTGCCCTAGACACGGTGAATCTTTAACAGTTCACCGCCCCTACGGCCATATTGACCATGGGACCTTAACCTTTAACCTTTAACCTAAGTGAGATGAAAGGGGGCAGCATGATAACATCTGGAAAGCATACAGTAATACATTCTGGTGGAAATTCACATAAAAGAAGAGTAGGCATCGTGATGGACAGGGACAAATCAAAAGCAGTTAGGGGATACTGGGCTGTGTCCGACAGAGTTTTGCTGGTTAAACTGGGTGGCAGGCCATTTGATATCAACATCATTCAGGTGTGTGCACCAACATCCGCAAGTACTCAAACAGAAATTGACAACTTATACGAAGTAGTAGAGATGGCCAAGGCCCAATGTAACCCAATGTAAAATCACAGGAAGTGACAATAATAATGGGAGATTTTAATGCTAAAGTGGGACAGGATAGGGTGGAAGATATAGTTGGACCTCATGGCCTTGGTACACAAAACGAAAGGGGAGGGAAACGTGTAGAATGGGCACAGATAAATGAGTTCATAGTAGAAACACCTGGTTTGAGCAGCCTAATAGAAGAAAATGGACTTGGATGAGTCCAGGAGATAATACCAAAAGTCAGATTGACTACATTCTGATCAATAAAAGATTTAGCAATTCTTTGCCGACAGCAGAAACACTACCAGGCGCAGACTGCAACAGTGACCACAATCCTGTAGTGGGAAAATTAAGGCTGAAATTAAGGAAAAGGAAACAGATGTAGCGACACGTAAAAACTTTACCGTACATGTTCAAAACAAATTCAGTGTTCTAGAGGACGTTGGTGACAGTGAGGAACAATGGACAAAGTTGAGAAATTCGATAAATGAAACTTGTGAAGAAATCCCTAAAGTAAATAGAAAAGCAAAAAAGAACTGGATGACAAAAGAAATTCTATACTTGATGGAGGAACGGAGTAAGGCAAAGAGAAATGAGGAGATATACAGGAAGATAAACAAAGAAATCAGGAACAGGCGCAGTAAAGCTAAGGAAGCTTGGCTGAACACAAAATGCAAAGAAATAGAACACCGACACAAAACGGATCCTCAGGGTTTGTACAGACGAATTGAAGAAATCGTCCACAGGAAAAATATATGCACATCAACTGGTTGCTTAAAATCGAAAGATGGCACACTTATGGAAAAAGACAAAATATTAGACAGATGGGGAGAGTACATCAAAGACCTTTTTGAAGATGATAGAAACGAAGAACACATTATAAGAAAGAACGTTGAAGGACCACCCATAATGAAAGATGAAGTTAGAGCAGCACTGAAAAAGATGAAACCAGGAAAAGCCCCAGGACCAGACAACATTACTACAGAGATGATTGAAGCCCTGGAGGAATTTGGTATTGAAAAATAACAGTCCTCCTAAATGAAATTTCTGACACTGGAAAAATTCCCAAAGATATGTCAAAATTAATTTTCATTGCACTTCCAAAGAAGACAGGGGCTATAGAATGCGAACTCCATCGCACAATCAGTTTGATGAGTCATGTAACAAAAATCCTATTAAGAATAATCATGATGAGGACAAGGAATAGAATCAAAAGAGAAATAGCAGAAGGACAGTGTGGATTTGTGGAAGGGAAAGGAACTATTAATGCCATATACATCCTAAGAACTATCATAGAGAGGTCAATCGAGATGAATAAGGATTTATATTTCTGCTTTGATGATTGTACCAAGGCTTTCCATCGGGTAAGACATGAAGAATTGATCAACCAACTAGAAAAACTCAATATTGATGGAAAAGATCTACGAATAATCAGAAATATGTATTGGGAACGAACAGCTGCAATGAGAATAGAAAACGATGTAAGCTCTTTCCAAAATATCAAAAGAGGAGTCAGACAGGGTTGTGTTTTGTCACCAGATCTGTTTTCACTTTACAGCGAAAACATCTTGAGAAACCTAGAAGAAGACCCTGGATTAAAGGTTGGAGGAAAAATGATAAACAACATTCGGTACACAGATGACACCGTGCGAATTGCAGAAAGTGAAAGGGACCTACAAAACCTTGTGAATATACTAGAAATAGAAGGCAAAACTGAGGGGTTGGAACTAAACAGCAAGAATCTTGGTGATCAGTGAAAAACACGAAATCCCCTCATGCAAAATAACAACAAACGGCACAACCTTGAGACAGGTTGATAAGTTTAAATATCTGGGAACAATCATTTCACCTGACGGCAGATGCACATCAGAAATAGCCAGCAGAATCGGCCAAGCCAAAACAACATTCAAGAAGATGAAAAGCATTCTTACCAACAAATGCCTATCAGTTAACATCAGGAAGAGAGTTCTTGAATGTTATATACAACCAGTAATGTTATACGGTTGTGAGGCGTGGACAGTCAACAAGCAAAGCCAGAACAGGATTGAGGCAGCCGAGATGTTGTTTCTAAGAAGAACGTTGAGAGTTCCATGGACAGCAAAGAAAACAAACGAAACCGTCTTGATGAGGCAGACACAAGAAGATCATTCGTAAGGAAGATTGGGAAAAGACAGGTGAAGCTGGTGACTTTCAAACGAGCTCATCAGACACTAAACTTTGGCAGAAGCAGCTTTAACTTTAGTTTTCGCTTGAACTTGTTGAATTTTTCAAAATGAAATTTTATTTAACCTACACTGTCCAAATTTGGTCATTCATTCGAACACATCCTGTACTGTTGATCAAATAAACACATAGTGTAACCCTTGCAGAGCCTCCCATATTGCATATCGCAGGAAAAGTTTGCAAAGTCGTGAATCGCACAACACCGGAAAGGTGTCGTGTGATTCATGTGAAAACAACTTTACTGATGAATCGATCCAGAGTTGACGTGTACGAGTAAGAGATCTTTAAAAGCTCTTTTCTGAAAACCACCATCAGGGGTTGTGTCATTTCAGATGGCTACAGTTCCACATTTTCGCTCTTTAATGTTCAACTCTATATCAAAATGACCAGAAGCACATACAAATCCAGTTAGCATTGATTTTGTGCTTATGGGTCACCAATGTAATCTCCGAACTGCGGGACTGTACCCACTGACTGTGCTCAAGCTGTCTGTTATCTGTTCTATGTAAGACGGTAGATGAGCGAGCAAAAAGACGGGACCAGGAAGATCAACCAGTCAACGGTGTCAACTATAGCAAGAACAGGACCACCATCAGATCACCTTCTGTCCAGGGAACAGTAAGTGATCTTGATGACGTTCCGCATCGGCCACAACCGCACCAACACCCATTTGAACTGCAGGTCGTTGCAATCACCGATCTGTATTTAGGGTCAAAACGACCAAACTGTTGAACATGCATTACAGCGATGTCACCTCTATCACGTGGAGTGAAGGAGACACAGCCGGCTATAAACCCTCTGACCACTGAGCTCCATGGCAGCCTGCAGAATTGAAACAAACAAACAAACAAACAAACAAACAAACAAACAAAAAACCGGCCACACTCATCGCCACATGTTACCTGACTGTGTACAGGGCGATCGAAAGAAGTTTCTATACCTTGGGACTGTGTCCACAATAAACATTAGAAGGGTCCTCAGTGGTTAGCACTTGGCCACAGATACTTGCTGCACATCAAATAATTCTGTTATCATCAACCTATCTGTCATTGTCAAGGTCTTGTGTTGGACTTCAGTCAGACTTTGTGAAGAGGCATGGGATGTGCAGCATGGGTGGAAGCACAAGCCATTTTGAGATACCGCAGTTTGTATCCTGTATTTACAAAATCAGTCATACAGTGTGTAGTTCTGTGGAGTTTACAGCACACATTAGACAGCTTCCAAGTTTTCCCTGGAGTGAGACAGTGCCTGATATCTTGCACCTGACTATTGTTGCTGACTGCAAATGACCACCTATTGCCATGACGTAGCCAAAACATTTTGTCCCTATGCAAAGGTGACTGCAGTCTGTGCAGCAGTCGGTCTGTTACGGCATTCTGTACTACTGGGGGTCCAGCTGCTGGCGCCCAGAGAGTGATTTTGTCACTGTGCAACGACACCTTTATTTTAATCTTGTCCCTAAGTCGCTGTTCACATCGTTGTTGGAGGTGTCCCTGGATTTGGAGGGTGAAACCACCACCTGTCACTGTTAAACAGTATCCCTTTGCCTTAGCTTCCACTGTAAGTGTTCGGTGCAAGAGAAATGTCAAATCTGATTAATGATGTTTTAATCAGTGTTGATATTTAATACGTGGTCATGTTTGTAGTAATCTTACCATTGATGGTGGGTTTCTCCGTAAACTCGTTTCAGACAATATTGTTCTGTGTGTGTAGAGGAGAAAACCAAAAGATATGGTGGTAGAGTGATCGGAAGTGTTGACTCTAGGCACAGTTTCATTTTCCCTTTTAGTTTCTCAAGGCAACGTCTCAGCGCTCGAAATGAATTCCCTATACACTTACGCCACTGGTGCTACGTTATGGAGAAGATCCAAAATGACCATAACATAAACGTTAAGGCTGCACATAAACCCTATGTGTTGGCAAGATCTTGAGGTCCTACCTAGCGTATGAGTTTTGTGTCTTATATTTGTATCAGTTAGTCATTGGAACAGCCTAGGCTACATCGTAATGACATGTGCAGAATGATTCAGGCGTTCGGCTGCCAACAACTACAATCAAGGTTCCAAGGGTCCATTCCAGTTGAGACATCGACTTTTCTTATCAGCTTGATCGGAAAATCGAATTGAACGTCTTGTCTTTCGGAAGGAGAGGGCAAAGCGAGTCGGACCCGTGAACACACACACAGATACGCAAAGAAAAACCAAACGTACCCCTTAACA
The DNA here is from genome assembly GCA_030674185.1 of Monoplex corrugatus. Taxonomy (NCBI): domain Eukaryota; kingdom Metazoa; phylum Mollusca; class Gastropoda; order Littorinimorpha; family Ranellidae; genus Monoplex; species Monoplex corrugatus. Next base: position 35,366,543 of record JAPXFY010000016.1, on the reverse strand, counting down.
AACAGCACATTAACGTACCCCTTAACAAACAGCACAACAACTTACTCCTTAATTTCACAAACAGCACATTAAAGTACACCTTAACAAACAGCACAACAACGTACTCCTTAACAAACAGCACAACAACGTACTCCTTAATTTAACAAACAGCACATTAAAGTAACCTTAACAAACAGCACAACAACGTACCCCTTAACAAACAGCACAACAACGTACCCCTTAACAAACAGCACAACATCGTACCCCTTAACAAACAGCACATTAAAGTACCCCTTAACAAACAGCACAACAACGTACCCCTTAACAAACAGCACATTAAAGTACCCCTTAACAAACAGCACAACAAAACAAACATACAGATATACAACACTACAACTTCACCAATCCTCCTGTTGTCTTTTCCATTTCCTAACATTGCTCTTATCTCTGATTCAGGAAAACCCAAACACTTTATATTTCATGCTGTAGCGATCTGCTCAGTATTAGTTTTGAAAAGACACACACACATTTTGTTCCTTGATATCAAACAATTATCATAGACGCCAACACCTGAATACATTTATGTACATTTACATAATTATAGATAGATAGATAGATAGATAGATAGATAGATAGATAGATAGATAGATAGATGATAGATAGTAGATTAGATAGATAGATAGATAGATAGATAGTAGATAGTAGATAGTAGATAGATAGTTAGATAGATAGATAGATAGATAGATAGTAGATAGATAGATTAGTAATAGTATAGATAGATAGATAGTAGATAGATAGATATAGATAGATAGATAGATAGATAGATAGTATAGATAGATAGATAGTTAGATAGATAGTATAGATAATAGATAGATATAGTATAGATAGATAGATAGATAGTTAGATAGATAGATAGATAGTAGATAGATATAGATAGTTTGATAGATAGATAGATAGTTAGATAGATAGATAGATAGATAGGATAGTTAAAAGATTAGATAGTAGTTAGATAGATAGTAGATAGATAGTTAGATAGATAGATAGATAGATAGTATTAGATAGATAATGATAGATAGTAGTAGTAGATAGATAGATAGATAGTTAGATAGATAGATAGTAGATAGATTTAGATAGATAGATAGATAGATAGATAGTTAGATAGATAGATAGATAGATAGTAGAAGATAGATAGTAGATAGATAGTTAGATAGATAGATAGATAGATAGATAGTTAGATAGATAGATAGATAGATAGATAGAGTAGATAGATTAGATAGTATAGATAGTAGATAGTTAGATAGATAGATAGTAGTAGATATAGATATAGATAGTAGTATATTGATAGATAGATAGATAGATATAGATAGTTAGATAGATAGATAGATAGTATAGATAGATAGATAGTAGTATAGATAGATATAGATAGTTAGATTAGATAGTATAGATAGATAGATAGATAGTTTAGATAATGATTAGGATAGAAGATAGTTAGATATGATAGATAGATAGATAGATAGAAGATAGATTAGATTAGATAGATAGATAGATAGTTAGATAGATAGATAGATAGTTAGATAGATAGATAGTATAGATAGATAG
>JAPXFY010000016.1:35354965-35362465 GCA_030674185.1 Monoplex corrugatus | reverse complement strand
CGCGCGCACGGTGTGTGTGTGTGTGTGTGTCTGTCTGTGTTTGTGTGTATGCGGTGGTGGTTGTGTATGTGTGTGTGTGTGTCTGTCTGTGTTTGTGTGTATGCGTGTGCGTGCGTGTGTGTATGTGTGTGTGTGTGTTGTTGTGTGTGTGTGTGGTGGTGTTGTGTGTGTGTGTGTGTGTGTGTGTGTGTGTGTGTGAGAAATGTGGACGGCAGGGGGTGGAAATGGTTGGTGTATTTAAAAGTCTCCTATGTCCTCTTTTTGACAATACGCCTTTTTCAGCGAAGACATTTTCTTTTTTTTTTCTTTTTGTTTGTTTGTTTTTATTTTATGTATTTACTGGTCTGTTTCTTGGTCTGTTTGTTTCAGGCTTTGGTTACTTGCTTGCTCTTCTCTCTCTCTCTTCTCTTTTTTTTCTCTCTCTCTACCATATACAGCTGAAACACGTAGTAGAACTATAAAAGAATAACACAATGTGGCCATGAAATAAAAGGTTTCTTGCTGTCTCCCAGTGACTTGAACAATGCTTTTTTCAATACTGCCGCACAGCGTGAAAGGAAAAGTACATCAGATATACAAGAAGTCTGCGTGCTTGCGACGAAATTACCTGAAGATATTTGTGGCCAGTTTTGTGCCTGCTGTGTTAAGACAGGTCATCTGTCAGAGAAAGGCTCATCTTCCTACATGTTTAATAACATCCAACATGCTATTTCTGTTCTTCTACATGCTGACTACAGAGTACTACTAATATGACAAGACTAACACGTTTAAAGTGAAACAAGATGATAACAGCTATTGTTGATAATCGACCTTTAACTAACACTCGCTTTTATTCGCATGTTGCAAATTGTAAAGTAGGAATATACCAATTCGTTGGCATAGAACAATATCATGTACATGTAAAATGTTTGGTAAACTAGTTATATGGCTGAAACTAATGCCTTAAACGAAATACTATGGTGTTCGTTGGGTACACTTTGTCGCAGGGGTTAAAGGTAAAGGTTGTCTCATAACCAGAAGGAGGAAATGAGTGAAGTGGTAGAGACTTCAGAACCTACAAGGACAACATTATGAGGCCGGTACCTGTCTCCTCTCCTTCATTGCTTTACCCACCAAAAGTGTGAACAGTGGTTTTTACGTGAGCATAATCCTGTCCACTGTGTCTGTGGCATACAGGCGGGAAAAAAATCTGCCATTCCAATCTGTTCTTGACCAATTTTGGTAGGGTACCCGAGGTGTGTTTCAATGCATTCACTTCTCCTCCTGTTGTTTGTTTTGGGGTCTTCCTCTCTTGCTTCTGTCTTGGTGCATAGCAGTCAGTCTACATGTTGGCAGTGTGCGCCCCGACCACTTCCGGTTGTTTGGGCAGATCGATTTTCTGTAATAATCGTCGGCTGCTCTTGTTGTTAAAAATAGAATAAGTTGACATTGGCTGCATTGTTGTACTTGGCCCAAAAGAATGGAAGCATGGTGGTCTTCTCCCTTTCAATAGTAAGAACAAAGAAAAAGAACACACACACACACACACACACACACACACCACACACACTCACACACACGCGCGCGCGCGCGCGCGCACACACACACACACACACACACACAACACACACACACACACACACACACACACACACACAGAGTAAAGACTTTTTCCTCATCAGATTAAACTGTTTGGTCTAAAACAAACAAACGAAACACAGACCTTTGAGGAAGACAGTGCTGACAAAATAAATAAAAAAATAAATAAATGCTGTGAGATGGGGACAAAAAAGCTTCCAGGCTTTTTTGGAGCAGTGGTATACAAGTCTTCAGGTGTTCCAGAAGGAAGGCCTTTAATACTCCAAAGCACATAACGATGGCTTCCTTTCGTGTAGAATCCGTCAGCCCTGCTGCCTGGGACAGCAAAAAGCAAGGACCATCCAACCCATGTGTAGAATGAGCCGCCTGAAGATTACTAAAGGTATCACTACTGTATAAAATGTAAAGATCTCATCTAAATGACCTACACTCAGTCAACGTAACAGAACAGACAGAGTAGTACAAGACCGAAAAAACACTTGCACAATCTATTTAAGTGTTCTTGAGTGAAACCATGGGCAAAAGAAAGAAGAAGGAAGTTAACGACGTCAATAGGTGCTCCTGTGGAGCACCTTCGTCCGGTAGGGACTGTCAAGCGGCGCAGGTGACACCAGACCGTCAGCCAACTACTGCGACCAAAATTAAACCCAAAGTCAAACTTAGAAACACCAAAATAGCAACATGGAACATCAGAACACTGTTGCAGAAAGGTAAATTAGACAACATCAAAATGGAGATGGATAGGCTCAACATTAGTATTTTAGGACTAGGGGAAGTGAGATGGAAGAGGGCAGGCATGATAACATCATGAGAGTATACAGTAATACATTCTGGTGGAAACTCACATGAAAGAGGAGTAGGCATCGTAATGGACAGGACAAATCAACAGCAGTTAAGGGATACTGGGCTGTGTCCAACAGAGTTTTGCTGGTTAAATTGGGAGGCAGACCATTTGATATCAACATCATACAGGTGTATGCACCAACATCTGCAAGTACTCAGGAAGACATCGACAACTTCTACGAAGTATTAGAGATGGCCAAGGTCCAATGTAAATCACAAGAAGTTATAGTCATAATGGGAGATTTTAATGCTAAAGTGGGACAGGATAGGGTGGAGGATATAGTTGGACCTCATGGCCTTGGTACACAAATTGAAAGGGGAGGGAAACTTGTAGAATGGGCACAGATGAATGAGTTCATAGTAGGAAACACCTGGTTTGAGCAGCCTAACAGAAGAAAATGGACTTGGATGAGTCCAGGAGATAATATCAAAAATCAGATTGACTACATCTTTTTGATCAACAAAAGATTTAGAAATTCTTTACTGTCAGCAAAAACACTACCAGGCGCAGACTGCAACAGAGACCACAATCCTCTAGTGGGAAGGTTTAGGCTGAAATTGATGAAAAGGAAACAGACCAAAAGCAACATCAAACTAAACCTTGGACTCTTAAAGACAGATGAAATGATACGTAAAAAAATTTAATGTACATGTTCAAAACAAATTCAGTGCTCTGGAAGACGTTGGTGACAGTGAGGAACAATGGACAAAGTTGAGAAGTTCGATAAATGAAGCTTGTGAAGAAATCCCTCAGGCAGATAGAAAAGCAAAAAAGAGCTGGATTACTAATGAAATTTTGGGCTTGATGGAGGAAAGGAGGAAGGCAAAGAGAAACGAGGAGATATACAGGAAGATAAACAAAGAAATCAGGTATAGGTGCAATGAAGCTAAGGAAGCTTGGCTGAACACAAAATGCAAAGAGATAGAAGACCGACACAAAATGGATCCTCAGGGTATGTACAGGCGAATTGAAGAAAAAATACATGCACATCAACTGGTTGCTTAAAATCGAAAGATGGCACGCTTATCATGGAAAAAGACAAAATACTGGACAGATGGGGAGAGTACATCAAAGACCTTTTTGAGGATGACAGAAACGAAGAACACATTGTAAAAAAGAACTTTGAAGGACCACCCATAATGAAAGATGAAGTTAGAGCAGCACTGAAAAAGATGAAACCAGGAAAAGCCCCAGGACCAGACAACATTACTACAGAGATGATTGAAGCCCTGGAGAAATTTGGCATAGAAAAAATAACAGTCCTCCTAAATGAAATTTACGACACTGGAAAAATCCCCAAAGATATGTCAAAATCAATTTTCATTGCACTTCCAAAGAAGACAGGGGCTATAGAATGCGAACTCCATCGCACAATCAGTTTGATGAGTCATGTAACAAAAATCCTGTTAAGAATAATCATGATGAGGACAAGGAATAGAATCAAAAGAGAAATAGCAGAAGAACAGTGGAAGGGAAAGGAACTATTAATGCCATATACATCCTAAGAACTATCATAGAGAGGTCAATTGAGATGAATAAGGATTTGTATTTATGCTTTTGTTGACTATATCAAGGCTTTCGATCGGGTACGACATGAAGAATTGATCAACCAACTGGAGAGATTCAATGTTAATGGAAAAGATCTACGAATAATCAGGAATATGTACTGGGAACAAATAGCTGCAATGAGAATAGACAACAATATAAACATCAAAAGAGGAGTCAGACAGGGTTGTGTTTTGTCACCAGATCATGAGAAACCTAGAAGAAGACCCAGGATTAAAGGTTGGATGGAAAATGATAAACACCATTCGGTATGCAGATGACACCGTGCTAATTGCAGAAAATGAAAGGGACCTAAAAAGCCTTGTGAATATACTATAAATAGAAAGCAAAGGTAAGGGGTTGGAACTAAACAGCAGGAAGACTGAAGTCATGGTGATCAGTAAAAAACATGAAATCCCCTCATGCAAAATAACAGCAAATGGCACAACCTTGACACAGGTTAATAAGTTCAAATACCTGGAAACGGTCATTTCATCAGACGGCAGATGCACATCGGAAATAACTGGCAGAATCGGCGAAGCCAAAACAGCATTCAAGAAGATGACAAGCATTCTTACCAACAAATGCTTATCAATTAACATCAGGAAGAGAGTCCTTGAATGTTATATAGAACCAATACTGTTGTACGGATGCGAGGCGTGGACAGTCAGCAAGCAAAGCCAGAGCAAGATTGAGGCAGCCGAGATGTGGTTTCTGAGAAGAATGTTGAGAGTTCCATGGACAGCAAAGAAAACAAACGAGACAGTCTTGATGGAGGCAGACACAAGTAGATCACTCATAAGGAAGATTAAGAAAAGACAAGCAACATTTATAGGCCATTTTATGAGGAAGAGGGATTTGGAGCACCTGGTCATAATGGGAAAACTGGAGGGAAAAAGAGCACCAGGAAGACCCAGGGAGAGAATGCTGGACGGACTTGCAGAGTGGCTGGGGATGAGGAGGGTGGGGGAGATGCTAGGGGCAACGAGAGATAGAGATGGATGGAAGTCCATGGTCGCCAACGCCATGCGGCAGGGCACCTGATGATGATGATGATGATGAGTGAAGCTGCAAGTGTAGAAGCAACTGGCTGCCAGGGGGCTACATTGTCATGGAGAGTAAATGCAGGCAATTGTCATGAGCCATAAAATGGTGAAAGTTGGCTTGTATCCCCAGCAAAGATAAGACCAAACAAACAGGAAAACAGGAAAAAATGACCTTTTACTTGACAGCAACAATTGTTTGATCTTTTGTTTCATGGCGATAGTGACTGGTCGTTATAACCAATCAGGAACAGTTCTATGAAATATATGCGACTGACCCACAACACAATGTGACTGGAATATCTGTCTGTCATTTGTAGTCACAAAACACGTCAGGCGATAAGTCACTATAGCCAACGTGTTGTGTGTGTGTGTGTGTGTGTGTGTGTGTGTGTGTGTGTGTGTGTGTGTGTGTGTGTGTGTGTGTGTGTGTGTGTGTATGTGTGTGTGTGTGTGTGTGTGTGTGTGTGTGTGTGTATGTGTGTGGTGTGTGTGTGTGTGTGTGTGTGTGTGTGTGTGTGTGTCTGTCTGTCTGTCTTTCGTCTGTCTGTTTATCTGTGACCGCGCAAACGTACGAGACAAAGAAGCTGTGAGAGAGAGAGAGAGAGGACGGAGGAAAAGGGAGGGAGAAGCTTATACATGTATATGTATATATGTATATATACATTATATATATATATATATATATATATATATATATATACACATCACATACACACACACACACACGCAGAAACAGAGACAGAGAGAGACAGAGACAGAGAGAGACAGAGAAAGAGGCACAGAGAGAGATATAAGAGAGAGAACTGCTCGGACAGAAAGAGACTTGACATGGTTCATATTTATAGGCCGATAATCACAACATTAATTTAAACACAGGCATTATTTCTTTTATCATACAGCAAAAGGACTTAACTTCAAGGCTTTGTACAAATGAAATAAGAACTTTCTAACCGTTTACTTAATTTTAATGTATTTACCATAAGCAAATTAAATCGGCACTGGCTTGGAAACTTAAAAAAACAGGCATTTTATTTTCTTTCGTGTTTTTGCACACTGGAGAAATTGGTTTGTGTTCCTTAAAGTTATTAAGACTCATATCTATACCGGTGGCAAGCAATTTTAGAAATGTCGTATCTAAACCTTGTGATTACAAAATGTTTTTATCTAAATTCACAACGGATACGTTTTAACACCAGGCATTGCACAGAATGCCATATAAACATTAAATCCTTGACGGCTTTTGATATGAAAACCCCATCTTGCCACCTGCATACAACGAGCCTTTTTTTAATTCACGTAAAAATGACTTAATTTTCTCCATACCTTGGAAATATCCACACAACACTGTGATCAGATTAGTTCAGTTTGCGTTATACATAATGCACATTCAAAGCCCAGTTTCTTTTATTACGTGCAACATTCTGTGTTTTCTTGGTAGTATAAAATCCTCCATCTTTGTTAACCTCAACCAAAACTTATCTAGTGATCACATCTTACTTCAGAGTTTATGTGAATTGAGTGCCTTTTGTTTCTCGGTTTACAAGGTCATTTGATGTTTGCATTTTCAACTGTTTAATTCTTTTTCAATGCAAACAACTGTCGCTTTTTTCCACAGTGTCGAGCAGCAGCATCAAGTCTGTATACTTCTGCGCCATATTGAACAACATGATAGTTCTGTGAATCAAATTATTTCAAATATGTATCAAGAAAACTGTACTCATCCCACACAATTCTGCAGTATTTTCGTTTGAACACATTGGCTTTGCTAGCGAGATCCTGACACGCTGCATGAAAAGTCAATCTTCTCTGGAAATACATTCTTAAATATTTACAAACATTAAACAAAGGCATGACTGATCCATTCATTTCACGGTACATCTTTCTCTGACATGTAAATGGCCTGTTTTTGTGAAGACAACTACATTACTTTTACTCGCGTTGTTTATTTAACTTCAGATTTCACGCTGTGTGATTCATAATGTTTACTTTTGCTTTCAGTCCAAACGAAGTTTCAGTCACGAATGCAGCATAATCTGTCAGAAGTCATAAAAACCGTACAAAATAATCTTGCGTAAATCTACACCATGTCGTCGTTTGTTGATCGTCTATCGTTGATTCCTTCGTGAAGAAGGAAAAAAAAGTGACGTGTCCTTGCTTTACTTTATCAGTACAGTAAATGTAGTCTGTCAATTTAGATCCACATAGAAGTATGGTTTTAATATTCATGTACAGGCATATGCTATCGACACAATAAAACAGTTTACCTCTGACATTATTCTTAACAAGAATTAGACCAGAGTAGATGTCTGTGAGGACAACTGCTTTCTCGAAATCAGTGAAAGCAACATAGAGTTTACAATGTAGCTGAACCGTTTTGGTATTCATACTAGTGTGACCGATTTTGGAATAACGACTGTTAAATCTGGCTTGATGTTCACATGTCATAGGATGTTCTTCTACTCCTGCAGTTCGCGATGTGTTACTGAA
>JAPXFY010000016.1:35347465-35349965 GCA_030674185.1 Monoplex corrugatus | reverse complement strand
TTTCATCATTTCCACACCTGTTTTGGAAAAAGAAATTAGCACAATGACCCATTAGTGAACAGCACATGCATTTAAAGGAACATCCCCCCCTTTTCAAAAAACAGAAAGTGTCAGATTTGGCCAATCTGTTTTCAATATCGCGTGTGTCCGCCCCGAGCCTGGATGCATGCTTCACAGCGCCGATGCATCGACCCCACAAGGGTACGGAGTGTGTCCTGAGGGATGGCCGCCCACTCGATCTGCAGGATGTCGACCAGCCTGGCCAGGGTGCCCGGTGGGGGGTGGTTGTCCCTGATGCGCCTCCCGAGCACATCCCAGAGGTGTTCAATTGGGTTCAGGTCAGGTGAGCACGCTGGCCAGGCCATACGGACGACTTCATGCTGCTCCAGGAAGTCGGTCACAAGGCGTGCTCGATGCGCAGGTGCATTGTCGTCCTGGAAGATGGCGCCTTGACCAAGGTCCACAAGCGCAGGCAGTGCCACGGCCGCCAGAACCTCGTCCCGGTACCGGACCCCATTCAGGATGCTGTCAATGGGGAGCAGGGGGGTCCGGGTACCACGGCTCATGCCACCCCACACCATCACCGACCCGCCGCCGTACCGGTTATGCTCTTGGACAGTGGCGTCAGCGAACCTCTCCCCTTGACGTCGCCACACCCGAGCCCGGCCATCGTTAAAGGTCAGGGTGAACCTGGACTCATCCGAAAACAAGACCCGGGCCCACTGTTGCCTTGTCCAGGTCACGTGCTCCCTGGCCCAGGTCATGCGGCGCACTCTGTTGACCGGTGACAGCACGGGTCGGACGGCCGGTCTCCGTGACCTCAAGTTTGCCTCATGTAGCCGTCTTCTCACCGTGCTGCAGCTGATGTTAGCACCTGTTGCGTCCCTCAGCTGACCCCTCAAGGTCACCGCAGTGGATGCCCTTTCCCTCAGGACGGATAGGGCAAGGTAGCCGTCTTGCTGTCTTGTCGTTACTCTGGGTCGACCAGTGTGACGCCTTTCCTGGACTGCTCCAGTCTCATTGAAGCGCTCCAGCAGTCTCTGGATTGTGGAATGCGACACTTCAAGTCGTCTAGCAACTTCCCGCTGCGCTAGGCCTTCATCAAGCAGAGCGAGGGCTCTCCCCCGCTGCTCATCCGTCATCCGTCGTCTTGCAAGCATGGTTAAAACGAACCAAGAACGGGTCCTTTTTATCCTCGTCTGCGGGCAACTTTGGCTGGAGTAGTGTTCAAAAAGGGCTTGCCTTGCACGTGCAAAGCGAATTTTGTCGCTACCTTGCCTGCGTCGTCAGAGAGACCCTGCTGAAGATTCGACAATTTCGTGTGGAAATTGTCTTCCTTGGGCCGCCCATTGCAAATCGGCAAATCCCCAAACACATGCCAAAAGGAAACTGCAATGTTGTCTGAGCTCTTATCCATTCAGTTACGGCAACGAATTGGAGAAAAGAGTAAGAGAAAATAGGTTATTTCTCCTTTCAAAAATTGACTCAAAAACGTTCCTGGCCCTTCAATAATGACGTGTAGTATATTTCTGGTTATTCATAGATCTTTTCCATCAACATTGAGTCTCTCCAGTTGGTTGATCAATTCTTCATGTCGTACCCGATGGAAAGTCTTGGTATAGTCAACAATGCATAAATATAAATACTTATTCATCTCAATTGACCTCTCTATGATAGTTCTTAGGATGTATATGGCATTAATAGTTCCTTTCCCTTCCACAAATCCACACTGTTCTTCTGCTATCTCTCTTTTGATTCTATTCCTTGTCCTCATCATGATTATTCTTAACAGGATTTTTGTTACATGACTCATCAAACTGATTGTGCGATGGAGTTCGCATTCTATAGCCCCTGTCTTCTTTGGAAGTGCAATGAAAATTAATTTTGACATATCTTTGGGGATTTTTCCAGTGTCGTAAATTTCATTTAGGAGGACTGTTATTTTTTCTATGCCAAGTTCCTCCAGGGCTTCAATCATCTCTGTAGTAATGTTGTCTGGTCCTGGGGCTTTTCCTGGTTTCGTGTTTTTCAGTGCTGCTCTAACTTCATCTTTCATTATGGGTGGTCCTTCAAAGTTCTTTTTTATAATGTGTTCATCCTCAAAAAGGTCTTTAATGTACTCTCCCCATCTGTCTAATATTTTGTCTTTTTCCATGATAAGCATGCCATCTTTCGATTTTAAGCAACCAGTTGATGTGCATGTATTTTTTTCTGTGGACAATTTCTTCAATTCGTCTGTACGTACCCTGAGGATCCGTTTTGTGTCGTTCTTCTATTTCTTTGCATTTTGTTTTTAGCCAAGCTTCCTTAGCTTCATTGCACCTATTCCTGATTTCTTTGTTTATCTTCCTGTATATCTCCTCGTTTCTCTTTGCCTTCCTCCTTTGCTCCATCAAGCCCAACATTTCATTAGTCATCCAGCTCTTTTTTGCTTTTCTATCTGCCTGAGGGATTTCTTCACAAGCTTCATTGATCGAATTTCTCAACTTTAATGATTACT
>JAPXFY010000016.1:35332465-35342465 GCA_030674185.1 Monoplex corrugatus | reverse complement strand
TGTTGAAAGCAGGTATCTTGGAGAAAACATGAAGCTGATTTATGATTTAGTCAGACACTTGGATTAAAAATTGAATAATAAATCAATACATATAAATAAACAATAAATAGATAAATAAATGGACTTGGCCTGACTTTTAAAAAAAGGTGTTTAATTCGTCAGACTGGCAACGTTTGTTCAAAGTTTTAAAAGCATGGGTTTGAAGAAAATGTGCGTATACTGTATCATGTGTAGAACCATTAGTAATTGTGATAATAGATGGTAAAGACAAATGTATAATAATAACACACACACACACACACACACACACACACACACACACACACACACACACACACACACACACACACACACATACATACATACATACATACATACATACATACATACATACATACATACATACATACATACACTTTCTCAATTTGCATATTGTGTCTAGCTGATCAATACTGGAGATTACCTATCATTTCAGAAATCAATTCACCTCATCGTAAAAGTGGAAACAATTCAGGCCTCATTTTTTCTGAGTTTGATTAAACTTTCAGGCCTTATTTTTTTCTGAATTTGATTAAACTTTCAGGCCTTATTTTTGCTGAGTTTGTTAAACACATGTAGTCTTGTTTAGACGAGAAAAACGTGTCATAATCAAGTATATGCAGCATCTGAATATAAACTGGAACGCTCAGAGACTCAAAATACTCGGTAGATAGTTTACACAAGATAATAGAAAAATTATGCTAAAAAATAGTCAGCTATAAGAGCTTTAGTCAAACTTTGGTAAAAGTGAAGCGTAAGTCCAGTAGGAGTAGTCTCTACTTAATTCAATAATTCTATCTAAACTAATCCATCTCTGTATTCTGCTCCCATATTCCTTAGAAGAGTTTGTGTTTCTCGTTTCTACAGAATGGTGAAGGCGAGCTTACTAAAAAAAACTAAAATAAAAAGGAGGTTCCAACAGACCAGACGTACAAAATACATTGAAGGTTGAAAACTTACTGCCTGAAAAAAATTAAGACATACAAAACATACTTGAAACGACATCTTGTGAATAATTATGGCCATTTTAATAGCTGTTGCAAAACAATCTTCTTGTTTTTGTTCTTATTCTTGTTCTTGTTCTTGCTCTCGTTCTTGTTCTTCATCTTCTCTCTCTCTCTCTCTCTCTCTCTCTCTCTCTCTCTCTCTCTCTCTCTCTCTCTCTCTCTCTCTTTCTCTCCTCTTTCTCTCCTCTCTCTCTCTCTCTCTCTCTCTCTCTCTCTCTCTCTCTCTCTCTCTCTCTCTCTCTCTCTCTCTCTCTCTCTCTCTCTCTACCTCTCTACTCTCTGTGTCTCTCAGTGCCATCCTATCTCGTAAACGCGGTGTAGACAAATGGGATGTGAACCCAGACCTCAAAAGTGCCCCGTGTCAGAGCGGGATGGGCCATGAAGCTTCCAAATGACCACTTATCCCACCCACAGCTCTCCAATTAATCTCAGCAACGACAGACTTTATTGATGGGGGAGTGTTTCTGACTGGTCACGAATCACTAGTTATGTCTGTCTAATCTCTTCTGGTCTTAGTAACAATGTCTCGAGGCACGCTAAAATGTTCCCGTCTGATATCGGCTTTTGGGAGTGTTATAATTTCTCTCACATGGGTCACACCCAAATTGAGTTCCAGGCCAAATGTATTTTTGACAAAACAAAGTACTAATGGGAGCATCAGACTGACTATATATAAAGACAGCTTAGAAGTACATGTATGTGATTCTAAGAAGGCGTTCAGGTTATCTCTAAAACGCTGGTTATTCTTAGTCTTTGTTAACGATATCGACAGATCCACGTTTAACATCTGTTGGATCTGTTCACTTACTCACTGCCTGCAATTATAGTTTTCATGGGCTGCAATTCCCAGCCTGTACTATTTCATGGTTGGGGAAAATAATCCAGCGAGCGAGCGGGCGAGAGAGAAAGAGAGAGAGAGAGGGAGAGAGAGAGAGAGAGAGAGAGACAGACGGACAGAGAGACAGACAGACAGAAAGACGGAAAGACAGACAGAAAGACAGAGAGTGACAGAGACAGAGAGATACTTTTATTCCTTATTCTTATTGTTGCTTAAAGCCCAGCCGACTGCGTAGAGCCGTATCAGGGTTATAACCATTTCAATACACACACAGTACTTCAACAGGAAAAAAAACAACAACAGAAAATTAAGTACATGAATCATTGCATTCGCGCACATAATCTAGGAAGATACCCCTGACGTTGACCATTCCGTCCAATTTATCACACAGGGGATTTAAAAGATAGTCGAATACAAATTCAGACATAACTAAGAACAGTAAAACATATATAAAAACGGACGTAAATTACTTAAATTTTGTTTCCGCATGCTTCATTTCCGTAGTGTCAAAAATGCACTTAACATGTATGTTATCATCATCATTATGTGCCTTGCCGCGATCAAGGCCGTCTATACAAATATATCACTTGTCGCTGCAAGTACATCTCTCACCCTCTCTGTTCTCAGCCATTTTATAATGTATATATGTATATTATATATTATATGTATACACACACGCATATATGTGTGTATATATGTATATATATATATGTACATATATGTATATATACATATATATATATCTACCCATGATTATTCCTAAGAGAAACTATGTAAAGCTTTATCAAACACAGACAGGTGAACAGACCAGCAAGGCAGAAAATGACAGGAAGAAAGGACAAAAAGAAAAGGAGCAAGGCAGAAACAAAGAGGAAATTTCTAGCACAGAATTTCCACAAGATGGGGATAATATTCATACCAAACGAGCCCCCGGCATCAACACGGAGGGAGACAGAGACTGAGATAGACTAGTTGAGGTACAGTCTTATAACCGTGGTCCACAATAAAGTTGATATCTCTGCCATCGCACTTTGTGACGATCTCACAGTTAAAACCTTTATCAGGAAGTACATTAGCAGCTTTCTATGAAATTTTGTTGTTTACTTGTTGATATGTCAACGGTGGCAGCAATACCACCTACAGTGCCCGAAACAACGTATACTGACGACAGCAGTGACAATGGCTACGATCAGATGTGAACAGCATAGAACATCTTGCCATCCAATAGGAAACGGATCGGAGGAGCCAGAACTCAGAGCGGCAGGACTCCTTCCCATGCAGTATCTCCAGGAGAACACTTGCACCCATATTTATCCGATATCAAAACTAAAAACGGATGCAGTATACCTTCTAATCCGTCGGTTCGATGGTGAATTCATCATCATCATCATCATCATCATCATCATCATCATCATCATCATCATCATCATCATCATCATCATGTGCCATGTCGTATGGCGTTGGCGATCATGGCCCTCCATACGAATCTATCTTTTGTCGCTGCAATTATATCTCCCAGTATTTTATCCCTAGGTCTACCTGGCAATCTTTTTATCTTCAACATTCCTGTTGTTACAAGGTGCTCAAGTTTCTCTTGCTTCATAACACGTCCTCTAAATTTTGCTTGTCTTTTCCTAATCTTCTTCATAACTGTTCTTTTTGTGTTTGCCTCTTTCAAGACTATCTCGTTGTTTTCTTCGCTGTCCATGGAACTGTTAACATTCAGCTGCCTAAATCGTGTTCTGACTGCGTGTTGACTGTCCACGCTTTGCATTCGTACAACAGTGTTGGGACTATGTAACACTGACGATGTCTCATTCTATTAATTGATAGGCATTTGTTCGCAAGAACGCTTTTCTTTTTCTTGAATGCTCTTTAGGTTGGCAAATTCTGCAGGCTCTTTTTAATGTGTGTCTACCGTCTGTTGCGATGACTGTTCTCAGTTAATTAAACTTATCAACTTGTCTCAATAACAATCGCTGTACCATTTGCCATTATTCTGCACGAGGGAATTTTTTACTGATTACCATGACTTCAGTCTTCTTGCTTTTTATTTCTGCTTTCTATTTCTAGTATATTCACAGGAATTTGTTTGTCTTTTTCTGCAGTTAGAACGGTGTCATCTGCATAACGAAGATTGTTTAACATATGTCCTCCGATCTTTATCCCGGGGCATTCTTCTAGGTTTCTTATGGTGGTTTCGCTGTGAAGTGTAAACAAATCTGGTGACAGAACACAACCCTGACTAACCCCTCTTTTGATCTTTTGGAAAAACCTTGTATCGTTTTCTACTCTCATTGCTGCTGTTTGTTCCCAACACATATTCATTAATATTCTTTGATTTTTTCCATTAATATTGAGCATTTCTATTTGGTTGATCAATTCTTTATGTCTTAACCAATCAATAGCTTGGCATAATCAACAAAACAAATCCTTTCTCAACTCAATTGATCTTTCTATGAGAGTTCGTAAGCGGTGTGTGTCATTAATAGCTCATGTCCCTTCAAAAAATCCACATTGTTCTTTCTGCTCCTTGTTCTCATCGTGATTATTCTCAATAGGAGCTTTGTCCTATGGCTCAGTAGGCTGACTGCACGACGGGGTTCGCATTCTATAGCCCCAGCTTTCTTTGAAAGTGCAATGGAAATTATTTTGACATATCTTTACGATTTTTCCAGTACCATAAAGTTCATTTAGGAAGGCTGTTACTTTTTCAACCAAATTCATCAACAGCCTCAATCATTTCTATAGTAATGTTGTGTGGTCCTGGAGCTCTTCCCGGTTTCGTCTTTTTCAACGCTATCCTAACTTCGTCTTTCATGATTGTGGTCCTTCAACGTTCTTCCTGATGACATGTTCCTCCTTTCTGTCATCGTCAAATAATTCTTTAATATTCATTCCGTCTATCTAATATTTTATATTTTCCATTATTTTGTGCTATCTTTGATTATTAAACGTTGATTGATACATCTCTTTCTTTTATCTATCAAACATCATCATGTCATCGTATCATTATCATAATTATACATCATCATGTCCTATCGTATCATTATCATAATTATACATCATCATGTCCATCGTATCATTGTCATATACATCATCATGTCCATCGTATCATTATCATATACATCATCATGTCCATCGTATCATTATCATATACATCATCATGTCCATCGTATCATTATCATATACATCATCATGTCCATCGTATCATTTCATATTATACATCATCATGTCCATCGTATCATTATCATAACATCATCATGTCCATCGTATCATTGTCATATACATCATCATGTCCATCGTATCATTATCATATACATCATCATGTCCATCGTATCATTATCATATACATCATCATGTCCATCGTATCATTATCATATACATCATCATGTCCATCGTATCATTATCATATACATCATCATGTCCATCGTATCATTATAATATACATCATCATGTCCATCGTATCATTATCATATACATCATCATAGTCCATCGTATCATTATCATATTACATCTCATGTCCATCGTATCATTGTCATAATTATACATCATCATGTCCATCGTATCATTATCATATACATCATCATGTCCATCGTATCATTATCATAATTACATCATCATGTCCATCGTATTATTGTCATATACATCATCATGTCCATCGTATCATTATCATATACATCATCATGTCCATCGTATCATTATCATATACATCATCATGTCCATCGTTTATAATCTATACATCATCATGTCCATCGTATTATTATCTATGATTATACATCATCATGTCCATCGTATTAATATCATATACATCATCATGTCCATCGTATTAATATCATATACATCATCATGTCCATCGTATATTATCAAGATTATACATCATCATGTCCATCGTATCATTGTCATAATTATACATCATCATGTCCATCGTATTATTATCATGATTATACATCATCATATCCATCGTATCATTATCATATACATCATCATGTCCATCGTATTATTATCATGATTATACATCATCATATCCATCGTATCATTCTCATAATTATACATCATCATGTCCATCGTATCATTATCATATACATCATCATGTCCATCGTATCATTATCATAATTATACATCATCATGTCCATCGTATTATTGTCATATACATCATCATGTCCATCGTATCATTATCATATACATCATCATGTCCATCGTATCATTATCTAATTATACATCATCATGTCCATCGTATTATTGTCATATACATCATCATGTCCATCGTATCATTATCATAATTATACATCATCATATCGATCGTATCATTATCATATACATCATCATGTCCATCGTATCATTATCATATACATCATCATGTCCATCGTATTATTGTCATTATACATCATCATGTCCATCGTATCATTATCATATACATCATCATGTCCATCGTATCATTATCTATATACATCATCATGTCCATCGTATTATTGTCATTATACATCATCATGTCCATCGTATCATTATCATATACATCATCATGTCCATCGTATCATTATCATATACATCATCATGTCCATCGTATCATTATCATATTACATCATCATGTCCATCGTATCATTATCATATACATCATCATGTCCATCGTATTATTGTCATATACATCATCATGTCCATCGTATCATTATCATATACATCATCATGTCCATCGTATCATTATCATATACTAATCTCATGCCCATCGTATTATTGTCATATACATCATCATGTCCATCGTATCATTATCATATACATCATCATGTCCATCGTATTATTGTCATATACATCATCATGTCCATCGTATCATTTATCATATACATCATCATGTCCATCGTATTATTGTCATATACATCATCATGTCCATCGTATCATTATCATATACATCATCATGTCCATCGTATCATTATATATACATCATCATGTCCATCGTATCATTGTCATATACATCATCATGTCCATCGTATCATTGTCATATACATCATCATGTCCATCGTATCATTATCATTACATCATCATATCCATCGTATTATTGTCATATACATCATCATGTCCATCTATTATTGTCATATACATCATCATGTCCATCGTATCATTGTCATATACATCATCATGTCCATCGTATCATTATCATATACATCATCATAGTCCATCGTATCATTACATATACATCATCATGTCCATCGTATTATTTCATATACATCATCATGTCCATCGTATCATTGTCATATACATCATCATGTCCATCGTATCATTGTCATATACATCATCATGTCCATCGTATTATTGTCATATACATCATCATGTCCATCGTATCATTAGTCATATACATCATCATGTCCATCGTATCATTATCATATACATCATCATGTCCATCGTATCATTATCATATACATCATCATATCCATCGTATCAATGTCATAATTATACATCATCGTATCCTCGTATCATTGTCATTATACATCATCATATTCCATCTATCTTGTCATATACTCATCATGTCCATCGTATCATTCATATACATCATCATTCCATCGTATCATTGATCATTATACATCATCATATTCCATCGTATATTCATATACATCATCATGTCCATCGTATATTTTTCATATACATCATCATGTCCATCGTATATTGTCATATACATCATCATGTCCATCGTATCATTATCATATACATCATCATGTCCATCGTTCTTATTTCATATACATCATCATGTCCATCGTATCATTGTCATATACATCATCATGTCCATCGTATCATTATCATATACATCATCATGTCCATCGTATCATTATCATATATACATCATCATGTCCATCGTATCATTATATTATACATCATCATGTCCATCGTATCATTGTCATATACATCATCATATCCATCGTATCATTGTCATATACATCATCATGTCCATCGTATCATTTCATATACATCATCATATCCATCGTATCATTTCATCATGTCCATCGTATCATTATCATATACATCATCATGTCCATCGTATCATTGTCATATACATCAATCATGTCCATCGTATCATTTATCATATTACTATCATCATGTTCCATCGTATCATTATCATATTATACATCATCATGTCCATCGTATTCATTGTCATTACGTACATCATATCCCTGTCCATCGTATCATTATCATATACATCATCATGTCATCGTATCATTATAATATCATCATCATGTCATCGTATCATTATCATATACATCATCATGTCCATCGTATCATTTCATATACATCATCATGTCCATCGTATCATTTCATATACATCATCATGTCCATCGTATCATTTCATATACATCATCATGTCCATCGTTATTTCATAATTTCATCATCATGTCCATCGTATCATTATCATATACATCATCATGTCCATCGTTCATTTCATATACATCATCATGTCCATGTATCATTTCATATCATCATCATGTCACGTTCATATGTCATATACATCATCATGTCCATCGTATCATTGTCATATACATCATTCATGTCATGTATTTATTGTCATATACATCATCATGTCCTCGTATCATTATCATATACATCATCATGTCCATCGTTCATTATCATATTATACATCATCATGCCATCGTATTATTTCATATACATCATCATGTCCATCGTATCATTATCATATACATCATCATGTCCATCGTATCATTATCATATTATACATCATCATGTCCATCGTATCATTGTCATATACATCATCATGTCCATCGTATCATTGTCATATACATCATCATGTCCATCGTATCATTGTCATATACATCATCATGTCCATCGTATCATTATCATATACATCATCATGTCCATCGTGTCATTATCATAATTATACATCATCATGTCCATCGTATCATTGTCATATACATCATCATGTCCATCGTATCATTGTCATATACATCATCATGTCCATCGTATCATTGTCATATACATCATCATGTCCATCGTATCATTATCATATACATCATCATGTCCATTGTATCATTGTCATATACATCATCATGTCAATCGTATCATTATCATATACATCATCATATCCATCGTATCATTATCATATACATCATCATGTCCATCGTATCATTATCATATACATCATCATGTCCATCGTATCATTATCATAATTATACATCATCATGTCCATCGTATCATTGTCATATACATCATCATATCCATCTTATCATTATCATATACATCATCATGTCCATCGTATCATTATCATATACATCATCATGTCCATCGTATCATTATCATATACATCATCATGTCCATCGTATCATTCCACCCTTGTATCATCCCTAGAAAATGATGGCCAGCCAAATACAAAGAAAACTTAACGACGTAAGCAGGGTCTCCAGTGGAGCACCTTCGTTCGGTAGGGGATGACATGCTGCTCAGGTGATAACCCCATCGTCATCAAGCTTACGCACCCAAATTCAAATATATATAAAAATCGCAACTTGGAATGTTAGAACATCATTCTAAAAAGGAACACTTGAAAATGTCAAGACAAACATGGAAAGACTGAACCTCAATATTTCAGGACAAGGGGAGGTCAATGAAAGGGAGCAGGAATGATAACACCGGACAAGCAAGACATTATATGTGCTGGTGAAGAAACATGAATGAGGGGTGGGTATTATAAAAAACAATGATAAATCAAAGTCTGTCGATGGGTACTGGGTTATAACAGACAGTCATATTAATTAGATTGGAGGGCAAGTCATTTGATATCAACGTCATCGAAGTATATGCGTCACTAACAACAGCAGATACTGAAGAAATTGAAAACTGCTATAAAGAATTAGAGACAGCCACACTCACACACACATACACTTCGATGTGCTGCTTCACACTACTGGAAGCATAAATTTTTCGGGTCTGTGCTGGTCTGCAGCTGTGTCCTTTGCGACAGCTGCGAAAATGCTGTGCTTTATGCTGTTTATGTGACCAGTAATGCCATTCACGCTACCATGTCATATTTTGAAGTCTACTTTGAAACATTCCCAACGTAAAGTTTTAAGTCCTGGAATTTTCAGAGAAAACTTCTGCATCTCTTTTGTCTGTTTTACTT
>JAPXFY010000016.1:35304965-35324965 GCA_030674185.1 Monoplex corrugatus | reverse complement strand
ACACACACACACACACACGCATACACAGGAATCACAGATAAAAAAAAACTGGGCCAGAATCTGCCCCCTTCATTTGCACTCCACCACTGAACACCCTCCCCCTCCTCCCTCCCTTTCCCTGAAACACACAGCTGACCCACGACGTATTTCAGCAACACGCTGGCGATTGTGACACCATGACGTACATCGTACGTAAACAGAATAGTTATTCAAGTGATGCCAAAGACCAAGAGTTTCAAACAAAACAAAACAAAACAAAACAAAACAAAACAAAAAAACAACAAAATCATTGGTGGTGTTCCACATATTTCTATTTTGAAGAAGAAGAAAAAAGAAGACAACAACTAAACATTTTGATGTTAACTTCCAACGATCCAAAATGAACATTTCATTTTTAGTCTTGTCTTTTTATATCTGTTTGTCCTAGGCTGTTATACTTTATCTGTTTTTGTTTTGCCTTCACTTATAATGAAACCTCTCCTATCGTTTAAATTCTTAAATTCCTCTGTGTTATTTTTCTTCCGCCAAGAAATTCTCTCCTTTCCTTTAGCCTCTGTCTCCGCCCGCCCCCCCCCTCTCTCTCTCTCTCTCTCTCCCCCATTCCCTCTCTCTCTCTCTCTGGTATGTATATTTGCATTGTATGTGTGTGTGTGTACTACATTTATAGACGTTTGTGTGTAGTTCTTTAGATAGATGGATGGATGGATGATGCATGGATGCATATCTAATACATCTTTGCACTATACGTATATGTACGTATGTACTCATGTACGCGTGTATGCATGCATTCATGCACGTTTGTGTGTAGATGTATATATGTATGTGTGTATGTATGTATGTATGTATGTATGTATGTATGTATGTATGTATGTATGTATGTATGTATGTATGTATGTATGTATGTATGTATGTATGTGTGTATGTATGTATGTATGTATGTATGTATGTATGTATGTATGTATGTATGTATGTATGTATGTGTGTATGTATGTATGTGTGTATGTATGTATGTATGTATGTATGTATGTATGTATGTATGTATGTATGTATGTATGTATGTATGTATGTATGTGTGTATGTATGTATGTATGTATGTATGTATGTATGTATGTATGTATGTATGTATGTATGTGTGTATGTATGTATGTATGTATGTATGTGTGTATGTATGTATGTATGTATGTATGTATGTATGTATGTATGTATGTATGTATGTATGTGTGTATGTATGTATGTTGTATGTATGTGTAGTATGTATGTATGTTGTATGTATGTATGTATTGTATGTATGTGTGTATGTATGTATGTATGTATGTATGTATGTATGTTGTGTGTATGTATGTATGTTAGTATGTATGTATGTATGTATGTATGTATGTATGTATGTATGTGTGTATGTATGTATGTATGTATGTATGTATGTATGTATGTGTAGTATGTATATGTATCGTATGTATGTATGTATGTATGTAGTTGTATGTTGTATGTATATATGTATGTGTGTATGTATGTATGTATGTATGTATGTATGTATGTATGTATGTATGTATGTATGAATGTATGAATGTATGAATATATGAATGTACGTACGTATATATGTGTGTATGTATGCATGTATGTATGGATGGATGTATATATGTATGTATGTATGTAAGTATGTAAGTATGTCTGTATGTATGTATGTACATGTATGTATGTAAGTATGTATGTATGTATGTATGTATGTAGTATGAGCACGGAGTAGGCTTTGCATAAGGAACAGCCTGCTGAACATGATTGAACCAGGCAGCGGCGGTTCAGAACGACTCTTGACTCTCCGCCTCAACACCACCGAAGGCTATGTCATTCTCATCAGCGTTTATGCCCCAACTCTGTCCGCCTCTCCAGACACCAAGGATGAGTTCTACGAAAATCTTGCATCAACCATAAGGAACATCCCCAGGACAGAACAACTTGTTCTCCTGGGCGACTTCAACGCCAGAGTGGGTGCAGACAATGACTCATGGCCCTTCTGCCTCGGTTCCTTTGGAGTGGGGAAAATGAATGAGAATGGACAGCGACTGCTTGAGTTTTGCGCCTGCCATGAACTGTGCATCGCCAACTCCTTCTTCAAGACGAAGCCTCAGCACAAAGTCTCCTGGAGGCATCCCCTCTCAAAACATTGGCACCAACTGGATTTGATCCTAGTAAGACGTGCCGCTATCAAA
Organism: Monoplex corrugatus; assembly: GCA_030674185.1. Classification (NCBI taxonomy): domain Eukaryota; kingdom Metazoa; phylum Mollusca; class Gastropoda; order Littorinimorpha; family Ranellidae; genus Monoplex; species Monoplex corrugatus. The sequence goes on along the minus strand of JAPXFY010000016.1, from coordinate 35,322,758 downwards.
AACGTTCTCCACACTCGCTCTTATCACAGCGCAGACTGCGACACAAACCACTCTCTGGTATGTTGCAACATCATGCTACAACCAAAGAAGTTCCACTGCTCAAAGAAACAAGGGAACCCTCGCATTGACGTCAGCAAGATGTCTCAGCCAGATCTTGAAGAACAGTTCGCAGAGGCCTTTCAGAGAGAATACGATGCATTGCAGCCCAGAGACTCTGCCACTGAGAGATGGGAAACGCTACGAGACACCATGCACCGCATTGCTATGGCCACCTTTGGGAAGAAAACTGTGAAGTCCCACGACTGGTTTGAGGCCAAATCATCAGAGATGACTCCCACTGTTGAGGCCAAGCGTGCCGCACTCACCAAGTATAAGCGGTCACCCAGTGAGAAGAACCTGCAAATCCTCAGGGCTGCCAGAAGTAAGGTTCAGCTTAACGCCAGGCGCTGCGCAAACGAGTACTGGACAGAGCTCAGCGAAGAGATACAGAGTGCTGCTGAAAGAGGCAACATCCGAGGAATGTATGATGGCATCAAGAAGGCACTGGGACCAACACAGAGCAAGATCGCCCCCCTCAAATCCTCCACTGGGGAAGTAATCAGCAATCCTAGCCAACAGATGGAAAGATGGGCGGAACACTACTCCGACCTCTACTCCACACAGAACATGGTGTCCCCCTTAGCCCTCGATGCCATCAAGTGCATGCCGGTAATGGAAGAACTTGACGCAGAGCCAACTGCGGACGAACTCAGCAAGGCCATTGATAGCCTGGCATCAGGGAAGGACCTGGCAACGACGGAATTCCCCCAGACCTCATCAAGCACTGCAAGACTTCTCTTCTGCACCCTTTGCACGCAGTTCTCTCTCAGTGTTGGAATGAGGGAGCTGTTCCACAGGACATGAGGGACGTCAAGATCGTCACCCTGTACAAAAACAAGGGCGAAAGGAGCGACTGCAACAACTACAGAGGTATCTCGCTTCTCAGCATTGTTGGCAAAGTCTATGCTCGTGTCCTCCTAATCCGCCTGCAGAAACTGGCTGAACGCGTCTACCCGGAATCACAGTGTGGTTTTCGAGCAGAGAGATCCACGGTAGATATGGTCTTCTCCCTTCGCCAAATCCAGGAGAAGTGCAGAGAGCAGCGGATGCCCCTGTATGTGGCATTCATTGACCTCACCAAGGCCTTTGACCTAGTCAGCAGAGATGGCCTTTTCAGGGCTCTCCGAAAAATCGGCTGCCCCCCCAAACTGCACAGCTTAATTGAGTCCTTCCACTCAAACATGAAAGGGATGGTGCAGTTCAACGGAAACCTCTCCAAGCCCTTCGACGTACGCAGCGGTGTGAAACAAGGCTGCGTCCTGGCCCCAACCCTCTTTGGAATCTTCTTCGCTCTCCTCCTGAGGCATGCGTTCAGCACAGCGCAAGAAGGGATCCACCTGCGGACCAGATCAGATGGCAGGCTCTTCAACCTCGCCCGCCTCAGAGCAAGGACAAAGGTCCGTGAAGCCCTCATCAGAGACATGCTATTTGCCGACGATGCCGCAGTTGTGACCCATACTCAGCGGGACTTGCAGTCACTAATGGACCGCTTCTCCCAGGCCTGCAAAGATTTTGGTCTGACCATCAGTCTTAAGAAGACAAACGTCCTGGGCCAAGACACGCCATCTCCACCAGCCATCACCATTGATGACTACGAGCTTGAAGCCATCCATCAATTCACATATCTTGGGTCCACCATCACCGATAACCTCTCCCTTGACACAGAGGTCGACAAGAGGATCGGGAAGGCAGCCACAACACTAGCCCGCCTCACACAAAGGGTGTGGACAAATCCCAAGCTGACCACAAAGACAAAGATGGCTGTATACAACGCCTGTGTCCTCAGCACCTTGCTGTAAGGCAGCGAGGCGTGGACCACGCATACTCATCAGGAGAAAAGGCTCAATACCTTCCACCTGAGAAGCCTACGGCGCATACTTGGCATTTCCTGGCAAGACAAGGTGACCAACACCGAAGTCCTAACCTGTGCTGGCCTCCCAACCATGCATACCATGCTGAGACAGCGTCGGCTGCGCTGGTTGGGCCACGTTCGCCGCATGGAAGATGGTCGCATCCCAAAAGACATCCTTTATGGTGAGCTTGCCACAGGGCAGAGAAACATTGGCCGCCCACAGCTGAGATACAAAGACGTTTGCAAGCGTGACATGAAGGCGCTTGAGATCAACACTGAGTCCTGGGAGGACCTCGCAGACGACCGCAACAGCTGGAGAACTACTCTCAAGAAACAACTGCGGATTGGTGAGGACAAACTGTCAGCTGCTGCAGCAGAAAAGCGAGTTCGCAGAAAAGGGATGACAGCCAACAGACCAGCATCAGCATACACATGCGACCGCTGTGACAGAGACTGCCTCTCTCGTATTGGTCTGTACAGTCACAGGCGACGCTGCTTGGACCAAGCAGACAGCCCATCTAGACATTAGAACGGATGTACTTTGTCCATGGTCAGTCATGACCGAAGGAGGCCTACTATGTATGTATGTCTTCTAAAAACTGAGTTACGGCCCTTGTTTTCTGGGGACTGGAGTTATCGTGAAGGAGAAAGACGTTCTGAGTTCTGGTATTTGGGAGCTGACTGCTGACATTCTGACTTTGGGTAATGCAGTGTCTACATAGTATGTGCCAGTGACAGCACGTTTGTCAGGTAGAACATCGACAGAAAAGGGACACTGATGGTTGAAAAATACGGTTGTCATCCGTTTTCTGCACAGAAATCCTTGAATACAAATTTGGTGCCTCTGATCATTTTGGCCTAACCATGTTTTATTTTTACGTTTGCTGGTGATACTGTTAGAAGAAGGGAACCAATGTGTTAACACCAACACCTGCAGCCATCACAAGTCTGGCTCCATTCGATTGGAAACGATTGTGTACATCAAGTGCAGCATGTAGGCTACCTATCTCCTGTTGTTCCTGTCAGCTTATTCGGCCAGTTTATGAAGTTGAAGCTTACTATGTACAGTTGTCTGAACTGTTCGATATGAAAATAATGCCTTATACTTACTTCTCGCTTGCAGATGTGTGGGTATTCTTTCTAAAGTTTGAACAGAGCAGCCACATTAGTCTTGTTCGGCAATTTCTTCAGAAGTCAATTTAGCTGGTCACAGTTGTTCCCCTTTTTCCCAGTTTTGAGTCTTCGCTTCCAGCTATGTTGTGGCTTTGATCCTTGCAACTTTCTTCAAATCTGTAATAATGTCTCATTATGCATGTATGTATGTGTGAATAATTATACGCATGTATATGAATATGTATATGGTTATTTACAGTCAAAGAATGTAAATATCTCTATGAGCCAATGTGATGTAAACAAATGCAATTCAGTCATAAAACATTACAGCAGTCTTGTTTGTCTAGCATGTTCATATTTCCCATTCTCATAACTCATCAAAGATAGAAACACCGCTAAAACTTTAGCATTACAACTCTTTAACAATTTCAGACCAGGGGAAAACCAAAATCAAAACAACATTCTAAATATCAAAATAAGCAAAACGATATACAATGCACAAGTCTGTTGCTGTCGTCGCTGTTGTGTTACAAAACAATTCCCTAAGCAATGAACACAACAAAGGAGAATGATCCTATTGTCGTCAATAGCTGACAAATTCCAATGTGCAAATTATCAGCCGATCCTATACACGCAGTTCTTCCATACGTCATTATCATTCTCTCACAGAGTGCATACCAATCAGCCTCAAGATCCTCACCATGGCACAGTGACAATGTAGGAAGACAGACAAACACAGAGGAAGGCTAAGAGGAGAAATGTGTCTCGTTAACTAGGACCAAAACTCTTGTCTCTGTAATGCTCAAAACCCAAACGACTTCTTCCTGAGCATGACAGACGAGTTATTTATTCCCGCTTTGCTCATCCACCCACCCTTCTGCCAGGCGTGCTAATGAAGCGAAGAATGATGTTGCATTGTCCTTTACAGTTATCAACATCGTCTGTTTATCATTAGAAGTTTTCCATTTATATCGTACTGCTTATTTCACAACATGTTTCCAGTTGGGAGGGAGGAAGGGGGACACATGCAGAGAGAGATAGAGAGAGAGAGAGACAGACAGACAGACAGAGACAGAGAGAGACAGAGAGAAAGAGACAGAGAGAGACAGAGACAGAGACACAGAGACAGAGAAAGAGTGAGAGAGAGAGAGAGAGAGAGAGAGAAAGAGAGAGAGAGAGAGAGAGAGAGAAACAAAAGGTCACAGAGAGAGAGAAAGGCAGACGGACAGTCAGAAATCAAACTATTACCATGCTTCGATGCTTCATCTAGACAAATTTCTAATAAAATATGGTTCTTTCTCCACAAGTAAGTCTTCTTTGAGAGAGAGAGAGAGGGGGGGGGGAGGGAAGAAAGAAAAAGATAGAGAATGAAAGAGAGAAAGACAGAGAGATTGAGAGAGAGAGAGAGAAAGAGAGAGACTGAGAGAGAGAGAGAGAGAGAGAGAGAGAGAGAGAGAGAGAGAGAGACGCATGTTCAGGGGTTTGTAATTGTAGAAATGCCAATACCCTCAGTGTAAGATCTATTTTAGGCCGTAGCAGCATTATCGGTCCTCTCCCTGAAAACTCGACTACCCACTCCAGTTTGTGTGTGTTTGTTTTCCACGGCACTTTGACTGCTGTTCCCTAACGCTGTGACACCTGTCAATCATCAGTAAATCAAAACACTATGATAAAGTCGAAACTAAATGCTCCCCCTCCCCATCCCTCACACTATGCTATTGTACGTGTTATCTGAACAGACGCACCCCCCTCTCCCTCTCTCTCCTTCTCTCTGTACAAATAGGAGGTGTATCATAATTTGAAGTACAGAGTCTGAGAATTTGTGTGCTGGCAAAGGTAGCTTAATTAATGTAAACTTCAGAATCCTAAACATAATAACAGTAAAACAGACGATGGGAATACACGAATACCGCGTCTAGCATTTCGTTTGCAATTTGGACCCGGTTTTGATGATAGCAGAGTAAATGACAGAAATAGAAACACACAGACACGCAAACAGACACACACAGACACACACACAGACACACAGACACACACACACACACACACACACACACACACATGACACACACACACAGACAGACACACACACACACCACACACACACACACACACACACACACACACACCACATACGCACGCACACACAAATAAACACAAACACACACACACAAACAAACACACACAAACACACACACACAAACAAACACACACAAACACACACAGACACACACACACACACGCACACACAAACACAAGAGAGAGAGAGAGAGAGAGAAGAGAGAGAGAGAGAGAGAGAGAGAGAGAGAGAGAGAGAGAGTCTCTGTGTATGTAAAATCATAGTTTAATCGCAAAAATACGGATACATACCCACAACGATGTGTATGAAATGGGAATTTTATTGATCCAATATTACTCCTGTACTATTTGATATTTGAATTTAATCTCTGATCTGCAAAAGTAGGTCTCAAAAATAGAATAAAAGGCTCAATTCACTGATGATATTGCAATTTCAGCAAATGTTACATTGAAATAGAATACTACATTGAGAGAAATAAAACATATTGAGAAAGGTTTATGAAAACGAAACTAATCATATTTTCATTTACATAAAAGATAATTGGTTTGAGGTTTGCAATATAAAAATCCCCACATACGATGCTTTATAATAATAATAATAATAATTACAATATTTATATAGCGCAAAATCTTGATAAAATCAAATCTAAGCGCTGAAGCAGACACACACGCACGCACACACGCACGCACGCACGCACGCACACACACGCACGCACGCACCACACACACACACACCACACACACACACACACACACACACACACACACGCATGGCTATAAATGGGGAGAAAGAATAAAAGCAATAAAAGCAAGAATAAAAGCAATGGAAAATTATAGAGAGCATAGCATATACAATTATATATTATAACCACGTGATTCCCCTCCGAGCGGAGACAGGCTGCAGAGGGGGGGGGGGGGGGTTGAGTGAGGTTAGGATTTTATGCGGAGGAGAAAAGGTGAGTTTTGAGAGCGGACTTGAAGGAGACAAAAGTAGGTTGCTGACGGACTGAGAGAGGAAGTTTGTTCCAGGAGAGTGGACCAGAAACAGAGAAGGCCCGTGGACCATAGGTATTGAGCTTAGTGCGTGGAAAGCGAAAAGTCAGAGGATCGGAGGCAGAGCGGAGGGTACGTGAGGGAAGATAGATCTCAAGTAGGCTTGACAGGTAATCGGGGGCTGCGTTATTGAGGCTTTTGTAGCACATGGTGTCTAGTTTGTACTGTATGCGCTTTGATACAGGGAGCCAGTGAAGTTGTGCCAGGAGAGGAGATATGTGGTCAGCTTTTTTCTTTTTGAATACAAGGCGTACAGCATTGTTTTGAATGCGCTGTAGGATGTGAATGGTGGAGGCAGGAAGACCAGACAGGAGTGAATTGCAATAGTCAATGCAGACATTATGAAGGAGAGAACGAGTTTTGCAGTTGTTTCGACAGAGAGATACTTCCTGATCAGCCTTATACGATGGAGATGATAGTAGCAAGATCTGGCAGTTTGAGAAACAAAGTTGTTCATGGAGAGGGTAGAGTCAATGCAGACACCAAGGTTTTTAGCTGAATCAGAAATTGGGACTGATGTGTTACATAATGGGAGAGAAAGAGGAGGCAGCTGAGAAAGTTTCTGAGTGGTGCCAATGAGGATAGCTTCTGTCTTGTCATCATTAAGCTGAAGTTTGTTGAACGTCATCCAGTTCTTAATGTCCGAGTAACACTCAGTGGTGCGAGTCAACAGGCGCTGTATATTATCAGGTGAGTCACTGTCTTGAAGTTGGGTGTCATCAGCATAGAAGTGGTGTTTTATAGAGTGGGAGTTGATGATGGTGGACAGGGGGGAGGTGTAAAGAGTGAAAAGAACAGGGCCAAGGACAGATCCTTGTGGAACACCACAGGTCAGGTATGCAGGTTGAGAGTAAGTGCCATTGATGAGAACAGTTTGTTTTCTGTTTGATAAATACGAAGTGAAAAAGGAGAGAGCAATGTCAGAGATGCCAAAAGTATGATGAAGTCTAGAAAGGAGAATACCATGGTCAATGGTATCGAAGGCTGCAGACAGATCAAGGAGTGTGAGGAGAGAGACTTTGCCAGTATCAGTTGCAAGGAGGAGATTGTTGAGAATGTGTAGTAGGGCAGTTTCAGTGCTATGGCACTGGTGGTAGGCTGACTGGAAAGGATTGAGGAGATTGTTGGCAGACAGGTGAGAGTTCAGCTGGTTGAGGACGACTTTTTCAAGGAGTTTTGACAAGAAAGAGAGATTAGAGATAGGCCGGTAATTTTTCAGTTCATTTGGGTCTAAATTGTGTTTCTTGAGGAGAGGGTGAACAATAGCAGACTTGAAAGAATCTGGGACAGTTCCAGTTTGAAGAGAAGTGTTGATGATGTCAGTGATGAATGGGAGGAGAGTAAGGAGACAGTCGGAGTAGAGAGAACCTGGAAGAGGATCCAGTTCGCAGGTTTTGAACGACATGGATCTGCTTGTGTTGAGAATTTCTTCTTGTGAGACTGGGGTAAAAGTAGTAAGAGGTGTGCCAGAGAAGGAAGGGTCAGGTGGGCATGGTTGACAGGGTGTCCTGTCAAGCCTGTCACGAAGAGTTTGTATTTTGGTGGTGAAATACTTGGAAAATACAGATGGGAGTTCTTCATTTGTATGTTTTGTTGGGAGAGGTAAATCTTTTCGTGTGCCAAGGAGATGATTCATGGTTGTAAAGAGTTCTTTTGAAGAAGAGGCATTCAGGATTTTGGTTTGGAAAAAGCTTGTTTTTGCAGATGCAATGAGGGTGGATACTTTTGTTTTAGAGGCTTGGAAAAGTTGCCTATGTACAGTGAGTTTGGATTTGCGCCAACGGCGCTCTGCTCTGCGGCGGGCACGTTTTGCACAGGCAATCTCATGAGTGAGCCAGGGGGTAGGGGGGGGCGGTCAGGTAAAAGACGGGTTCTGGCTGGAGCATGAGTGTCCAGAAGATGGTGGAGAGTAGTATAGAATTCATCGGCGAGGTTATGTGACTTTTCAGAAAGGAGACGGGAGGCACCATATGAAAATTTTTTTTTAGAAGAATAACAAAATACAGGTAATGATCATTTTTACAACAATGCTCAGTAGACCCTTTAATCCCAATTGAAGCATAGATGATGACAACAAACAAGTCAAAATCCAACAGGATTATCATACATGTATAATATGAAGCCGAAAACAGTTATAACAGTCCAACAGGAAAATCATGAACTGAGATTGTCTTACAATAGGATTGTCAAACGCTCAGAAGATACTACACGACTTTAGAACCATTGATAAATTTTACGAATTCGGTTGATCTTTTTAATTCCAGAAACTGTGTCAATTCATTTAACCAGTATATGCTTTGTGGGATAAACTTCGATTGGTCAGCATGGAATTCAATAATACAGTGACACGAGTCACCTAAGGCAATGTCATCACAAGACTGCTTCGTCAATCTACATTGATGTCTATCTATTTACATCTCAAGCTTCTGACAACAGCTGCGTGGAGTTAACAAGAAGCATTCGATGGTGCTGGATGGTGCTGGATGGTGCTGGATGGTGCTGGATGGTGCTGGATGGTGCTGGATGGTGCTGGATGGTGCTGGATGGTGCTGGATAGTGCTGGATGGTACTGGATGGTGCTGGATGGTACTGGATGGTGCTGGATGGTGCTGGATGGTGCTGGATGGTGCTGGATGGTGCTGGATGGTACTGGATAGTGCTGGATGGTGCTGGATGGTACTGGATGGTGCTGGATGGTGCTGGATGGTGCTGGATGGTGCTGGATGGTGCTGGATGGTGCTGGATGGTGCTGGATGGTGCTGGATGGTACTGGATGGTACTGGATGGTGCTGGACGGTGCTGGATGGTGCTGGATGGTGCTGGATGGTGCTGGATGGGACCCAAAGCAACAATGCCTGACCACTGTCCAGACAATCACCTCCCAGTTTCCGACGCCAAGCAGTAGCCATTTCACCCAGCAAAGGGACTATGTCTAAGTGCTGCATAACCCATTCGGACCCAGTCATCAGTTACCTTGTTTACACACCGAATGGCAAAGTGGGGAGATGACAAACCCCAGGACATAGCCACACAACGCGCTCCAACCAGGTCCACCTAATTCAATTTAATTCGATCTCAAGATTGTGAAACAGCTGCATCGAAATTTAATTAAAGGAAAAATTGCATATCTTGTAAATGTGTAATATATTTTCTCTTCTTCAGATCTGCCTTTGGATTTTCAATCAGTATGTATTTGCTACTGTTTTTTTCAAAGCTTTCACCCAGAGTTGCTGATAATTACACACACATGCATACACGTATTCTCTCTCTCTCTCTCTATTTCTCTCTCTCTCTTTCTCTCTCTCTCTCTCTCTTTCTCTGCCTTTCTCTGTCAATCTGTCTCTCTCTCCCTCCCTCTCTCTCTCTCTCTGTTACACACACATAAGCGCAAGCGCGCCCACACGCGGATAAGCACACACACACGGGCACGGACAAACACACACACACACACACACACACACACACACACACACACACACACACACACACACACACACACACACACACACACACACACACACATCGTCTAATATCACTCAGTGAAAAGACGTTAAATCAAAGAACGAACACACACACACACACACACACACACATACACACATGTGATTTAAGTAGGATAGTATCTCAAAACGAAGAGAACAAAATACAAAAAAATCTATGATTCTCTTAACGCTAGAGGAGTTGATATATTTGTCTTTTATTTTGTCCTATGTGGAGAGACAAAAGCATGTGGAGGGACAAAGGCATGTGGAGGGACAAAGGCATGTGGAGAGACACAGGCATGTGGAGAGACAAAGGCATGTGGAGAGACAAAGGCATGTGGAAAGACAAAGGCATGTGGAGGGACAAAGGCATGTGGAGGGACAAAGGCATGTGGAGGGACAAAGGCATGTGGAGGGACAAAGGCATGTGGAGAGACACAGGCATGTGGAGAGACAAAGGCATGTGGAGAGACAAAGGCATGTGGAAAGACAAAGGCATGTGGAGGGACAAAGGCATGTGGAGGACAAAGGCATGTGGAGAGACAAAGGCATGTGGAGGGACAAAGGCATGTGGAGAGACAAAGGCATGTGGAGAGACAAAAAGGGATGTGGAGAGACAAAGGCATGTGGAGGGACAAAGGCATGTGGAGAGACAAAGGCATGTGGAGAGACAAAGCATGTGGAGGGACAAAGGCATGTGGAGGGACAAAGGCATGTGAGAGGGACAAAGGCATGTGGAGAGACACAGGCATGTGGAGGGACAAAGGCATGTGGAGGGACAAGGCATGTGGAGAGACACAGGCATGTGGAGGGACAAAGGCATGTGGAGGGACAAAGGCATGTGGAGGGACAAAGGCATGTGGAGGGACAAAGGCATGTGGAGGGACAAAGGCATGTGGAGGGACAAAGGCATGTGGAGGGACAAAGGCATGTGGAGGACAAGGCATGTGGAGGGACAAAGGCATGTGGAGGGACAAAGGCATGTGGAGGGACAAAGGCATGTGGAGGGACAAGGCATGTGGAGGGACAAAGGCATGTGGAGGGACAAAGGCATGTGGAGGGACAAAGGCATGTGGAGGGACAAAGGCATGTGGAGGGACAAAGGCATGTGGAGGGACAAAGGCATGTGGAGGGACAAAGGCATGTGGAGGGACAAAGGCATATGGAGGGACAAAGGCATGTGGAGAGACAAAGGCATGTGGAGGGACAAAGGCATGTGGAGGGACAAAGGCATGTGGATGGGGACAAAGGCATGTGGAGGGACAAAGGCATGTGGAGGACAAAGGCATGTGGAGGGACAAAGGCATGTGGAGGGACAAAGGCATGTGAGGCAGGAGGGGGGACAAAGGCATGTGAGGCAAGGCATGGAAACAAAGGCATGTGGAGGGACAAAGGCATGTGGAGGGACAAAGGCATGTGGAGGGACAAAGGCATGTGGAGGACAAAGGCATGTGGAGGGACAAAGGCATGTGGAGGGACAAAGGCATGTGGAGGGACAAAGGCATGTGGAGGGACAAAGGCATGTGGAGGGACAAAGGCATGTGGAGGGACAAAGGCATGTGGAGGGACAAAGGCATGTGGAGGGACAAAGGCATGTGGAGGGACAAAGGCATGTGGAGGGACAAAGGCATGTGGAGGGACAAAGGCATGTGGAGGGACAAAGGCATGTGGAGGGACAAAGGCATGTGGAGGGACAAAGGCATGTGGAGGGACAAAGGCATGTGGAGGGACAAAGGCATGTGGAGGGACAAAGGCATGTGGAGGGACAAAGGCATGTGGAGGGACAAAGGCATGTGGAGGGACAAAGGCATGTGGAGGGACAAAGGCATGTGGAGGACAAGGCATGTGGAGGGACAAAGGCATGTGGAGGGACAAAGGCATGTGGAGGGACAAAGGCATGTGGAGGAAAAGGAGGACAAAGGCATGTGGAGGGACAAAGGCATGTGGAGGGACAAAGGCATGTGGAGGGACAAAGGCATGTGGAGGGCAAGCATGTGAGGGACAAGGCATGTGGAGGACAAAGGCATGTGGAGGGACAAAGGCATGTGGAGGGACAAAGGCATGTGGAGGGACAAAGGCATGTGGAGGGACAAAGGCATGTGGAGGGACAAAGGCATGTGGAGGGACAAAGGCATGTTGTTTTTCATGATTGGATAGAGTCCATATCGGTCTGAAAACACAGGTCAATCTGAGTTGGAGTTTTCAATGAACACAGCTCTCTGTCATGCCCTCCATCCATCCCCCACATACATACATACATACATACATACACACATAAATACATACATACATACATACAAACATGCAAACCTGCAAACACACATATTCACATATACGACTCACGAACACACATATATACACTCAAACATAAACATACACCACAGGCGCGCACAGGCGCGCACACGTGCACACAAGTACCATACACACACATACACACACATACACACACAGATACACAGACACACACATACACACACACACACACATACATACATACACACACGCACGCTCGCACATGTACACGCGCGTACATACATACGTGTGCGTGCGCTAACGAAGACAGAGAAGCTCAAAATTTCAAACATATTAGTAGTCAAGAGAAGAAGCATTAGGTCCCGCTGGATCTGTCCTACAGCTAGTGTTTGCCACACAACGCACACAACAAATGCATAAGACACAGAAGTGAACAGCATCATTCATAACTAAACAAACAATATAGAAATGAACTGAAAAAGCACAAAATGCAAGCACACAACAGAAAAAGAAGAATGGAAGGAAGAAATGAAACAAATCGTGGTGTAGGAGGGGAAAGAGCCGGTTGTTAATGACGAAATGGTTGTCTGTATAAATATCTGACATCACCGTTAATAGAGAAATAGACTTGAACATCAGGAGATAAATGAGACTGGTCTGTTAGTCTTAATGCAAATGATGCTGAAAACGGTGAAGATTGTTAAAGTTACTTTTTTGTTTAAAGCCCAGCCGACCGCGTAGAGCCATACAAGGGATATAATCGTTTAAAAAAAATGCACAATACTTCAACAGACTAAAAAGGAAAAGAAAATTAAGTAAACATAATGCATTCGCGCACATAATCTAAGGAGCTGCCTCTCCAAATTATCGCACAGGAGATTTAAAAAGCACACCTTAAGACAAATATAAACATAGTAAAGACACTAAACATTTATAAAAACGGGCATAAATGACATAAAATTGCTTCCGCATATTTCGTTTCCCGAGAGCCAAAAATGCACTTAATACATGTACCCAATTATCAATCCTAAGAGAAAGTATGTAAGACTTTATCAAGCATATACAGGTGAATGGACCAGCAAGGCAGAAAATGATACAAAGAAATGACAGAAAGCAAAGGAACAAGGCCGAAACAAAGGGTGACAGAACAGGAAATTTCTAGTACAGAATTTCCAGAAGGTTGGGATGCTATTTATATTGCAAAAGCTCCAGCATCGCCACGGGGGGACTGTGAAGACGATGATTGCTGCAGTGGGGGTGGCCATATTGGTGCATGTAGAGACACTGATTGTGATACATCTTCATCCAACCGTAGAGGTTAAAAGCTAAATGCCGTTTTTCAAACTTGCCAGTGCTAATTTATATATATATATATACCAAGAACTTAAAATACTGACAAAGAAATGCGCCAGTAATTCAACAATAATTTTAAAGAATCATACTGCACAAAAAAATCAGATAATCACTTTTATTGTCCTTTGAAAGAAACAGAACGAGATAATAAGGCAGAAAATAATACTTCGTGTGTGTGTATGTGTGTGTGCGTGCGTGCGTGCATGTGTGTGTGTGCGTGCGTGCGTGCGTGTGTGTGTGTATGTGTGTGTGTGTGTGTGTGTGTGTGTGTGTGTGTACGCGCGCGTGCGCAGATGAGAGTGGAAGATGGGGGAGTAAACGTGTGCGTATTAAAATTTGAAGTGAAAGAGAGAGGGAGAGAGAGAGAGAGAGAGAGAGGGGGGGGGGGGGCAGAGAGAACATGGAAGCTCTCTCGTTATCACTATCGTAAATTGTTTTAATATAGACAACAGCAAGTAAGTACATGTAAATGAAAAAAAAAGGATAAATACTGTGAAACTAATAGAACGAGGGAGAGGGAGTGAGGAAGGGAGAGTGTGTGAGGGAGAAATATTGAGTACGTGAGAGAGAGAGAGAGAGAGAGAGTGTGTGTGTGTGTGTGTGTGTGTGTGGTGTGTGTGTGTGTGTGTGTGTGTGTGTGTGTGTGTATGTGTGTGTGTGTGTGTGTGTGTGTGACAAGAAAGACACTGAGAGAGAGAGACACAGAGAGAGGCAGAGAGACAGAGCGAGAGAGAGGGGAGGAGTGAGGAAGGACATGAGCATTCTCTGTCCCATTTTCATGAATTGTAAACAGAAGGCAAATAAGTAAATCATTAATGGACAATTTAAAGCAAAGCAGACGAGTAGGTGGTAATTTGAGACAAATTGGGAAATTGAGGGAAAGAAATCAAATCATCTCTGCGCACATAACTAAATGAAACAATGGACAAAGAAATACACTGAACAAAATAGCAGTGAAAGAAAAGCTTGTCCACAGTAGAGACAGACACGTATATAACAATAAACCCCCCCCCCCCTTTTTTTTTTTTGAATTAAGAATTAATTGTTCCCCAGAAAACAACCTTGTCTGTAACTGAATTTTCTAAATATCAGATAGACTAGCAAACAAAGTTAACCCGCTTAATAATTGATTTTCTCTCTCGTTCCCTCCCTCCCTCCTTTCTCTCTCTCTTTCTCTCTCTCTCTCTCCCTCTCTGTCTCTCTCCCCCTCTCTCTCTCTCTATAAATGCGGGTGCTTTTGTGCAACAGAATAAAAACCTAAAGCAAAACATTTGAGAAAGTGAACAACACATAAACCTCAATGTAAACAAGCAAAAATAGTCATTGCTATCCTTCCGATGTCTTCACGTGTGCGTTTGTGTTGATCTGATATCTTCTATTGCAAATATCCTGTAATCAATTATCATGTAAAGTGTGATGCTCTTGAAGCATGGTAAACTGGGATGAGTTTGTCATCCTCTGCTGACAGATGCATTTATTTGTAAAATCAGTTTTTAGACTTGCAATGTTGTAGTGTTGTTCGTTCCAACATATTGATTTTGAGACTGAAAGTTTTCTCTTCTCTGTCTACTTCAGCTTGACATGCTTCTTCCACAGGGGATACACAGGTGCCATGATTTCTGCAAAATTTGGAACATAACGTCACAGGACGTTTGCATCTCTCTCTCTCTCTCTCTCTCTCTCTCTCTCTCTCTCTCTCTCTCTTCTCTCTCTCCTCTCTCCAATTTATCGCACAGGGGATTTATAAAACATACCTACATATACATACATAACACACACACACACACACACACACACACACACACACACCACACACACACACACACACACCACACATATATATATATATATACATATACATATACATATACATATACATATACATATACATATATATATATGTATATATATATATATATATATATATATATATATGTGTGTGTGTGTGTGTGTATGTGCGTGTGAGCGTGTGTGTGTGTGTATGTGTGTGTGTGTGTGTGTGTGTGTGTGTGTGTGTGTGTGTGTGTGTGTGTGTGCATCAAACAGAGGCACACAGACATAGGAACAGATAAAAACACAAAAAAGAACCAGTCGTCGTATGTCAGTAGTTAGCACAAAGAGCTACAGATGATAAGTTGTAGTTTAATCCCATCAGTGTTGTCAAAATTACTGTGGGACTGTTCAGCCCTAACCGGCTCCTACCCAAAGCTAAGTGTGACGTGGGTTCAAGGGGAAGCCTAGGTCCACACGTTCCAGTTTTATCCACTCCATGGATACATCAAGGAGAGTGAAGCTCAAATCTCCTGACTGTCTCCTGCTTGCAATGCCATCTGAATCCAGAAATAGTTTCTCTAGCATCACGGTAATCATCCCCACAGCCCTCATTGTTTTAGCATTGTGAAAACATTGTCTCAGATTATCTGGCCAATAGTGTCTCGTAGGAAACAATTATATATGTATGTCGACTGAATAATCAGATGAACTGCACGAAGTTTCTTCCCATCGTCAAGATTGATTTACGTGTCCTATACATTACGGATTATTTTTTTCTGATCTGACAAACTGAATGGATCATGTTTTATTCATTCAGTATTGCTGTTGGCATCAAACCATTTGAGCCAAGCCTGTATATGGGTCTGGTGCCTTAGGAATCAGCCGCTTTGAATGTTGTGTTTGTAATTCCTTCTTTGCAGTGTAAGTAAAACAGGTTTATAAACAACCAAGTGGTCAGATGTCTTTAACAGTCTTCCTTACCAGCCACCGTAGACACATTGTGTGTAAGCGAGATCCTAAACTAAGAACTATTATCATCATCATCATCATCATCATCCTTCTTCTTCTTCTTCTTATCATTATTGCTATTATTATTATTATTATATTATTATTATCATTGTGACCTTGTTATTATGATCTTATTATCATTATTATTATTGCTATCATCATCATCATCATGATCATCGTTATTATTTTGTCATTGTTGTTATCATTATAATTATTACAAATGACAATATTCTCCAAACTCATGTAGCCTCATTGTGCATTACACAGAATCAGACTTTTAATGAAGCACGGGGGAAGTCAAGCTGTTAGACTATCTGACCACACTCCACAATGTTGTTGTACAATCTGCATCTTTGGTGGGTGTACATGATGGGTGTTTTCATATGTCTAGACACCCATAACATGCCTTACAGGATCTTTAACGTGCATAGTTGATATTGTGCATACGTATACACACGAAGGATGTTTTGGCACTGAGAAGGCCGTACAACATGTTGATCTGGAAGAGGGAAATACTCTCCACCCTTTACTCTCCACCCTTTACTCTCCAGGCGGAGATATGCATATAGCACTCAAACCACGACCCTCCAACTGAACTTTCCACAGGTATAATTTTTTGTTCAGTCTCCCACGATGTTTCCTTTTTATCCAAATACTCCAAACAGATTACCTGACCACAGGAAAACAAACCAAAAATTCACACACACAAAAATAAACCCACACAATTCCCACAACACACACACGGGCGGGCGCACGCATACACACACACACGTACACACACACACGCACGCACACACGCACCCACGCATACACGCACTGACACACTCGCTCACTCACTCACTCACTCACTCACTCACTCACACACTCACACACTCTTCTCTCTGTCTGTCTGTCTCTGTCTGTCACACACACACACACACACACACACACACACACACACACACACACACACACACACACACACACACACACACACACACACACACACACACACACACACACACTCAGATTTCTTGACTGAAACAAACCCTGTTGTTTCAAACAGAAAGACAAGGGATCAAGAGAGAAGGGGAATCCAAACCCAGAGCAAATTCAAAGTGTTTTATTTACTTGGTATTTCACTCGTCATCATTTGTTTCTGTAATTTCTGTAATAATAAATGCTGTTTTGCGTAACACGATAAAACCTTTGTAAAATGAAAGGAAAACATAACATGACATAATGAGCAAGCAATTCTAACAATCTCCATATTTACATGTATACATACATATATACATACATATATACATACATACATATGTACGTACGTACGTACGAACGTACATACGTACATACATACTCATATAATATATATGTATGTATGCACGTACATATTATATGAGTACGTAAGTACGTATCTCTCTCTCTCTCTCTCTCTCTCTCTCTCTCTCTCTCTCTATATATATATATATATATATATATATATATATATATATATATACAAAGAGAGAGAGAGGGAGGAAGAGGGAGGGAGATTACAGAATATTGGATCCAAATTCTGTAGTTCTCCAGATCATTGTAATCTTGAAGAACTAATAAATGAAAAAAGTCTGAAGTGAAGACAGTGTAAAGGTAGACTGTGACAACAGTAAAAATGGAATATAAATATAATCAATAGAAACTTCTTCGTGTGATACGAATGACTGCCAGAAAGGAACATGAAAATGTCACTGATGAAGTGCAACAAAA
>JAPXFY010000016.1:35274965-35302465 GCA_030674185.1 Monoplex corrugatus | reverse complement strand
CAAGAGCAATTACAGTTTGTAGAACAAACAGATATGTAGTTTGCTCTCCATTCTCGACTGAATTTAAACATACTTTGACATACAGATCAATACTGAACTACAAGCGATGCTATTCTCCTCCATTGATCATTGAGTTTGAACGTACGTATCAAAGTGCAGCAGAGCCATCGTCAGAGCAGAAAAATCAGCTGCACCACAAGATAATGCATTAACAAAATAAAAACGTAAGAAAACACCCATGCTTCTTTCTGGTTACATGCCAACAATCATCTAGGCTCACATCTACTCACGTCTACTCACTGAAGCCAGTTCTCAACCCAGCAGTTGCGCTGAAGAAGTCGGCCGGATTGCCGATGAAAGCTACGCAGTAAGTAGCGTTTTTGTAACTGAGAGCCAGGTTCAACCAGGTAGCCATTATGTTATACTCACGTCTACAATGAGGAATCAATACATGACAGAAAATGAACTGATGTATTAAGAAAACATCAACAAAGGCGCGAAAATGCAGTCTTGATCTGAGTGGTAAAACAGAAGAGTAAGGAAAGTGGTGATAGTTGCCAACAACGTTAAGCTTTTTGCTTTTGAAACAGGCACCATTCAACTCTACAGAGAATCCGGCAGCGGTGCAGGATGTTCTCGTGGGTCGTCGCCCCACGCGAAGTTTACATCGCTTGTTCCTATAAGTTTCCTGGCATCGGGACTGTGACTGACCTTGGGGTTGGTGGTGTGTTGTAAACCCACAGTGAGTACCTCGGTATCAACACTAGTAAAGCAGAGCACAAAATCAGGCAGCAAAAACAAAACAAAACAAAACAAAACAAACAAACAAACAAACAAGAAAACAACGAACAAAACCCACCATATGTATGTGTATATATTATATATACACTAAATAATTGAAAATAATTTTGGCTCTACCAAGAGCCATTCTTAGGTGTGCCTTGTGCTATGTTATCTACGATTTCTGTGTTGGTTACATATAATTCAAAGGTTGTCTACAAGTATGATGTATCTATTTCTGTTTGTGATATTCCGTTCTGGCCGGTAACCATAGAATTACACTCAAAAACCGGATCATGTCTATATGACGTAATGAGCGAGGTCACTGTGAGAGTGCTTATTATCATGTTATTACTGTTTATAACGCAGACTGCACAGCACCATAGCATGGCTGTAACCATCTCAAAACAAACTTCGTGAGACCTTGAAAAAAAAAACCCGAAAAAGATTGAGTACACACATCAATGCATTCGTGTACAAAACCCAAGGATATGCCTGTGGCGTTCACCATTCCGTCCAATTTCTCACCAGAGGGTTTAGAAAAACAATTCTGGATACAAATGTAAACATGATTAAGTATACAGAATCGTTGAGAAAAATGGTTTCATTATGTGAATCTGCTTCTGCACACCCTATTTCCTTTGGGCCCAAATTGCAGTGACTACATCTAGCAGTTAACAATCCTGAGAGAAACTGTGTAAGGCTAATGTACAACACATACAGGTATATGTTACAGCATGGCAGAAAACTTGAGATGACAGATAGCAAATGAGCAAGGCAGAAACAGAGTGACAGAAAAAAGAAAATTTCCTGCACAAAATTTCCGGGATACTGTGTGTTCTGAGAGAGCCCCCGCATCCCATGGGGGTATTTGATAGTGCTAGTGACATGTATACATATCTTAAGAGCGCATTGTGATAAGAGTTAATAGCTTGTGAAATGTAAATTCAGTGGGCTCTCACAGCGTAACAACCATTACATTTTACGGATATAATGACAGGATGACAAACCGATACTTCTATATTGTTATTGATAACGTCTCAGTGATTAATTTTCGTGAAAGCGTTAATGGTTGTATGTAACATCATAAGGCACTCCACGTGCCACAAAAATGAAATAATGACCTACCAATGACACTTTCGAAAATCAAACCTGGTTACTGGTTTGTATTGCTAGTTCTCAATGGAAAAATAAAACTGCAGGAAAGAAAGAAGAAATGAAGAGAAAACACATGATATCTTCTTGTTTGGTTTAAACTTACATTTCTTTAATGGACCTTAGTTACATACAAATGGTGCTTTACATATCGTCCTCTACTGGTCCTTGGTCTCTGATGCTTATTAAAGACGTGAATGTGTAATATACCATTCATTATCGTTGTATGTTTCTCTACAAACGGAGATGACAATATTTTCGTCAGTCTTTAAAACATATATATCATATATTCATATCATATCATATCATATCATATCATATCATATCATATCATATCATATCATATCATTCATATCATATCATATCATATCATATCATATCATATCATATTATCATATGTCATATCATAATATATATTCATATCTATCATATCATATCATATTCATATATATCATATATCATATCAATATCATATATCATATCATATATCATATACATATCATATCATATCATATCATATCATATCATATCATATCATATCATATCATATCATATCATATCATATCATCATCATATCATATCATATATCATATCATATCATTCATATCATATCATATCATATCATATCATATCATATCATATCATATATATCATATCATATCATATCATATCATATCATATATCATCATATATATCATATCATATCATATCATATCATATCATATATCATATCATATCATATCATATTATATCATATCATATCTCATATCATATATATCATATCTCATTCATATCATATATCTCATATCGTATCGTATCGTATCATATCATTATATCATATCATATATCATATCATATATCATATATATCATATATATCATATCATATATCATATCATATATCATATCATATCTCATATCTCATATCATATCATATCATATATCATATCATATCATATATCATATCAGATATCAGATATCATATTATATATATCATATCATATCATCATATCAATCATATATCATATTCATATATCATATCATATCATATCATATCATATCATATCATATTCATATCATATCATATCATATCATTCATATCATCATCATATATCATATCATATCATATCATATCATATCATATCATATCATATCATATCATATATCATATCTCATCTGATATCTCATATCTCATCTCATATCTTATATCACATATCTGATATCGTATCGTATCGTATCGTATCGTATCATATATCATATCATATATCATATCATATATCATATATCATATCATATATCATATCATATATAGTATCATATATCATACATATCATATCATGTATATCATATACTATATCATATATCATATCATATATCCTATCTCATATCTCATCATATCTTATCATATCATATATCATATCATATCATATATCATATATATATTCATATCTATATCTTATCATATCATATCATATCATATATTCATATCTCATCATATCTTATCATATCATATCTTATCATATCATATCATATCATATATCATATCATATTATATCATATCTCAATCAGATCATATTATATTATATTATATTATATCATATCATATCATATCATATCATATCATATCATACATATCATATCTCATATCTCATATCTATATATATTATATTATATTATATATAATATAATATATTATTATTATATTATATTATATTATATTATATTATATTATATTATATTATATTATATTATATTATATTATATTATATTATATTATATTATATTATATTATATTATATTATATTATATTATATTATATTATATTATATTATATTATATTATATTATATTATATTATATTATATTAATATATTATATGGCTTTTACTCTGACTTCTTTCATTTGAGTAGATATGTGCATGTGCCTGTTAAATGGTATTCCTGACATATGCAATACTGCACATTCCTTTCGTGAAACCATGCATCAGTACTGGTAGAGTTAGAACACAATAAGATGTCCAAGATAAAAACCATACATCAGTACTGGTAGAGTTAGAACACAAAAAGATGTCCAAGAAAAAAACCATACATCAGTACTGGTAGAGTTAGAACACAAAAAGCTGACCAAGATAAAAACCATACATCAGTACTGGTAGAGTTAGAACACAAAAAGATGTCCAAGATAAAAACCATACATCAGTACAGGTAGAGTTAGAACACAAAAAGCTGTCCAAGATAAAAACCATACATCAGTACAGGTAGAGTTAGAACACAAAAAGCTGTCCAAGAAAAAAACAATACATCAGTACTGGTAGAGTTAGAACACAAAAAGATGTCCAAGAAAAAAACCATACATCAGTACTGGTAGAGTTAGAACACAAAAGATGTCCAAGAAAAAAACAATACATCAGTACTGGTAGAGTTAGAACACAATAAGATGTCCAAGATAAAAACCATACATCAGTACTGGTAGAGTTAGAACACAAAAAGCTGTCCAAGAAAAAAACCATGCATCAGTACTGGTAGAGTTAGAACACAATAAGATGTCCAAGATAAAAAACCATACATCAGTACAGGTAGAGTTAGAACACAAAAAGCTGTCCAAGATAAAAACCATACATCAGTACTGGTAGAGTTAGAACACAAAAAGATGTCCAAGAAAAAAACCATACATCAGTACAGGTAGAGTTAGAACACAAAAAGATGTCCAAGATAAAAACAACACATCAGTACAGGTAGAGTTAGAACACAAAAAGCTGTCCAAGATAAAAACAACACATCAGTACAGGTAGAGTTAGAACACAAAAAGCTGTCCAAGATAAAAACAACACATCAGTACAGGTAGAGTTAGAACACAAAAAGATGTCCAAGATAAAAACAACACATCAGTACAGGTAGAGTTAGAACACAAAAAGCTGTCCAAGATAAAAACAATACATCAGTACAGGTAGAGTTAGAACACAAAAAGCTGTCCAAGATAAAAACAACACATCAGTACAGGTAGAGTTAGAACACAAAAAGATGTCCAAGATAAAAACCATACATCAGTACAGGTAGAGTTAGAACACAAAAAGATGTCCAAGATAAAAACCATACATCAGTACAGGTAGAGTTAGAACACAAAAAGCTGTCCAAGATAAAAACAACACATCAGTACAGGTAGAGTTAGAACACAAAAAGATGTCCAAGACAAAAACAATACATCAGTACAGGTAGAGTTAGAACACAAAAAGATGTCCAAGAAAAAAACCATACATCAGTACTGGTAGAGTTAGAACACAATAAGATGTCCAAGATAAAAACCATACATCAGTACAGGTAGAGTTAGAACACAAAAAGCTGTCCAAGATAAAAACAACACATCAGTACAGGTAGAGTTAGAACACAAAAAGATGTCCAAGATAAAAACCATACATCAGTACAGGTAGAGTTAGAACACAATAAGATGTCCAAGAAAAAAACCATACATCAGTACAGGTAGAGTTAGAACACAAAAAGCTGTCCAAGATAAAAACCATACATCAGTACTGGTAGAGTTAGAACACAATAAGATGTCCAAGATAAAAACCATACATCAGTACTGGTAGAGTTAGAACACAATAAGATGTCCAAGATAAAAACCATACATCAGTACAGGTAGAGTTAGAACACAAAAAGCTGTCCAAGACAAAAACAAACATCAGTACAGGTAGAGTTAGAACACAATAAGATGTCCAAGATAAAAACCATACATCAGTACAGGTAGAGTTAGAACACAAAAAGCTGTCCAAGACAAAAACAACATCAGTACAGGTAGAGTTAGAACACAATAAGATGTCCAAGATAAAAACCATACATCAGTACAGGTAGAGTTAGAACACAAAAAAGCTGTCCAAGACAAAAACAACACATCAGTACAGGTAGAGTTAGAACACAAAAAGCTGTCCAAGACAAAAACAATACATATCAGTACAGGTAGAGTTAGAACACAAAAGCTGTCCAAGACAAAAACAACACATCAGTACAGGTAGAGTTAGAACACAATAAGATGTCCAAGATAAAAACCATACATCAGTACAGGTAGAGTTAGAACACAAAAAGCTGTCCAAGACAAAAACAACACATCAGTACTGGTAGAGTTAGAACACAAAAAGCTGTCCAAGACAAAAACAATACATCAGTACAGGTAGAGTTAGAACACAATAAGATGTCCAAGATAAAAACCATACATCAGTACAGGTAGAGTTAGAACACAATAAGATGTCCAAGATAAAAACCATACATCAGTACAGGTAGAGTTAGAACACAATAAGATGTCCAAGAAAAAAACCATACATCAGTACAGGTAGAGTTAGAACACAAAAAGCTGTCCAAGACAAAAACAACACATCAGTACAGGTAGAGTTAGAACACAATAAGATGTCCAAGATAAAAACCATACATCAGTACAGGTAGAGTTAGAACACAATAAGATGTCCAAGATAAAAACCATACATCAGTACAGGTAGAGTTAGAACACAAAAAGCTGTCCAAGACAAAAACAACACATCAGTACAGGTAGAGTTAGAACACAAAAAGATGTCCAAGAAAAAAACCATACATCAGTACAGGTAGAGTTAGAACACAAAAAGATGTCCAAGATAAAAACCATACATCAGTACTGGTAGAGTTAGAACACAAAAAGATGTCCAAGAAAAAAAACCATACATCAGTACAGGTAGAGTTAGAACACAAAAAGATGTCCAAGAAAAAAACCATACATCAGTACTGGTAGAGTTAGAACACAAAAAGATGTCCAAGAAAAAAACAATACATCAGTACTGGTAGAGTTAGAACACAATAAGATGTCCAAGATAAAAAACAACACATCAGTCAACAGTGTAGAGTTAGAAACACAAAAAAGATGTCCAAGATAAAAACCATACATCAGTACAGGTAGAGTTAGAACACAATAAGATGTCCAAGATAAAAACCATACATCAGTACAGGTAGAGTTAGAACACAAAAAGCTGTCCAAGAAAAAAACCATACATCAGTACAGGTAGAGTTAGAACACAAAAAGATGTCCAAGATAAAAACAACACATCAGTACTGGTAGAGTTAGAACACAAAAAGATGTCCAAGATAAAAACCATACATCAGTACTGGTAGAGTTAGAACACAAAAAGATGTCCAAGATAAAAACAACACATCAGTACAGGTAGAGTTAGAACACAAAAAGATGTCCAAGATAAAAAACAAAACAAACAAAACCTCGTACCCATGTATATGTGTGCCTCCTGTGTGTGTGTGTGTGTGTGTGTGTGTGTGTGTGTGTGTGTGGTGTGTGTGTGTGTGTGTGTGTGTGTGTGTGTGTGTGTGTGTTCGTTCTTTGATTTAACGTCTTTTCACTATAAGTGATATTAGACGGGTGTGTGTGTGTGTGTGTGTGTGTGTGTGTGTGTGTGTGTGTGTGTGTGTGTGGTGTGTGTGTGTGTGTGTGTGTGTGGTGTGTGTGTGTGTGTTCGTTATTTCTTTTAATGTCTATTCACATAAGTGCTTTTAGACAAAAAAAATAATAATAAATAAGAAAAAAATCAAAAAGAAGTAGGTGGGACTTACAGGTATAAAACAATCGGGCTGAATCAAAGAAAACGACCTATGGGACTGTGCAGTAAATGCCTAGCAATGTGTAAATACAGAGTGAAATCAGTATGTTTCTGTTTTAAATTTGTAAATGATGCAGGGAAATAAGGTAGCATTTGCTGACAACACATAAGGTGTTTAATTGTTATATAATCATTACAGATACATTTGATGGTTTTACTGAACTTATTTCGAAGTGAGTTGAGAGATAATCTGTAAGCTAAAGTTATCTCTAATCTCGTAAAACCTTGGTAATTTACGATGAACAGGCGAAGGTCACGTCGAGCTTTTACTGTGTTTTCTAATTTAGCATTCATTTCATGTTCAGAGAGTGTTAATTCAAGTGTGTGTGTGTTGCGTGGTGTGCGTGCGTGCGTGCGTGTTTGTGCGTGTGTGTGTGTTGTGTGTTGTGTGTGTGTGTGTGTTGGGGGGGGGGGAGGGTTGTTTAACGGGTGTTATTTTTCACCAAGGACACTTTTATCTGGTGCAGTTGGAGTGGGCTGTTTGGTAACAGTCCATTACAACCACATCTCAAGTCACGTTCAAACTATACAGAGTGGCTTTTTGTTTCTTTCTTTCTTTTTGTGTGTTTGGTTTGTTTTGGTTTGTTTTGTTTGGTTTTTTTTGTGGGGAGAGATGGTTGCTTGCTTGCTTTCTGCTTGCTTGTCTTGCTTGCTTGTTTTTGCTACAGATTGCTTTCAAGTCCGTCTTGCATTGCACGGGCTTCTTGTGATCGTTTGAAGTGCTTCCGTTCGATTTATGTTTGATCAGGCTACCACACAGTGACTCTCTCTCTCTCTCTCTCTCTCTCTCTCTCTCTCTCTCTCTGTCTGTCTCCGTCCGTCTGTCTGTCCGTCCGTTCGTCTGTCTGTCTGTCTCTCTCTCTCTCTCCGTCTCTCTCTCTGTCTCTCTGTCTCTGTCTCTCTCTCTCTCTCTCTCTCCTCCCCCCCCCTCTCTCTCTCTCTCTTTCTCTCCAATATTGTCATCTGAAGCTGTTAAAGTCCCAATTTCTATATAATTTCTTTTGTAAGTGATGGTTTTCTGCCGTGTCAGTTCGTGTGTGTGTGTGTGTGTGTGTGTGTGTGTGTGTGTGTGTGTGTGTGTGTGTGTGTGTGTGTGTGGTGTGCGTGTGTGTGTGTCTGTGTCTGTGTGTCTGTGTCTGTATGTCTGTATCTGTGTGTCTGTGTCTGTGTGTCTGTGTCTGTGTCTGTGTCTGTATGTCTGTGTCTGTGTGTCTGTGTCTGTGTGTCTGTGTCTGTGTGTCTGTGTCTGTGTGTCTGTGTCTGTATGTCTGTGTCTGTATGTCTGTGTCTGCATGTCTGTGTCTGTGTGTCTGTGTCTGTGTCTGTGTGTTGTGTCTGTATGTCTGTGTCTGTGTCTGTGTGTCTGTGTCTGTATGTCTGTGTCTGTGTCTGTGTGTCTGTGTCTGTGTGTCTGTGTCTGTGTGTCTGTGTCTGTGTGTCTGTGTCTGTGTGTCTGTGTCTGTGGATTTTCATGACATTATCCTTGTATAAACAACTACTACTACTATTTTTGCTGCTACTACTGCTACTACTGCTACTACTGCTACTACTGCTGCTTCTGCTGCTGCTGCTGCTACTACTGCTACAGCTACTGCTACTACTACTAATAGTAATACTGTTTATTTGTATAGTGCATATTCCATATATTAAATATGCTCACCAGCGCTTTACATTTCGCAAAAAAAAGGCAAATGGTGATAAAAAAAAATGTTCACAATTACATACACAATAAGATAACAACAAACATTAAAGCTATACAAGTAAGAAGACACATAAGAAACCACAGAATATTAAAATTTAAACACTGACTTATGTAACAAAAAATAACAGATTTTTCATATGAATAAAGAGGTATATTGTGTTTATATATTGCTGCGTGTGTGTGCGTACGTACGTGTGTGTGTGTGTGTGTGTGTGTGTGTGTGTGTGTGTGTACGTGTGTGTGTGCGTGCGTGTGCGTTGCTGTGCGCGCGTGTGTGTGTGTAAGAATATGTGTGTGGTGTGTGTGTGTGTATGTGTGCGTGTGTGTGCGTGTGCTATGTTTGCATGCGTGTGTGTGTGTGTGTTTGTGCATGCAATAGTTGTACATAAACTTACAATCAATATTTTGAATGACGATAAAAACAGAAAAATTCTAATTCATATACAGGAAAAACATTATAACTTCAGTATTACAGCAGTGACACCTTGACAATCAAAATAACCTCACAAATTATAATCTATTCGCATATCATATATCACAATTTACATACAAAAAAAGATTAAGAAATTTCTTAAAGTATTTCAGTGTCTTTCCCACTCAATTTCTCCAGTATCCCCTTCTCAGCTGTACACATACAGTGATACACACACATGCTCACTCATGCACACACACACACACACACACACACACCACACACACACACACACGCACACACACACACACCACCACACACGCACGCACGCACACACACACACACACACACA
Organism: Monoplex corrugatus; assembly: GCA_030674185.1. Lineage (NCBI taxonomy): Eukaryota > Metazoa > Mollusca > Gastropoda > Littorinimorpha > Ranellidae > Monoplex > Monoplex corrugatus. Next base: position 35,292,440 of record JAPXFY010000016.1, on the reverse strand, counting down.
CACACACACACGCACACACACTCGCTCTATAGACCCTTATACAAAATACTATTATACAGGCAGGAGAAATTAGTCTGATGACAGACTTACAAACTAAGGCTCTTCAGGTTAGATGAGTTTGAAAGAGGTGGGTTTTCAGGTGCTCTTTGAAGGTTGAGAAACACTTAGTTTTTCTGAGAGACAATGGTAGAGAGTTCCATACATTTGGGCCAAAGACAGAGAAAGACGTTTTACCAAAGGTGTCTAGAGAGAAGCGAAGAACAGTCAACAGTGAGGTGTCAGAAGATCGGAGCGTTCGAAAAGGTTTGTAACTCTGCAGGAGGTTAGCAAGATAGGATGGCATGTTCTCATGATAGAATCACTGAAAGCAGAAACAGGCAACTTTATATTGAATCCTAGCCTTTACCGGGAGCCAATGAAGTGTTCTAAGCAGAGATTTTGCACTCTCACGCCTGGGCATGCGGAGAACAAGGCGAGCCGTATGGTTCTGTTTAGTTTAGTTTAGTTTAGTAATAGGGACATAACACATTAGCCGTTTGGCTATTTCAAGTCCCATCATTTTTATTTTTATTTTCTAACACTCGTAGTCAAGGTTTGTCGTACGCCCAGTTTTTTGGATGATTCATTCATCATGTTCGTATTTAAGTTCCTGTATGCGCTGAAGTTTATATAGTTGATTGTCATGTAGACCTTTGAGTAGAAAGTTACAATAGTCCAGTCTAGATAGTATGAAAGAGACAGCAAGCTTGTTGGCAGCATCAGTGGAAAGAAAGGAGCGAATCTTACCTATTCTGCGTAGCTGATACTACAGAGTACGGCACAACTGTTTGACATGGGCTTCCATAGACAGTGTTCCATCCAGGTAGAAGCCAAGATTACTAACAGTTTGTGAGAAAGATACATCACAATCAGAGATAGACACGGGGGCATGAGTAACCTGATTGATCTTTGACTTAATAATAAGCTCAGTTTTATCACCATTCATCTTCAGCTTGTTTTCACTCATCCACTTGGACACATCCTCTATACAATCTCTCAGACTGCACGCAAGAGCGTCAAATCTGATGGGGCAGAGGAGCAGCTATACTACTGCTGCTGCTACTACTACTGCTACTACTGCTGCCGCTGCTACTGCTGCTACTGTTTCTGCTACTAGTGCTGCTGCTGCTGCTGCTGCAACTGCTACCACTACTGCTGTTGCTACTGCACTGCTACTGCTACTAGTACTGCTGCTACTGCTACTGCTAGTAGTACTGCTGCTGCTGCTACTACTATGATGTTTTTATGTTACAGAACACAAGAGGGACTCTTCTCCAGTAGGAGCTCACCTACACGCCGAAAAACATCAATTCAGTGCGGACAATGTCAACATCCTGGACAGAGAAAATAAGTGGTTCCAGCGAGGAGTCAAGGAGGCCATCTACATCGCAGCCACCAACCCCCCGCTCAACAGGGACCGGGCCGTTACACCCTGCCCCCGGTGTACCATTCTCTGATTCGATCTCGTGAACTGGGTTCATCCCATGTTCGCGAGATCTGAGTAGAGATTCACGCAGACAGCATTAGAGCGCTGACGAAGATGGCGAGAACGCCATCGAAAGCTACGGAACTGTGAGTAGCGATTTTTACACTGTTGGGAGACCTTGTTCTTCAAAATTGGTAGCATTATGTTATTGTAGTTTTGTATCAATGCAGATAGTTTGCGTTTTTCATCAATTTTCTTTTTCTTTCAAAATTTGAAATGAAAGATGTGTGTGGAGCTCTAAATTTAAGACTTCTGACCAAACATTTCTTACTAATACTTTTGGTAATGGGTGTGTTTGATCTGTCAAAATTCTGATGAGTGTCAGTAATGTTCCTCTTGTACGTGTCACTTAAAGGTGTTGTCTTTTTTACCCACCACTCCTCCTGCTTTCTTAACGATTTTTTAAACCTTTCTATTACCACAATGTAAAAAGAAAGGTCACAGAGATGGCACCAGAGAGGATGACCGGAAATTATCGTTAAAAAGAGAAAACAAGCAGATATAGTCAGAAAAAGATGAAAGCCAGTTAGAAAGGACAGGCAAATCACATGTGATCTGAAAAGATGACAACTGGAGGCAGTCAGAGAAACTAAACTGGAACGAAGACATAGTAATAGACAGTGTTGGAAACCTTTTCCTAAAACCCCACATATTCTCAAACGTTCCCAATCTGAAGATGTAATAGATTCTTCTTTTGTCGTTTTGAAAGTCATGCCGCATCTTGTTCTTGACCAAATGATAAGTGACCTTTGTAAATCATGAACCAGAAGAACAAGCAAACCAAAACGGACGCGTATTCAATACAAGACAAGACAAGCGCAAATTTTCGGCCAACCGGTCTTTGTCAAGCGCGAACGCACGATCACGTACAGACACCAACCAACAGATAATAAGAAAAGGACTAAAAACTTCCCTGCGGCCTCGTCCAGTGGATAAAAAGGGACTAAATGAAATGCCAATGTATCTATGAGCAGTGGTAAGAAGTGGGGAGAGGGGAGGCAACTATGATGTCAAAGGGGAAGCGAGATGAGTTCTGCAATTTGAAAAGTGGACATGCCGTATCGGTATTGGCCTGTTCTGAAGAGGGTCCAGGGCTACAGCCAAGAGGTAAGGCTGACGGGAGTGGATTGTGCCCAGTGCAACGAATCCAGTAGACCTGGGAACAGGAAGAAACATGAAATGGCATTCGTGAATTCTGTTGCGTAATTAATAATTTATGGTTTGTCATTGAGACCATATGGTTTGCGTGTTCCGAGTTTATTTATGAGATGGGATTCTCTGTCTTTCCTGTCTATGGTGCTGTTATTGTATAAAAGCCACAGACCTTTCACTCGGAGTCATTGATTGAGTGGTCTGATTGGTTGAAATGATTTGGGATAGTTTTATCTCTTTGATGACATATATCAGCCAAGTGTTTTTTGAAACGTGTATCAAGGGTGTGTCCACTTTCACCAATATACAGTTGAGAACATTTACAGCAGCTGATCACGTAGACAATGTTGTAAGTTTGACAATTGAAATGTTTTGTAATTTTCATATGAGATTTGGGGCCTTTGACTGTGGTGGCTGTGCACAAGAAAGGACATGTCCTGCATTTAGGTTTGTTACATGGAGAGGTTCCTGGAGGTTGGCTGACTGGTTTGCTGAGACTTGAACGTACCAGCAAGTCCCGGAGATTTGTGTCTCTTGTAGACGATCAAAGGGAGCTGGTCAAAAGTTCCAGCTACAGTAGGACTAGATTGCAGAATGTCCGAGCTAGATAAAATGATCCTTTTCACATGGTGCATAGACGGGTGATAAACCAGACTGAGAACTGGCCGATCCTCTGTGGCAGCTTTAGGTTCAGAATGGAGGGCATTTGACCGAGAGACAGAGTTGAGTTTTTTCCGGGCTTCATTGATGACACTGAGTGGATAATGTCTGCGTAGGAAAAATCCGGTCATTTCATCTGCTTTGTCATGGAAATCATCTCATCTGAGCAGATGCTCAGATGAAGATGATTTCAGATGAGGATGAGAGTTGAATGGTTTTGAGAAAGTATGCCGTGTCCTTAGCCTGTCTGTTTGATGCAGAGCGGTGAGTATTTGTATCCTGGGTCTTTCTGTAGGGATGATTTTGATTAATTAAGCTGAATTGGTTTTGATGTTTTTATGTTGTGACAAGGTGGCTTTGAGATGTGAGCATTGCTGCTGTATGTGTGTGTTAGCTATTTCTGAGATAAGAAGAAGTTAATTTTATGAAAAGCTCATCAAGTTAATGACTGATTGATGTACTGTGCTAATTTGTTTATCATTTATTTTTGTTGAATAAAAGAGGAAATCTTCCTACTTGTCCACACACACACACACACACACACACACACACACACACACACACACACACACACACACACAGAGGCACAGACAAACACACACACATACACACACAGAACATACATATACGTTCACCCACACAGAGACAAATACAAAAACCCTCACGTATGCATACGTACATGCACATACACGCGCGAGCGCACACACACACACACACACACACACAACACACACCACACACACACACACACACACACACACACACACACACACACACCAAAAAAACAGTATGTCTTTTATGCCGTTATGCTGGTTTATAAGATTAGGACGTGAGACGTCCAGCAGGCAATTCTATAATCATGTTAGCTTGCATGTCTTGCATTGGAATAAAGGTTTGGTTTAGGAATGCAGAAATAAATAACATGATCGAGGTATAATAACCACATGTATCCTTGTGATCAAATAACAAAATACAAAACGCTGTATTTTCAAAGCTTCCATTGAATAGAACCATTTTCAGTGGCGTGTATTTACAGGAGTGTCTACTTGCCGATTGTCATTTACTAGTTGTTACTGTTTATATCGTTTATAATAATTCAGATTGTGTAGGTTGGGTAGAATATGGACACTGGATATTGTTCAAGAGGATTTCATTGCACTCAGACAATTCCATATGCACTCCATCCAGTTCTGCAAGCATTTGTCTTTATACTTCGTGAGCTGCGTAAAATACTCAACCTGCGTAAACTGCTACGCACTGTGTTGAAACGAGGAGGGAAGGGAACCTGTGTAACACTGGTATCCTCAGAATGACTGGAGTATTAAGATGGGCAGGTTCAGGCTCTTATTGCTTCTTGCCCAGCCGACTACTAGAGCCATATCAGAGCTAATGCTACGTCAAAACCGACAACCAGCTTAAGATAAAAAACAACAGTTAAAAACCATGCTCAATGTTAACCTTGCATGTCTAAAATGTATGGAAAGAAAAACATACTCAGATGTAAAATCATATCAGGTGAAATCTATTCATCTCTTGTAAAAACTGGAAAATTGCATCAAGAGGGACGTCTCGGAAGCGGTTCTTTAAGGAGTCTGCCATGTAGTGTTTGTGTCTCACATCGCACAAGTCCCAGCAATCAAGAAGAAGGTGTCTGATGCTCAATGGCTCGTCACATGGTATACATGTACACCATGTTGCTTCTTCGTTTTTCAAAAGGTACGAATGAGTGTAGGATGTGTGACCAGTGTGTAACCTTCATAACACTGTCTCTTTCTTACGGTTCTCTGCAGCAGATGGAGAATTTTTTCAGGTTGGGACGGATTTGTAAATTTGATATCTGTCTGCTTATTCCACTCCTCCTGCTACAGATTTCTTACATAACTGTGTATTTTGGATTTTATATCTGTGTAAGGAATGAAGGATTTATACATCTTTTTCCTTGTGGTGTTCTTGGCCAGGCAGCCAGCCCTTTTATTGCCTCCAACACCAACATGGCCAGGAATCCAGGCAAAAACAATCCGGTAACCTTCATTTGTAAGAGCAGAAAACAGTTCAAAGAATTTCAGAAGCTCAGGGTGACTAATGTTTTGGCCAGCAATTGTCTGCAGAACAGGAAGGGAGTCAGAAAAACATGAGAAAATCTGTATGCTTGCATTAGGACACCATTTTTAGTGCCAAAACCAGAGCAGGCAGTCCAGCAGTATAAACGGAACTGTCACATGGAATATGTTTTGATTGAAAACAGCGGAACAGAAAGCAGCAGCAGCAACACCTTCAGCCGACTTTGATCCATCAGTGAAGATTCTGTGGGATGACGGAAATATCTGACACAGTTCTGCATAAAACGACTTGAACGCCAGTGAACTGGTACTGTCTTTACAGAAGCAAGTAAGATCAAAACAGATTTTCAGTGTTTTCGAGGTCCATTGTGGGCTGTGTGGAAATTTGGAGAAGTCAGAAACAACTGCTAACTCTATACCTGCCTTTTCCATATGAGGACGGATACGGATTCCTAAAGGAGGAGTGAATTTCGGATGTTTTTCAATTTCACTTTGAAATCTGGGGTTGAAGACACAGTCGTAGGTTGGGTTTTTCGATTCAGAGAACAGTTTCAAACAGAAATTTAAGTTAGTTTCAGTATACGGTTGGTCAGGAAGGATTCCCCTGCCTCCGAAAATAAACGGTAGTGTAGTTCTGAATGCACCAAGACAGGCGCAGCCCTTGATGGTGAATGGAATCCAGTAGTTCTAGGTACGACGGTATCGCAGAGCCATATATTGCGCAGTCATAGTCGAATTAAAGCTCTGTATAGGTGAAGTATCGTTTTCTTGTCGGCAACCCAGTTTGTATGAGTTATGACTCGAAGAACATCAAGATGGGCAGCGAACAAACCAACCTGTATGTGGCGGGGTGGGATTTTACTCAAGCAATATCTTCAGTGACAGTTCTATCAAAAGAGCCATCCTGCTGGAACACCTGGCCCACCTGATGTTCCAACCCACAGCCCCTGTGTTAACACCGTGATGCTCCAAACAACTGAGCTGACAGCATTCATTGCCACAGCAGCGGCCATGACCGAATGAATTATTCCATCTCTGATTTACATCGCTCCAAACGAACGCTTCAAAACATGAAAACAGCTTTAAGCTAAACCGGTTTAAGTAACAAATAAACTTGACTTAAGACAGGTCAGTTTTTCTCTAAGGCATTACATTCAACTGATATAGTGCACATTCTCTAGGTCGCTGTTACCTCCATTTATATTCCCTTTGCTTCCAACTGAAATAGATCAGCACAACTATCAAATGCTCGTGTTTACTTACCAACAATACAACTGTTTATCTTCTCAATGGTAACTTTGACCGAATTAAGACGAGGAGGGAGGATGTTAGGGGAGGTGAGGAGAGCAGGGTGGATGCTATTGCTGTAAGGCAGAAACGTGTTACTGATAGCCACTGTCAGTCCCAACACATGATGGATGATTTATACGTTTGGTTTGGGTGTTTGGTTGTGCACAGTCTGCCATGCATATCTCTCTCTCTCTCTCTCTCTCTCTCTCTCTCTCTTTTACACATACACTCACACACACGTGCGTGCGTGCACGCCCGCCCACACGCACACACACAAAATCTATGAGTGACAATACCCTTGGTTTAAAAGGAAAACAAATACTGGGTGGAGTGCGCGCGAGAGACAGACAAATGGAAAGAGAGAAAGAATGAGAGAGAAAGACACCGAGATACACTTAGAGAGACAGAGAAAGAGAGCTGCAGAAAGTCCGGAGAGAAAGAAATAGAGAGAGAGACAGACAGAGAGACAGAGAGAGAGAGACAGAGACAGAGAGATATGGATGTGTATAAACAGACAGACAGCCAGACAGAGGCAGAGACACAAAGAGGGAGAGGCAGATAGCGAGGCAGGCCCTTTTGTTTTAACATTCAGGCCAGGTGTATGTGACGTGCATACCTGGCCCCATTCAGAAGCAGCTAACAGTCTCAATGCAACATTTAAAATACGCAATGTCCCGTTCACTGTCTGCAGCACAACAAAACACGTCAGCCTGCCTCACGTTTTCTTCTGGTGTTTCGTGACATGCGAAGAGTAACAGGACTCCTTTCTGTTTGATGACATTAATTTGTATTCTACTTTTTTTTCTATATAAATGTATATGTTTATATATATTTATTTATTATTTTTGACAATCCGTATTACAAACATAGAGTTCAGTACGTGAAAGTAATAGTAAAGCCTAGATACAATTCCAATGTAATGTGTGCAATTTCAAATACCTGCACAAAGAAATTATGTATTCGTATCGTAAAAAAAAAAAAAAAAGATAAAATTTAAAAAACACACACACATACATATCTAAAAATAATATTATGAAAGTATTATTAACAGCCACGAAACATGAAAGACAGATAAAACCACAGACGGGTAAGCCATTCATGAATTCAGACAAGGTTTGTTTTTCCGATATATTTTGGTATGATAAGAATGTTTGCCATTTCTTTTTACAAGCTTTTAAACTCCATGCCAATTTGGCACTGTAATCTTCTAAGTAGTGTTTTGGAAGAGTCTTACCAAATTTACATTTATTGATTACATCTTTCTTAGAAGGTAATCAAATCGATCATCAAATCTCTTTGCATATTTCATTAACTCCACATCGTACCATTTTTTTCAATGACTCTAAGATTTGTACAACTTACCTATTCTGGTTTCAGGCATTCTTCAATTCTTTCCCAGATTCGTTCGATATGCAGACATTTTCAAACTATACTCGCAATGCTAATTTTTCCACATGGATCTCACAGCAGAAACTACCTCCAAGTCATGTTTTTTCAGGACGACATGAGTTCCGAGAATTTTGTGTAAATACATATATATATAACCACTTCATAATATTTAGAACCAATTGAATTAAACATCTTGTGTTCTATGAATCTTAGTGAACACCCTTTTCCATGGAAGACCAGTTTCCAGCTTCTGTGTCCTTTCTAAACACGAATTTGATCATGCACTATGTTTTAATGATATTTCGTAATATAACCGTGTTCATTCTGACACAGAACAAATTATTTTCAGGGCTGCAATACCACACGCACTCTCATTTGTTATGTTCATCTCTCTCTCGTGCATTTATTCTTTAACAGCCCATTGACATCAACTGAAAACCAGACAGTCATATTTCAATCATATTTTCTGATGAAATATCCATGCGTCAAAACCAAGTGATCATCATTTAAAACATTTGCAACACAGTGAAGCTCCTTTTAGATATATGCTCTTTTTATGACACTATTCAAAATACGGATTTTTTTCCATTCTGTAGGATTAGTTCTGAAAGCAAATCAACTGACGTTCTTGATTTTACATTGCAAAAATGTTTTTATGCCCTACAATTGTGTTTACCAAGTAAGTTATCATTGACATACCTAAAGCATAACTATCGACATATTTTTCAAACCCAGCTAAAAAGAGTTCCCATGACATAATCGTCCATTTGTGTTTGTATTTTAACATTTTCCCATCCAGGAAAATATAAAAGCTTAAATAGATCTTTCTTTATTTGGCATGTTTAAACTTTCATTTTGTACGCTGTGTTCAGAATCTGTCTATTGATATGTCTTTGCTTTTTTCCCTTTCCAAACAAACGAAAAACACATTTTCTGAAGATCCTTAGAGGTGTCTAAAAGCAGATTCCAAAGATCTATGACTTTGGACGATATTCATGATTTTAATACAGCGAGTATTCTCAGAGGAGTTATAGTTCTCCTTATCCAGATTTTAAACAACGCTGTCACCACTGATAATTTATTTGCTCACATCATTTTACATCACGTGTTAATAAAATACGCAATATCCTGAATCCTTCTGAGTTTCAATTTACATTCAGATGATTCATATATTTTATGTTTGAGCCCTTTTTGCTTCCCAACGACACTGCTTGTATTTTTTCAGCATCAAAACGATACAAGAAGACATGAATAAATGGCTAAAAATCCCTCTCCGTTATTCAAGAGGTGAGCATCATCTGCAAATCGGGAGATTTTGGGGGGGAAGATTATTATTTATCATAACGCCTGTCATGTCTTTCTTTTCTCTTATCATGACTACCAATTTTTTGATATATATAAAAATAGGTGAGGAGAAAGTCGATCACCCTGACTACAGCCTCTGTCTACATGAAGCTAGTTCAAAACCTAAGCATTTACAATGTGCTCATTTTACATTATTGCGGGAAGTTTCTCTTCAGTTACACGTATTTTCACCAAACCCATATGTTTGTAAAACTGGAAATAAAACTTGTCAAAAAAAAACCAAACCCACAAACAAACATACAACAAACAAACAAACAAACAAACAAACAAACAAAAACACACACGAAACAAACAAAACAAAACAAAACAAAACAAACAAAACAAAACAAAAACAACCTTTCTTCATGTTAAGGCTCAGCGAAAGTCTAAGTAGTTATTTTTACACCCAAGTCATTGATCACATCCTACATAAGCCTCATGTTATCCCAAGATACCTCTTTACAATAAACCCCATCTGATCTTTACAAATCAAGTTAGGAACTATCGTCTTTGCAATGGATGCAGGCCCAATATTGGTGAGAGGGGTCTCCGTTTTTTCATGTACTGTCTTGGTTTGTGGATCCATGGAGTTTCGGGATATAAGTTATAAGTCCCTCCAGCTGGATTGCCGAAAGTTCTTTATCTCTGTAATGGTATTTTATATGGTTGTGTGTCGTCTGTCTCGTGTTATTCACATGATGCTGTGTCTTCTGTCTCACGTTATTCACATGATGGTGTGTCTTCTGTCTCACGTTATTCACATGATGGTGTGTCTTCTGTCTCACGTTATTCACATGATGGTGTGTCTTCTGTCTCACGTTATTCACATGATGGTGTGTCTTCTGTCTCACGTTATTCACATGATGCTGTGTCTTCTGTCTCACGTTATTCACATGATGGTGTGTCTTCTGTCTCACGTTATTCACATGATAATGTGTCTTGTGTCTCACGTTATTCACATGATGGTGTGTCTTCTGTCTCACGTTATTCACATGATAATGTGTCTTGTGTCTCACGTTATTCACATGATGATGTGTCTTGTGTCTCACGTTATTCACATGATAATGTGTCTTGTGTCTCACGTTATTCACATGATGATGTGCCTTGTGTCTCACGTTATTCACATGATAATGTGTCTTGTGTCTCACGTTATTCACATGATAATGTGCCTTGTGTCTCACGTTATTCACATGATAATGTGTCTTGTGTCTCACGTTATTCACATGATAATGTGCCTTGTGTCTCACGTTATTCACATGATAATGTGTCTTCTGTCTCACGTTATTCACATGATGATGTGTCTTGTGTCTCACGTTATTCACATGATAATGTGTCTTGTGTCTCACGTTATTCACATAATGATGTCTTGTGTCTCACGTTATTCACATGATGATGTGTCTTGTGTCTCACGTTATTCACATGATGATGTGTCTTCTGTCTCATGTTATTCACATAATGATGTCTTGTGTCTCACGTTATTCACATGATGATGTGTCTTCTGTCTCACGTTATTCACATGATGATGTGTCTTCTGTCTCATGTTATTCACATAATGATGTCTTGTGTCTCACGTTATTCACATGATGATGTGTCTTCTGTCTCACGTTATTCACATGATGGTGTGTCTTCTGTCTCACGTTATTCACATGATGATGTGTCTTCTGTCTCACAATATTCACATGATGTGTCTTGTGTCTCACGTTATTCACATGATGTGTCTTGTGTCTCACGTTATTCACATGATGATGTGTCTTCTGTCTCACGTTATTCACATGATGTGTCTTCTGTCTCACGTTATTCACATAATGATGTGTCTTGTGTCTCACGTTATTCACATAATGATGTGTCTTGTGTCTCACGTTATTCACATGATAATGTGTCTTGTGTCTCACGTTATTCACATAATGGTGTGTCTTCTGTCTCACGTTATTCACATAATGATGTGTCTTGTGTCTCACGTTATTCACATGATGATGTGTCTTCTGTATCATGTTATTCACATGATGATGTGTCTTGTGTCTCACGTTATTCACATGATGATGTGTCTTGTGTCTCACGTTATTCACATGATGATGTTTCTTGTGTCTCACGTTATTCACATGATGATGTGTCTTGTGTCTCACGTTATTCACATGATAATGTGTCTTGTGTCTCATGTTATTCACATGATGATGTGTCTTGTGTCTCACGTTATTCACATGATGATGTGTCTTGTGTCTCACGTTATTCACATGATGATGTGTCGTGTGTCTCACGTTATTCACATGATGATGTGTCTTCTGTCTCACGTTATTCACATGATGATGTGTCTTGAGTCTCACGTTATTCCCATGATGTGTCTTCTGTCTCACGTTATTCACATGATAATGTGTCTTGTGTCTCACGTTATTCACATGATCTGTCTTCTGTCTCACGTTATTCACATGATGTGTCTTCTGTCTCACGTTATTCACATGATGTGTCTTGTGTCTCACATTATTCACATGATGATATGTCTTGTGTCTCACGTTATTCACATGATGTGTCTTGTATCTCACGTTATTCACATGATGTGTCTTCTGTCTCACGTTATTCACATGATGATGTGTCTTCTGTCTCACGTTATTCACATGATAATGTGTCTTGTGTCTCACGTTATTCACATGATGATGTGCCTTGTGTCTCACGTTATTCACATGATGATGTGTCTTCTGTCTCACTTTATTCACATGAGATGTGTCTTTGTCTCACGTTATTCACATATGATGTGTCTTTGTCCAGTTATTCACATGATGTGTCTTGTGTCTCACGTTATTCACATGATGTGTCTTTGTCTCACGTTATTCCAGATGATGTGTCTTGTCTCACGTTATTCACATAGATGTGTCTCTGTCCAGTATTCACATAATGTGTCTTTGTCTCACGTTATTCACATGATGATGTTCTTTGTCTCACGTTATTCACATGATGAGTGTCTTGCTCAGTTATCACATGAATGTGTCTCTGTCTCAGTTATTCACATGATGATGTGTCTTGTCTCAGTATTCCATGATGTGTCTTCTGTCTCACGTTATTCACATGATGTGTCTTTGTCTCAGTTATCACATGATTGTCTTTGTCTCACGTTATTCAATGATGTGTCTTTGTCCACGTTATTCACATATGTTCTTGTCTCACGTTATTCACATGATGGTCTTTGTCTCACGTTATTCACATGATGTGTCTTGTCTCACGTTTTCACAGATGTGTCTTGTCTCACGTTATTCACATGATTGTGTTTTGTCTCACGTTATTCACATGATGTGTCTTGTCTCACGTTATTCACTGATGATTGTCTTTGCTCACGTTATTCACATGATGATGTGTCTGTTCTGTTCTCACGTTATTCACATGATATGTGTCTTCTGTCTCACGTTATTCACATGATATGTGTCTTTGTCTCACGTTATTCACATGATGATGTGTCTTTTTCTCACGTTATTCACATGATGATGTGTCTTGTGTCTCACGTTATTCACATGATGATGTGTCTTCCATGTCACGTTATTCACATGATGATGTGTCTTGTGTCTCACGTTATTCACATGATGTGTCTTCTGTCTCACGTTATTCACATGATGATGTGTCTTCTGTCTCATGTTATTCACCTGATGTGTCTTCTGTCTCACGTTATTCACATGATGATGTGTCTTCTGTCTCATGTTATTCACCTGATGTGTCTTCTGTCTCACGTTATTCACATGATGATGTGTCTTCTGTCTCACGTTATTCACATGATGTGTCTTCTGTCTCACGTTATTCACATGATGTGTCTTCTGTCTCACGTTATTCACATGATGTGTCTTCTGTCTCACGTTATTCACATGATGTGTCTTCTGTCTCACGTTATTCACATGATGTGTCTTCTGTCTCACGTTATTCACATGATGATGTGTCTTCTGTCTCACGTTATTCACATGATGTGTCTTGTGTCTCACGTTATTCACATGATGATGTGTCTTCTGTCTCACGTTATTCACATGATAATGTGTCTTGTGTCTCACGTTATTCACATGATGTGTCTTCTGTCTCACGTTATTCACATGATGATGTGTCTTCTGTCTCACGTTATTCACATGATGATGTGTCTTCTGTCTCACGTTATTCACATGATATTGTGTCTTGTGTCTCACGTTATTCACATGATGTGTCTTCTGTCTCACGTTATTCACATGATGATGTGTCTTCTGTCTCACGTTATTCACATGATGATGTGTCTTCTGTCTCATGTTATTCACATGATGATGTTCTTCTGTCTCATGTTATTCACATGATGTGTCTTCTGTCTCATGTTATTCACATGATGTGTCTTCTGTCTCATGTTATTCACATGATGTGTCTTCTGTCTCACGTTATTCACATGATGTGTCTTCTGTCTCACGTTATTCACATGATGATGTGTCTTCTGTCTCACGTTATTCACATGATGATGTGTCTTGTGTCTCACGTTATTCACATAATGATGTGTCTTCTGTCTCACGTTATTCACATAATGATGTGTCTTGTGTCTCACGTTATTCACATGATGATGTGTCTTGTGTCTCACGTTATTCACATGATGATGTGTCTTCTGTCTCATGTTATTCACATGATAATGTGTCTTGTGTCTCACGTTATTCACATGATGTGTCTTCTGTCTCACGTTATTCACATGATGTGTCTTCTGTCTCACGTTATTCACATGTTGATGTGTCTTCTGTCTCATGGCATTCAGCATGAAGTTGTATCTTCTTTTTCATGGTATTCAGGTGTCACAGATACTTTTATCAGCAGGAGACTCACGTTTACACAGCAGTAATACAGGGTCGAATTGCTGGCGACTAAACCAGCAACCCCACCAGTCCTCTCAGGAGGATGGTGAGGAGGGTGGCTAGAAACCCTGGTGGAAATAAATTAGATCCATCACAGGGCGCCAGCTCTGGAGAGCTACCCGCGGCCATCTAGCTAAGGGAGTAAACCCTGACAGTAAATCCGGTGTGGGGCCCCTAAGGCGGTTGGATGGCAAACTTTGTCACTTTCCGGCAGCTCCTGCGGCCGCGTTGGCACCAAAACGTAACAGCCCTGCTGTTCCTTTGGATCTGTCAGTGAGGTGGAGAGGGGGGACAAGTTGCATGGGCAACAGCCTGTCTTCCATATTACACTGCCCAGGCTTACATCCGTCCATTCATCCACAAACACTCTGCACCTACGACCTGGAGAGGACATTCCAGCCTCGCTACTAACACTAGTGTCGGCACAACACGGGAAGCAACAGATACCGGTGATAAGTCATTGCTCAACTGGCGTAGAGCTGACGCCAGGGGTTGCTTTTGACGGTGGGAGAGACCTTCGTGTCTTACTGGACAGCTACCGCCCACCTAAGCTGGGCAGCCCCAGCCAGTTAGGTGCTGTCCCGCCACGACCTGCCTTCTTCATTGGGTGCATGAAGATTAGGAGAAAATCTGACAAGCAGGTCGTTAATTACCGCACCAAACAAAAAGAAAAATTCAAATTCAAGAAACGGATCAGGAAAAGGATCAGCAGTGAAACTGGGCTGTTGGAATGTCCGAACAATGATGCCTGGGCTCTCCCAAGATCTGCAAGACATCAGCGACGCCAGAAAAACCGCCGTCATAAACAGCGAACTAAAGAGGCTCAATGTGGACATTGCCACTCTGCAGGAAACACGGCTGGCTGACTCAGGAACACTAAAGGAAAGGGACTACATCTTCTTCTGGCAAGGAAAGAGTTCTGATGCCCCAAGAGAGCACGGAGTAGGCTTTGCAGTAAGGAACAGCCTGCTGAACATGATTGAACCGGGCAGCGGCGGTTCAGAACGACTCTTGACTCTCCGCCTCAACACCACCGAAGGCTATGTCACTCTCATCAGCGTTTATGCCCCAACTCTGTCCGCCTCTCCAGACGCCAAGGATGATTTCTACGAAAATCTGGCATCAACCATAAGGAACATCCCCAGGACAGAACAACTTGTTCTCCTGGGCGACTTCAACGCCAGAGTGGGTACAGACAATGACTCATGGCCCTTCTGCCTCGGTTCCTTTGGAGTGGGGAAAATGAATGAGAATGGACAGCGACTGCTTGAGTTTTACGCCTGCCATGAAATGTGCATCGCCAACTCCTTCTTCAAGACGAAGCCTCAGCACAAAGTCTCCTGGAGGCATCCCCCTCAAAACATTGGCACCAACTGGATTTGATCCTAGTAAGACGTGCCGCTATCAAAAACGTTCTCCACACTCGCTCTTATCACAGCACAGACTGCGACACAGACCACTCTCTGGTATGTTGCAAGATCAGGCTACAACCAAAGAAGTTCCACTGCTCAAAGAAACAAGGGAACCCTCGCATTGACGTCAGCAAGATGTCTCAGCCAGATCTTGTAGAACAGTTCGCAGAGGCCTTTGAGAGAGAATACGATACATTGCAGCCCAGAGACTCTGCCACTGAGAGATGGGAAACGCTACGAGACACCATGCACTGCATTGCTATGGCCACCTTTGGGAAGAAAACTGTGAAGTACCACGACTGGTTTGAGGCCAAATCATCAGAGATGACTCCCACTGTTGAGGCCAAGCGTGCCGCACTCACCAAGCATAAGCGGTCACCCAGTGAGAAGAACCTGCAAATCCTCAGCCAGAAGTAAGGTTCAGCTTAACGCCAGGCGCTGCGCAAACGAGTACTGGACAGAGCTCAGCGAAGAGATACAGAGTGCTGCTGAAAGAGGCAACATCCGAGGAATGTATGATGGCATCAAGAAGGCACTGGGACCAACACAGAGCAAGATCGCCCCCCTCAAATCCTCCACTGGGGAAGTAATCAGCAATCCTAGCCAACAGATGGAAAGATGGGCGGAACACTACTCCGACCTCTACTCCACACAGAACATGGTGTCCCCCTTAGCCCTCGATGCCATCAAGTGCATGCCGGTAATGGAAGAACTTGACGCAGAGCCAACTGCGGACGAACTCAGCAAGGCCATTGATAGCCTGGCATCAGGGAAGGCACCTGGCAACGACGGAATTCCCCCAGACCTCATCAAGAACTGCAAGACTTCTCTTCTGCACCCTTTGCACGCAGTTCTCTCTCAGTGTTGGAATGAGGGAGCTGTACCACAGGACATGAGGGACGTCAAGATGGTCACCCTGTACAAAAACAAGGGCGAAAGGAGCGACTGCAACAACTACAGAGGTATCTCGCTCCTCAGCATTGTTAGCAAAGTCTACGCTCGGGTCCTCCTAATCCGCCTGCAGAAACTGGCTGAACGCGTCTACCCGGAATCACAGTGTGGTTTTCGAGCAGAGAGATCCACGGTAGACATGGTCTTCTCCCTTCGCCAAATCCAGGAGAAGTGCAGAGAGCAGCGGATGCCCCTGTATGTGGCATTCATTGACCTCACCAAGGCCTTTGACCTAGTCAGCAGAGATGGCCTTTTCAGGGCTCTCCGAAAAATCGGCTGCCCCCCCCCAAACTGCACAGCTTAATTGAGTCCTTCCACTCAAACATGAAAGGGATGGTGCAGTTCAACGGAAACCTCTCCAAGCCCTTCGACGTACGCAGCGGTGTGAAACAAGGCTGCGTCCTGGCCCCAACCCTCTTTGGAATCTTCTTCGCTCTCCTCCTGAGGCATGCATTCAGCACAGCGCAAGAAGGGATCCACCTGCGGACCAGATCAGATGGCAGGCTCTTCAACCTCGCCCGCCTCAGAGCAAGGACAAAGGTCCGTGAAACCCTCATCAGAGACATGCTATTTGCCGACGATGCCGCAGTTGTGACCCATACTCAGCGGGATTTGCAGTCACTAATGGACCGCTTCTCCCAGGCCTGCAAAGATTTTGGTATGACCATCAGTCTTAAGAAGACAAACGTCCTGGGCCAAGACACGCCATCTCCACCAGCCATCACCATTGATGACTACGAGCTTGAAGCCATCCATCAATTCACATATCTTGGGTCCACCATCACCGATAACCTCTCCCTTGACACAGAGGTCGACAAGAGGATCGGGAAGGCAGCCACAACACTAGCCCGCCTCACACAAAG
>JAPXFY010000016.1:35222465-35269965 GCA_030674185.1 Monoplex corrugatus | reverse complement strand
CTGAAAGCCCCCACCCCCACCCCCCACCCCCACCCCACAAATCAATACTACACGTAGCCTTCGCCGCCTATCTTTTCGATGAAAATAGTATCTTCCTAATCATAGCCTTCCAGTCGTTTGCCGTCTACCTCCAAAAGTGAGGAGGGGGGGGGGGGGTGATAGGTAGATGATAAACAAGTAAGACATATGAAATAAAAAATAACAATGCAAACACACACAGAGACACATACAGAGACACACAGACATACGCACACGTGCACACACACACACACACAAAACATAATAATACCCACACATCACGATGCCTGGTAACAATGCAATGAGTCACGCTAGTAAACCGATAACAACACACAAAACAATACAAAAAGGCACAAATCACAACAAAACACAACAAAACGAAAACAGAACAAAACGAAACAAACAAAACGAAAACAAAACAAAACGAAAACGAAACAAAAACAAACGAAACAAACAAAACGAAACAAAACAAACCTGGAAACAAACAAACAAACGAAACAAACAAAACGAAACAAAACAAATGGAAACAAACAAAACGAAACAAACAAAACGAAACAAACAAAACGAAACAAACAAAACCAAACAAAACAAACAAAACGAAACAAACAAAACGAAACAAAACAAATGGAAACAAACACATGCACGTACACACATATGCACACATATACACCAACCAACACAGAAAACAAAACAAACAAAACAAAACAAATAAAAAATATATAAAAAAGCAGACAAATATCATGAACAACTTAAAGACACACGACAACATTTAACAGACCACACACACACACACACACACACACACACACACACACACACACACACACACACACACACATCACACACACACACACACACACACACACACACACACACACACACACACACACACACACACACAACACACACACACACACACACACACGCACATCCACAGCCTTTCCCGTTCTCAAACTGTCTCTTTCCTTTCTTCACATTTTCTCTGTCCCAAGAAAAGTCCAAACATTTTCCATTCCACGCAGTAGGGGTCTGAGCAATGTTATGTTTTAGATGATACCAATGTTCAATTGATGATGGCTCTTGATTTTCCTTTCACAGCAGATTTTTGATCATTTCGTCTGTTCATATTGAACAAGACGATCAGTGGTAAGATGAGATATTTTGTTTGCGAAGGTGCGATTTTAAGCGTGTACAAACTTTGTACTTTCCAAGATGGAGAATTTTTGTTGTAGTGGCAGTGGCTGCAAATTTGTTTGCACATTCATTTCCCTTAACACCGGGGCAGCAGATTCACTTGCAATTTTGTAGGACGATACTGCTCATTACTTTTTGCAGTAGATTTATAAACTAGGTCAGGATGAAGTCTTCTTTTGTTTAGTTTTATGTTCACTGAAATGTATGCGTGACTGCCTTAATGTCCATTGTTAGACTGGAAGTTATGATATCATGTGTAGCGCATTCCTTATTCATGCTGTTTTCATTCTATTTGGCAGTGAAGTCCCATCCAGATTTGATATTGGTGACTGAGCCATCTGTGTATATGATTACATCTTTGGGCTGCAGCTGAGCGCAAGTATTCAGCAGTCTGCAGATTCAGGCAACACTGGCAGCATGTACGCTGGCATCAAACAAGCGACTGGTCCAGCAGCCTCCAAGTCAGCTCCCCTTAAGTCCAAAGCAGGATAAAGCATCACAGACTCAGCAAAGCTGATGGAGAGATGGGTAGAGCACTACCTGGAGCTGTACTCCACGCAGAACTCTGTCACCGATGCTGCCCTGAATGCCATTGAGGACCTGCCTGTCATGGAGGAGTTGGATGCTGAGCCAAGCCTTGAAGAACTAAGCAAGGCGATTGACGGTTTGGCGACGGGAAAAGCCCCTGGTGAAGACGGAATACCTCCAGAGGTCATCAAGTGCGGGAAGCCTGCTCTTCTCAACGAGCTGCATGAACTTTTGTGCTTATGCTGGAAGGAAGGCTTCATTCCGAGAGACATGAGAGACGCCAGGATAGTGACTCTATATAAGAACAAGGGCGACCGCAGCGACTGTAATAATTATCGCGGAATCTCTCTCCTCAGCATTGTTGGGAAAGCATTCGCCAGAGTCATCTTAACCCGTCTTCAGAGGCTGGCAGCTCGCATCTACCCTGAGTCCCAGTGCGGCTTTAGGGCCGGAAGATCGACCATCGACATGATCTTCTCTGTCCGGCAACTACAGGAAAAGTGCCGCGAGCAGCACATGCCCCTTTGCCTCGCCTTCATTGATCTCACGAAAGCGTTCGACCTGGTCAGTCGGAGTGGTCTTTTCAAGCTTTTGAAGAAAATCGGCTGCCCCCCCCAAGACTATCAGCTGTCATCGTGTCTTTTCACGAGGATATGCATAGCATTGTGTGCTATAATGGTGCCACTTCAGAGCCTTTCAGAATCTGTTCGGGATCTTCTTCTCGATGTTGCTGACCTATGCCTTCTGCAGATCTGAAGAAGGGGTATATCTTCATACAAGGACCGATGGAAAGCTCTTCAACATTGCCAGGCTTCGTTCCAAAACCAAGGTGGAAAAGAAGACCATCAGAGAAGCTCTCTTCGCAGATGATGCTGCGCTGGCTTCCCACAGTGAACAAGATCTCCAGAGGCTCGTTGATCGCTTCGCCCACGCTTGCAGAGAGTTTGGTCTCACAATCAGCTTGAAGAAAACTGAGATCTTAGGCCAAGGCTGTGAAGAACCACCATCTCTACACATTGGAGACTACGACCTCAATACTGTCCACCAAGTTCAGTACTTGGGGTCCACCATAAGTGACAACCTCTCTCTGGATGCTGAAATCGGCGCCAGAATTGCGAAGGCCTCATCTGTTATGGCTAAACTGAACAAGCGGGTTGGTCCAACAGCAGTCTCACTGCGAACACCAAAATGCAGGTGTACAGAGCATGTGTGTTGAGCACACTACTCTACTCAAGTGAAGCCTGGACCACATACGCCAGCCAAGAAAAGAAGCTCAACATTTTCCATCTCCGCTGCTTGCGACGCATCCTCGGCATCCAATGGCAAGACAAGGTGACCAACACAGAGGTCCTCCGTCATGCGGGCCTACAGACCATCTTTGCCCTTCTAAGCTAACCTTGACTACGCTGGCTTGGCCATGTGCGTCGAATGGAGGATGGACGCATACCTAAAGACGTTCTCTACGGCGAACTGGCAAACCGGAAGCGAACTCCAGGACGCCCACAGCTACGCTTTGTAGACGCATGCAAAAGGGACCTTAGAAGCTCAGGGATTGACCCAGGCTCTTGGGAGACTCTGGCGGAAGACAGGGCAGCGTGGCGGACAGCCGTTCAGCAAGGTGTTGTGAATGCGGAGAGGAGGAGAGCAGAAAGCGCAGATGAGAAAAGGGCTCTTCGCAAGCAACGTTCCAGAAACCAGACAACAGCGACTCAATTTGTATGTGGCAGATGTGACAGAGATTGCCACTCAAGAATCGGCCTGCACAGCCACAGCAGAAAGTGCACGTCATGACCACAACGCCTCCTGGTGCAGACTATCATCTCCTGAGATGTAAAGAGGCCGACGAGCTCAGTTGCTCCATGAGTAGTTGAATTTCTATATCTGCTTTCCCTGTTGGCCATAAGAACATAATAGCAAAGAAATTAACTAGACGCCTAGAACACAGAAACACATCCCCGCCTAATAGGAAAATGCAGCTGCCTTTGCTCACGAAGTCTACAAAGGCTTTCAGAACAAAAGAAGAAACCCTTTCTGTAGCTACTGACCTACATGGTGCGTACAATGAAGTCCCATACACGGCATTCATGGAACCATTTCAGTGATATAGCGTCATGACAGTCACAAGATGGATTGCCGCTACACTCCAAGGACGACAAATAGTCCTAACTTGACAAATGGGTCGACACTTTCTCCAGTTCTCTACAACATATATAGAAACGAATTTGCTGACCTAACCAACAACGGACCTGCCCGTATACTAACTTTTGCTGACGACAGACTCATCTACAAGACAGGAAAATATGCATGAGAAAGAAAGCAAGCAGTCCAAGTACAGAAAAACAACGAAGATCAGGGATGTCAAGAAACCGGACCAGCAATCAACTCCAACAGAGCGCATGTACTATTATGTCCCCTTGATAACAAATCAACGAGCTGAACCGGTCTTTTGTTTAATTAATATCTAACAAACTCCAGTCGAATTCCTAGTTATTCTGCTTCTTGTTTATCATGTCATATCTATGAATCAACACGTACCCATATTTGTGGACAGCATGTGATAGTCTGGACAAACAACAGTAAAACTCCTGTCACAATACAAATTACACATGTCGGGAGATTTCATATCAAAAGAAATCATAACACATCAAGTAGATGTCATGTGAAAAAAAGGTCATTCTACAGCTTACAATGGTGTTAGCCAAAATTGAGTACTGCTGAGAGCGAAATTCATTTCTTTACAATACAAATAGGCGTTTTCAGTGATAGACTGGTACAAAGATGTTTGTACTTTGCTCAGGACGGATTAATTGCATTTTGACAATTCAGTATGTGCCCAGTCCAAGTTTGACAGCAGTTATCTGACAGATTATCTGAATTTGCACAAAACCTATGTGCTGGTACGTGTGGCAGCAGAGAGAGGAACGAGACCTACAAACACACCTCGCTGTTTGTTTTGAACACAAATTGCATTTTCTTTCTTTCTTTTGTTTCGTTTCTTTCTCTTTGGGAGAGAGAGAGAGAGAGAGAGAGAGAGAGAGAGAGAGAGAGAGAGAGAGAGAGAGAGAGGAGAGAGAGAGAGAGAGAGGAGAGAGAGATTCTTTTTGACTATGAATGCATGCTCACGGGTTTGCATGAGTTGATATGAATATGAAGTCTAGAATTTGTTTAACAGGCATTCATTGTACAAGGGTAGTTCTGTTAAAAAGCCAGTGTTTGTGTTTTCCTTTGAAACCTCCTTTCCTGAATACCTGAACGGCATGACTGTAAAATATTTAACTGGTTTCGAAAACCACAATGTGTCATTGATAATTGCACTGCATCATGTGCAAAACGTAGGATGAACAGTTCCATTAAACCTGGAAGCAAGTGTACATCAAGTTGGCCCCTCTTGTTTGTGTAATTAGTTGGCTGCTAATGAATGCAGACAATAAAATGAGGCTTAGTATACAGCCCTGTGTAATTCCAACTGGGTATGCAAACAATTGAAATAATTCAGTTTGCCCAAATGCATCGGTATGACTCGTACTGTTTTCAGCGAAGCTGGAACTTGCATTTCACTGTGCAATTTTTGATACATTCTAAGAGTTTGTCATTCCGAACCGAATCAGAAGCTTTCTTCAAGTCTACAAGAGCAACATAATTTTCAACCCGTTTTGTATTATGGCATATAATTGAAAATTTTTGAAATACTTTTTTTCATAATCTTTCTTGACTTTCAGATATCAATCAATTTTTTTTTGTCTTCTAACCAACTGTATAATCTTGTGTTCAGAACTGATGTGCAGCATAATGAAAGAATGCTCAGCAATTAAACACCTGTGTTATTACCCACGTTCTCAGAAACTCTCTTTTTATAGATCGGTATGACGATAGCCTTTGACTAGGTATGTGGGGTAATGCTTTCTTTGCACGGAGGGCCTACATTAACGCAAGTATTTCATAACATCAAAAAACATAGAAATAATGCTGAGAGAAAGATTAAGAAAGAAAGAGAGAGAGAGGAGAGGGGAGAAAGAGAGAGAGGGGGGAAAGAGGGAGGGAGGGAGAAATTTTCAGAGTATTTCACAAAGAGTGCCTAAGTTAAACGCTGCAATAACACCTTCCAAAGAGCACATTTCAAATGCAGCAACAGCAAAATACAATCACGCGTTAGCTTGTAGTGTGCATGCATCCGCGAAAGCAGAAGGAGTAAAACAATCCTAAAAATAAAACAAAACGAAAAAATGAAAGGAAGGTCAAGATGATCAAGCCATTCTGATAGTATCACTTTTCGTACACAAATTACGAAAGAAAATCTTAATATCTGACAGTTTAGCAATGTTTTTGATGCACGGCAAGTGACTTCAAGTGAAGTTGCTTGTACGTATGCAGACAGAGAGAGAGAGGGGGAGAGAGAGAGAGAGAGAGAGAGAGAGAGAGAGAGAGAGAGAGAGAGGAGAGAGAATGAGACAGACAGACAGACAGACAGGCAGGCAGGCAGGCAGACAGACAGACAGACAGAGACAGAGACAGAGAGAGAGAGGAGAGAGAGAGAGAGAGAGAGAGCAAGAGAGCAAGAGAGAGAGAGAGAGACAGAGAGAGAGAGAGAGAGCAAGAGAGAAAGCAATAAATCATATTTTCGGCGTTGGTTTCTCATGAAGGAGTATGTAAACAGAATGCATGTAATACTTCGTACAACAAAAGTAATCAGTACCTAGATTACTAAATTGTGGATGGCATCATGGAGTTACTAGACCTGTAAACATAAATGTCTTGCACACAAACGATAATATTGATAAAAGACTACCTGTAAACATAAATATCTTGCAGATAAAAGATGATATTGAGAGAAACAGAGAGACAGACAGACAAGGAGAGAGAGAGAGAGACAGAGAGAGAGAGAGAAAGAGAGAGAGAGAGAGAGAGAGAGAGAGAGAGAGAGAGAGAACATTTGCAAAGCCATAAGAAAAGAAAGAGAGAAGAAAAAAAATTATATGGAAAGAAAAAACACGAAAATAATAAAATCCAATTTGCAGCAACATTTGTATAGAAGGTCTCGCTGACCCTGAACAGATTAAGGTGCGATTGCCGTTGATAATGTCAGACCACAGGTGAATCAGACACACACAGCCCGGACAAATGGCACGCAAACACCATTGCATGCAAACTACACAACTTGCACAAACATAATCACTGCACTATACGTCATTAGAAACCAGCAGTAAAGGAACAATCTCACTCACACAAGTCAGGTATGTGTAAGTCGGCCTGTCTAAAGCATTGCAAAGTTTTCTTTGACACATACTCTCTCTCTCTCTCGTCTTTTCTGTATTTCCTTCATGCTGTTATTTTTTTGGTTTCCTTATATATTATGCAATCGTTTTATTAATGATTTGTTCCGTGTTTAGTTCTAGGCAGATGGGTAGATTAGCACTGGCAAGTTTAATTTTAAAAATGCTTTTTGGCCAGCAACTTTCTGATTGTCTCTGTCTCTCCACTTTTTCTCTTTCTCCTATTTGTGTGCACTGTGGTGTGGTGTGGTGTGGTGCGCTGTGGTGTGGTGTGGTGCGCTGTGGTGTGGTGTGGTGCGCTGTGGTGTGGTGTGGTGCGCTGTGGTGTTGTGTGGTGTGGTGTGTGTAATGCGCTGTGGTGTGGTACGGTACCCTGTGGTGTGATTTGGTGCACTGTGGTGTTGTGTGGTGTGGTGTGGTGTAATGCGCTGTGGTGTGGTACGGTACCCTGTGGTGTGGTGTGGTGTAATGCGCTGTGGTGTGGTACGCTGTGGTGTGGTGTGGTGCGCTGTGGTGTAGTGTGGTGCACCGTGGTGTGGTGTGGTACACTGCGGTGTGGTGTGGTGCGATGCGCTGTGGTGTGGTGTACTGCGCTGTGGTGTGGTGTGGTGTGGTGTGGTGCACTGTAGCGTGGTGCGATTCGCTGTGGTGTGGTGTACTGCACTGTGGTGTGGTGTGGTGTGGTGCTGTGCTTTGCTGTGCTGTGCTGCGCTGGTTTTCGTTGCTTTTCGTTGCGTTGCCTTGCGTTGCGTTGCCTTGCGTTGTGCTCTGTGTGTGTGTGTGTGTGTGTGTGTGTGTGTGTGTGTGTGTGTGTGCGCGCGCGCGCGCGCCTTCATGTCTTCTTTTTTACGTGGGCTCCATGGCTGTTTTGATCAAGCCATGGATTAAGTTTCATGTCTCCAGTGAAATCCTATCCCTCAACATAAAAACTGGCTTGTTCGCTGCCCATTGGAATGCTCCAACAATTCTGATGGGGTCATGCTTTCAATCACTCACTCTCTCCAACAGCTGCAACAAATTAACCCTTTTATTTCCTCACCCTGTCCTACAACTGCAACAAATTAACCCTTTTATTTCCTCACCCTATCCTGCAGCTGCAACAAATTAACCCTTTATTTCCTCACCCTGTCCTACAACTGATACAAATTAACCCTTTTATTTACTACCCTATCCTACATCTGCAACAAATTAACCTTTTTATTTCCTCACCCTGTCCTACAACTGCAACAAATTAACCCTTTATTCCCTCACCCTATTTTACAGCTGCAAAATGTAACCCTTTCACTCCCTCACCCGATTTCACAGCTGCAAAACTTAACTCTTTCTCTCCCTCACCCTATCCAACAGTTGCAGAAACTTACTTTTATTCCCTCACCTTATCCAGAACCTTCCACACGGTAAGGAAGTGAAAGGGTCAAGTTTGTGCTTTGCTGTTATTGCTGGTAATGCAGGAAGCTGGTAGATAGGGTGAGGGAGTGAAAGGGTTGTTTTTGCTTTACTTTCACTTGTGACAATGCACAAGATGGTGGACAGAGTAAAGGAGGGAAATAACTCAGGTTTCGCTTTGCTATAATGGCTGATAATGCACAAGATGGTGGACAGGGCGGGGAAAGTGGAAGGGTTAAACGCCACAGAACTCATTACCAAACGTGATGTCATATTTGACCACTGATGATCAACGTTTGGATAGAGATTGCATAACTGTCATAGATTTTTTAATGGCTGTGATTTGTTTTCCTCGAAAGCCAACATTTTACAATCAATGGATTCCATGTTCAGTCTTGTTCTGATGACATCAACTGTAATATATTTCTTCTATGCTGCGTAAGGATTTTCTGCAGACACATTGGACCTATTGCTGAGGAATGGACTTGTACTAATATATTTCGTTATCCAATGCCGTTTTAAGGTCTTGAGATTACATGTTACGTAATGTGTTTTATATATATATATATATATATTATATATATTATATATCTATATATATATATATATACATATATATATACATACATAATATATATATATGTATATATATATATATATATATATATATATATATATATATTGTAGATAAACCAAAGAAACAAGACAGCAAACTAGAATGTTGAGCCCAGTACTTCGGCCAGTGGCCTTCCTCAGGGGACTGCTTATTCAGGAATGAACACACACATCAAACATTTTTGAATGAAAACTGAAAACTGTTCACAGAGTAATCCAATCTTTTTTCTTTTCAAGAACACGAGATATTTCTCCATTCCTCCCTCCTCCACCCTAATCTTAACGTTGAATACCAAATCTCCATCCCTCCATCTCAGCGTGCTCCACTTATATGAACACAACCGTACGCACGCGCACGCACCAACAAACACAAACACTCATTTATATGCACAACCACACACACGCACGCACGTACAAAAATGATACACGCACACATACGTACACACACACGCACACACATACACACCCAACTACACTACTTTAAATTCGAACAGCTACGAGGTAAAAACTTACACATTATTATTCTAAGTGGTAACATAGATGTGCCTTTATACATGACAGTAATATATGTATTGGCATCCGTCTGTCTCGGGAGACAATGGAGACTGCGCCTTGGAAGTCATTCTGCGGTGGAACTGCAGCGCCGGCTGTGGCTGTAGAGCCTGATCCTCGAACGGCAGGTCCTGTTGCAGTTGCTGCACGTGAAGATGGTGTCGTCCGAAGGCACTGACCCTGCTCTCTGGCGTCTGCGTGCTCTTCTTACTTCCCACTGCTCCTCTCTCCTCCGCTCGGATGTCTTGATGGCCGAATTGATGGCAAGTTTCCAGCTGCTGCGGTCTGCTGCTACCACTTCGAAGCCTGCTGGTGCAATGCCACCCGCCTTGAGGTCCTGCTTGCACACATCTTTGTATGTATGTATGTATGTATATATATATATATATATATATATATATATATATATATATATATATATATATATATATATACATATATATGTATAAAATATGTATGTATATAAAGAGACGGGTGTGAGAAAGCCAATTAACCTTCTCGCCTTTCTGAAGTCTTGGTAAAAAAAAAGTGGATGGCGTTGACTGCGGCGACACGCTGTCAAAAAGTACAGCAGCCCAAGTTTCACGTGGTAAATCCACTGTGACAGAAGAAATGAATATGCGTATGTATCGATCTATCATTGAAACAAATTCAGGAACTATGTAATGCCCTATGACGCCCACCAAAGTAACCTGAAAGCTCCCATTCTTGCCCCGAAACGTACGTGTGTAAAAAACAACCACATCCACACACTGGAAAAGTCCAGACTTTCCATGTACCACCTACAGGTCATCATAAACCAGGACTCCCCGCCCCTCCACCATCGTCACTAATGCAAACTATGTTGAAATAACATTCTGAACTGTTGTCACATCATCTCTACCACTTCCAGTCTACCAGAGCAGGACACCTACAGGCCACCATGACTGTGGACATTTCTCAAGGCTTCTCCCTCCATCCTACCCAAAAGAACAACACACATATCATCAAATGTCACAGTAACAGCAGTCAATGAATTAAGTAGAATACAGTAAAAATGTAATGAAATGTACTGGTCTAAACGAAACATACAAGGTCCATAAGCAGGAATGGACCAACTGACGTGCCAGAATGAAACACTCCACAGAAATACATCAACACAACTTACCCCACTAGCAATCTGTCTTCCCCCACAGTTCACATCCCTTACTTCATCCTCCTACACACACATCACCACCTTTACAATCCACAACTCCTCTCCTTACCAACATCACTTTACAATGTCTGTCCGCCTCTACCCCTGGTTCTCTCCTTCCTTCTTTCCATGTTATTTCATTCTCTTATGCTGCTGTGATTTCTGATTCGAGAAAATCCCCAAAGCTTTCCGTTCCACGTCGTAGAAACCTGCACAGGGTTATCTTTGAGACAGTGCCAATATTTGATGATGGATCTTGTTTTTCCCTTACATGAAAATGTCTGGCCACTTGCTGTGGTTATTCCTGTTGGAGTCAAACGATCCATTAATATCAAAACAGTTTTTTTAAAATCAAGATAAAAGCTCATAAAGCAAGGGAGATATCTCACTGCTCAAGAGACTACTATTGAGGGCACATGTCACTCTTCTCTCTTACTGCTATACCCCCATGGACACTCAGCGGGGTCAGTAATGTAGTCTGAGTTGGGTCCACTGGATGGTTGCACGCTTCATGTTTCACAAGCCGTGATGTCAAATCGGAAGGCCACATGCACACCAAACAGGCCACACAACTCAACGATCCATCATCACCAACAGAGACTTCAGTCACAGCAAGCGAAACGAGATTCTGTCTCTGAAAGGTGGTGACAGGTCTGCCTGATTGAAACTGAAATATAAGTTGTGGCTTTTGTACAAGAGATTGAAGATGCTTTCAGAAGACACAGCCGACAGACAGCAGCTTGGCATTAAGCTCTGAATCAACTGGCAGAAATGATGGAAAACAGCCACTTTCATCACCATATGGGTTGCCACCATATTGACGGCGAAGGTTAAGAAGAAGAAAGCTCATGTTTTCCTTGAGCTTTTCTTTAGAATGGGACAGTGCACTCCAAAGAAGTCTCAGCTGGAACGATATGTGGCACATGGCTCCTCTAAGGATAAGCTTCCTCCTCAGATCTGTATATGACCTGCTCCCCTCGAATGCAAACTTAGTGAAATGGGGGAAAGCAGACGACCCAGCATGTCCGCTCTGTCAGAAGAAACAAACAGTGGAACATGTCCTAAGCTCTTGCAAAGTAGCGCTAGCCCAAGGAAGGTATACATGGAGGCACAACCAAGTTCTGAAAGTGATCACAGATGTGGTTAGCGAAAAAACCATGACCCCAAACGCACCAATTGCTATGACAACGTTCTACAAAGCAGGAGGGAAACAGGTCTGGCCCGAAAGTGCTATGACAACCAGCACATTGCCAAAGGGTCTTCTGGATGGAGCAGTCGACTGGGAGTGTACAGCAGACCTCCCAGAGTGGAGAAATTACCCAGATGTCATCAGCAAGACAGGCATGAGACCAGACATCGCTCTCCACTCTGACTCCTCGAAACAAGTGATTCTGATAGAACTCACTGTGCCATACGAAAGCAGAATGGAAGAAGCACATATCTACAAGACCGAAAAATACGCCGGTCTTGCCAGCACCCTGAAGAAAGCAGGTCTGCGGGTCAAAATCTTCGCCATAGAGGTCGGGGCAAGAGGGTTTGTGGGCACCTCCGCTTATGATCTCATGAAACAACTCGCCATTTCTGGGAAGAAGAGGACTAGAGCCCTTAAGGCGATGGCAGAGGCAGCAGAAAGGAGCTCAAGCTGGATCTGGGCACGGAGGAACGAAAAAAGTGAACTTCATAAGGATTAAATTCCCTACAGATGATGTGTGCCCCGTTAGCACATTGGTAAAACCGCGTACCGCAGTTCTGAAGCGCAGAATCGCCCAGGTTCGATCCCCGGCGTGGGAAAAAAAAAAAAAAAAAAAAAAAAAAAATAGACAACAGCAGAAGGGCATCCAGGAGTCATGACCTGGATGTGGCCCGGCCCCCCGAGAGTGTAAGGAATTCAGGGCCGAAACACTTGTCTAAAGGGGGTTACTTCTCTGAAGACCTTCTGTTGTCTAGCTCTCCCTAGAGTTTCTTTCTACCTGCACATGGTCAGTCCATTGACTTCCGGGAATAGTTCGGAGGACATTCGGGAAAGACCGAAGGACACTGGGAAAGACTAGATCTGCGGGCTTTGTGGGTTGGCTTCCCACCTTGCCTTTGATAACATGCCACGAGTTTTTCAAATGAAATATGCTCCCAGGATTCACCGAAAGGGGGAGAGAATGATGAATCCATCGGCACTGACTCCATCACGACTGGAAACGCACAACGGACCATGATTAATGACCAGTTGGAATTTCCGTGTGCGTGTGGAAGGAGATTCACCACCAAACGCGGCATGAAGATCCACAGGACAAAAATGGGCTGTTTGAAGACACATACGAACCAGCAGCAGCGCACTGCGATAGCAGGTGAGACGTTGGATGACCAAGGCCAGGAATTAAACCATAGTGCCAAGGACATCCACGCTGACGGTTCTGATGCGGATTTTGCACAAGCTCTTAACGCCAAACGTGGAAAACTCAATTTGCCGCCTGCCGGTGCAAAAGAACAATGGGAGAAATTAGATGAGGAACTTGTCCTTAAGCTGAATGCGCTAATAGGGAACAGTACGCTGGAACACAAACTTGACACATACGGAGACATCATATACTCTATCTGCAGGTACACTTATGGAGTGAAGCAGCCAAAGACAAAAACGCCTCCCCAGAAATCCAGAAGACAGCAACAGATGAAGAGCATCCGGAGGGAGAAAAGGAAGCTTAAAAAGCGAATGAAAACTGCCTCAGAATTCGAGAAGCAAGGGCTCCTGGAACTCTGGAAAGATCTGAAGGCCAAACACAATGCTCTCAGCAAAGTGGAATCAGCAAGGCGAAGAAAGAGCAAAAAGAAGAAGACTCAAGATCGTTTCTTCAAAGATCCCTTTGACTTTTCAAGAAAGCTGTTTGAACAACCCAAATCAGGGACTCTCACAGTGGGCAAGGAAACCCTAGAGCAGCATCTCAGGGAAACATATTCCGATTCTCAGCGCGAGGCACCACTTGAAATCCAGAATCTGGTTTGGCCTGCAGCGCCAGAAGGAAAATTCAATAACAAACCACCAACACTGGATGAAGTGAAGAACGTAGTAAAGAAAGCCAGAGCCAAGTCAGCACCTGGACCAAACGGAATACCATACCTGCTCTACAAGAAATGCCCAAAAGTGCTCGAGTGGCTCCACAAGATGATTCGATCAGCATGGAGGAACCAGAAGATCAGCGACCAATGGATGAGAGCTGAAGGAGTGTACATTCCGAAGGAGCAGAACTCCAGCAGCATCAATCAGTTCAGGCCAATATCACTTCTGAACGTCGAGGGGAAAATCTTCTTCTCTGTTATGGCAGCAAGATTGACAAAATACCTGACTGAAAACAAGTATCTGGATATGTCAGTCCAAAAGGGAGGCATACCAGGAATGCCTGGATGCTTGGAACATGCCACGTTGATTTGGGATGCCATCCAAAAAGCAAGAACAGAGAAGAGAGACATTGACGTAGTTTGGCTTGATCTGGCGAATGCATATGGATCAGTTCCACACGATATGATCCAGCTGGCTCTTGAAATGTATCACATCCCAGAAAACATCCGAACAATGCTGAGGAAGTATTTCCAAGGGTTCTCAATGCGGTTCTCTACCAAAGAATACACCACGGACTGGATAGACCTAGAGGTGGGCATTGCAATGGGCTGTGCAATCTCTCCCATACTGTTCGTGTTGGCAATGGAAGTCATCTTGAAAGCTGCAATGAAGAGTTCAGGTCCAGTGAATCTGGGAGATGGATACCAGATGCCTCCTCTGAAAGCTTTCATGGATGACACAACAGTCTTGTCCACGGATGAGGAAGAGACACACCAAATCTTAAAGCAGCTGGATGAGCTGGTGGCCTCTTCAAGAATGAGGTTCAAACCTAAGAAATCCCGAAGTCTCTCACTGCGAAAAGGAAAAGTGGCAGATTCAGTCAAATTCATGGTAGCCAACCAAGCCATCCCCACTGTCACAGAAGAGCCAGTAAAAAGTCTCGGAAGATGGTATGATGACTCCCTGAAAGACACACAAAGGGGATGTGAAACCAAGCAAACAGCAGAAGAAGGCCTGAAGAAAATAGATAACTGCGGACTGCCAGGCAAATACAAAGTCTGGTGTCTACAGTTCATGCTGATACCAAAGCTGCTGTGGCCACTGCTAATCTATGACATTTGCACCAGCACAGTCGAAGCAATGGAAGCCAAAATCAACAAATACACAAGAAAATGGCTCGGTGTCCCACCTGGTCTCACTGATGTTGCATTCTACTGTCGTCAAGCAATGCTGAAGCTACCTCTCAAATCCATAGTGGAGGAATACAAAGTTGGAAAAGCAAGACTGTTGAGCATGCTGGAGGAATCGGAAGACAATATCGTGAGATCAGTTCATCCAAAGCTGAGAACTGGCAGAAAGTGGAAAGTCCAAGAGGCTGTAAACAATGCCAAGAGAAACCTCAGCATCAAAGAAATAATTGGACACACGCAAACCAACAGACAGGGACTGGGAGCAACAAAAATGCAGTGGTGGTCCAAAGCCAAAGGGAAGGAAAAAAGAGACATGATCATACAGGAGTTGAAGGAAGAAGAAGATGTCAAAAGAGTGCAGAAGGCAGTCCAGCAAGGTCAACAGGGGCAATGGACAACATGGGACAGTGCACTCCAAAGAAGTCTCAGCTGGAACGATATGTGGCACATGGCTCCTCTAAGGATAAGCTTCCTCCTCAGATCTGTATAT
This sequence comes from Monoplex corrugatus, assembly GCA_030674185.1. Classification (NCBI taxonomy): domain Eukaryota; kingdom Metazoa; phylum Mollusca; class Gastropoda; order Littorinimorpha; family Ranellidae; genus Monoplex; species Monoplex corrugatus. The sequence continues at coordinate 35,254,499 of JAPXFY010000016.1, read as the reverse complement.
GACCTGCTCCCCTCGAATGCAAACTTAGTGAAATGGGGGAAAGCAGACGACCCAGCATGTCCGCTCTGTCAGAAGAAACAAACAGTGGAACATGTCCTAAGCTCTTGCAAAGTAGCGCTAGCCCAAGGAAGGTATACATGGAGGCACAACCAAGTTCTGAAAGTGATCACAGATGTGGTTAGCGAAAAAACCATGACCCCAAACGCACCAATTGCTATGACAACGTTCTACAAAGCAGGAGGGAAACAGGTCTGGCCCGAAAGTGCTATGACAACCAGCACATTGCCAAAGGGTCTTCTGGATGGAGCAGTCGACTGGGAGTGTACAGCAGACCTCCCAGAGTGGAGAAATTACCCAGATGTCATCAGCAAGACAGGCATGAGACCAGACATCGCTCTCCACTCTGACTCCTCGAAACAAGTGATTCTGATAGAACTCACTGTGCCATACGAAAGCAGAATGGAAGAAGCACATATCTACAAGACCGAAAAATACGCCGGTCTTGCCAGCACCCTGAAGAAAGCAGGTCTGCGGGTCAAAATCTTCGCCATAGAGGTCGGGGCAAGAGGGTTTGTGGGCACCTCCGCTTATGATCTCATGAAACAACTCGCCATTTCTGGGAAGAAGAGGACTAGAGCCCTTAAAGCGATGGCAGAGGCAGCAGAAAGGAGCTCAAGCTGGATCTGGGCAAGGAGGAACGAAAAAAGTGAACTTCATAAGGATTAAATTCCCTACAGATGATGTGTGCCCCGTTAGCACATTGGTAAAACCGCGTACCGCAGTTCTGAAGCGCAGAATCGCCCAGGTTCGATCCCCGGCGTGGGAAAAAAAAAAAAAAAAATAGACAACAGCAGAAGGGCATCCAGGAGTCATGACCTGGATGTGGCCCGGCCCCCCGAGAGTGTAAGGAATTCAGGGCCGAAACACTTGTCTAAAGGGGGTTACTTCTCTGAAGACCTTCTGTTGTCTAGCTCTCCCTAGAGTTTTCTTTCTACTAACATCACGAAACATACAGAGGTACATGACTAAATCCCAACCCTAAGACGGCAATAAAGTCAGCTAATTTTATGGTGACACTCCCTGGCATCCTATGATGACATCACCTACAGTGGCATTTTTCAGGGGTTTTTTTGGCAGCACAGCTCGAACCCCTTAACGGAATCCCGGCAACATTTCGATATGTTTTGTAACCTTATACATCAACATCCGAGTGTTCACACGACACTTAATCTATCCAAGTCTAATTTACGAAGAAAAAGATTTATGGTGGTTGTTAAATAAAACCTAGCTAGGAGATGAATGTTCTAAAACGTCCACCTTCTATTTTCTCAAAACAAGGTTTACACCCGTGAAAATTTCAATCGTTGTTCCACGAACTCCTACAGTTTGGGTCCTAAAGACTTCCATTACGTATAAACGTTGAAAGAAACGTCATCGCCCTTTCCCTAACATACAAATGACTTATTATCTACAAAATAATGCCCTTACTAAGTACAAACCTGTCAGAAAAGACAGACTCTCGAATAGCTGAGTGAGTTGTTTTTTAGTTTGCCCGTTTTACTTGGTTGTGTTATTTGCCCCGTTTACTTTGTTGTTTGATTTGCCTGTTTACTTGTGGTTGTTTATCTTGCCTGTTTTACTTGTGTTGTTTTATTTGTCTGTTTTACTTAGTGTTTGTTTATTTGTCTGTTTACTTGTGTGTTGTTTTATTTGTCTGTTTACTTTGTTGTTATTTGTCCTGTTAACCTTGGATGTTTTATTTGTCTGTTTACTTGTGTTGTTTTTTTTGCCTTTGCCTGTTTACTTGTGTTGTTTATTTGTCTGTTTACTTGTGTTGTTTTATTTGTCTGTTTACGTGTGTTGTTTATTTGTCTGTTTACATTGATGTTGTTTATTTGCCTGTTTACTGTGTTGTTTATTGTCTGTTTACTTGTGTTGTTTGTCTTGTCTGTGTACTTTGTGTTGTTTATTTGCCTGTTTACTTGTGTTGTTTATTTGCCGGTTTAACGCCCTTGTGTTTTGTTTATTGCACTGTTTACTTGGTTGTTATTTGCCTGTGCCTGTTTAACTTGTGTTTGTTATTTGTCTGTTTTACTTGTGTTGTTTATTTGCCTGTGCCTATTTATCTTTTGTTTTTTATTTGTCTGTTTAACTTGTGTTGTTTATTTGCCTGTGCCTGTTTACTTGTGTTGTTTTACTTTGTCTGTTTACTTGTCTGTTTATATTTGCCTGTGCCTGTGTTACTTTGTTGTTTGTTATTTGTCTGTTTACCTTGTCTTTTTATTGGTGTTGCCTGTTTACTTGTGTTGTTTATTTGCCTGGTTACCTTTGTGTTGTTTATTTGCCTGTCCGATTCTCAGCGCGAGGCACCACTTGAAATCCAGAATCTGGTTTGGCCTGCAGCGCCAGAAGGAAAATTCAATAACAAACCACCAACACTGGATGAAGTGAAGAACGTAGTAAAGAAAGCCAGAGCCAAGTCAGCACCTGGACCAAACGGAATACCATACCTGCTCTACAAGAAATGCCCAAAAGTGCTCGAGTGGCTCCACAAGATGATTCGATCAGCATGGAGGAACCAGAAGATCAGCGACCAATGGATGAGAGCTGAAGGAGTGTACATTCCGAAGGAGCAGAACTCCAGCAGCATCAATCAGTTCAGGCCAATATCACTTCTGAACGTCGAGGGGAAAATCTTCTTCTCTGTTATGGCAGCAAGATTGACAAAATACCTGACTGAAAACAAGTATCTGGATATGTCAGTCCAAAAGGGAGGCATACCAGGAATGCCTGGATGCTTGGAACATGCCACGTTGATTTGGGATGCCATCCAAAAAGCAAGAACAGACAAGAGAGACATTGACGTAGTTTGGCTTGATCTGGCGAATGCATATGGATCAGTTCCACACGATATGATCCAGCTGGCTCTTGAAATGTATCACATCCCAGAAAACATCCGAACAATGCTGAGGAAGTATTTCCAAGGGTTCTCAATGCGGTTCTCTACCAAAGAATACACCACGGACTGGATAGACCTAGAGGTGGGCATTGCAATGGGCTGTGCAATCTCTCCCATACTGTTCGTGTTGGCAATGGAAGTCATCTTGAAAGCTGCAATGAAGAGTTCAGGTCCAGTGAATCTGGGAGATGGATACCAGATGCCTCCTCTGAAAGCTTTCATGGATGACACAACAGTCTTGTCCACGGATGAGGAAGAGACACACCAAATCTTAAAGCAGCTGGATGAGCTGGTGGCCTCTTCAAGAATGAGGTTCAAACCTAAGAAATCCCGAAGTCTCTCACTGCGAAAAGGAAAAGTGGCAGATTCAGTCAAATTCATGGTAGCCAACCAAGCCATCCCCACTGTCACAGAAGAGCCAGTAAAAAGTCTCGGAAGATGGTATGATGACTCCCTGAAAGACACACAAAGGGGATGTGAAACCAAGCAAACAGCAGAAGAAGGCCTGAAGAAAATAGATAACTGCGGACTGCCAGGCAAATACAAAGTCTGGTGTCTACAGTTCATGCTGATACCAAAGCTGCTGTGGCCACTGCTAATCTATGACATTTGCACCAGCACAGTCGAAGCAATGGAAGCCAAAATCAACAAATACACAAGAAAATGGCTCGGTGTCCCACCTGGTCTCACTGATGTTGCATTCTACTGTCGTCAAGCAATGCTGAAGCTACCTCTCAAATCCATAGTGGAGGAATACAAAGTTGGAAAAGCAAGACTGTTGAGCATGCTGGAGGAATCGGAAGACAATATCGTGAGATCAGTTCATCCAAAGCTGAGAACTGGCAGAAAGTGGAAAGTCCAAGAGGCTGTAAACAATGCCAAGAGAAACCTCAGCATCAAAGAAATAATTGGACACACGCAAACCAACAGACAGGGACTGGGAGCAACAAAAATGCAGTGGTGGTCCAAAGCCAAAGGGAAGGAAAAAAGAGACATGATCATACAGGAGTTGAAGGAAGAAGAAGATGTCAAAAGAGTGCAGAAGGCAGTCCAGCAAGGTCAACAGGGGCAATGGACAACATGGGACAGTGCACTCCAAAGAAGTCTCAGCTGGAACGATATGTGGCACATGGCTCCTCTAAGGATAAGCTTCCTCCTCAGATCTGTATATGACCTGCTCCCCTCGAATGCAAACTTAGTGAAATGGGGGAAAGCAGACGACCCAGCATGTCCGCTCTGTCAGAAGAAACAAACAGTGGAACATGTCCTAAGCTCTTGCAAAGTAGCGCTAGCCCAAAGAAGGTATACATGGAGGCACAACCAAGTTCTGAAAGTGATCACAGATGTGGTTAGCGAAAAAACCATGACCCCAAACGCACCAATTGCTATGACAACGTTCTACAAAGCAGGAGGGAAACAGGTCTGGCCCGAAAGTGCAATGACAACCAGCACATTGCCAAAGGGTCTTCTGGATGGAGCAGTCGACTGGGAGTGTACAGCAGACCTCCCAGAGTGGAGAAATTACCCAGATGTCATCAGCAAGACAGGCATGAGACCAGACATCGCTCTCCACTCTGACTCCTCGAAACAAGTGATTCTGATAGAACTCACTGTGCCATACGAAAGCAGAATGGAAGAAGCACATATCTACAAGACCGAAAAATACGCCGGTCTTGCCAGCACCCTGAAGAAAGCAGGTCTGCGAGTCAAAATCTTCGCCATAGAGGTCGGGGCAAGAGGGTTTGTGGGCACCTCCGCTTATGATCTCATGAAACAACTCGCCATTTCTGGGAAGAAGAGGACTAGAGCCCTTAAGGCGATGGCAGAGGCAGCAGAAAGGAGCTCAAGCTGGATCTGGGCACGGAGGAACGAAAAAAGTGAACTTCATAAGGATTAAATTCCCTACAGATGATGTGTGCCCCGTTAGCACATTGGTAAAACCGCGTACCGCAGTTCTGAAGCGCAGAATCGCCCAGGTTCGATCCCCGGCGTGGGGAAAAAAAAAAAAAAAATAGACAACAGCAGAAGGGCATCCAGGAGTCATGACCTGGATGTGGCCCGGCCCCCCGAGAGTGTAAGGAATTCAGGGCCGAAACACTTGTCTAAAGGGGGTTACTTCTCTGAAGACCTTCTGTTGTCTAGCTCTCCCTAGAGTTTCTTTCTACCTAGAATCACGAAACTTTCAGAGGTACATGACTAAATCCACCCTAAGACGGCAATAAAGTCAGCTAATTTTGGTGACACTCCCTGGCAATCCTATGATGACATCACCTGACAGTGGCAGTTTTCATGTTGGCATCACAGCTCGACCCCTTACGGAACCGCAACATTTCTATATTGTTTTGAAGCTTATACATCAACATCCGAGTGTTGCACACGACACTTAAGACTATCCAAGTCATAATTTACGAAAAAAGATTTATGGTGGTTGTTAAATAAAACCTAGCTAGGAGATGAATGTTCTAAAACGGTCACCTCTATTTTCTCAAAACAAGGTTTACACACGTGAAATTTCAATCTTCCACAACTCCTACAGTTTGGGTCCTAAAGACTTCCATACGTATATCGTTGGAAAGAAACGTTCATGCCCTTTCCTAACATACAAATGACTTGATTATCTACAAAATAATGCCCTTACTATACAAACCTGTCAGAAAAGACAGACTCTCGATATAGCTGAGTGAGTTGTTTGTTTATTTGCCCGTTTACTTGTGTTGTTTATTTGCCCGTTTACTTGTGTTGTTTATTTGCCTGTTTACTTGTGTTGTTTATTTGTCTGTTTACTTGTGTTGTTTATTTGTCTGTTTACTTGTGTTGTTTATTTGTCTGTTTACTTGTGTTGTTTATTTGTCTGTTTACTTGTGTTGTTTATTTGTCTGTTTACTTGTGTTGTTTATTTGCCTTTGCCTGTTTACTTGTGTTGTTTATTTGTCTGTTTACTTGTGTTGTTTATTTGTCTGTTTACTTGTGTTGTTTATTTGTCTGTTTACTTGTGTTGTTTATTTGCCTGTTTACTTGTGTTGTTTATTGTCTGTTTACTTGTGTTGTTTGTTTGTCTGTTTACTTGTGTTGTTTATTTGCCTGTTTACTTGTGTTGTTTATTTGCCTGTTTACTTGTGTTGTTTATTTGCCTGTTTACTTGTGTTGTTTATTTGCCTGTGCCTGTTTACTTGTGTTGTTTATTTGTCTGTTTACTTGTGTTGTTTATTTGCCTGTGCCTATTTACTTGTGTTGTTTATTTGTCTGTTTACTTGTGTTGTTTATTTGCCTGTGCCGATTTACTTGTGTTGTTTATTTATCTGTTTACTTGTCTTGTTTATTTGCCTGTGCCTGTTTACTTGTGTTGTTTATTTGCCTGTTTACTTGTGTTGTTTATTTGACTGTGCCGTTACCTTGGTTGTTTATTTCCGTTTACTGTGTTACTATCTTGCCTGTGCTGTTCAACTTGTGTGTATTATTTGTACTGTTTACTTGTGTTGTTTATTGCCTGGTGCCTGTTTCTACTTGTGTTGTTTAATTACCGGCCTGTTTACCTTGCGTGTTTTATTTGCACTTGTGCCTGTTTCACTTGTTTTTATTTACCTGTGCCTTTTTACTGTGTTTGTTTATATTGCCCTAGTTTACTTGTGATAGACGTTTATTGCCTGTGCCTGTTTACTTGTTGTTTATTTGCCCTGTTTACTGTGTTGTTTATGCCTGTTACTTGTGTTGTTTATTTGCCTGTTTACTTGTGTTGTTTATTTGCCTTTGCTGTTACTTGTGTTGTTTATTTGTCTGTTTACTTGTGTTGTTTATTTGTCTGTTTACTTGTGTTGTTTATTTGTCTGTTTACTTGTGTTGCTTATTTGCTGTTTACTTGTGTTGTTATTTGCCTGTTGCTGTTTTATTTTGTGTTGTTTATTTGCCTGTTTACTTGTGTTGTTTATTTGTCTGTTTACTTGTGTTGTTTATTTGTCTGTCTGTTTACTTGTGTTGTTTATTTGTCTGTTTACTTGTGTTGTTTATTTGTCTGTTTACTTGTGTTGTTTATTTGTCTGTTTACTTGTGTTGTTTATTTGTCTGTTTACTTGTGTTGTTTATTTGTCTGTTTACTTGTGTTTGTTTATTTTCCTGCCTGTTTACTTGTGTTGTTTATTTACCTGTGCCTGTTTACTTGTGTTGTTTATTTGTCTGTTTACTTGTGTTGTTTATTTGCCTGTGCCTATTTACTTGTGTTGTTTATTTGTCCTGTTTACTTGTGTTGTTTATTTTGTCCTGTTTACTTGTGTTGTTTATTTATCTGTTTACTTCTTTGTTTATTTGTGTCTGTTTACTTGTGTTGTTTATTTGCCTGGTGTTTACTTGTGTTGTTTATTTGACTGTGTTTACTTGTGTTGTTTATTTGCCTGTTTACTTGTGTTGTCTTATTTGCGCCTGTTTACTTGTGTTGTTTATTTGTCTGTTTACTTGTGTTGTTTATTTGCCTGTGCCTGTTTACTTGTGTTGTTTATTCTGCCTGTTTACTTGTCGTTGCTTATTTGTGCCTGTTTACTTGTGATGTTTATTTACCTGTGTTACTTGTGTTGTTTATTTGTCCTGTTTACTTGTGTTGTTTATTTGTGTCTGTTACTTGTGTTGTTTTATTTGCCTGTTTACTTGTGTTGTTTATTTGCCTGTTATGTGTGTGCTGTTTACTTGTGCTGTTTATTTGCCTTTGCCTGTTTACTTGTGTTGTTTATTTGTCTGTTTACTTGTGTTGTTTATTTGCCTGTGCTATTACTTGTGTTGTTTATTTGCTGTTTACTTGTGTTGTTATTTGCCTGATTTACTTGTGTTGTATTTGCTTGCCTGTTTACTTGTGTTGTTTATTTTGCTGTTTACTTGTGTTGTTTATTTGTCTGTTTACTTGTGTTGTGTATTTGTCTGTCCCTGTTTACTTGTGTTGTTTATTTGCTTTGCTGTGTTGTTATTTGTTGTTTATTTGTCTGTTAGCCTGTTTACTTGTGTTGTTTATTTGTGTGCTGTTTACTTGTGTTGCTTTATTTGTCCTGTTTACTTGTGTTGTTTATTTGCCTGCCTGTTTACTTGTGTTGTTTATTTATTGCCTGTTTACTTGTGTTGCTTTTTGTGTGCCTGTTTACTTGTGTTGTTTATACTTGCCTGTTTACTTGTGTTGTTTATTTGCCTGTTTACTTGTGTTGTTTATTTGTGTGCTGTTTACTTGTGTTGTTATTTGTGCCTGTTTACTTTGTTGTTTATTTGTCCTGTTTACTTGTGTTGTTTATTTGCCTGTGCCTGTTTACTTGTTTGTTTATTTGTCTGTTTACTTGTGTTGTTTATTTGCCTGTCCTGTGTTTATTTGCCTGTGTTTGTTTGTTTGTCTGTGTCTGTTTACTTGTGTTGTTTATTTGCCTGTGCCTATTTACTTGTGTTGTTTATTTGTCCTGTTTACTTGTGTTGTTTATTTGCCTGTTTACTTGTGTTTTATTTGCCTGCTGTTTACTTGTGTTGTTTATTTGTCTGTTTACTTGTGTTGTTTATTTGCCTGTTACTTATGTTGTGTATTTGCCTGTTTACTTGTGTTGTTTATTTGCCTGTGCGTGTTTACTTGTGTGTTTATTTGTGCCTGTTTACTTGTGTTGTTTATTTGTCTGTTTACTTGTGTTGTTTATTTGCCTGTGTATTATTTGTGTTGTTTATTTGCTGTTTACTTGTGTTGTTTATTTGCTGTTTACGTTGTGATTTATTTTGCTGTTTACTTGTGTTGTTTATTTGTCTGTTTACTTGTGTTGTTTATTTGTCTGATTACTTGTGTTGTGTTATTTGTCCTGTTTACTTGTGTTGTTTATTTTGTCTGTTTACTTGTGTTGTTTATTTGTCTGTGTGTTACTTGTGTTGTTTTATTTGTCTGTTTAGCTTGTGTTGTCTTATTTGCCTGTTTACTTGTGTTGTTTATTTGCCTGTTTACTTGTCTTGTTTATTTGCCTGTTTACTTGTGTTGTTTATTTGCCTGTTTACTTGTGTTGTTTATTTGCCTGTTTATTTGTGTTGTTTATTTGCCTGTTTACTTGTGTTGTTTATTTGCCTGTGCCTGTTTACTTGTGTTGCTTATTTGCCTGTGCCTGTTTACTTGTGTTGTTTATTTGCCTGTTTACTTGTGTTGTTTATTTGCCTGTGCCTGTTTACTTGTTGTTTATTTGTCTGTTTACTTGTGTTGTTTATTTGCCTGTGCCTGTTTACTTGTGTTGTTTGTTTGCCTGTGCCTGTTTACTTGTGTTGCTTATTTGCCTGTGCCTGTTTACTTGTGTTGTTTATTTGTCTGTTTACTTGTATTGTTTATTTGCCTGTTTACTTGTGTTGTTTATTTGCCTGTGCCTGTTTACTTGTGTTGTTTATTTGCCTGTTTACTTGTGTTGTTTATTTGCCTGTTTACTTGTGTTGTTTATTTGCCTGTTTACTTGTGTTGTTTATTTGCCTGTGCTTGTTTACTTGTGTTGTTTATTTGCCTGTTTACTTGTGTTGTTTATTTGTCTGTTTACTTGTGTTGTTTATTTGCCTGTTTACTTGTGTTGTTTATTTGTCTGTTTACTTGTGTTGTTTATTTGTCTGTTTACTTGTGTTGTTTATTTGTCTGTTTACTTGTGTTGTTTATTTGTCTGTTTACTTGTGTTGTTTATTTGTCTGTTTACTTGTGTTGTTTATTTGTCTGTTTACTTGTGTTGTTTATTTGTCTGTTTACTTGTGTTGTTTATTTGTCTGTTTACTTGTGTTGTTTATTTGTCTGTTTAGTTGTGTTGTTTATTTGTCTGTTTACTTGTGTTGTTGTTTCCAAACCTGAACTGGCCACATGGTGCAGGCACAGCTTTATGTGTCATCCATAACTGTTCCATATTACACGGAATTGGCGGGGAAAATATTGCTTCAATGTGATTCTGCTTTGTGATGCCAGCAGCCTCAATAAAGAAACAACAGTTGAAGAACGCAAATGTGGAGATGGAGTTTGATTATTGTGAAAGTTGGACAGATATCTTGTCTAAGAGATGACAGAAAAATCGTTGGAGTTTGATCGGAATCAAAGCGTCAAAGTTTTTTGCTTCACACACACACACACACACACACACACACACACACACACACACACACACACACACACACACACACACACACACAACACACAACACACACACACGCACACACAACACACACACAACACACACACACACACACACACACACACACACACACACACTCACACACACACACACACACACACACACACACACACACACACACACACACAAAAAACACGCACTCACAAACACACACAAACATACACACACCACCACCACCATTACCACCACACCACACACACATACATACAAACACACACACACACACACACACACACACACACACCACCACCACCACCACCACCACCATCATCATTACCACCGCTACCACACAACACAATACAACACAACACAGAGAGAAAGAGGAGAGAGAGAGGGAGGGAGGGAGAAAGAGGGAGAGAGAGAGAGAGGGTGGGTTCTGTTGTTAAATTATGCCAAAGTTTTTTTGTTGTTGTTTGTTGGGTTTTATTGATCAGCATATCGTTTCCAAGACAATATTGCGTAATGAACCCGTTGTTTGAGAGAACAAGTACAGGCAGAGACTACGATAGCAATAAAGGCGAAGACAACAACAACATCAGCATAATCATTGGTGTATTCCCACTTACAGCAAGTCGAGAACGTAATAAACAATTGATGGATTAAATTGTATTTTCTAATGGTAAGGACAATGCAACAGCGTTAGGTCAATTTTCATGTCGGCCATTGCTTTAAGCAATATACGAGAGTAGTGAATAATGATAATAATAACAATAATAATAATAATACTGATAATAATAATAATGATATTAATAATGTTAATAATAATGATGATAATAATAATAGCAATAATAATGATGACGATAATAATAATAATAATAATGATGATAATGTCCGAGAGTATATGTTCTAGGAAGCTAGCAACAATGGATATAGTTTTATGATGCTTTTTCCTAGTAAGCACATTGTGCAGATTTTTCTTGAAGGAATGTTTATGGGAGTGGCGATGTGTATTGAAATCATTGTCAACCTGTAAGCGTCGTTACGGGGGTGGGGATGGCGTCACTGCTCTTTCACAACTATGACTCTTCAAGATAGCGACGGAACTGGCTTCTATCGGTCAAGTTCAGCTGTCTGCCAACGACGTGAAGGCCTCTATTTAGTACAGCAAATAAACGTTGTTTTAGAAAGTCTTGGTATTCTGCAAATCTGTCACTACCAGTTTATGCCAAGTCGGTTGGGTGAAAAGAGAGGGAGGGCAAAATATGTTTTGGTCAAATATCTGCAAACTATTCCACCCCCATTCCTGCTTCTCAGCTTATCGGTCTTTGTCCATTCAACTGCCTGCCCCTCTCCCTCTTCTTTCTCTCTCTTAACCTATTTACTAAAACGTCTTTCAAGTTCATTTCTGTGTACTTCAATGTCACTAATTACCCCATATTTGAATTGCTGACATAATAATGTTGATTCACATGTGTGAATTTGTACTCTACTTCCTCTTTGTTGAGAGCTGGATGTAAAATATCATATACATTACTGAACACTTTTGTATAACATTTGTTGGTTCTCTCTCCCTCTCTCCCTCCCTCTCTCTCTCTCTCTCTCTTTGTGAGTAATGAGAAGGGATGTCAAGATCTCGATCACATTTTTTATTTGACCTTTTACCTTCAAAGAAAAAAATAAGACCCCATAAAACACACACACAAAAACAACCAAAAAAAGTAACAATATAGAGTGCTTTCTGTCTCTCTCTGTCTCTGTCTCTCTGTCTCTCTCTCTCCCCTCACTTTCTCCCTCTTTCTCAACCATCCATAAAGAAGAATGGAAACTGGAGAGGTTGATAAGATTACTCATCAATACACAAAATGATGTTAACAGGAAATGAAAACTCCCAAATGTTGTATGTTTAATATCCTACTTCTCTCAAAGGTTGAATGTTCAATATTCAAAAACTCCCAAAGGTTGTCTGTTCAATATTCTAAAATTCCCAAAGGTTGTATGTTCAATATTCTAATCCTCCCAAAGGTTGTATGTCCAATATTCTAAAATTCCCAAAGGTTGTATGTTCAATATTCTCAGTTCCTGTCATATCCCATAACTTAAAGGCAATAGCGTGGTGTGAACCGTCTGTCTGTTGGCCTATATTAAACAGTAAATTGACAAGGAATCTTGAATCTTGAATCTTGAGAGCTGAAGCAGTGTGTCCCTAACTTTTACTGCATTTACGCTCTCGGCAACGCGTTTGCTTGTTTTCTTTTGTCACTGCAAGTCTTTTTTTCTTCTTCTTCCTATCATTTTTTCGTTTATCTATTTGTACCATTATGGGTGTCGTTTATCTATTTGTACCATTATGGGTGTCGTTTATCTATTTGTACAATTATGGGTGTCGTTTATCTATTTGTACCATTATGGGTGTCGTTTATCTGTTTGTACCATTATGGGTGTCGTTTATCTGTTTGTACCATTATGGGTGTCGTTTATCTATTTGTACCATTATGGGTGTCGTTTATCTAGTTGTACCATTATGGGTGTCGTTTATCTAGTTGTACCATTATGGGTGTCGTTTATCTATTTGTACCATTATGGGCGTCGTTTATCTATGTGTACCATTATGGGTGTCATTTATCTATTCGTACCATTATGGATGTTGTTTATCTATTTGTACATTTATGGGTGTCGTTTATTTCTTTGTACCGTTATTGGGTGTGTCAATGGCAGATGTGATGCGTCTAGTGTGTCCGCTAGTGACTGCGTGCTTGTCACCTCTCACTTTCACCCTGCATCACTGGCTAGCACTGCTGCTTGCAGCTATGCGAAAAGAAGAGCAGAATGCGTAAGTCTCTTCCTGTCAGTACATAGCCTTTCTATCAGCACGCCCTACGTTATGCCTCCTCGTGGCGACATGCAGTAACTGAGCACCTCACTGAATCAGGCTAAATCTCGAGGGACTCGGAGGAGATCTGGTCCCCAGACGTGCGGCATGCAGGCCCACCGGCGTGTGGATATGCTTGGTGCCCACGAACCAGACCCCCAGCTATGGGTAAATAGCTCCACTGCTTTGTGGATGTCTCGAGAGAGAATAAGGCTAAGGGAGGTAAACCTGTGAGAAAAAAATCATTCTACTGCCTTGTAGGTTGTCGTGGGAGCGACAAAGATCAGCGGAGAAAAAAAAACACCAAAAAACATGGAAGGCAACGGGAACCCGCCATCTTATTCTCCCTAGAAAAAGTATGGACAGAGAAAATAAAAATGAAGATAACAACGTAAATCGGTGCTCTGATGGAGCACCTTTGTCCGGTAGGGACCGTCATGCGGCGGAGGTGACACCAGACCGTCAGCAAGCTACTGCGACCAAATTCAAACTCAAAAATACTGAAATTGCAACATGGAACATCAGAACTTTGTTCCAAAAAGGCAAATTAGACAGTGTCAAAATGGAGATGGAAAGGCTAACATTAGTATTTTAGGACAAGGGGAAGTGAGATGGAAGAGAGCAGGCATGATAACATCCAGAGAGTATACAATGGTATACTCTGGTGGAAACTCACATGAAAGAGGAGTAGGCATTGTAATGGACAGGGACAAATCAAAAGCAGTTAAGGGATACTTGGCTGTGTCCGACAGAGTTTTGCTGGTCAAATTGGGAGGCAGACCATTTGATATCAACATCATTCAGGTGTATGCACCAACATCCACAACTACTCAGGAAGACATCGACAACTTCTTCGAAGTATTAGAGATGGCCAAGGCCCAATGTAAATCACAAGAAGTTACAGTAATAATGGGAGATTTTAATGCTAAAGTGGGAAAGGATAGGGTAGAGGATATAGTTGGACCTCATGGCATTGGTACACAAAATGAAACTTGTAGAATGGGCACAGATGAATGAGTTCATAGCAGGAAACACCTGGTTTGAACAGCCTAATAGAATAGAAGACAATGGACTTGGATGAGTCCAGGAGATAATACCAAAAATCAGATTGACTACATCCTGATTAATAAAAGATTTAGAAATTCTTTACTGTCAGCAAAACACTACCAGGCGCAGACTGCAACAGTGACCACAATCCTGCACTGGGAAGATTTAGGCTGAAATTACGGAAAAGGAAACAGACCAAAATAAACATCAAACTAAATCTTGGACCTTGAAGACAGATGGAGTGATACGTCAAAAATTTAATGTACATGTTCAAAACAAATTCAGTGCTCTGGAAGACGTTGGTGACAGTGAAGAACAATAGACAAAGTTGAGAAATTCGATAAATGAAGCTTGTGAAGAAATCCCTGTAGTAGATCGAAAAGCAAAAAAGAACTGGATGACAAAAGAAATTTTAGGCTTGATGGACGAACGGAGGAAGGCAAAGATAAACGAGGAGATATACAGGAAGATAAACAAAGAAATCAGGAATAGGTGCAATGAAGCTAAGGAAGCTTGGCTGAAAACAAAATGCAAAGAAATAGAAGATCGAACAAAACGGATCCTCAGGGTATATACAGACGAATTGAAGAAATTGTCCACAGGAAAAATACATGCACATCAACTGGTTGCTTAAAATCGAAAGATGGTACGCTTATCTTGGAAAAAGACAAAATACTGGACAGATGGGGAGAGTACATTAAAGACCTTTTTGAAGATGACAGAAATGTAGAACACATTATAAGAAAGCACGTTGAAGGACCACCCATAATGAAAGATGAAGTGAGAGCAGCATTGAAAAAGATGAAACCAGGGAAAAACCCAGGACCAGACAACATTACTACAGAGATGATTGAAGCCCTGGAGGAATTTGGTATAGAAAAAATAACAGTCCTTCTAAATAAAATTTACGACACTGGAAAAATTTCCCAAAGATATGTCAAAATCAATTTTCATTGCACTTCCAAAGAAGACAGGGGCTATAGAATGCGAACTCCATCGCACAATCAGTTTGATGAGTCATGTAACCAAGATCCTATAAAGAATAATCATGATGAGGACAAGGAATAGAATCAAAAGAGAAATAGCAGGTGAACAGTGTGGATTTGTGGAAGGGAAAGGAACTATTAATGCCATATACATCCTAAGAACTATCATAGAGAGGTCAATCGAGATGAACAAGGATTTATATTAATGCTTTGTTGATTATGCCAACTAGAAAGACTCAGTATTGGTGGAAAAGATCTAAGAATAATCAAAAATATGTATTGGGAACAAACAGCTGCAATGAGAATAAAAAACGATATAAGCTCTTTTCAAAACATCAAAAGAGGAGTCAGACAGGGTTGTGTTTTGTCATCATATCTGTTTTCAATTTACAACGAAAACACCATGAGAAACCTAGAGGAAGACCCTGGATTAAAGGTTGGAGGAAAAATGATAACATTCGATACGCAGATGATACCGTGCCAATTGTGGAAAAAGAAAGGGACCTACAAAACTTTGTGAATATACTTGAAATAGAAAGCAAAGGTAAGGGCTTGGAACTAAACAGCAGGAAGACTAAAGTCATGGTGATCAGTAAAAAGCATGAAATCCCCTCACGCAAAATAACAGCAAACGGCACAACCTTGAGACAGGTTGATAAATTTGAATACCTGGGAACGATAATTTCATCAGACGGCAGATGCACATCAGAAATAGCCGGCAGAATCGGCCAGGCCAAAACAGCATTCAAGAAGATGACAAGCATTCTTACCAACAAATGCCTGTCAATTAACATCAGGAAGAGAGTTCTTGAATGTTATATAGAATCAATACTGTTGTACGGTTGCGAGGCGTGGACAGTCAACAAAGAAAGCCAGAACAAGATTGAGGCAGCTGAGATGTGGTTTCTAAGAAGGATGTTGAGAGTTCCATGGACAGCAAAGAAAACAAACGAGACAGTCTTGATGGAGGCAGACACAAGTAGATAAATCATAAGGAAAATTACGAAAAGACAGGCAACATTTATAGGCCATTTTATGAGGAAAGGGGAATTGGAACACCTGGTCACAACGGGAAAGCTGGAGGGAAACAGAGCACCAGGTAGACCCAGGGAGAAGATGCTAGATGGACTTGCAGAGTGGCTGGGGACAAGGAGGGTGGAAGAGATGCTTGAGGCAACAAGAGATAGAGACAGATGGAAGTCCATAATCGCCAACGCCATGTGGCAAGGCACCTGATGATGATGATGATGACCATTATTGGTGTCGTTTGTCTATTTGTGCCATTATGGGTGTCGTTTATCTATTTGTACCATTATGGGTGTCGTTTATCTATTTGTACCATTATGGGTGTCGTTTATCTATTTGTGCCATTATGGGTGTCGTTTGTCTATTTGTGCCATTATGGGTGTCGTTTATCTATTTGTGCCATTATGGGTGTCGTTTGTCTATTTGTGCCATTATGGGTGTCGTTTATCTATTTGTACCATTATGGGTGTCGTTTGTCTATTTGTGCCATTATGGGTGTCGTTTATCTGTTTGTACCATTATGGGTGTCGTTTATCTATTTGTGCCATTATGGGTGTCGTTTATCTATTTGTGCCATTATGGGTGTCGTTTGTCTATTTGTGCCATTATGGGTGTCGTTTATCTATTTGTACCAGCTAGTTTGGTGATCAGTGGAGTTGTAGTCAACTATTTCTCCTGTTGCTCCGTTTTAATAAAGGCGACATCGTTGAAACGTATGTTCAGCTGTATGGTCGTCTTGATCGTCAGGAGTACATATAGGCTAGTGAAGGCGTCACCTTGAAACTGGGCTTCATAAATAAACTCACCCGGTTGTGGTCAATACGAAGCTGCATCATGATCATTTATTGCTCTCTGAACAGAAGGTAGCACGAAGTTTTCGTTTTTCCGTAAGTGGCTCTGAAGCTGATAGTGCTCCTCTTTTCGCTGTAGCTGACGCTGTTGTCTGTAAATGAAATCCAAAACAAGTGTGACTGCCCACGTTCAAGGAAACAGGAACCAGTAAAAAACCAAAAAAAAAAACCCAAACAAAACCGAAAATAGAATCAGAACGCGTATTTAATACAACCAGACAAGACAGGCGCAACATTTCAGCCAACTGGCCTTTGTCAAGCGTAAACTAAGATCACAAACGACAAGGAATCTTGAATCTAATTTTGGTCCCCTTCTCCCTCTGGACGAAGCAGCAGGGACGTTACAGTTTTTTTCCTCCTAATTATTTGGCGTTTGTTCCTTTGTGTCCCGGACTGTTGCAAGAAAATCTGTATAAAGCGAGACGTTCGTGCACATGGAGTAAACATCTTCCGCTTCTGTCTGCACGTGTACTTTTGGTGGTTGTGAACAGGACAAGTCTGATCTGTTAGGGTCATTTTCAGTTTGTCACCTTTTTCTACAGGTCTTCAAATATGTCCCGTTTCATACTCACCACACGACCCATTTTCTTACTGTCTTTTCCATCCTCTCCGTCATATTTTTAGACGTGGTCCCATCCAACACACTGCACCAAATATCAAGTCATCACAATCTGTAGCAGTTAACGTGTTTGGAGTATTTTACGAGAAACTTTAAATGATTTCAATTTTCTTATACAAGGAATACGTTTGCTGTTTCTTTTCAGTAGTACAATTGAAATGCCAATCCAAGATAGCTTTTTTTGAGAGTCCCACCGAGACATTTTATCTGTGTACCTGTTGTATGAATACATGTAGTAATTTTAGATTTTGTAAAAGACTTCGTTCTCCTTAAATCATTGATACGTTCTATCGTCATTCCAGCATTAAATCTCATGACACCAGCTTACAATCCTGTGAGTTTCTTGTTTGTAATCAGAAACGTTATCGTCAGTAATTAATCCCAGAAGACAAGAGTCAGCAGCAAACTTGGTGAAAAAGATTCTATTAAACATCAGAAGTGTACACAGTGAATACAAATGGTGAAGGCACGGTGCCATAGAGTGTAACAGAACACACCACCAACACCCAGTTCACTGAGTTAAAGCCCTAGTGTCAGGAAACCCATGAAATTCAACACTGCTCTTGGGTCACTTGGGTGACGTTCAGCAGTGTACTGTTCCAGCTAACTGGTGACATTGCCTACTACACTCCCTACTAATGACGAATCTGCTAAACAGATCTCGCACACACACACACACACACACACCACACACACACACACACGCGCGCGCGCAAGCAAGCAAGCAAGCACGCACACACACACACACATACACGCACCCCCCCCCCCACACACACACACGTACACACACATCAATTTTCATAACACACACAGTCAGATGAGACAGAGACTGAGAAAGGGACTAGGATGGTACAAGCCACTGCACTTCAAGGGGGGTACATAGACATTAGACGTCGTGACAATCGTTCTGAAGATTGGCAACCATAATGTGTGTTCTTTGTAACACGAAATGCCAGTGAAGAGAGAGCGAGAGAGAAAAAGAGGAGGAGAGAGAGAGAGAGAGAGAGAGAGAGAGAGAGAGAGAGAGAGAACAGAGACAGAGACAGAGAGACACAGAGCAAAGAGAGAGACAGACAGAGACAGACAGACAGAAAGACAGACAGACAGAGAGATAGACAGAGCGAGACAGAGA
Source organism: Monoplex corrugatus (assembly GCA_030674185.1). Lineage (NCBI taxonomy): Eukaryota > Metazoa > Mollusca > Gastropoda > Littorinimorpha > Ranellidae > Monoplex > Monoplex corrugatus. The sequence goes on along the minus strand of JAPXFY010000016.1, from coordinate 35,235,919 downwards.
CAGGCAGACAAAGAGAGAGAGAGAGAGACAACAGAGACAATGACAGAGGCAGAGGCAGAGACAACAGAGACAGGTAGAGAGAGAGACAGAGACATACAGAGAGAGACAGAGAGAGAGAGAGAGAGCAAAACATGGATTTTGAAAAATGGCCACTAATGACAGACCCCAAGGGTTCTCCACTCTTCAAGGCCGACTATAAAACAGCTTCCATAAATTCAGCCAGCTCAGATGTTGATTTCATGGGCCTTAGTTCAAAGGTCACTGTAGGAATTATAGGCAATTTAGGAGGATTTCGTGCTGAACGAAAGGGGTATTACCCCTGTCTGCCTCTCTCTCTCTCTCTCTCTCTCTCTCTCTCTCTCTCTCTCTCTCTCTCTCTCTCTCTCTCTCTCTCTCATCGTGCATCTTTCTGTTTTTATCTCTGTGGCTGACACATCTGCTGTAGAGAGATAGAGAGAGAGAGAGAGGGAGACAGACAGACAGACAAACAGCGACAGAGCCAGACAAAGAAAGAGACAGACAGGCAGACAGAGAAAGACAGAGATAGAGACAGACAGAGAGAAGCAGAGACAAACGGACAGAGACAGACAGAGACAGCTAAAACAAGACAGAAAGCTTGCAAAGAGGCAGACACGAAGGCAGACAGAAAGACAGGTAAACAGACAGACGAAGAGAGAGAGAGAGAGAGAGAGAGAGAGAGAGAGAGAGAGAGCGAGAGAGAGAGAGAGAGAGAGAGAGAGAGAGAGAGAGAGAGAGAGAGAGAGATTCCCATCTTAATGAGAGTTAATTTTCCGTTGTTGAAGAAGAGAGACTACATGACCAAAGGTCCAGCTCAAGCACATGAAGCATTTTCCAACAGAAAGAGGACCACGATATGTTGTTTACCTGCACTTCATAGCCCACGTTCCTTTGTGGTCTGTGCAAATGGCTTCCTGATGACCTGTGAGTCTGTGCACTGCACACTCACAAAATGAGATATTGCTTGGAGGGAGGAGGGGAAGAGGCGCAAATCAGAAACAAAAGTTGTGTTCAAGATTGATGTGATTTCCCAGGAGAACCAGAGAAAACATGTGAACCAAAATATTCTATATGTTTAAGTTATCATTCCTGGTGGTGGTGGTGCTTCCGCTCTTGTTATTGCTGATGACAGAGCTTTTGTTGTTTGATGTTACATGTCGGTTTTTGGGGGTGTTCTTTTCTAGGGGTGCAACACTCCTTATCTGTCATACTTTGTGCTGCTATTGGCTTTACCTGAATCAGAGATCACAGGACTTGTTTTCGTTCTTTTCATTTTTTTATGGTAAAGACAAATGAAGGAATGGTGAAGAGGAACGTGATGAAAAGAATATAATTTGTTAATGTCATAAAGGATTTTGTTTGTTTTGTTTGTTTGTTGTAGTGATAGTTAAATATCTATATCTACGGTGTGTGGATGGATATTGTGTGCAGTGCGTTTGAAGCCTTAGCTTCTGTGGTATGGCTCTGTAGGACGTTGGCGTGGTCAATGGGGGCGGGGGGGGGGGGATATGTTCATCTTTTCCCACGTTGGTGCTTTTTTATACATTTTTCTTTTCCATATTTCAAATGAAGATATGCATTTAACTACAATTCATCCTAAGTTGTCCCAATAATAGACTGATACAAAGACAGCCATAAAATCCATATACTAGATAGGACCTCAGAACTTGCCAGGCTTGTCTCATTAGCTTAGAACCCAATCAGTTAAGCAGCCTATGAAATCACAGTCATCGACGCCACCATTAGTGCCTCTCACATAGGGGGACATAAATCTGTTTTTGGTGATATTCAGTTATTGGTGGCTTTTCAAAGGGTATCTAATGTCCTTTTCTATGACATATGAATGGCATCTCTTTGACAAAGAGTGTGTAGAAAGTGTGGCCACATACGCCTAATAATTAAGAAAACGGAGGAGAAAGTTCGAGAATATTCACCGTCAGCTTTTCTTCAGCAAACAAAACTATGCTGGCTTGTAAGTTATGAATGGGTCTTTCTGAATGACTGAATCTAGTGCCCAGTTGATGTCATCAGCTTCAAGATGTATGGAATGTTGGCGTTCTTCGATGGCGTAACTTATAGTGGCAGTGTGAGAACTTTCCACTGCAGATCATTTCAACCAACCAATGTCAAGGGGTATATCCTACTACCATTCTGACCTCAATGTTTTTAAGGTCTATTTCGTTATGAAGTTGGGTGTCGTGTGTATTTATAGAATTCTAGCCGGAACGTTTCTGGGATGGACCCCAGTACAACATTTTGCATTTTCTATGTTAATCGCAAACATACCTTTTCATGACAAAACAGCCAGTCATATCCATCATCATCCATCCATCCATCCATCCATCCATCCATCCATCCATCCATCATCCATCCATCCATACATACATACATACATACATACATACATACATACAACACATACATATATGTATATACTTATATAATATATATATACATATGTGTGTGTGTACATGTATGTGTGTGTGTGTATATATATATATATACATATGCATACATACATACATAATACACACATATATACATACATACATGCATGCATGCATACGTATACACATACATACATACATTCATGCATACATACATACATATATACATACATATATACATACATGCATACATACATACATACATACATACATTCATTCATACATACATACATACATACATACTTACATACATACATACAATCATACATACATACATACACACATACATATATGCAGATGGACAGACAGAAAGAGACAGAGAGAGGAAGGGACAGAGAAAAGATAGAGACACACACACACTAACACGCGGAATGGGGGAAACAAAGAAGGGAGGAAGGCCGAGGGAGGTGGGGGGCAGAGAGAGTTCTTAGTATGAAAATGACGTATTGTTCATTCTTTGCGTCTCCCCTCCCCCCCCCCCCCCCACACACACACTTGTCTCCCAGTTACTTCTTTTTCTTTCCCTCCTGTTTAACTCAGAAAGAACGTTTTGTTTAGTTTAAAACAAACTGTTATTCAAAGAAATACACGAGAAATCGACAGAACAACAATACAGAATGCCAGTTTTATCTGATTTTCCAACACAAAAAGCGCTTAAAAGTAGTTGTTATGTAAGGGTGTTATTATTGAATTTATCAATTATGAGCCTACACGTGACCGCCCTTCCCAGTTCAGTATTGTTGTGTTTTGTGCAACTCCAAATTGTCCCACACTTGCCCGGTCCATACACAACATATAATTGGCCACGGACATAAAATCGACCACGGCAACCATCAATCAGCCCAACAGACGACAAGCCAATTAAGTAACTGAATGCGATGCAATAAAATTGTACTGAACACAGTCATAACACTGAAGATGAAATGAAAATAAAAATAGATAATGATGATAATAATCAGAATAACTCATTGTTTACTGTGTTCTTCTCTAAGCTGACGTGCCAACATTGCATATGTTACCAGTGTTTTATGTATGCAGTAGTACTAATACATCACACATATACACACATATCAGAAAACATGCATTAATGTACGGACACAGATGTTTACCATAAATGTACATATGTCTATTGTCAAAAAGATATACGTACGTGGAGGATTACATGATGCTAAACGGTGGACAAACTATTCAAAGATAAAAGGCCCTGGTGAACAGGTAAGTCTTTGGCTCGCAGCGTGAAAGGGTGGATCATCATCATCATCTGTCCTGCCGCATGGCGTTGAATATCATGGCCCTCCACACGCTACAAGTACATCTCCTACCCTCTCCGTCATCAGCCACCCTGCAAGTCCGTCCAATATTTTCTCCCTGGGTCGACCTGGTGTTCTCTTACCCTCCAGTTTTCCTGTTGTGACCAGATGTTCTAATTCCCCTTTCCTCTTAAAATGGCCTATAAATGTTGCTTGTCATCTCCTAATATTCTTTTTTAATCATCTTCTTGTGTCTGCCTCCTTCAAGATTGTCTAGTTTGTTTTCTTTACTGTCCATTGAACTCTCAAATTCTTTTTAGCAGCCACATTTCAGTTGCCTCAATTTTGTTCTGACTTTGCGTGTTGACTGTCCTCGCCTCACAACCGAACAACAGTATCGGTTCTATATAACATTCAAGAACTTTCTTCCTGATGTTAATTGATTGGCATTTGTTGGTAAAATTGCATCTTCTTGAATGCTGTTTTGACTTGGCCAAGTTTGATGGCTATTTCTGATGTGAATCTACCGTCTGGTGAGATGACCGTAACTGCCTCAAAGTAGTGCAATTTGCTGTTATTTAGCATGAGGGGATTTCATGTTTTTTACTGATTACCATGGCTTCTGTCTTCTTGCTATTCAGCTCCAGCCCTTTAGTTTTGCTTTCTATTTCTATTATATTCACAAGGTTTTGTAGGTCTTTTTCATTGTCTGCAATTAGCACGGTGTCATCTGCGTAGCGAATGTTGTTTATCACTCTTCCTCCAACCTTTATTCCAGGCCATTCTTCTAGGCATCTCATGATAGTTTCGCTGTAAAGCGAAAACAAATCTGGTGACAGAACACGACCCTGCTTGACCCATCTTTTGATATTTTGGAAACAGCTTATATTGTTTTCTATTCTCATTACTGCTGTATGTTCCCAATACATATTTCTGATTTGTTTTGAACATGTAAATAAATAAATAAATAAATGAATGAATAAATATACAATGCAAGGCAATACAATACACGCACCACAATAGATTTGCAATACCATTCAATGTTATTTAACACAACACAATATGATACAATAATACAACGCATTCTAATCCAATATAACACAACACAATTTTCAATTTATTTCGCTATGTGACATTTAGTTTAATTCTATCCAGTTTCGGTCTTTGCAGTTCAGTCGACCGTACAGATGATTACATAAAGCAATTACCCGACGAAACATTTAATTGTAGCTACCACTATAGCATCAACAACAATATGAGCAATTTCCGTTCTCTCTCTCTCTCTCTCTCTCTCTCTCTCTCTCTCTCTCTCTCTCTCTCTCTCTCTCTCTCTCTCTCTCCCTTGCATTTATGAAATATTTATGCCGATTCGAGCAGGGGTGAAGGCAAAATGTCAAGAAAGCATATACACTGCTTATTTCACGTTCTTGTAAATAAAGATTTATTCTTGTTCTTATTCTCTCTCCCTACTGGTTGTGGGTACATTCTACACGTTATAACATCCTCTCTCTCTCTCTCTCTCTCTCTCTCTCTCTCTCTCTCTCTCTCTTTTTTTTTCTTTCTTCTCTCTCCGTCGCCACGTGACGTCACAGGCCTGGCCACGGGTTCCCGGACCGGTCAACAGACAGGGGCAAGTGGGAGAGGTGACGGGGTTTCCCCTCGTCGTGTAGTAGTAGACCAGCCTACCGACAAGCGCCGTGGAAGGAGTTCCGCGAGCAGACAGCCAGGGCGACGTCGTTACCTGGGAAACCAAACCTGTGGCAGTGGTGACCGCCCTTTGCGTAGCAAGACGAAAAATTAGCATAAGCCTGACCACTCGGCAACTTGGCGTTTTCTTTCCTATAATGTAGAAAATTTATACAATAAATTAAATGATGCCTCTTTTTAAAACCATATTAATTCTTTTCATTTTGTATGTTTATCAGAAACATTTATTGATGCATCATTTGATTTTTTTTTGATATTTACACAGTTTATAAAATTCACTGCTCCAGCCAAGAAACTATCATACTTTGGAAGGAACTCGGGAGGTGTTGAGCTACTCATAAAAAAATGTTTGCAACAATTTGTAGAAGAAATTAAATTAGAATGCTATAATGCTGTGGCAGTAAAGCTAAATAAGAATATTCTTAGTATTGACAAAGATGTTGTTTTAATTGGTTGTTATGTTGCACCTGAAGGTAGTCCTCTGTATAATAACACAGCATTGAAAGACGGAGTAGTGATGATGGAAGAAAGTGTATTGTATGCTGTACGACAGGATGATGTGTATCTGATGTTTTGTGGCGATTTAAATGCAAGAACAAGATTGTGTCAATCAAAAGGCAAAGGAATGACAAACTTTGAGTCAAATTTTAGTCTATATTGTGATGATCTTGATGAAAATTTTTCCAGACATTCTAAAGATGAAACTGAAAATAACTTTGGAAATTCCTTGTTAGACTTGTGCTTTATGTTTGATCTTGACATTATGAATGGGTTTTGTGATGGCGACAGGGAGGGAGAATACATTTTTGTATCACCGAATGGATGCAGTGTTATTGACTATTTTCTTGTCCCTGATAAATGTTCACATAACTGTAACATGATTGTAAGTGATTGTCTTGATTCTTGGCATTTGCCGATAGAAATGAATGGAAAAATGGAATGCAAAAATGTTCAGAAATTCAGAACTCATGCATGCAGGAAAAAATCATTTGGTCAGAAGAAAACGCATATATATTTGAGGCTGAACAAAATTCAGATGATATTAACGATCGCCTTCATGAGGCTTATCAGTTAATGAATGTTGATGTAAATAGCTGTGTAGATATTTTTTGCTCAAGCAGTGCATAGTGCAGCAGCATGTATGGTCAGAAGGGTGGGCAAAAGAAAGAAATGTTTAGATGACTGGTTTGACGATGAATGTGAGCAGAAAAAGAAACACGTAAAGAGGCTTCTTAAAAGCTTTCAGAGGAACAGATTAGGAAGTAAAAAAAAAGAACTGAAAGATGTTTATGTGAAAGAGCGATCTGAATACATAAAATTGAAACGACAAAAGAAACGGGAATTTGAAGAAGCAAAAATAAATAAACTCAAAGACTCTATTAAAGACTCAAAATTATTCTGGTTGGCAATCAGAACACTTAATAGAAAAGCCATAATCTATAACGAAATAAGCCTTAATCAGTGGCATGAACACTTTCACACAATATTTCAAAGTTCTGGATCCGGGGGCAGAAATTGAAGATGATGGCAATCTGGAAACAAATGAGTACGAAGAACCATTATTTAATGATGCAGTATCAAGAAGGGAGATAATCGATAGTATTAAAAGACTGAAAAGTGGTAAAAGTGCTGGACCAGACAAAATTCTGGGAGAAATGTTAAAGCGTTCCAGCGATTCAGAGTTAAACTTTATAGTCATTCTATTTAATCAGTTGTTTGAAAATGGTATTTTCCCCACAAAATGGGCCAAATCTATTATTGTCCCCATACATAATAAAGGAGATGTAAACAACCCAGACAATTACCGAGGGGTTGCACTCACAAGTCTTTTAGGCAAAGTTTATACAAATATATGAAATAAACGACTAACGAAATGGGCAGAGAGGGAAGAAAAAATAATAGAAGTCCAAACAGGATTTCGATCTGGATACAGTACAGTAGATCATATTTTCACACTGTACGCTTTAGTCCAAAAATACCTTCTTAATCACACTAAACTATACGTAGCATTTGTAGATTTTCGCAAAGCATTTGTCTCAGTTAATAGAAATTTACTTTGGGGTATTCTGCGCAAGAATGGAGTAAATGGTAAATTATACATGTCTCTTAAAAGTGTATATGATTCTATGTTAGCATGTGTTCGTGACAAAGATATGTACTCCAACTTTTTCGAATGTCCACGAGGAGTGAAACAAGGATGTCTCCTCAGCCCCTTACTATTTTCATTTTTCATTAATGAGTTAGCGTTAGAAATAGCCAAAAAAGGGAGACATGGTGTACAGTTATTGCCTGGTGCTGTTGAAGTGTTTTTACTGCTATTTGCTGATGATGTGGCGCTTTTGTCAGACACTGTCATAGGGTTACAAAATCAACTAAATGCTTTAAAACATGGATCTGATAGGTTGTTACTGTCTGTGATCCTAGAAAAGATGAATGTGATGATTTTCCGTAAGGGAGGACATCTTTCGGCTCGAGAAAAATGGTTTTATGTTGACTCTGAAGTTAAAGTAACAAACTCATATAAATATCTAGGTATTATTTTTACAACAAAACTGAGTCTCCAAAGCGCATGGGTGGAAAGCAGCAGAAAAGGGAAAAGAGGAACGATGGAAATTTTAAGATCTTTAAGAAAATTGAACCACACTGACTTCTCGACTTTTTGGAAACTTTTCGACTCGCAGATTGAACCAATCTTAACGCATGGCTCAGAAATATGGGGATTTTCGAGCAATCATAAAATGGAAAAGGTACATACATTTGCCATCAAACGCTTCCTTTCGGTACCATTGCATTCATCTAATGAAATGTTATATGGAGAAACTGGCCGTTGTCCTTTGTTTTATTTCAGAATTTATGGATAGACCAGTTGATTTGTACAAACAAAACTGGCACGTTCAAATGGAAGAATCTGAGAATATGATTGGTTCCTTTCCTTTAAAAGTATACTTCAAACCGAAAAATATATAAAGGCCGTAACAAATAAAAGGCACATAATCAATCTTGCTAGTTTTAGACTAAGAGCCCTAGGGCTAAATGCAACAACAAGATGGTTTTACTTAAATTCATCGGCACACTCTATTTGTCCGATGTGTGATGCAGAGGCAGAAGATGAAATGTATTTTTTGTTTGTATGCAAGTCGTATGAAAGTATACGACAAAAATGCATAATCTTTGATGAGGACATTTCGAGTCAAAGGGTTATTACCAGAATACTCATGACTGAAGATGAAAAATATCAAAAATCCCTCGTTAAATGTATCGCCCTTGCTTGGGAAAGTCGGAGAAAGAAAACAAAACAGCAATAAATTAATGTAAGTTTATCTCCAGTGAAGATATCACTTTATACTATTCTTATGTTTATTTGCCGGAATTGGGTCTTTCTCTTACTTATATGACTAATTAATAATAATAATAATAATGTTTATTTGTATAGCGCATATTCCATATAAAAACATGCTCACCAGCGCTTTACATTTCGCAAGAAAGGCAAAAGGTGATAAAAAATGTTCACAATTACATACACAATAAGATAACAACAAACATTAAAGCTATACAAGTAAGAAGACACATAAGAAACCACAGAATATTAAAATTTAAACACTGACTTATGTAATGAAGAAAGATTAACAGATTTTTCATATGAATAAAGAGGCATACTGTGTTTATATATTGCTGCGTGTGTGTGCTTGCGTACGTGTGTGTGTACATGTGTGTGTGCGTGCGTGTGCGTTGCTGTGCGCGTGTGTTTGTAAGAATGTGTGTGTGTGTGTGAGAGAGAGAGAGTGTGTGTGTGTGTGTGTGTGTGCGTGTGCTATGTTTGCATGCGTGTGTGTGTGTTTATGCATGCAATAGTTGTACATAAAATTATAATCAATATTTTGAATGAAGATAAAAACAGAAAAATTCTAATCCATATACAGGAAAAACATTACAACTTCAGTATTACAGCATTAATACCTTGACAATCAAAATTCCTCACAAATTATGAACTATTCGCATATCATACATCACAATTTACATACAAACAAAGATTTGAAAAAGTTTCTTAAAGTATTTCAGTCTCTTTCCCACTCAATTTCTCCCCTATCCCTTCCTCAGCTGTACACATACAGTGATACACACACATGCTCACTCAAGCACACACACACACACACACACACACACACACACACACACACACACACACACACATACACACATGCACGCACACACACACCTTGCTCTATAGGCCCTTATACAAAATACTGTTATACAGGCGGGAGAGATTAGTCTGATGACAGACTTGCAAACTAAGGCTCTTCAGGTTAGATGAGTTTGAAAGAGGTGGGTTTTCAGGTGCCGTTTGAAGGTTGAGAAACACTTAGTTTTTCTGAGAGACAGTGGTAGAGAGTTCCATACATTTGGGCCAAAGACAGAGAAAGATTTTTTACCAAAGGTGTCTAGAGAGAAGCGAGGAACAGTCAACAGTGAGGTGTCAGAAGAGCGGAGCGTTCGAGAAGGTTTGTAACCCTGCAGGAGGTTGGCAAGATAGGATGGCATGTTCTCGTGATAGATACACTGAAAGCAGAGATGGATGGTCAACTAATTACGTCGGATGGTCAACTGTTTCTTCAACTTTTTGTTCAACTTTTTTCCTTCAATTTTTTTCTTCATCATTAGGAAAAAATTTTTAAATGGATGTAATGTCAGCCATGACTATATTTATAAATCTTTATTTCGCGAAAACGTCGCCGTAAAATTTAAAGACTTTGTTTTATGCTCCTTGCCACAAGGACAAAAATGTCAATGGCAATAAACCATTTTCAGTTTCAGTTTCAGTTTCAGTTTCTCTTTCTCTCTCTCTTCTCTCTCTCTCTCTCTCTCTCCCTCTCTCTCTCTCTCATTCTGTCTCTGTCTCTGTCTGTCTGTCTGTCTGTCTCTTCTCTCTCTCTCTCTCTCCTGTCTCGGTCTGTCTGTATCTCTCTCTGTCTCTCTCTCTTTTTCTCTCTCTCTCTGTCTCCGTCTGTCTGTCTGTCTGTCTATCTGTCTGTCTCTCTGTCTGTCTGTCTGTCTGTGTCCCTCTGTGTCTGTCTGTCTCTGCCTGTCTGTCTGTCTCTCCCTTCCTCTGTGTGTGTGTGTGTGTGTGTGTGTGTGTGTGTGTGTGTGTGTGTGTGTGTGTGTGTGTGTGTGTGTGTGCGTGTGTGTGTGTGTGCGCGTGTGTCTAATTGACAAGGTGACGGTGTGTTAAGGCGATGGACTACTAATTCACTGAGATATCTTTACGTGGTTCAAGTCCAGTCCTCGTCGTTTTCTGTCTCTTCCTCTCTCTCTCTCTCTCTCCCCTCTCTCTCCCCCTCTCTCTCTCCCTCCCTCTCTCCCTCCCCTCTCTCCCCTCTCTCTCTCCCCCCCTCTCTCTCTCCCCCCTCTCTCTCTCTTTTGTAACGGTAAGTGAACGGAAATAACAGAACCAGTGGTTTAAGCGGGTTGCTAGGGTCTGTTGACGGATCAGAAGAGTATGGCTGACGTATGGCGTGTAATCCCTGCATACAACATAACAAACTGACCTGGGCCACCCTTCGTAATGCTCCCATCATTCTGCTGCAGTCAGCTTATAAAGGATTTCATCATTCCCGTCGTCTCCCCTCCACTCCCCATTTTAACACCTTACCACAGTGTGTAGGGTTGGGATCATTTCTGAGTAATTACTTATTACAGACATACACACACCCAACAGAGAGAAAGAGTGAGTGAGAGAGAGAGAGAGAGATCACTGGTCTCTGTAAGCAGGTCTAAGCAATTATGTAATTTAGTTATAACACATCGTAAGCAAAGTAGAATTTAATTCAGATACACACACATGCACTCACACACACACACACACACACACACACACACACACACACACACACACACACACACACACACACACAAACACACACGCACGCACCACACACACACACACACACACACACACATACACACACATGTAGGGCGACAGAAAGAGTGCAGCAAGCACCAGCAATCACACTACCTAATTCAAAGCTGCAAGTTATTTCTACAGTTTAATGGTTCGTAACAACAGGTACATAATTCTCTCTCTGTCTCTGTCTCTGTCTGTCTGTCTGTCTCTCTCTGTCTCTGTCTCTTTCTCTCCCTCTCTCACTCTCTCTCTCTCTTTCTCTGATTCTCTCTCCCTCTCTGTCTCTCTCTGTCTCTCTGTCTGATTTGGCTCAGTTTTTACGTCGACACCCACCACCTCAGGTGATATGGCCGACGGGGATAACCATCCCAGAGAAATGGGGGAAGTGGGACTTATCTAATCTTATACTGACACCACCAGAACAACAATGATGTTAAGATAGGACAGTGGGGAGGGTCATTTTTAATGTAGCGCACTCCGGATTCGAACCCACAACCATTAGCATGTGAATCCGATGCTCAAACCAACTGAGCTACCGAGGCCCGTGTAGTTTATTAATGAAATTAAAGACAGGCTATTTGTTCGTTTAAACAAAATTGGCACTCAGATATGGAAAACAAAGAAAAATATAGTTGGTTCTTCTCATTTAAAGATGTTTTTCAAACCGAAAAATATCTCAGTGTTGTTACGGATAAATGGCAAAGAACTAATTACGCAAGATTTAGATTAAGAACACTTGGTTTCAATGCAAATAAAAATTGGTTTCAACCTGGGACGTCCACAGTATATCATTGCTCCTTATGTGGAAACAATGTCGATAATGAAAAACACTTTTTATTCCAATGCCAAATTTTTGACACAATACGTGGAAAATGCAAAGTTTTTGAATCCGACATGGCCAAAAGACAAGATGTTGTATCTATTTTGTCGTCTGATGACGAAGTCATAATCAAATCAGTGGCATTATACATTGCGGAAGCACAAAAAATAAGACATAAACACCTACAAGCCCGACAATAGTGCTCTGCGAGACAATATCATACTGGGATTAATTTAAACTCTTTTGACTGACATGGGCTACATTACGTTAACTCCCAAAGAAGCCGCTTTATTATGGACTCTGTTTTGTAAAGAGCTGTTTTCATTTGCTTTATTTTGCTTTGTTTGCCGATAATTTAAGAGTAGCTAACAACATGAAAATAATGGTATATTTGTAGAATATGTTAGTGTGTATGGGTGCGTGTGTGTGTGTGTGTGTGTGTGGGTGTGGATGTGTGAAAAAGATTTTGGTTTGCCTAAGCCTAGGCAAATTATAGGCCTGAATGTAGGAACACTGTTCTGATTTTTTTTGTTTGCATCATGTTATATGATAAAATGGATGTTTGTTCATTATACATAATCTGAACATGTTCCACTGTTTGAGGAATGGGTGCTAGATACTTTTTTGATTATGCGTGCAGAATTTGTGCACATACAAAGAGTGGATTATGTGTCGCACTACTGGAAAATTGTTATCCCCTTGTCAAAAGACCTTTCCGAGTAATGACAATAAACAGTTTCAGTTTCAGTTTCTGTCTCTCTGTCTCTGTCTCTGTCTGTCTGTCTGTCTGTCTCTCTCTCTCTCTCTACGTCATTTCTTGTCTGACTGTCTCATGTACAAAGCTTTAAGAGTTGAATTCCTTAAAGAATATGCAAGAAGTCCAGTGAAAACTTTACTCTAAGCATCAAACATTACCTACGAAAACAATGTGTCCAGGTCTCTATTTTTCATGCCATTAACAAAGGACAGAAAAGGATAACTAAAGACATATTGAATATAGCATGATGATACATTAGACTGTTAACAGCACCAGTAACTCTTAGACATAGTCCTTATGTTTACTGTGAAATTGTTTGTAACTGATGTGTGTTATTGCGAAGAATTATGCACTTATGTGTATTTGGTTTTGACTCACACTGCGCCGTGTGAGCATTCGAATTTCACTGTAAGATGTGAAAAATGTTGAAAATCCTAATCCTTATCCCATCACACACGTTCCCACACCAGCACCGTATATCTTGGGCTACAGCAGTTGAACGTTAAGAAAGAGAGAGAGGAGGAGGGAGGGAGAAAGACGGTGTATATGTATGTAT
>JAPXFY010000016.1:35149965-35217465 GCA_030674185.1 Monoplex corrugatus | reverse complement strand
GCAAGACATCTGTCTGGCTCGTGGTTTTGCATAGGAAATAATTTGTCTCGTTCTACTATCTTACCAGGCTGTCCCAGATGAAACAGTAGATTAATGTGTGAATACGTGTGAGTGTGTGTTTGTGTGTGTGTGTGTGTGTGTGTGTGTGTGTGTGTGTGTGTGTGTGTGTGTGTGTGTGTGTGTGTGTGTGTGTGTGTGTGTGTGTACCAGCTCTTCCCTAGGAAGTCAGAAAGCCGGGTTACAATCACACATCGGACGTGAATTTTTGTTTCCAATTTTCCGAGTCCTACATGACACACGCCCTAAGTGCACGTTAAATACACCACGGCAAAAACAACATTCTGTTAACAAAATCCACTTTCAGAGGTACAGAGCAATAAAGATATACAACAAAATCCACTTTCAGAGGTACAGAGCAATAAAGATATACAACAAAATCCACTTTCAGAGGTACAGAGCAATAAAGATATAAAACAAAATCCACTTTCAGAGGTACAGAGCAATAAAGATATACAACAAAATCCACTTTCAGAGGTACAGAGCAATAAAGATATACAACAAAATCCACTTTCAGAGGTACAGAGCAATAAAGATATACAACAAAATCCACTTTCAGAGGTACAGAGCAATAAAGATATACAACAAAATCCACTTTCAGAGGTACAGAGCAATAAAGATATACAAACAAATCCACTTTCAGAGGTACAGAGCAATAAAGATATAAAACAAAATCCACTTTCAGAGGTACAGAGCAATAAAGATATACAAAAAAATTGAGTGGCCTGAACAGCTGTGATCCGATCCCCGCTCCCTCTCTCCCCTGGAAAAGCAACCTGAATTTCACATGATAAGTTGATTGTAACTGTATACACAAGTGTACAATGAATGAATTGAATACAACAGTACGGCAGATTGGAGCACTGACAGCACTGTTGTGGATACCATTTGTACTATCAAAGTCATTTGTTCCATATTTCCTGTCTATCTAGTCAACGGTTTCCTCACTACATAAATGACAAGAAAGAGGACCGATACGCCCCAAGACTTGTCTAAATTCCAGGTCACAAACATAGGAAAGCGTTTATCAAGTTACTTGAGGACAAACGCGATATACCTTTGCACTGGGAAATTACAACGAGCAGACAGATTGTCTTCATCTGGTTCTAGTCCTGCATGCTGTGACTTAACTGTCACATGATTTTATGGTGCACAACAAGGATACCTAGAGGTCAGCCCATAAACTCTCTGTCCTCTTGTACTGAGAAACATGGCAGGTGGCATAGCTATGTGCTGGCACACATAACTGTCAACACACACACACACACACACACACACACACACACACACACACACCACTCTCTCTCTCTCTCTCTCTCTCTCTTTCACGTATACACACATACAAGTATACCCATACGCGCGCGTGCGGGCACACACACACACACACACATACACACGCACGCACGCGCGCGCGCGCCACACACACACACACAACACACACACACACACACACACAACACACACACACACCCTTCGCCTTATCTTGCCTCGACTGTTTTAGAGGAACGCCCGGAAGAGACATCTGCAATGCAAACATGAATGTCCACACCGTCCTTCCTGCAGACACTAACACGACATACACGTTGTGCAATACTTGGCCACAACGTCTTCAGGTCCCACCACCACCTTGTCTCAAGCCACACGTCAGACCAGTTGACAGCTTGTTCAAGACTTAGTCGACCAACAGTGACAGTAATCAGTTCACAGCTTGTTGAAGAAAGATACAGCATGCTCCGACGCCTCCATAAGTGCTCCACCTGAATTTGCCAGCAACTGCCTGACAGACTGCAGGAGCTCTGCACAAAATCATTTGCACCAGCAACGTTTTGAAATTGGGACAGAAGGGAACTTTGGAAACGCTAACTTGAGAGTACACAGGAACCAGAAAGAACACGAGAAAAGGATCAGAACACGTGTTTAATACAACCAGACAAGACAGGCGCACATTTTCGGCCAATAGGCCTTTGTCAAGCGTAAGATCACAAACAAACAAACACGAAATACAAACATTAGGAGAAAAAGACTGAAACTTCCCTGCTGCTTCGTCCAGTGTGAGAAAAGGACGCGGGCAATGACACTTGTTTTGGATGAGAGTACACATGTTGGTTGGAGCGTTACGATGGTCAGCGACCTCTCCAGTTTTCATTGTTACTGTTACCGTTAGTTTTGTTTAAAACCCAGTCGACTGTGTAGAGCCATATCAGGGCTATTACCGTTTCAAAACACATCCAATAGCCCAACAGGAAAAAAGGAAAAGAAACTTCAGTACACACATCAATGCATTCGCACACATAATCTAAGGACATGCCCCTGGCGTTGACCACTCCGTCCAATTTATCGCACAGGGGATTTAAAAAACATACCTGAATGCAAATGTAAACATAACTAAGGACACGAAAACATATGTAAAAACGGGCGTAAATCACCTAAAATCACTTCCGCATATCACATATCCCTGGAGCCAAAAATGCTATCCTAAGAGAAAAGTGCACAAGACTTTATCGAACGCATACAGGTGAACGGACCAGCAAGGCAGAAAATGATAGGAAGAAATGACAGAAAGCAACGGAACAAAGGCTGGGACTAAAGTCGACATGTAATAACCTACTAAGTCCGTACAATGTTAATGAACAATATGATGAACAGCCTTCAGTATAGACGGCAAAACAAAGCACATACATGAGTCTGAGGAAAACAGGATCGTTTAAAAACGGAGGGGAAGGGGTTGGAGGGGAAATTACGTGTTCATATGCAACGGTTTGTCAGTTGTAGATAGAAACTTTTCATTCAGAAACAAGTAACTCACTCTCCAGGAACAAGTGACTCACTCCCCAGGAACAAGTGACTCACTCTCCAGGAACCAGTAACTCACTCCCCAGGAACCAGTAACTCACTCCCCAGGAACCAGAAACACTCCTCAGGAGCAATTAACTCACTCCTCAGGAACAAGTAACCCATTTCTCAGGAACAAGTAACCTACTCCCCGGGAACAAGTAACTCACTCCCCAGGAACAAGTAACTCACTCCCCAGGAACAAGTAACTCACTCCCCAGGAACCAGTATCTCGCTCTCTTAGGAACAAGTAACTCACTCCCCAGGAACCAGTATCTCGCTCTCTTTGGAACAAGTAACTCACTCCCCAGGAACCAGTATCTCGCTCTCTTAGGAACAAGTAACTCACTCCCCAGGAACAAGTAACCAACTCCCCAGGAACAAATAAATCACTCCCCAGAAACAAGTGACTCACAACATAAATCGACTTATTATTATTGTTACTATAATTATTATTATTTTTATTATTATTATTATTAACTCCCTAGGAAGAAGCAACTTACACCCATGAACAGGCGCCTGTCCAAGAAGATGAACTGCTCAGGAACAAGTTATAGAAGGCTATACCTATCCTTCACCAGGTCTTTAAATACTCTGTTTTACTTGTGGTCTATTAAACATAATTCACATCATTCACCATCAGACCATGACACTGGCTTTATTCTTTCTGGTCGGATCCCGTCTTGAGAAGAGAGAGAGAGGGAGGCGGGAGGGAGGGAGAAAGAGAAAACAAAGAGGGAGGGAGGGAGTTAAAAAAGAGAGAGATAGAGTTTACATATGTGGTGATTGGCAGTCAGTAATGGTGGTTATTGTGGTTCCCGGCAACACTCTGTCACGTCCTTCAGCAGTACGTCATGCACGTTGAGGATCCTACAGAAAATCCTTATCCACCATTAGCATGTCCAGCTGCTGGCTGGTGGTTATCTCTTGAGTGACGTCAGATAATGACGACATCATTATGGTTTCATCATTACAGACGTTAGGCTGACGTTAACATAACGCCCATTTCCCGAGCACAAGTACAAAGCTTAGAGGTCCGATAGCACAGGTGGTCAGAACACTATGCTCAGAACACAACTGTCATGGGGTCCACCCCACAGAACACTAAAACAACAGAAGGGACAAGCCCTCTTAGCGCGATCGAAAAACGCGTGCTGGTTGGCTCGGCTGGCCGCCATCTTGTTAATGCTGAGATTCGCTGTCGCGGCGAGCGATACACACACGCAGTGCGCTGCTCTCACATGGCTTGCCTCTGTTTACGTTTGTAACCTGACAGACTGTTTACGTATGTGTGTGTAAAAGGAGAGAGAGAGAGAAGAGAGGGGGGAGGGGACAGGGGGGGGGGGGAATTGCCGATGCATGGGTAGAAAACTATTGCATGATACTCATAGTCATACCCCCCCCAAAAAAATCTTACTTCTTTGAAAAGTGAAACTCTTCATTAGCCGTCGCACTATTATTTTCACCCAGTCACTGCTTCAGAAACATTGACCTGTCACTTAGTCAGTTAGTGTGTGTACTGGGACTGAGGGGGAGGATGTGTGTGTGTGTCTTACACTTCATACCATTAGTTTTTCTCTTTGTTATGTGTTGAGTCATCATTTTGTGTGTGCTTACTTCTGAATTTATGTTAGTATTGTTACACAAGCAATCAGTCGATCTTTTCAGGTTTAATGTCATTGTCAACAGCGAGGATTATTTAAAAGATGGTACCTTTAGACATTTGATTATAACATGCGCCACACACATGAGACAGAAGTCGTACACGACAAGTAAGAATGATTGAGTTTCACAATTTTTTTCTGTGAAATTACAAGTGTTCATCACTTCAGAGTTTTTGCCTGTCGTATACAACAACATAAAAATGAAGAACTCAGAATAAAAAAAAACAACAATAAAGTAATATAATACAGAATTCACACATGTAAAATTCATGATTTAAAATGTACTCACATGACTTGACAAAGACATGCCTGGACATCTTCCCAAAATGATCAGCCACAGCGGTGTATAATTCACAGTTAATCCAGCTCCAACAGCACTCATTCCAGGAATGTTCACATCTCAAGTGTCTTGTCAGCCACAGCGGTTTATAATACACAGTTAGTCTTCACACGTTAAGTTTCTCGTCATCCACAGAAATGTAGTAAAATATTCACTGTTGCATTAATGGCCCATGAGTGTTCACAGGTGTGTAATACACAATCAAATCTAAAATCCACAGATGAACTACATAATTGTTCACAAGTTCAGTTCCTTATCACAATATCAGCTACAGCAGTGTGTTATGTTCACAGTTAAATCCAGCTGAAATAGAGGTCTGTAAATGTTCACATGTTAAGTTTCTTGTCCTTGTTCAGTTCTGCACCTCTGACTTTTGACTTCAGTTGCTGATTGAACAGTTTCACTTCGTGGTAAATCCTGATGTTGCAATAAGCAGCAATAAGGCTTGCCAAACATTCACACTCACAATTCAGATCATCTGTTTGTGACTTGACAAAGCTGTTCAGAATAGTTTGCCTTGGGTTGGCTCTTGGCAATCCCTTTGATGTAGCTACTCTGAAGTGAAGTTCAAAGCATCTGAAAACCTGCAGCAGTGGCTCACTGACACGAACCAGGCATCCAAGTTTAAACTCTTTGAGTGACACAAGTGACACAAGTGAGGGAGTTTCTCCAGTTGCCTCATTTGCACTGATGGTGAACTTTTCCACACAGAGAGGACAGTCGTTTTTCTGCTTGAACTTCCTCACGACAGCACCAGCAATGTACTGAACAATGTCTGACTCGACGGGTGGCAGTTCCATCTCCAAGTCTGTGAAGGAAGAGGAAACCAAGTTGTTCTCACAACTGAAGGAGTTGGTTTCGATGGGGTCTGCATGATCAGCATTCTCTGCATCACATTCAACGTCTGCTGTGCATGGGTTGACAATGGGATGGTGTCCATGCTCACCATCAGGCTGGCAGTTGGCACCAGCACTGATTGTCTTGTCCAAGAGCTCTGATGTTGCAGAAGAACAAGACAGGCAACGGAGTGCATCGACATATGCTGGCAACGTCGGGTGGTCGTTGAAGCCATTGTAGCCACGTATTTGACTGTGAAGGTTCTCAACGTGATCCTGGTTACACTTTCTCAGGCACAAGTGTGTCAAGACCTCCTCCTCCATGATTAGCTTTTGGCTCAATCCCTTCATTGCCGAAAGCACTAGGAGCCACCCTTTGTGACTTGGAATGTTGCTGGCCAGTTTGTCATTCTTTGGGTTTGTGAAACACCAGCTTTCCACAAAGTTGGAAAAGGAAGCAAATCGAACCTGGTCACCCTCAAAATCACTCCTTGTGACCGGCTTCTTCCCGACTGGGGCGGAGAGGGAATGAGAGTCGACAAAATCCCACATGCTGTTCACCGTCTCCACAAAGCATGCTGTTTGAAGAGCAGCCTCGGACATCAACGACTTTGACACATACAATTTCAAGGCAGCAGCGACTGAGTGGGAAAATATCTGGCATGCCAAGATGACTTTCATCTTTTTCCCTCTGGGCAGGGTGAAGTGACACTCCTTCAGCTTGGGAGCAGCGCGAATTGACCCGCCAGATGTTTCAAGGGAGAAGAGTTCTTGGAGGTGACACCACTTTGCAATCATTCTTTCTCCATCCCAGCTGAAGGAGATGTATTTCGTCATGAAATTGTTCCTCAAGTTTTTGATGAGGTGTGGCGGATCTGGCATGACAAAGGACTGTGTAGTGCCATGAAACACATACGGTCGTTCCACACACACACCCATGTCTTTCATCCATTTCCATTGGCAGGATTCTTGGTCCATCACAATGGCATCAACATACAAACCAATCCCTGTGACGGCTCTGACGATTTCGGAAATGATGGCTGTCAAAGTAGGTGTTGCCAGGTTGTGCTTGGCAACAAAATACCCCAACACCTGCTTCCACTTCAGGGTCAGTCCCCTGATCATGACCAAAATTGCTTGGTCAGCGATTTCGTCACTCTGGTGATGCTCGCCGCAGTTGACAAAGCCGACCAGCTCGTCACGATGATGACTGTAGGTCAGGGCTTTGGTCACAGTCATTCCATCCAAGGAGAGTGTCACTCTTTTCTCATGTTCTTCAAGTGCTAATGTTCTCAAGCGCATCATTTCCACCAGACTCTGACACAGACCGACCCCAGTCAACACAGTTGAAAAGTGCCTCCTGAGTGTTCTTGGATGTGGAAGCATAAACCCAACGGAGCGGAGAACGGCATAAGCAGAAGTGCTCCTAAAGTACACAGCGAGACACAACTCCATAGCCTCTTTCTCGGTGTCCCAGTTGATCCACTTTTTCTTCCGCATCATGATCTTGAATAAAGCTGCTGGAACAACTGGCAGGTCTTTGAGGAAATTCTCCAGGATTGCTTCTTTCTTTGCACGAAGAGACGCTACTTGTACAGCATGCCGCTTTATAAGTCTGACCTTGGCTGCTTGTGCTGTTTTGCATTTCCTTTCAAGTTGTTTGTTTTGTTTCTTGAGGTCTTCTAAAGCACGTTTGGCCTGCTTCAGCTCTCGGGCCAACTTCTCAGGATCTGGTTCGGACGCTTTCACCACGGGTCTAGTACTGTCTCTGTCACCATCACAATCATCACCATCACCTTCATGATATACAGAGCTGGAGGCAGTATCTTGTCGTCTCCTCTTTGGTACAGGCTCTCTGATCTTGGGCGGAGGTCGTCGACATTCCATGGATGGAGGAGGATTTGGGCAGCTGACAATGGTAGGCACGGCAGTCGGTAGCAGTCGAGAATGCTGAATGTCTGTAGGGCAGTTGAAAACTTTCTCATGAAAATGTACAGAGCACACCCTCTTCGACTTGATGTCAGCAATCTTGACGTCATCTCTCCTGATGTTGATGATCCACTTCTGGCACCTGAAACAAAATCAAAGTAAACATGAAATACATCCACAGTTGCCTCATAGCTCAGCTTGCCAACCACCACCAAGTATGTAGAATTTGTGATTAACCAAGCTCACCTAATCACAGTCAGTCTCAGTCTCAAAGTCACTCTTACCACACACAGACACACACACACACACGCACACACACACACACACACACACACACACACACGCACGCACACACACGCACGCACGCACACAACACACACACACACACACACACACACACACACATATATATATATATTATATGCAAGGGATTATGTAGGTCAGGTTATCTAATGAAATATTGATAAAAAAAATATAAAGTTTCCATGCACATTTGCCTCCACATACATAACATAGGGTCTTACATGTGCAGTTCATGCACTGCATTTGTAAACAATGGGGCAGGCCGGTGTCGGTTGGCGGTGGCCTACACGTTGTCGGCGCACACTTTGTTTTGACAAGTCACACGTGTACACACACACTGGCACTCAACACAAGAAGACTGAAAATAATACCAACTTACCTCTCTCTGTCTGTCTCCGTATTTGGAAAATAGAAGAAGCGCACTGGCTTGCCTGTTCTTGGGTCAATACTTGTACGATTGTTGTTGCTGCAGTTGATCACACAACAGTAACACGCTCCGCGTTTGGTTACAGTACTGGTACTCGCCATGCTGCCTCAGTCAGCATTTTAAAAATGGCGCCCCGAACGTTTACGGAAATTGCCGGAACATACCGAGGAGGCGCTTGTCCCTTCTGTCTTATTTGTCTTCTGTGGTCCACCCTACAGCCCATACATGGTTTGGCTTTGTTTTTATGGGCTGTGCCTGGCTGTGTTTGGTTGGGCCGTGGACCCAATAGCTGGCATCACTTGAAGGGGATAGGGGCAGATGCCAGTGCATGTCCGTTATTGTATTGTTGTTTAAAGCCCAGCCAACTGCACAGAGCCATATCAGGGCTGTATCCATTTCAAAATATACAAAACTTCAACAGAAAAGAAAGAAAATTAAATACACATACAAATGCATTCACGCACATAAGCTAAGGATATGCCCCTGCGCTGACCACTCCGTCCAATTTATCGCACAGGGGATTTCAAAAACACACCTGAATACAAAGTTAAGCACACCTAAGGACACCAAAACATATATAAAAACGGGCATAAATTACCTAACATTGTTTCCGTATATCTCATCTCCCTAGAGCCAAAAATGCACTTGACACATTTACCCAGTTATCAATCCTAAGAAAAAGTACGTAAGACTTTATCGAACACATACAGGTGAATGGACCATTAAGGCAGAAAATGATAGGTAGAAATGACGCAAAGCAAAGGAACAAGACAGAAACAAAATGACAGAAAAGAGGAAATTTCTAGCACAGAATTTGCAGAAGGTGGGGATACTACGTATGTTGAAAGATTCCCCGGCATCCCCACGGGGGAGCGGGGGGGGGGGGGCGGGACGGGTACGGGGGGGGTGTATGTCCGTAAGCGCATGTGTGTATATGTGTGTGTGCTTGTGCATGCGTGTGAGTGTGTGCATGTGCATGCCAGCGCGCGCGCGCGTGTGTGTGTGTGTGTGTGAGTGTGTGTGAGAGAGAGAGATAGATAGAGAGAGAGAGAAAGAGAGAGAGAGAGAGAGAAGAGAGAGAGAAAGAGAGAGAGAGAGAAGAGAGAGAGAAGAGAGAGAGAGAGAGAGAGAGAGAAGAGAGAGAGAGAACTACCGTACGGGATGTCTGTCGATTTGTGTCACTGTTGGTCTGTCTGTCTGTCTGTCTGTCTGTCTGTCTGTCCGTCTGTCTGTCTGTCTGTCTGTCTGTCGATTGTCTGTCTGCCCGTCCGTCTGTCTGTCTGTTTAATGGTTTGTTTTTGTACGTATAGACTCCTATTAATTTGGATTTCTGCTCTTGGCAAAGGTGTCATCGGACATTAATTTAGAATTATCTGAGCGATCTGAATATTAATTATGATTAAATTGAGGTTGACGTTTAAATGGAGCAAGCCCTTTCACAGGAAAAATAAGATTTAATTAGACTACGACATTTATGGAAAATGAAATCCCCCACTATGGGACGTGTGGTTATACTTTTGCTAGAGCAGATGCCAATTACGGCCTTCTTTATTTGGTGTCACAGGGCGACGGTGGCGTGGTGGTGGTGGTGGTGAGAAAGGGTCCCATTCTTCTACCAGGAGAGATTGTGGACAGACACACTTTCTCTCTTTCTCTCTCTCTCTCTCCCTCTCTCTCTCTCTCTCTCTCCCCCCCCCTCCTTGTTTTCTCTGCCTGTTGTTTCATCCATCTCGTTCTCTCTCTATTTATACACACAAGCACATATACACACATGTATTAAGCATATATGCGTTGATGTACACACGCATACGCGCTCACATACACATGCGCGCGCGCCACCACACACACACACACAACACACACAACACACACAACACACACACACACACACACACACATACACAACACACACACACAACACATACACAAACAACACACACACACACACACACACACACACATCACACACACACACACACACACATACACACACACACACACACACAACACATACACAACACACACACACACACACACACACACACACACACACATACACACACAACACACACACACACACATACACACACACACACATACACACACACACACATACACACCACACACACATACACACACACACACATACACACACACAACATACACACACACACATACACCACACAACACCACACAAACACACACACACACACACACACACACACACACCACAATCACTTCTCTCATTCACTAACAGACCAAGACAACCCAGATCAACACTGTCAGTATCGCTGAAATGACAAGAATGTACCCGTCAACAACAAGGCCATTGTTGATTAGGTTAGACATCCGTTTGAGGATCCACAACAAGGACTAGGTCCTTACCCTGGCCATCATTCTCCTATCTCTCCTTTCATAAACAAAGGACCGAATCCATACAATGCGAACCAGAAGAAAAAAAAGAAAAAGAAGATAGAACAGAACATGTATTTAATACTACCAAACAAGGAAGATAGAACAGAACATGTATTTAATACTACCAAACAAGGAAGATAGAACAGAACATGTATTTAATACTACCTAACAAGGAAGATAGAACAGAACATGTATTTAATACTACCAAACAAGGAAGATAGAACAGAACATGTATTTAATACTACCAAACAAGACAAGCGCAAAATTTCGGCCAAGTTTGGTCCTTTGCCAAGCAGTAAACGTAAGATCATAAACGAATCAACACCAAATACAAAAATTAGGAGAAAAAGATTAAAACTTCCCTGCTGCCTCGTCCAGTGGGAGAAAAATAAAGTCCTAATGTTTGTATATGGTATTTACTCGTTTGTGATCTTACGACTGCGCTTGACAAAGGCCAGTTGGCCGAACATTTGCGCCTGTCTTGTCTCGTTGTATAAAAATATGCGTTCTGATTCTATTTTCGTGTTTTTTTTCTGGTTCCTATTTGCTTGAACGTGCGCTGTCACACTTGTTTTGGATTCCACACAATATGAAAAAAAGACCGTGTGTGTTGCAGGATACACCGTGTGTGTTGCAGGATACACCGTGTGTGTTGCAGGATACACCGTGTGTGTTGCAGGATACAGAGGGGGACATCAGACGGCAGGTGACAGCAACAGAGAGGGCTTGGTTCTGACTTTTGCTGAATGCAGGCACTTTCTCCGTGACCCGCTCTCACATCATCACAAAGAAAGTGGTTGACTTTTGTTTGTTTTCAGTTTCACGTATTTCAGACTGTACTGTAATGTTGATGGAAAAGATCTACGAATAATCAGAAATATGTACTGGGAACAAACAGCTGCAATGAGAATAGAAAACGATATAAGCTCTTTCCAAAACATCAAAAGGTGAGTCACACAGGGTTGTGTTTTGTCACCAGATCTGTTTTCACTTTACAGCGAAAACATCATGAGAAACCTAGAGGAAGATCCTGGATTAAAGGTTGGAGGAAAAATGATAAACAACATTCGATATGCAGATGGCACCGTGATAATTGCAGAAAATGAAAGGGACCTACAAAACCTTGTGAATATACTAGAAATAGAAAGCAAAGGTAAGGGAGTGGAACTAAACAGCAGGAAGACTAAAGACATGGTGATTAGTAAAAAGCATGAAATCCCCTCATGCAAAATAACAGCAAATGGCACAACCTTGACATAAGTTGATAAGTTTAAATACCTGGGAACGATCATTTCATCAAACGGCAGATGCACATCAGAAATAGCCAGCAGAATCGGCCAGGCCAAAACAGCATTCAAAAAGATGACAAGCATTCTTACAAACAGATGCCTATCAGTTAACATCAGGAAGAGAGTTCTTGAATGTTATATAGAACCAATACTGTTATACGTTTGTGAGGCGTGGATAGTCAACAAGCAAAGCCAGAACAAGATTGAAGCAGCCGAGATGTGGTTTCTATGAAGAATGTTGAGAGTTCCATGGACAGCAAAGAAAACAAACGAGACAGTCTTGATGGAGGCAGACACAAGCTGGAAGGAAAGAGAGCACCAGGTAGACCCAGGGAGAAAATACTAGACGGACTTGCAGTGTGGCTGGGGACAGGGAAGGTGGAGGAGATGCTTGGGGCAACAAGAGATAGAGACAGATGGAAGTCTATGATCGCCAACGCCATGCGGCGGAGCACCTGATGATGATGATGATGATGATGATGATGACTGTAATGTGCAACGATAGTCATGGGTTTTCTCCACTGTCATAGCTGATCGACATTGTGTGCATTAAATCTGCTGACTGTACCAAGATAGACAGACACACAGACAGACAGACAGACACACAGACATACAGACAGACAGACAGACAGATAGATAGACAGATAGACATATATGCATATAGATTGATATGAGTGAGAGATAGATAGATTGATAGATTGATAGAGAGAGAAAGTGTGTGTGTGTGTGTGTGTGTGTGCGTGGTGTGTGTGTGTGTGTGTGTGTGTGTGTGTGTGTGTGTGTGCGTGTGTGCGTGTGTATGTGTGGTATATGTGTGTGTATGTGTGTGTGTATGTGTGTGTGTGTGTTTGTGTGTGTGTGTTTGTGTGTGTGCTTGTGTGTTTGTGTGTGTTTGTGTGTGTGTGTGTGTGTGTGTGTGTGTGTGTGTGTGTGTGTGTGTGTGTGTGTGTGTGTTTATGTAATGTGCAGTGAATCTAAACGACAGAGTAACATTGCACGATAATGATTTATAGTGATGTGTTTTTATACAGAAAGGGACAATTTGGGAAAACATTCAAAATATCGTGCGAGCATGTAAGCATGTGTGTGTTTGAGAGAGAGCGAGAGAGAGACAGACAGACACAGAGAGAGAGAGAGACAGACAGACAGACAGACAGACAGACAGAGAGAGAGAAGGGGGTGAGGGGAGGAGGTGTAAATGTCAAGGAAATTACAACATTTAAATTAGATCAAATACAATATAATTTGCAATGTTTTATGCTTTCAATTAATTTTGGAGCCATGTGTTGTTTCACAGTCATGTTTAGAAATGATATGGTTAAGTTATCAGAAACAACAAAGCAAGCACTAAAATTGTCCTATATAACATTAAAATTGATTCTTTTTCAACAAATGTGAACAAGAGACGAGAGAACAGACAGCTATGCATCTAAAACAGCAAACATCACAGTTCTGATCATTTGTCCCTAATCTCCTGTCCAGGCGTCTGTAACAACTCAGTCAGTGCCACTTAGGGGTGATTTTGTCAGGGCTGGTCACGTTTGACTTACATTAGAGTGTTTACCATCCACACAGCCCGTAGTTTTTACAATTTGGTCTGTGTTCAACAAGGATTCCATATGCTCTCCACCCAAATCTGCTAGTAATGTCCAACAGACTCCATAATTAAGCCAGCACAAAACCTTATGAGCAGGAATGGTCAAGAAATGTTGAAAAGAAGGAACGAATCTTTTATTTAATGTCTGTTCACAATAGTGATTTTACATACACACACACACACACACACACACACACACACACACACACACACACACACACACTCACACACACACACATACACACGCACGCACAAACAGACACAAAGGAAAAACACAAAGAGAAGAAAATGGAGAAAAAAAAGGAGGGGTGGTGGTGGGGAGTGGGGAGTGGGAGTTTGAATGTAAGAAGGGGAACAATTAGAATTATTAAGTCAGAATAATGACTTAATAGTGTCAAATAATAACATACAACAATTAATTAACTCTTCATAACATTCTATCTGGACTACCGAAATAATATCATTATTTTTATTGTAAAGGATATCTCGAGAGTCAGTACATGAAAAATCGTGATTGTTATTTCTATATGTCGTAAGTAAGATAGGACATTCAAACAGCAGATGGTGGACTGATAATGATTTTGAACAAATATATACATTTTGTGTATATTTTGTTTTCCAATACTTAAGCCTTAATTTGTATATCAAGGACGCTAGCTGTCTGGGGCAATAAGGTATCATGCTTTGGGATCTGGAGAAATTTGCATAAACTGAAAGTTCTAACACAGAACCAAGTTCATGAACTGACAGTCGTATATTATTGAATGTTACGTATTTGCATTATTGGGTGCACCGTCTGTTGAAAGGAACGGGACCAGTGAGACAGTGACACCATCACAATAACCGGAACATTAAGATGACAGCAATGAAGGCAAATGATACCTTACACAGTGAGATCCTCAGTGCACGGATCTATCACAAGACTCAGCAAACTGCCACCAACTGTTTCATATGTCCAGTTCTTACCCCCTCCTTCCCTCCCCATGCCAATGCGTAAGTTCTTTCCCAGGCTCAAGCACACTGCCAGATAATTGCTGGCAGATCTGTGTGGACCGCATGTGGAATTGTCTGAGTGCTATTAGAATTATCAAATTCCGAACACCGACCTGCCATACTTTTGCTTAATGACCAATGGATAAGCGCAAAAGGGACAACAACTACAGGTGATGAACATTTGAGGGAAGCGAGTTACATTATTATGGTACACAGACAGAAAATAAACGTTGGCCGAAACTTAAGTCTTCAAACGAAGAACGTGGTTACTGGGTCTGATGATGACCACAACTGTCTGAAAACAGCATAAACGGTGAGCGACTGTATTGTACAGACTGTATTGATTGACTGAAGTCGACTCTTTGGTTTGTTTCTCTGGAAGAATGTTTTCTTTCCGCGTGAAATGAAGGTCACTCTCCTGGGAAAACCACGTCGCCATTTTTCTGTATGTATGTATTTCTGTTGACTTTTGACTGTGAGTGCATGTACATAACTGCTCCAAGGAGAACTGTCTAACTGCCATGATATATCTTACGTGCGCTAAATGAGGTGGTGTTTTTCTCTCCTTCTCTGAAAAAACAACAACAGGAGGAATTAGATTTCTTTTGAACTCTCTCTTTTCACGACAGAAACTGCTATTTCTCTTTAATGTTTCTACCTAGTATGCCAATTAGTTTGGTCTATCGACGTCTTTCTTCTTCTGTAATTTAATTCTAGGCAAGTATGTAGATTAGCAAACGCAAAATAAAAGTAGCCTTGGGTAATCATTTCTGGGGCTAGAAAATAAAGTATCACTATCACTGCACGCAGACGCATACGAACACACGCACGAAACACACACACACACACACACACACACACACACACACACACACACACACACACACACACACACACACACACACACACACACACACACACACAAAAGCACAATAACCATTAGTATCATTAGTATGTAGTATCATTGTATGTAGTATCATGAAAAAAACAACAACACACAACAGACAAACAAACAAAAAGAAAAATTACAATTAAACAGTCATCTCCGGAAATCTTAAATCCTTGTTTGTGAACATAATTTACAACCTGTTAGCAGGACATTTGGCCGCTATTGACATTTTCATGGCTGCTTGCATTCCCATTATTTTCTATCTTGATCACTCGTGTATCGTCCATCACGCGCTAACTGTCTTGGCCAAAGGTTCATAAAACTGCAAAACGTCAGTGCTATAAATCATTACTATCTCTGCTGATAAAAGGTCAGCGAGAAAGATAACAGGATAGTTTATGTCTGCTCTTTTTTTTCTTTTTTTTTTTCGATCGTGTGTTGGAATTCCCGAGTGCACTCTAATTTCCAAAACATCAAAAGATGAGTCACACAGGGTTGTGTTTTGTCACCAGATCTGTTTTCACTTTACAGCGAAAACATCATGAGAAACCTAGAAGAAGACCCTGGATTAAAGGTTGGAGGAAAAATGATAAACAACATTCGATACGCAGATGACACCGTGATAATTGCAGAAAATGAAAGGGACCTACAAAACCTTGTGAATATACTAGAAATAGAAAGCAAAGGTAAGGGGTTGGAACTAAACAGCAGGAAGACTGAAGTCATGGTGATTAGTAAAAAACATGAAATCCCCTCATGCAAAATAACAGCAAATGGCACAACCTTGACATAAGTTGATAAGTTTAAATACCTGGGAACGATCATTTCATCAAACGGCAGATGCACATCAGAAATAGCCAGCAGAATCGGCCAGGCCAAAACAGCATTCAAGAAGATGACAAGCATTCTTACCAACAAATGCCTATCAATTAACATCAGGAAGAGAGTTCTTGAATGTTATATAGAACCAATACTGTTGTACGAATGTGAGGCGTGGATAGTCAACAAGCAAAGCCAGAACAAGATTGAAGCAGCCGAGATGTGGTTTCTAAGTAGAATGTTGAGAGTTCCATGGACAGCAAAGAAGAAAACGAGACAGTCTTGATGGAGGCAGACACAAGTAGATCATTCATAAGGAAGATTAGGAAAAGACAGGCAATTTATAGGAATGGGGATTTGGAACACCTGGTCACAACGGGAAAGCTGGAGGGAAAGAGAGCACCAGGTAGACCCAGGGAGAAAATGCTAGACGGACTTGCAGAGTGACTGAAGATGAGGAGGGTGGAGGAGATGCTTGGGGCAACAAGAGCTAGAGACAGATGGAAGTCCATGATCGCCAACGCCATGCGGCAGAGCACCTGATGATGATGATGATGACTCCAGTATGCAAGTGGGCATTTACGTGTCAAGCCGGTTTTACCACTACCTTTAAGGCAGTATGCCAACATACATTGACATAGCTTACAGGATCCTTAACCTTTAACTCCCGCACCCTATCCACCAACTACAAAACCTTAATCTTTTGCCTCCCTCACCTTGTTCACCGGCTTCCTGCAAGAAGCTGGTGGATAGGGTGTCAAAGGGTTAAGTGTTTGCTTTGCGAGCATGGTTGATAATGCAGGATCCTGGTGGACAGGGTGCAGGAGTCAAAGGGTTAATTACACTTTGACTCTCACATTCTATCTTCCCACCAACTGCGAAATTTTAACACTTCGTTTCCTCACCCTATCCATCAGCTTACTGCAGGAAGGTAGTAGATAGAATGAGGGAATCAAAGGGTTAACTTTTTGCTTTGCCAGCATGGTTGACAAGACAGGATTCTGATGGACAGGGTGCAGGAGTCAAAGGGTTAACATGCGTGTTTGATGTTTGGCGTGCGTATAGACACGAAGGGAGTTGAGGCACTGGCAGATCTGCACATATGTTGATCTGTGAGCGGGAACAGTTTGATCCTACGTCCAGCAGGTAGTACCCAGGTAGGCTGGGGCTCAGCTGATCTCCAAGCAGAAGACCAGTGTACGATCCACTTGACGGTGGCACCTGTCATTGGTGTCTGGTTGGGAGGATAGGGGTGAGAGGGTGGGGGCGGTTGTTACCTGATGGATGCAGAGGATGTGTGGGAGACCGAAGTGATGTACATAATGCAAAGGACGAAGAGAAAGTAATCTGTATCACTTGGGAGGACGGAGAAGGGGGGCACTCCCAAGGACCACACCTAGAAAAACATCCTTTGTAACATTCCTACACGTCACCTGATGGCCATTTTTAGTTTATTGCACAGTGTAAATGTAATTTGTATGATCTATCCACTTGTGAAAACCGTTTTAAATCAGATCTTTACTTTCAGAGACACGGGCTTTGGAAAAGATAGCCCTCTGACTTGCCATTTTCAGAACACAAAGACAAGGAAAACCGAAGAGTATATGATTTTTTTCTAACTGGCATAATAAAAATAGCCCTTAAAAAGATTCTTTGAGGCAATATCTTACTGCGGTACTTTTTGAAACAATATCTGATGTAAACTTGTCGTTGTTGTCCTTGTAGGAGGTCTATGGTCTATGTGGAACTTACCTAGGAAATAATCTGTATCAGCTGGACATTGGCTGATTGGGCTAGTCAGATGGACAGTCATTGGCTGATTGAGCTAGTCAGCCAATGTCTGTCCGTCCCACTAGCTCAATCAGCCAATGACTGTCCGTCTGACTAGCCCAATCAGCCAATGTCTGTCTTCCTGACTAGTCCAATCAGCCAATGACCGTCCATCTGACTAGCCCAATCAGCCAATGTATGTATGTCTGTCCGACTAGCCCAATCAGCTGATGGCTGTCCGTGTGACAAGCCCAATCAGCCAATAACTGTCCATCCTACTAGTCCAATCAGCCAATGTATGTCTGTCTGTCCGACTAGCCCAATCAGCTGATGGCTGTCCGTGTGACAAGCCCAATCAGCCAATGACTGTCCATCCTACTAGCCCAATCAGCCAATGACTGTCGGTCTCACAAACTCGATCAATGGCTGTTTGTCTCACTAGCCCAATCTGCCAATGGCTGTTCGTCTCACTAGCCCAATCAACCAATGGCTGTTCGTCTCACTAGCCCAATCAATCAATGGTTGTCTGTACTGCCACAGCATTAGGTACCTTGTGGGCCGAGATCCCATAGTGAGTTCTCCATGCAGGATATCTTTTACGTTGTGGCCGTCCTGTATGTTTGAGACGTGGCCAAGCCAGCGCAGTCTTCGTTTTGTGAAGACAGCATACATGTTTAGCATGCTGGCCTGACCCAGGACGTCCTTGTTGGGCACATAGTCCATCCAGCAAATGTCCACAATATGGTGCAAGCACTGTAGGTGAATGTTATAGAGGCGGTTCTCTTGACGCACGTAGGATGTCCTTCTCTCCCTGCCATACAGAAGCATACTCAGTGTGCTGGCTCCGTATGCTCTGATCTTGTGGCCGTGGTGAGCTTGTCCTTGTCATTTTTCCACACTGTCTTGGACAGCTTGGCCATCCAGCGGCAGATTTCCTTGTCTGTTTGTTGAGCTCTGGGTCAAGGGACATGTTGCTAGAAATTCGTCGATCCTAAGTAGTTGCATTTAGATGTTGATGATGCTGATGTTGGGTCTTTGCTGACACTTTGGCCCATGATCTGTCTTTTGCAGTCGACGATGAGGTCAAACTCCTGCTAGCAAATGCTAGGGAGCTGACCAGCCTCTCAATACCACTCTTTGTGTTAAATATCAAGGCAGCATCTTCAGCGAAGAGTATGTCCCAGATAACACGTAATGCACTTTGGTCGTCGCTCTGAAGCGCATAAGGTTTGAAGGACTCGCTGTCAGACCTAGTGTGAAGGTGCACTCTATCAACAGATGCTATGCTCTGAAAGCATTCAACAGTACGTGGGAATACAAGATCCCAAAGCGTATTGTAGTGGTGATGCAGCAATGCTTTACTCCGCTTTGAATGATCTGCCAAACTGTGCTGTCCTCGGAACGCCCTCATCGAAAGAGACAATAGAATTTAGCACTTTGGGCATCCGATTTTTTCTATACGGAAAAAGGCCTCTTCTGCTAACCATGTCAAAAGCTTTGCTCAGGTCGATGAATGCAACGCACGAAGGCTGTCTCTGTTCCCAGTTTTCCTGTAGCTACTTGTGTGAGAAGATGATGTTAATGGTCGATCTCCCTGCTTTGAAACCATACTGTGTCTCGGGATATATGCAATCTGCGGGTGCTTGCAGCCTCTCCAGAACCACTCAAGCAAAAATTTTGTCGGTGATACTGAGAAGTAAAATGCCTCTGTGATTATAACAGTCGCTACAGCCTCAATTATTCTTTTAAACCATGACAACATTTGCATTGGTGAATTGATTCCTTTTCCTAGCACTAATAAAGTAGCTCACAAATATGGCTTAGAACCATTGGTCTCTCGTGATGAATCACTTCAGCCTTCTTTGCCTGGTTCTTTACTGTGAGCAAGTAAGTCCACGGCCTTGATGAGTTTGTCCTCTGTTAGGGGTGAGACCAGGTCGTTGACGACCTGCAAGAAGAGATGCTGGCAAGGTTGACTCAGTGACCACATTCAGTGAAATACAGATATTGACAGTGTTTAGCTCACCTCTCCATTTGCTTGGTGCGCTGTTTGATGACTTCACCATCGTTGGACGTCAGCACAGTGACCATGCTAGAGGTGGACCTGTGGGCTTTCTTCATCCCCTCACACACGCCTTAGTTCCCAATTTCATTGCGAGAATGTATATTTTGACACAACGTCAGCAAGAAATCGTTCACACAGTGTCTAGTCGTCCGTTCGGCATTGTTTGTTTCTGTTCTGTGTAGCAAGGGCTTTCTCTTACGGTTCTCTTGTAGTTTATCACAGCATCACTTCTGCCATCGATGTCAGTTTCCATCTCAAACAGGTAGGCCTCAAACCAGTCTTCTCGCTCTCTCTGTCTCTTTCTGCCTCTGTATCTATCACCGTCTCTTCTCTGTCTCTCTCTGTCTCTCTTTGTCTCTCATGTCTGTCTATCTGTCTCTGGCTCTGTCTGTCTGTCAGTCTGTCTGTATGTCTGTCTTTGTCTGTCTGTCTGTCTCTCTCTCTCTCTCTCTTACACACACACACACACACACACACACACACACACACACACACACACACACACACACGCACACACACACACACACACGCACAAACACACACACAAACACAAACATACACCACACACGCGCGTGCGCGCACACACGCGCACGCATGCACACACATACACACGCACAAACACACACACACATACGCACACACACTCGCATACACACACAGGCGCACGCACTCACAAGCACATATACATAGACACACACAAACATACATAGCCCCCACCCAAATCGTTTCACACACACACATCCATTATCAATGTTTCGTTCAGAAACCGACAGTCTTCTCTCTCTCTCTCTTTCTGTTTGTCTGTCTCTCTCTCTCTGTCTCTCTCTCTTTCTCTCTCTGTCTCTGTCTCTCCCTCTGTCTGTCTGTCTGTCTGTCTCTCTCTCTCTCTATATATATATGTACATATGTATTTGTATATATATATACACATATATATATGCATATATATATACACACACACACACATACACACACACACATATATATATGTACACATATATAGATATATATATATATATACACATATATAATATATATCTTATATATATATTCATTATATACATATATATCTTATATATATATCTTCATTATGTACATGTTTTGATGCTATATTACTCACTTTTACTTCATTTCTTTAACGCGTTTCGCTTTTATGGTTGTACGCTTACCATTAGTAGTAGACCTGCGTGTGACCCTCGGAATGACCAGGTTTTTTTTTATCGGGTTGGCTGGGTCATTTGACAGAGCCACGTACTCTAGATCTAATGTGTCGGAGTTCAATTCTAGCCCGCTATATGTTAGTTGGCCTGTTTGCAGCTCACCTTAAAGCTTCAGTCATCTTGGTGATCTAAGCTTCGAGTCATATATCCCACTTCTCCCTCGTCACCATTTCCACAAATTTCAAGATTTTGCCAGCTCACGCATGTATTTTGCAAGTTTCTTTATCAGATCATATGCGGCAGGCTTGGGTTGAGCGCATATGAAATTATCTGAACGTGATGAATCCCTCGAACAAAATCAAGTTCAAATTCAAAACCAAACTAAAGAAATCATATCTGCCGAAGACAGTCAAAGATACCACGGGATATCGGTAAAACATTTTTTCTGCTACTGGCTACATAAGTGGCGGTGGACTGGGGGAAGGACGGGTGGGGAAAATCAATCAAAATGTCGAAAGGTTAGATGCATAAACTCAGGAGAGAGGAAGAGATATGCCCAATGTTTCATTGCCTTAGGCTTTAAAAGCCTGTACACAGGGGTACCATACAATATCTTCCTTCATTTACTATTCATACAGTCACTTACTGGAAATGGTTTTTTCCCCGACTTCAAACCCAGGCAGGATTATACCGTTTTAATGAACCAGTAATGGCTCTACATAGGAGCAGGGAGAATAGTTCACTTATGAGCAGACTCGGAAAACGAAGAACTTATCACAACACTATAGTCAAATGCTTCCATCACTTTCAATAGGGGATTTTCATAACTTTCACCATTTTGTCTATGGACCTACCGCATTCATCTAGAAGGAGGGAGAGAGTCAGAACTGAAGGACTAAAGGACCTGTGTGTCTGAGTATCTTATCTTCAAACAAAACAATATATAAATAAGATACACACATAAATAAAGGACTGAATCAAAACAAAACCAGCCACTAAGTATACATTTCTCACATCACAGAACCCCCCCCCCCCCCCGAATCAACATACAAAACCTCCGCTGCCTATTAACGAGATGAAAACAATAATTATTTCCTTAATCATAGCCCCTCCAGTCTGTCTTCCACTTCCGAGGAAAGCAAAAAGAAAGGAAATAGATAAGTAAACAAACCTCAACTTTTCTGGAAGCCAAAGGAGATCTGCCTATCTTTTCCTTTTTACTGCTTTATCTTTCCCAACCCTCATGAGGACCAGGTAGTGTTTCACAGCTGGATGAACTTGGAGACCACACACACAACGTTTTCCATGAGCCAGACTCAACGTGTACACTGAGGATAGATGTGATATCTCTACGTCAAAGCCAGGCCTTCAGAGAGACAGAGAGAGGGGGGAGGGGGATAAGGGAGGAAGACAGGGAGAGAAGGAGAGACAGACAGACAGATTTAGAGATAGAGACAAAGAACGAGACAGAGAGAAAGAGAAAAGGAGAAAACTATTGAAAGATGCATAGAGAAGGAGGGAGACTGAGAGAGAGAGAGAGAGAGAGAGAGAGAGAGAGAGAGAGAGGGAGAAAGACAGACAGATATACAGACAGACAGCTGAGATAAAGAGAGAAAAAAGAGAATGGCACCGGGAAGGGACAGAGAGAGAGAGAAAGAGAGAGAACTAGACAGACAGACAGACAGACAGAGACAGAGAGAGACAGAGAGAGAAAGAGATATATAGAGAGAGACAGAGACAGAGAGAGAGAGAGAAAGAGATAGAGAGAGATAGACAGAGACAGACAGAGAGAAAGAGAGAAAGAGAGGGAGAGAGAGAGAGAGAGAGAGAGGGAGAGACAGACAGACAGACAGATAAATAGACATACAGACAGACAGAGACAGAGACAGGGATATAGAGACAGAGAGAAAGAGAAACAGACAGACAGACAGACAGAGAGACATAGAGACACAGACAGACGGACAGACAGAAAGACAGACAGTTCGCAGAGGCACACAGAGAAAGAAAGATGCACATAAAGAGAGAGCGGATAAGTAAAAGACAGACAGACAGACAGCTCGGAATAGTGGAGAGACAGACACAGGTAGACAGACATAGAACAAGGAGAAGAAGTAAAAACAATACTACGACAGCAATAACAACAACCACAACACCGCAAGGCACACACACACGCTTACACGCACACGCAAAACACGTGACACACCACACAACGTCACACCACACAACACAGCACAACACAACACACCACAACACACCACAGCAGACAACACAGCACAATACACAACATAGCAACTCACCTGCGGCATACTACAAAGAATGCTCAGGATCCAGGCTGAGCCCAACATCCAGCGAGTCCGTCTCCGATGGCTGAACCTGGCCATGGGGTGTACGATGGAGATGTAGCGATCCAGAGAGATGGTGACCAGCAAGAACGACGACAGGTAGAACCCAAAGGCCCGGAAGAACATGCAGATCCGACAGGCCACGTCCCCAGCTTCCCATGACACGGTGGCGTGCCAGACGGTCTCCAGAGGCATAAATATGAAGGCCACGATGAGGTCAGCGATGGCCAGGTGCATGATGAAGACGTTCACACGGGATTTGAACCCCTTTGAGCGGAGCAGCGTGATGAACACGGTGAGGTTACCACCGGCGGCCACCACAAAGAGACAGGGGTACGTGATGACCGACACCAGGGTGTTGGAATTGAACGTCATCTCTTGGGGTAAGGCCGGAAGTTGAGAGTTGTTGTTCTTGTCCACCATCATGTCCACACTGAGTGCTTCCCGTGTTCCAGTTCGGGTACGTTTCCGGTGAAATTGATATTCATGGTTTGTTCCGTCCACGAGTTGTGTGCCCAGCACAAACAGTCTTCCTTTCTTTCGAAGAAGAAATAAACCGATTCCAAAAAATGATGAACTGACGGCGAAATATTGTAATAATTTTAAACTATTGATTTCAAGCACTACATCATTATTGGTTTGTGCTTTATGCTGTGCCGAGATATTTGTGCATGTGTGAGTTCTGAGCCCAGTGGCTGCTCTGTCACATGTTCAGGTTTGGAAGAATGAAGACACACGGTACGGTCCTGAAACTGAATTTAATGAGCCTAAATATCCAACAGGTATTTTCGTTATTCGTTCACCTTTATCAGTCCTTGCACCTAAGGGTGGGTCGTTGGGATACCACAGGTAATTCCTTCACATCAAAACAACACCTTACTTAATCTGACCGTGCAGTGTTTCTATACATACTGTTGTGCAATCGGTTTTCATTTTGCAGGCAAGTCTGTTCAGTTGCAAGGATTTGTTAATTGTCGAAGAAGACACGAACGCTTATTCATGAAGCTATACTTTCTTAACTAAATCTGAACATCAACACGATGAACGCTGTTTTCTCTTGAAGTATACAACCTCAGACATAACTGGAGATGTGTCAACTTGTGATTTGTAACACTGACAGGATTTCTTCCATTCCTTCCGTCATATTTTCACCGATTTTATTTTAGTCTCTCGTATTCATTTATGTGCCCATATATAAACTGCATTGCTATTTTCCCTGTAGTCAAAATGTCTTTTAAGTCATGATATTCTCGCTTCAATATAAAAGCAAAGTGTCCACAAACACCGTAATAACACTGAAATGTCTGACTGGTATTGCCTACAATGCCAATATAACTCCCATTGATTTGCCACGACGCTTTTCTATTTCACAAAAGGATGAGCATAGACAGCACAGCATCACAAAAGCCATAACAGACTGAAAGGATGTTATGCGATAGTACAGTTAATGTCAAATCAGACATGCGTATTTTCATAATGTCCGCTCTTTCCAGCACTTTAAGGTGTGTGGCTGTGGAGGTAATGATGCTCTGAAGAAAAACATGTGTCTAGCTTCACCCATCCATGACTCGTATACCTGCCCAGACACACAACAGTTCACATCAATGTTTTCACTGTGTCAACAACACTATTATGTGTTTACAAACAGCCAACTCATCACAGCTGAAGGAAATGTTCGTTAGCAAGCGCTAGCGACCTCACCACACACACACACACACACACACACACACACACACACACACACACACACACACACCACACACACCACACACACACACACACACACACACACACACACACACACACACACACACACCGCTTTCTTTATCTGGGAGTGTAGCTTCATTCTGTTGAGAATCCTTTTTCTTAAACGTTTTAAACATTTCACATTTTTGTGGCGGTAGACAGTGATAAACTGTATGTAGATATCGGAAATATTGGCACACAAACAACACAATATACTGACACTAGTGGCACACAAACAACACAGTATACTGACACTAGTGGCACACAAACAACACAATATATTGGCACTAGTGGCACACAAACAACACAGTATACTGACACTAGTGGCACACAAACAACACAATATATTGGCACTAGTGGCACACAAACAACACAATATACTGACACTAGTGGCACACAAACGACACAATATACTGACACTAGTGGCACACAAACAACACAATATACTGACACTAGTGGCACACAAACAACACAATATACAATAACTGCCAATGGCGTAAAATCATGCATACAGATACTGACATAAACAACACATGGGACATATACAACACATACTATATTTCATCTTATTTCCATTTTGTATCATTTTGTTTTATTGTATTCTGTTTCATATTTTCAGGCTATCAGATCACACGGACAGCATGACTGACCAGTGGTAAAGTGGGAGGACAACAGTTTCAGTTTCAGGATCTTAATGTGGCGTTTCTGCACTCGGTATAAATTCCAAACGACTGACACTACAGACAGAATGGACAATGATCATGGCATACGCTCTATACTTACCACACGCCCTGCATTCAGCAAGGTGTTGAAATATATTGTGACTGGCAAGAGAGTTGAACCCGCCCCTGCGTTATGAGCATGGAGCTCTGACTGAGGTAATGGGCCACTAGAACTGAGATCAACATATGAGTACTTTCTCACACTGAACGAAGCAGCAAGGAAGACTTAAGTCTTTTTCTCCTAATTTTGTATTTGGTATTTGTTCGTTTGTAATCTTACTTCTACTCTTGACAAAGACCAGTTGGCCGAAAATTTGCGCCTGTCTTGTCTGGTTGCATTAAATTCTTTTTCGTGTCTTTTCTGTTTGTTTGAACGCGGGCAGTCACACCTGTTTGGACAAAATATGTTGCTGAGCGGTTTTTACAACCTTGTAGTACATGCTTAAACAACATGAATTGATCTTAATTCTGTTCGTTTGCTTGTTTGTTTGCTTGTTTATTTGTTTGTTTGTTTGTTGGTTGGTTGGTTGGTTGGTTGATATTTTTGTTTGTTTCTTTCTTGTTTTTGCTTGTTTGTTTGCTTATCTGTTTGTTTGGAAAAGTGAGGGCAGGGGTCGATCAAGATGTTTTCTTGGCATGGAGACAGGCCAGTGAAGAAGATGTATAGCGTTATCAGTATAAGAAAATCAGACGACGCCGATCTGGTTCAGACCAAATCAGTTTTGGCACATGACCACACTGGCTGTATCCTGTCACCTGGGCCGTCATCACTAGTCACTTGTCACCTGGGCCGTCATCATTAGTCACCTGTCACCTGAGCCGTCATCACTGGTCACTTGTCACCTGGGCCGTCATCATTAGTCACTTGTCATCTGAGCCGTCATCACTAGTCACTTGTCATCTGAGCCGTCATCATTAGTCACTTGTCATCTGAGCCGTCATCACTAGTCACTTGTCATCTGAGCCGTCATCACTAGTCACTTGTCATCTGAGCCGTCATCACTAGTCACTAGTCACCTGAGCCGTCATCACTAGTCACTTGTCATCTGAGCCGTCATCATTAGTCACTTGTCATCTGAGCCGTCATCACTAGTCACTAGTCACCTGAGCCGTCATCACTAGTCACTTGTCACCTGAGTAGGTCATCACTGGTCACTTGTCACCTGAGCCGTCATCACTGGTCACTTGTCATCTGAGCCGTCATCACTAGTCACTTGTCATCTGAGCCGTCATCATGGTCTTGTCTCTGAGCGTCTCACTTCACTTGCATCTGACCGTCATCATGGTCACTTGTCATCTGAGCGTCATCACTATATTGTCATGCTTCTGTCACTTGTTCTGAGCCGTCATATGTCATTGTATGGCGTTTTCACTTGTCATCTGACTCATCACAGATTGTCATCTGGCCGTCTCACTGGTCCTTGTCATTGGCGTCTCTTCCTTGTCTCTGAGCTTTGAAGCACTGGTCTCTGTATCTGCTCATAGTCTTGTTTATCTACCTGTTCGATCATATGTCACTTGTCATCTGGCCGTCATCACTAGTACTTGTCATTAGCCGTATCATTGTATTGTCATCTGAGCCGTCATCATAGTACTTGTCACTGAGCCGTCATCATAGTCACTTGTCATCTGAGCCGTCATCACTAGTCTTGTCACGGCGTTTCATAAATCACGACGCAATCCTTCACTGCCCACCGTACTTCACTGGCCGTCTCATATCACTGTACTGGCGTATCATGTCACTGTCCGCGTATCATCACTTGTACTGAGCCGTCATCACTAGTCACTTGTCACTGAGCCGTCATCATAGTCACTTGTCACTGAGCCGTCATCACTAGTCACTGTCATCTGAGCCGTCATCACTGTCACTTGTCATCTGAGCCGTCATCATGTCACTGTCACTGAGCCGTCATCACTAGTCACTTGTATCTGAGCCGTCATCATGTCACTTGTCATGAGCGTCTCACTAGTCACTGTCACTGAGCCGTCTCATGTCACTTGTCACTGAGCGTCATCACTGTCACTTGTCCTGAGCGTCTACTGGTCACTGTCATCTGGCCGTCACATAGTCACTTGTCATCTGAGCCGTCATCACTGGTCACTTGTCACTGAGCCGTATCACTAGTCATGTCATCTGAGCCGTATCATTGTCACTTGTCTCTGAGCCGTCATCACAGTCACTGTCACTGAGCCGTCATCATGGTACTTGTCATCTGAGCCGTCATCACTATCACTTGTCTCTGAGCGTCATCATGTCATGTCATCTGAGCCGTATCACTATCCTTGTCACTGAGCCGCATCATGTCACTTGTCATG
The DNA here is from genome assembly GCA_030674185.1 of Monoplex corrugatus. Lineage (NCBI taxonomy): Eukaryota > Metazoa > Mollusca > Gastropoda > Littorinimorpha > Ranellidae > Monoplex > Monoplex corrugatus. The sequence goes on along the minus strand of JAPXFY010000016.1, from coordinate 35,188,954 downwards.
ACCGTATCCTATACTTGTCATCTGAGCCGTCATCACTAGTCACTTGTTATCTGAGCCGTCATCACTAGTCACTTGTCACCTGAGCCGTCATCACTAGTCACTTGTCACCTGAGCCGTCATCACTAGTCACTTGTCATCTGAGCCGTCACTGAGCGTCATCACTAGTCACTAGTCACCTGAGCCGTCATCACTAGTCACTTGTCACCTGAGTAGGTCATCACTGGTCACTTGTCACCTGAGCCGTCATCACTGGTCACTTGTCATCTGAGCCGTCATCACTAGTCACTTGTCATCTGAGCCGTCATCACTGGTCACTTGTCATCTGAGCCGTCATCACTAGTCACTTGTCATCTGAGCCGTCATCATTAGTCACTTGTCATCTGAGCCGTCATCACTAGTCACTTGTCATCTGAGCCGTCATCACTGGTCACTTGTCATCTGAGCCGTCATCACTAGTCACTTGTCATCTGAGCCGTCATCACTGGTCACTTGTCATCTGAGCCGTCATCACTAGTCACTTGTCATCTGAGCCGTCATCACTGGTCACTTGTCACCTGAGCCGTCATCACTAGTCACTTGTCATCCTTAGAGCCGTACATCATTAGTTCACTTGTCATCTGAGCCGTCATCACTAGTCACTAGTCACCTGAGCCGTCATCACTAGTCACTTGTCATCTGAGCCGTCATCACTAGTCACTTGTCATCTGAGCCGTCATCACTAGTCACTTGTCATCTGAGCCGTCATCACTAGTCACTTGTCATCTGAGCCGTCATCATTAGTCACTTGTCATCTGAGCCGTCATCACTAGTAGCTTGTCATCTAAGCCGTCATCATTAGTCACTTGTCATCTGAGCCGTCATCACTAGTCACTTGTCACCTGAGCCGTCATCATTAGTCACTTGTCATCTGAGCCGTCATCACTAGTCACTTGTCATCTGAGCCGTCATCACTAGTCACTTGTCATCTGAGCCGTCATCACTAGTCACTTGTCACCTGAGCCGTCATCACTAGTCACTTGTCATCTGAGCCGTCATCACTAGTCACTTGTCATCTGAGCCGTCATCACTAGTCACTTGTTATCTGAGCCGTCATCACTAGTCACTTGTCACCTGAGCCGTCATCACTAGTCACTTGTCACCTGAGCCGTCATCACTAGTCACTTGTCATCTGAGCCGTCACCTGAGCCGTCATCACTAGTCACTTGTCATCTGAGCCGTCATCTGAGCCGTCATCACTAGTCACTTGTCACCTGAGCCGTCATCACTAGTCACTTGTCATCTGAGCCGTCATCATTAGTCACTTGTCATCTGAGCCGTCATCACTAGTAGCTTGTCATCTGAGCCGTCATCATTAGTCACTTGTCACCTGAGCCGTCATCACTAGTCACTCGTCATCTGAGCCGTCACCTGAGCCGTCATCACTAGTCACTTGTCATCTGAGCCGTCATCTGAGCCGTCATCACTAGTCACTTGTCATCTGTGCCGTCATCACTAGTCACTTCCAGGTTTGTTCACTGTTCTGCGATCTGCCTCCCCCACCCCCACCCCCATCAAATGGTGCTTGTTATATATCGACTTGAGTGCTCTGTCTCTCTCTCTGTCTCTGTCTGTCTGTCTGTCTGTCTGTCTGTCATTCCCTCTCTCTGTCTCTCTGTCTGTCTCTCTCTCTCTCACTCACTCATTCTCTCTCTCTCTCTCTCTCTCTCTCTCTCTCTCTCTCTCTCTCTCTCTTTCTCTCTCGCTCTCTCTCTGTGCGAGAAATAACTTTCGCTTCAAATAAACATTTAATTTAATGCAAGCATGGAGGTCTTCGCATGTTAAAAGATTAAATGCAATTATTCTAACTAATCTTTTTCTCCTGAGCTCTGCTGCTTATGACACGTATACAATGATTCTATGGGTGCAGGGAAAGCAGAAACAAAATAATGGGAACGTATTTTTTGTTATAATAAAAAAGACCCAATGCGAACAATCACAACAAACATATTTTTGTTTCGTGGTTGAAAGGGATAGGGGAAATCCTTTTCAAAGGATCTGACATTTTAAAACGCACCAGAAAGCTTGGATATTCTGGTCTCTTGTAAGAAGAGTACAGACAGCCTTGCGTCGTAGAGTGAAATTATGATCTCTTTAAAAAACGTTACAAAACACGTATCAAAACAGCCGAAAGGATAACACTGTTACCGTTATTTTTGTTTAAAGCCCAGCCGACTGCATGGAGCCATATCAGGGCTATAACAATTCCAAAACATACAATACTTCAACAAACAAACAAAAAAAAAAGGGGGGGGGAGGGGGGCAGGAAAATTAGATACACATATCAATGTATTCGCGCTCATAATGTAAGGTAAGGAGATGCCCCTGGCATTGACCACTCCATCCAATTTATCGCACAGGGGATTTGAAAAACAAAGAAACCTGAATACAGGACACTAAAACACATACAAAAACAGACCGAAATTACCTAAAATTGCTTCTGCATATCTCATTTCCATAGAGCCAAAAATGCACTTAATACATGTACCTAATTATCGATCCTCAGAGAAAAGTACATAAGACTTTATTGAACACAAACAGGAAGGCAGAAAACAAAGGAATTGACAGAAACGAGGAAATTTCTGCCACAGAATTCGCAGAAGGTGGGGATACTATTTCTACTGAAAGAGCCCCCGGCATCCACACGGGAGGAACGGATAACAAAACATCTGTTTTTCTATATTGATATTACGACCGTATACAACATCAACAATAACACTACAAGTATTAGCAGCAGCAGCAGTAGTAGTAGTAGTAGTAGTAGTAAGCAGTTATAATAATAATAATAATAATAACATAATAATAATAACAATAATAAAAATAACAATAACAATAATGATAAATGAGTATCGCGCAATATCCCGGGAAAGAAGCTCCAAAGCGCTTTGTACTTTACATTTACAGTTTCAGTTTCTCAACATGACGTCTCCGCGCTCGGAACGAATTCAGTATGCACTAACGTCACAGATGCCATGGGTATGGTGATCATGGCACACGCCTTAAGCCTGCACATAAACCCATGAGCTGGCCAGGTCCTGAGGCCCTACCCAGACTATGTTTTACCTAGTTTATATTTTATACTGGTGTTTTATCAGCCTACCACTGGAATAATCTTGGTTACATGTAAATGACATGTGTATGTGTGTATCTTACCTTCAAAAAGGAGCATACATATAAAGTAAATAAATACAGACAGACAGTGTACACATAAAGACATGACCCAATATTCATTCCCGAGTCAAAAAATTTATGTAAGCATGATATGACGTAAACAAAGAAACCAGCAAAACCGTACGTGCATGATATGAGAAAAGTCTGGTTATGTGAACGGATTTGTAACACCAACACACAGATTTTTACAGACACAGATACAGAAGCCCCTCCACACACACACACAGACACACATAGACACACACAGACACACACAGACACAGACACACAGACACAGACACAGACACAGACACATACCCACACACACACACACACACACACACACACACACATACACACACACACACACACACACACACACACGCGCGCGCTGAAGGATTTATGCTGGCGAAGCTCATACACCGACACAGGCTTGCAAACGACTGAAACATTTACTTGTAGCATTTATCTTACACAACCAAATATACGAGTAAATACGGACAGTAGGGTGGAAAAAGGCATACGACAAATACTGCTAATAGTGATATTTGAAGATATAACGATGTTTAGAGGGCAAAGAACGCACATGACAAACAACTGAGTAAAGCGTATTCCACTGTTGTAGTGCACATACAGAGAATGAATGTGAGCCAAAAGTCTTCGTCTTCACACCAGAAATATATGGCGCTCCACTGCGGCGACTCACTCTCCATGGGGGGGGGGGGGGGGGAGCAGCCCGAATACAACATGATAAATCTACTGCGACAAAAAAGATAAGTACATTAGTAGATAGTGATATTGTAACATTATGTTGACTGACAAACATTAAAACATCAGTACAGTAATCTGAATTAAAGCGAGTGTCAGGTTCAAGTAAACAGAAACCAGAAACACAAAGAATGAAATATAACAGGTGCACATTTTCGGTATAAAAAAGTCGAGAGAGAGCGAGAGAGCTGGACAGCAGAATGTCCCTCAGAGGAGAAACCTCCGTCAAACAAGTGCTTTGGCCTTTAACTCCTGACACTCTAAGGGGGCCGGGCCGCATCCTGGTCATGACTCCTGGTTGCCCCTCTGCTGTCGCCCTTTTTATCTTGTCCTCCTCCTCGAATCGAACCCGCGCATCCTAGGTGGTCAGTTTTCTCAAGGCAAAGTCACCCTTGTGATGGATGTCTTAACCACTTGGCTATCAGTCACCAGCAACATATAGGGTTTTTTTAAGCCTTATGAAGCTCATTTGTATTCCTCGTGGTCCAGATCCAGCTGGAGCTGGTTTCCGCTGCCTCTGTCATTGCCTTCAGAGCTCTGGTCCTCTTCTCTCCCTGAGTCGAGAGCTGCTTCATGAGGTCATAGGCTGATATGCCAATCAACCCCTTGCACCAGCCTCCATGGCAAGGACTACTGGTGTTCTTTTCAGTCTTGTAGATATGGGCTTCCTCCATTCTACTTTTGTATGGTACAGTGAGCTCGATCAGAATCACTTGTTTGGATGAACAGGAATGGAGAGCAATGTCCGGTCTCATGCCACTCTTGCTGATGATTTCTGAGAGTTTTTCCATTGTGGGAGATCTACTGCTTCATCCAGCAGACCCCACTTCCATGCTCTGGGTGTCACATCTTTTTCAGGCCACACTTTCTTGCCTCCTGCGGTGTAAAGGTTGTTGGAGCCTCTGGTGGCAAGTTGTTGTTTTCCTCTGGCCGAGCTGGTCGCAGTGCTGATTGCTTGTGCGATCTCTTGAAGCAACTGATTGTGCCTACATGTGTAACTGCCTTGGGTTAGCGCTACCTTGCATGAGCTAGGACATGTTCCACTGTCTGTTTGCCCTGGCAGAGTGGGCAAGCAAGGTTATCTGATTTCCCCCATTTCACCGGGTTAGCTTTCGAGGACAGGAGGTCATATACAGATCTGAGAATGAAACTGATTCTGAAAGGGGCCATATGCCACTGGTCATTCCAGCTTATACTTTTTTGGAGTGCATTGTCCAAAGCCGTCCACTGTCCCTGTTGGCCTTGCTGAACTGCTTTTTGAAGTCTTGTGGCATCCTCCTCTTTCTTCATCTCTTGTATTACCATATCTCTTTTTGCCTTCTCGTTGGCGTTTGACCACCATTGCACTTTTTGTTGACCTCAATCCCTCTCTGTCAGACATTGCAGTAGTAGTTCATCATACTGACATGTAGGCACAATGAAGTGCTTCAAGACAGAGAGGGATGGAGGAAACGTGTCATGGATAGCTAAGCAAGCTCGACATTGAACTGAACAATCCCCGCCTATTGCTCCTATTGCCCTACTATTTCTCGGACCATGAGGTTTTCTTTTGCTGCGACCAGTGCTTCCTGGACTTTCCATTTCCTACCAGTCCTCAGCTTGTGCTGGATTGATCTCACGACCATATCTCCAGAGTCTTCAAGCATGCTAAGAAGTCTGACCTTTCCTGCCTTATACTCCTCAACAATGGATTTCAGGGTAGCTTCAGCTTTCCCTGGCGACAATAAAGCGCAACATCAGTGAGACCATTTCCTTGTGTATTTGTTGATTTTGGCCTCCATTGATTCCAGCATGAACTGCAGGCACCTTACTTTGCATTTGCCAAGAAGACCACAGCAGTCTGTTACCAGCAAACTTTCTTCTGTTATTTGCTAGGTTTCCTTACCCCTTTGTGTATCTTTTAGGGAGTCATTATACCACCTTCCGAGGCTTTTCACTAGTTCCTCTGTCACTGTTGGAATGGACTGATTGGCGAAAGTAAACATTACTGTTTATCTACTTTAATTTTTTTTAGTGAGAGGCTCCCTGACTTAATCAATTTGAAATTCATTGTAGATGAGGTGACGACTTTGTCTAACTGCTTCAGTATCCCGCGTGTCTTTTCTTTTTTTTGTGGAAAGCACTGTGGTGACGTCCATGAAGGCTTTTAGAGGGAGCAGTTGGTATCCATTTCCGAAGTCAGTCAATTTATCTGATTTCAAAGCTTATTCAACGAAAAAAGGAGAAAGAGAAAGAGAAGATGGAAGAGAAAGATGGGTAAGAAGGCAGAAAGAAAATTGGACAAGAGGAGAGAGAGAGAGAGAGAGAGAGAGAGAGAGAGAGAGAGAGAGAGAGAGAGAGAGAGAGAGAGAGAGAGAGAGAAAGAGAGAGAGAGAGAGAGAAAGTGTGTGCTCGTTCATTGATTTAACGTCTTTTCATTATGAGTGATATCACACACGCGCGCGTACGCACACACACGCAAAAGCTCGCACTCTCTCTCCTTCTCTCGTCCAGTTTCCTTTCTGCCTCCTTGTCCATCTTTCTTTTTTCGTCTTCTCTTTCTAAATTCTGGTCCCAGTGACATGTTCAGAACGTTCTATTACCCGTACAGTCCTATCACCCATCTCAGTTCATAACTGGATTCCAGAAATCATGATTAGTGCCATTGCCAGGCATCATTATATCTGTTTATGTTAAATACGAGTTCTGATTATTTTTTTTTCGTGCTTTTTTTCTGGTTTGCTTGAACGTGGGCAGTCACACTTGTTTTGGATTTCCAATCAGGCCTGTCAAAATCTGGGATTTTCAGGCCCGGGCTCTAACTGAAATTCGAGTGTGCTCAGTGAGAAGACTAGACCATAAGTCAAGTATCATCTATCCACCTCACGGGATATCACTTGGTGTTGGTTCAAGCTTCTTGACCAATACCGCAGGTGTCTGCATCTCTCGTTCCTACGTTATGCCAGGATATGTTATGAAAGGAACGGTAGAGTACAGTCCTATCATCTGTTTGACACCATAATTGGATTCCAGAAATCATGATTAGTTCCATTGCCATATATCATTATAACTTTGTGGAAAGAAATGAAAACACCCAGCTTTCCGTGCTGATAAAATCGACCAGATATTGCTCACACAGATAATTTCCATGGATTCTGTTGTCGTCTTTCATCGTGTTATCTCTATTGAGTTGCTCTGTATTCTCTGCCTTCACCTATTTACTTTCGTTTTTTTTTTTCTTTTTAATTTTCTTCATTCTTTGCGTTGCTGATTTTACGTCCTCTGTTTAGGTTCATACGCGTGTTTGTTGTTATATACAAAAACAAAACCACTGCATTTTGTACAGAAAAATAGGGAATTAGGGGGGAAACATACCCATATCTATCTATCTATCTATCTATCTATCTATCTATCTATCTATCTATCTATCTATCTATCTATCTATCTATCTATCTATCTATCTATCTATCTATCTATCTATCTGTCTATCTATCTATCTATCTGTCTATCTATCTATCTACCTATCTATCTATCTATCTATCTATCTATGTATCTATCTATCTATCTATGTATCTATCTATCTATCTACCTATCTATCTGTCTATCTATCTATCTATCTATCTATCTACCTATCTATCTATCTATCTATCTATCTATCTATGTATCTATTTATCTATGTATATATGTATGTATCTCTCTATCTATCTATCTGTCTATTTATCTGTCTATCTATCTATCTATCTATCTATCTCTCTCTCTCTCTCTATCTATCTATCTATCTATGTATCTATTTATCTATGTATGTATGTATCTATCTCTCTATCTATGTATCTATCTATTTATCTATCTATCTATCTATCTATTTATCTGTCTATCTATCTATCTATCTATCTATCTATCTATCTACCTATCTATCTGTCTGCCTGTCTATCTATACGACGTCTATACATACATGTGTGTGTGTGTGTGTGTGTGTGTGTGTGTGTGTGTGTGTGTGTGTGTGTGTGTGTGAGTGTGTGTGTGTGTATGTGTATGTGTGTGTGTGTGTGTGTGTGTGTGTGTGTGTGTGTGTGTGTATCGTTTCCACCATCACCATCAACTTAGATCAAGCTCGAAAGAATCAAACTAACAAGGAAATCATAGCCACCAACAGCTGTTTTTTCGTATTATCTCAAGAACTTGCAGAAACAGCAGGTGCCCATATCAAATGAACAGTTCTTGTTAAAGTTCACCATATGTTTCTGAATCATTGACGACAGGATGAAGATGTAAACTATGGCAGATAATTTAATTCAGTTGAAGATTTCCGTCCCTTTTGAAACTTTATTCGGCGCATTTTATAATCAAAAGATTTATGTTCGGTATGTTTATAATTGTTTATACTGCCTTAATCTCTCTGTCTCTCTATGTCTGTGTCTGTGTCTATGTCTGTGTCTGTGTCTGTGTCTGTGTCTCTATTTCTCTCTCTCTCTTTCTCTCTCTCTCTCTCTGTCTGTCTGTCTGCTGATGGATCCCATGTAACTTCTCCCTCACAGACACTGACTGACATAACTGTTATTGATATTTTTTATTTAAAGCCCAGGTATCAAAAAGAAAAAGACGAATAAATACACATATCAACTGCATTTGTGCACGTAATCAAAGGAGCTGCCCCTGGCGTTGACCACTCCGTCCAATTTATCACACAGGAGATTTAAAAAACGTACCTGAATACAAATGTATACACAACTTAGGGCACTAAAACATACATGTAAACGGGCCTAAGTTACCTACAATTGCTTCCGCGTATACCATTTCCCTAGAGCCAAAAATGCATCTAATATATGTACCTAGTTATCAATCCTAAGAGAAAGTAGTTTAGAGTTTATCGAACACACACAGGTGAATGGACCAGCAAGGCAGGACATGATAGCAAGAAATGGCAAAAAGCACAAGAACAAGGCTGAAACAAAGTGGAGTGATAGAAAAGAGGAAATTTCTGGCAAAGAATTTGCAGAGGGTGGGGATACTATTACTACTGAAAGACCCTGGCATCCCCATGGAGGACTAACATACATGGTTATATTTTGAACATATTACAGCATAAGGAATTTTCAACTATGATGCAAAAAGAAGTAGACTAAATTTTGAAAATAACGACTTTGCTTACTTTTTCACAACATGATTTCATTGTCTAACTTGAAGCATTCTCATCAACCGATTTGATTGGTTACTTTTTCTGTAGTTCTGTATAATTATATACACTGAAAGGAGAGAGAAAACAGACCAAGGAATGTATTGTGAAGGAATAACTGTGATGACAGGAACAGATTTTGCATCCTGAATTGAACGAACTGCAGTTAGAGCTGAGCGTGCTGCTATCTTAAAGATTTATAGAGGTGTTTTCAACGACCAAACATATGCTATTAATTGGTGCTTATATCTCTCCACATTATTAGCCAAACTGGAAGAGTCGGTAGCAAGGATGTCGTACGGAACTATTAAAACAATGTCTTTTACATCTACGGGATATTCATTATTAACTGGCGTTTCAAATGCTCGAGCAGCAAATGACAACTGTTTTTGACGAATATAGTTGTGACTTTAATTTTGCAAATCAAAGAATCCTATCGTCTTCATCTTTATTCCTGAAGAGATTATGATATCTCATTTTCTAAAACTTACTTACAGCAAGAAAGAAGATCTCAAGTCACAGGACAACCATAAAGATATTAGTGACAATCAGTTGTTTGAATTTTGAATACATTTACCTCATTTTGAATGATCTGAGCATGTCGGCTTTTGATAATCACAACACATACATTACAACTTCTGGGCTTAGCGTCGTGGACTATTAATGTATTATTATGTCTAGTGAATTGTTTTCATCAGTAAAAATTACTTTGTTAGATGTTGACAGTCGCACAGAATCCAACCACTTTCCGATCTCCGTGAATATAGAACTAGAATTTGACGTAGGAGGAAAGATACACACACACACACACACACACACACACACACACACACACACACACACACACACACACACACACACACACACACACGCACACACACACACACACACACGTACATACACAGACACACACAGACACACACACACACACACACATACACTCTCACATAGAGTCGCTTCTACTAAATTTCTGTTAAGAAACACTGCCATAGAAAACAGCATCAAAACAGAGACAAAAGTAAGATCAGACACCGACTTTCCAAAAAGAGCTAAATCAATATCCTCACTGGTCACGCTTGCAACATTTACAGCTGATGTTATGAAAGGCTCTGGAATTGATCTAGACACAGGTCCTGTAACTGTAAGACCTTCGTTTTCACCAATACCCAGTTGAGAACCTCAAAGAGCACGATTTGACATACACCACACTGACTTAAAAAAAGAAGATAATATCAACTTACTGGCAAGTCACGTTAAATGTTATATAGAAGACTTTTATTCCAATCACTTGAAAGTTTACACTGATGGTTCAATAATTGAAAGACAAGCAGGCTCAGCGTTTTTAATACCTGCTCTCAAAATTGAGAAATCTTTCTATATAGGACTTAATATATCTGTCTTTACTGCAGAACTCTTTGCAATCTTATTGGCTTTGAATTATATGATAAATCTTCCTAGAACAATTCCCCAAATACTTTTTTGCGTTGATTCAAAATCTGTACTTCAAACTCTTGAATTATTAAAATTACAAACAAGATCTGAAATTATATTTGAAATCACTCACTTGATTAATAGTTTATCCTTAAGAGGCACTGATATTACTTTCTGCTGGACACTATCTCATAGTTCTTTTCATTACAATGATAATACGGGGGGCAAAGAGCTCACCAGATTCAAATCATATACAACTTTCCCTCTCATTGCATGAGTGTTATACCTTAGTGGATACCTACGTATGGAAGCAGTTTCAAGATAAACAGAAAAAGTATGAAAAATGTTACATGAACTTTGAAATTAGCAAAACACCTAAGCAGTTTCCTGCCAGCAGAAGTATACAATCCCTTATGTATAGGTGGAAACTTGATGCATTCAAAACAAAATACACCAAGAATGTAGTGTGTCTGTGTGGAAAGAAGATAACACATATTCATATTCTTTCATGCGTTCGGGTAAAACGACATATACCTACGTTATCAACGAAGACAGTTTCTGACATATTTGCCTCACCATCCTTAACATATGAATTTTTTGTTAGCCTGTCAAAAAGTGCTATAGCGAATTATCTTTAACGCGCCGTTACTTCTCATGTTCAATGTTATGGTTAGCTAATTTTGCTGTTTCAATCGTTAATTATGTTAACGTCATTTGTGAATTTTTCTTTCTCGTCTTCGGCACAGTTGTTTTTCTGGTTCATTTCTTTTTCCTGAAGATTAACCATTTCCAAGTTTCCTCTTTTCTCCTCATGTATCCTTTTTTTCTTTTTTCTCTAAAATACTTTTGTGAATAGATATTAAATCAAAGACCACCACCACACACACACACGCACACACACACGCACACACACACAACACAAAAGAAATACACTATCATAATTTATTTGTAAAGACGATAAAAAGATATCAAAAACAGATTGAAAAGCAACGATATTCAGAATAAGCTATGAACACACTACCCAGTAATACAGTAATATTATAAATATACTGGCATAACATTTGAAAGAAGGTGGTGCTTGTACGTGTATGTGTAGTAAGAAGTGTGACAACAAAAATATCATATCTAAATGGTTTGACGATCAATGTAAGAAAGTTTTGAAAAAAGGAGATATAAGAATCACTTCAGAAATAAAGATGGAGATGATAGGAATCTTTATGTCCAAACACAAGATAGGTACAAAGATTACCAAAGGTCAAAGGAAAAGATATTTAAAAGATAAACAAAATCAGAATTACCAGCCATTGATATTTCAAATTCACCCCGACTCTATAAACAGGTAAGATATATGGGATATGTTATAAAGACAATTTCACGAACAACATTAATGTTGATGACAGGTTTAAACACTTTAAACATATCTTTCTACGTAAATTGCACAAAAGATCAACAACTAATGACTGGCTTAACATAAGAGGTAGATTTACATGAATAGACGGAACATACATTAGATAAATTAATATCCACTCATGAAGTTACAAGGGCTATACATAATCAGGCAAAGCAACTGATACAGACGGTTTTATAACTAAAAAAATTGTTAAAGCGAAAAAAAAAAAAGAAACAAAACAACAGAGAGAGAGAGAAAGAGAGAGACAGACAGACAGACAGACAGAGACAGAGACAGAGAGACAGACAGACAGACAGACAGAGAGAGAGTGAAAGAGAGAGAGAGAGAGAGAGAGAGAGAGAGAGAGAAAGAGAGAAAGAAAGAGAGAGAGAGAGAGTTTTCTCACCAAACTATTTAATGCTATTTTTGACCAGGGAATTTTTTTTTCTGGCATGGTCAAAGGCTTTTTCATGCCAATCTACAAAAAAGGAAATGTGACAATGTGGGTAATTACAAAGACGCGATCATTACCAGATAATGTTTCCAAATAGTATATGCCAATACTAAGCACATTTTATTGTTGCACAAATCATTTTATTTGAGAAAGTCAAGCAGGGTTTAGGAAGAACATTTTTCAATGGATTAGATTTTTAGTTCGTGTGCTATTGTACAGAAAAAGATGGGCAAAAGGCCTAACAAATATTGTGTAGTTTTTTCTAGATTTCAAGACAGTTTTTGATTTGTTTCGATATTCTATGAGAAACTTTCTTAGTGGCAGGAAAACGTTTTGCTTAGACGGGAGCAATGAACGAGCATATTTCGACCTCTGAAGTGTTTGACTGCCAATAGGCATGAGGCAAGGCTGTCTTAATTCCTACAATATTTCCAGTGCTTATAAACCAAGGAACTAATCATGTAGAAGAAAAAGGACGACATGGTATCCAGCTACTACCATGTATAATAAAACTTTTTGTTCTATGTTTTTTTTAGTAAATGACGTTGCTCTTTTGTCTACGACACCATTGGTTTACAAACCCGGCTAAATGCCTTGCACACATTTTGTATTAAGATGAAACTGATGGTTAACATTAACAGAACTAAACCTATGGTTTTCAGGAAAGGGCCTTTTAGAAAAACGTGAGCTGTGGTTTGACAATTGTTTAAGATTAGAAACTGTAAACAAGAACTGCTATTTGGGCTGTAATTTTATGACAAAGAGTAATGAAAGATATGCATTGAAAATTTAGTCACAAAAGATCAGAAAGGAGCTGCACAGTTAAGTAGAGCTTTTCAAAAATGAAAAGACACAACCGGGAACAATTTCTCTAAAATGTCTGACATTAAGATTCAGATCACTCCATCATTCTCTTTCATCTTGAACACACTTTTGGAATTCATGGTACTGTTCTTTCTTGGTTCTCCTCCTATTTGTCTGACCGCTTTCAGTCAGGTGTAATCATCGCAAATCAGGCTGTTCGGCTTTCCTGCGGAGTTCCTCAGGGATTTGTGTTAAGTCCTGTCCTGTTCACCCTTTATACTTCACCCCTAGCCAACATCATCAACCAGCATGGCATGAAACATCATTTTTACGCACATGATTCACAACTACAGAATAACACCCCCCTGAAAATAGCACCTTCATTATCTCACCAACATTTAGCTGCTACGTTGACATCCAGAACTTGATGACAAAATAAACTACAGTTAAATGGTTGATAAAACCGAAGCCATGCTTGTAGGAACCAAAAATACAACTTCCACTATCATACTGAATACTATCCAGTTACGTGACATCATCCTTCTCTCTGATTCTGTCAAGAACCTAGGTGTGACCTTGGACAACACTCTTTCTATGCATACGTTTCTGACCCAGACTTGTCAATCATGCTACTATCAGATTGGACGCTTTGGTTATATTCGAAGATATCTTTCAATTGATACTGCATCTAAGCTTATGACGTCTCTCATTCTGTCTCGTCTTGATTACAGTAATGCACTCCTTTCTGGACTAACAGCCTCTTCTCTCCCGAGTCTGCAACGCATACATAACAGCTACTCGTCTTGTCCTCAGAAAAAAAGTTTGATCATATCAGTCCACGCCTTCGCTCTCTTCAGTGGATGCCTGTCTTAAAAAGAACTGAACATAAGCTGGATACGTTGTGTTACAAACCTATTCACCAGTTTGCTCCATCATATCTTTGCAACAACATCAACATTTATACGTCAACTCGCACTTTGCGCTCAACTTCAGACATTCTTTCCCTCAATAAGATTTAAACTATCAAGTGTTGGCCAGCGTTCTTTTGCTGTCTCAGGACCGTCAGCCTGGAATAAAGTTCTGCTCTTCCTTCGCCTAACACCTACCCTTTCTGCTTTTAAATCCAGTTTAAAAACCCACCTCTTTTCCCAACAATGAATTAAACAAAACAGCTACTTCTTTTCCTCAGTCTGTGTATTACATATTGTAAGGTGATCTTTGTCGATTGCATGAGTGTGTCTAGTATGCAAGTGCCCTTTGATTTCAAATTGCCAATATTTGGCACCGTATATATTCTATAATTATCATCATCATTATTATTATTACTTTTGTTATTATTATTATTATTATTATCATTATTATTATTATATCATTAATATTACTATTATTATTATCATCATTATTATCATCATTATCATTATTATTGTTGTTATTATTGTCGATTGTGAAAAGTAATTGTAAAATATGTGTTTGAAATAAACAATCTGTGATCTCATCTCAATCCTATCCCTACAGAGATTATGGCTGAGGCCGTTGTGAATTAAAAGTTCTGTGTACTCTCTGTCTGTCTGTGTCTGTCTGTCTCTGTCTGTCTGTCTGTCTGTCTGTCTGTCTCTGTCTGTCTGTCTGTCTGTCTCTCTCTCTCTGTCTCTGTCTTTCTCTGTCTGTCTGTCTCTTTCTCTTTCTCTCTGTCTCTCTCTCTCTCTCTCTCTCTCTCTCTCTCTCTCTCTCTCCCCTCCTCATTTTGCTTAAAACATGATTAAAACGTAATACATGGCAAACTTGTGTGGTGTTACAAACTTATCTTTATTGTCGTTACTAAGTAATAAGTATCTTTAGCAGCGGTGAACATATCCAAGGCGAAATATTAGTATATTTCTGATGTGCACAAAAGTTAGACTTAACGTAGCTAAACACTATTTGGCCACTAGAAACAGTTTTTACTTGGCTACTGGCAAAGACAGTAATGGAGAAACAGTCGCCCAGACTTGCCCAGTCCGCTGTCTGGAGTTTTCCCTAATGACTAACTGATCCAGCTGACCTTCCCTGGCTGTTTTGCTAATAGCACATCGGTGGCTGCAAGACAGGAATCAGACCGAATCCCATCATTTGCTTCTGTTAGTGGTAGGGCTCCAACTCTATTTTCATTTAAAGCCGTACATTACACTCTCCTTTAACTAACAACCCGTTCAGCTGATGGCTGCCTACACGTGTGGTGAGTAGGAGAGAAGGAGCACTATTGCACATATGTGTATACATGTGCGCGCTCACACATTCTCACCCAAAATGTACACACCAGAAATAACGCCCCGCCCGTCTGTCGCACAAACATTTTAAGACAAGCATTTTGTATAACATTTATAGAACATTTGTTATTTATAACACAAACCAACAGCTGATCTGCGGGAAAAATGCAAAACCTTGAAAAGGCTTCAAAGTTTTAAACTCCAAGAACTATTTTGTATTTGGTGTTTGGTCCTACGTCTACGCTTGACAAAGGCCAGTTGGCCGAAAATTTGCGCCTGTCTTGTCTGGTTGTATTAAATACGCGCTGTGAGTTTTTTTTCGTTTTTTTTATCTGGTTCTAAAAACTATTACTGGAGGACAGTAGCATCAGCTCCTTCTGGTCCTGTCTTACAGCCAGTCCTTGATGCTTTACATTTTATATAAGCATCAACAAAAACTGAACAAAAGAAAAGGAAGCATTAAAAACAAACAAGAGGAGGGGTAAAATACGTTAACTCTAACGGTCTGACGAAAGCAGGTGGGCCATGACGTACACAGTGTCAAGGAAGTGATCAAAATGAACTAGAATTAAACAGTCTTCTACATGTCAACTGGTCAGGCACTCTACAAAACATGAGACAACGGCAGACATGTAGCAAATACATATCAACCTTCAACATCAACAAATACAACAAGCAAGATCAACAATAACGTAAAACTTGTAAAGCGATAGCAGTAAACAATTCATAATAATAATGAAAATAGCAACAAGACCATTAGTTCCAGTCGCTGTGGTGCAGTGGTTAGTGCAATAGACTAGCGACTGGAAGGTTGTGCGTTCCAGTCCCCATCGATCCCATAAAAAATCATGATAGGATTTTTCAGTTCCAACCTGCTCCCACCCAAAGTTGAGCATGCTATGGGTCATGAGAAGGCTGGGACCATACGGTCCGTCTCATCCACTTCACGCATGCGTCACTGAGGGTATTGCTAAAAAATTTCTGACCAACGCCGCAGGTGTCTGTGTCTCTCGGACCTGGTTGACTTCAGGATATACGATGATAGTAAGCGTTGAATACAACCCTATCAAGCAGCTCAATCCTAGATGTAACTCAACTGCATTACAATTATTCTCATCGCCATCATCATCGCATTGTAAACATTGTCCCAGCTTACGTGGCCATTAAAGTGGAGTAGAAAATGGGACCACCACCACCACCAACAACAACAACGACAAAAAAAGCAACAACATCAACAACAACAACAATAATAATAATAATAATAATAATGATAATATAATAATAATAATAAAAATAATAATAACGATAACAATAATAACAATGATAATAATAATAATAATAATAATAATGATAATAATAATGTAAGCATGATGCGATGATACTTAAAAAAAGACAGAAAATTAGCAATACTATGATAAAAAACATGAATCATGTACAGAGAATCAAAGGAAAAAGAGGCATTACAAGGAAAGAAAGAGAGGAGACATGTCAACTCTAACTCAATGATGAAAACACATGAAGCATAACACATGCAACGTCAAAAAAGCTATACAATTTTCTAAAATACCGACTTCCACAATGCCATCATGATAAAGGCAGACACACACGTAAAGCAAACACATGGCAACCCTTAACAACAGCAACGACAGCAACAATTAACAAGAATAAGAATTGTAATAACAATAACAACAATGATAATAATGATGATGATGATGAGGAGGAGGAGGAGGAGGATAATTCTTAAATCAGAAATAACTCTCTCTCTCTCTCTTTTTTTCTTTCTCTATCTTGTGATTATTTTCATTTATAGCCCAGCCGACTGCGTAGAACCATACAGGGCTATGATCTTTTCAAAACATGCACCATACTTCAACAGCAAAAAAGGAAAAGAAAGTTAAGTACACAAATCAATGCATTTGCGCACATTGTAGGGGGATGCCGGGGGGGGGGGGGGAGGGGGGCTCTTTCAGTATAAATAGTATCCCACCTTCTGAAAATTCTGTGCTAGAAATTTCCTCTTTTCTGTCACTCTCTTTGTTTCATCCTCCTTTGCATTTTGTCATTTCTTTATATCATTGTTTTCCTCGCTGGTCCATTCACCTGTATGTTTTCGATAAAGCCTTACATAATTTCTCTTAGAATTGATAATGGGTACATGTATTAAGCGCTTTTTTGGCGCTAAGGAAGTGAGATATGTGGAAGCAATTTAAGTAATTTAGGCCTGTTTTTATATATGTACTAGCGTACTTACTTATGTTTAAATTTGTATTCAGATATGTTGTTTCTCTGTGCGATAATTTGGACGGAGTGGTCAGTGCCGGGGGCGTTTCCTTAGATTATGTGCATGAATGCATTGATATATGTACTAAACTTTCTTTACCTTTTTTACCTGTTGAACTATTGTGTTTTGAAACGGTTATAGCCCCGATAGGGCTGCATGAATTCGGGTGGGCTTTAAACAAAACTAACAATAATAATCAGTTACATATCACGAATGCAAAAACACACATGCAAAGTCGACATAAATGATTATCAAAATAACAATGGAAAATGCAGACATCAGAACACGAAATCCACCGCGCTGAAAATAATAAAATAATAAATGAAAATTAAATAACTATATCAGTGACCTATGACTGCATACTAGTTCGTAAATCGCCTCCATAGACCACTATCAACATTGTCAACATTTAACAACAAGGTAAACAAGTAAGTAAATCATAAATAGACAAATGCTATGAAATTACATTAGCAGGAGAGAGAGACAGACAGACAGACAGACAGACAGACAGACAGAAAGGCAGACAGAAGGGCAGACAGACAGACAGATAAAGACAGATAAAGACATAAAAAGACAGACACAAGAGTGAGGGAGGAAAGAACAAGTGAGTTTTCATATTACTATTACCGTACCATAAATCGTTAACATTAAATGAAAAGGCAACAGTAAACCGTAAAGACAGAGAGAGAGTGACATTTAGTTATGTACAAAAATAACACTTTGGAACGAAGCAGACTAAAGCAACACATTGTGTGTAACACTAAAAAAAGGTGTTTCAACAAGAATAATACATACTTACATTATTTCAAGGAGATTTGTGTGGACCTTTCGTGTAAAGCTGTTCAGTAACGTGCATGATATAATGTTGGTGAGCAATGTATTCCAAAGATTTCTACCAGAAAAGGAGATGCGTCTTTTGAAATGTCTGGTTTTTATCTTGGAAGAAAAAAGTTGTGTTTTGATGTTATGTAGTGTTTCACAGGAGGTGAATAACACTTTAAGTGTTTGGGAACGGACCCGTGAACAATAGTGTATATTTTGTGCTTTGTTGTACATTAGTCGGTTTTTGAGTGATAGACACTCTGATCAACAACTTCAACACTGCCGTGACCGAAGCAGCCAACGACATCCTTGGAAAACACCGGCCAACAACGATGCCCTGGGTCACGGAAGAAGTGCTAAAGCTGAGCGACAAACGCAGAGAACTGAAGCAAAAGAAGAGTACGGATGAAGGTGCTAAACTATACAGAAAAGCCAACCAACAAGTTAAAGAAGGCATGAGGAAAGCAAAGGAAACATGGATTGAAGAACAATGCCAAGATATCGAAGCAAACCTGCAGAAAAATAACAGCAAAAAAGCCTACCAGCTTGTGAAAGGACTAGCAAGCTCAAAACAAGGCAGAACCACTACCATACAGAACAAAGCAGGGAAATGTCTCACAGAAGATCAAGAGATTCTGCAGAGGTGGACAGAGTACTGCTCCGAATTATACACACACACAACAACAGGAGATCCCACGGTGCTAGACGTTCCTCCACCAACCAACAACGACAGCTACCCCATCGTGCGAGAAGAAGTTGAAGCTGCAGCAAAATCATTGAAGAAAGGCAAGTCGACAGGAATGGACAACATTCCCTCAGAACTGGTCCAGGCAGGAGGAGAGGCCATGATAGATATGTTACTCATCATCTGCAATAAGATCTGGCGGACAGGTGAGTGGCCAACACCTTGGACCCAGTCCCTGATCATCACTCTCCGAAGAAAGGCAACCTACAACTATGCCAAAACTACCGTACCATCAGCCTGATCAGCCATCCAAGTAAGGTCATGCTAAAAATCCTTCTGAGTAGACTGAAGCCACAAGCTGAGGAGATAATAAAAGAAGAGCAGGCAGGTTTCAGACCAGGAAGAAGTACCACAGAGCAAATTTTCAACCTCAGATTGCTCTGTGAGAAATACCTGCAACACCAGCAAGGCCTTTATCACGTCTTCGTGGACTTCAAGAAGGCAATCGACAGAGTTTGGCACGCAGCCTTGTGGGCAACCATGAGGCTGTACAACATCAATGCCAACCTGATCAGAACCATAGAATGCCTCTACGAAAAGGCGACCAGTGCAGTCTACCATGACAACAACATAGGCGAATGGTTCCGAACCACAGTTGGAGTACGCCAAGGATGCCTGCTCTCCCCCACTCTCTTTAACATCTTCTTAGAGAGAATAATGGTTGACGCACTTGAAGACCACGAGGGAACAGTCAGCATCGGAGGTAGAACAATCACAAACTTGCGTTTTGCCGACGACATTGACAGACTAGCTGGGCAAGAGCAAGAGCTAGTCAGCTTGATAAAACATCTTGATGAGGCCTCCACAGCATATGGCATGCAGATCAGTGCAGAGAAAACCCAGTTGATGACAAACAATATCAATGGCATCAGCACTGACATTACCATAGACAACAAGAAACTTGAGACCGTCCATAGATTTAAATATCTGGGAGCTATAGTATCAGATGAAGGATCAAAGCCCGAGGTACTTTCCAGGATTGCCCAGACCACAGCTGCAATGACCAAGCTAAAAGTCATCTGGAACGACAAGAATATCGCAATCGGCTCCAAGATCAGACTGATGCGTTCCCTGGTCATGTCAATATTTTTGTATGCATGCGAAACATGGACCATAACAGCAGACATTGAAAGAAGGATGGACCATAACAGCAGACATTGAAAGAAGGATACAGGCAATGGAGATGAGATGCTTCCGCAAACTCCTTGGTATCTCGTACAAAGATCATATAACCAATAAGGAAGTGAAAACCCGAATCGAAAACGCCATCGGGCCATATGAAGACCTCCTGACCTCAGTGAAAAGACGCAAACTGAGGTGGTACGGGCACGTCACACGATCATCTGGACTGGCCAAGACCGTCTTGCAGGGAACAGTTCAGGGAGGGAGACGAAGAGGCAGACAGAGAAAAAGATGGGAAGACAATATCAGAGAGTGGACTGGCCTTGAATGGAATATCATTCTGCGGAAAGCTGAGGACCGTGAGGAGTGGAGGAAGTTGGTTGCAAAATCTTCAGTGGTGCCCCAACGGTCAACCAGACTACGGGACTGATGATGATGATGATGATATCCGCTTTGTGTGTGTGTGTGTGTGGTGTGTGTGTGTGTGTGTGTGTGTGTGTGTGTGTGTGTGCGCGCGCGCGCGTACTTGTGTGTGTGTGTGTGCGCGCGTGTGTGTGTTCGTTCGTTATTTCTTTTAACGTCTGTTCACATATGTGCTTTTAGACGGGGAAAAATGAAATGAAATGAAACAAAATCAAGTAAAATAAAACAAATGAACAAGAAATAGAAAAATAAATAAACATTGAAATAAATAAATAAAGAATATAGAGAGGTGTCTGTGGGATGGTCACGTTGGCATTGTTCATTATAAGGTTTCATCATACAGAAAAGCATTCACAACGTTAGAATAGCCAGGCTACATTAGTTTGTACAGGGTGGTGTGTGTGTGTGTGTGTGTGTGTGTGTGTGTGTGTGTGTGTGTGTGTGTGTGTGTGTGTGTGTGTGTGTGTACTATGAGCATGTAGGTGCCTGTGCTGACGTATGATAAATCATATGTTATTGTCTTATGGGATAAGGTGGAGAAGAGGAATTTTCTATCGAGGTAAAAACGTTGTGTCAGTCAAGGAATAAAGAAAAACCTAACAAGCAAATAAACAGGGATAGGTGGGAGTTACAGGTATAAAACAATCAGGCTTAATCAAAGGAAACGACCTATGGGACTGAGCAGTAAATGCCTAGAAATGTGTAAATACAGAGTGAAATCAGTATGTTTCTGTTTTAGATTTGTAACTGATGCAGGGTAATAGGGTAGCATTTGTTGACAACACAAAAGATGATTAACTGTTATAAAATCACTGCAGATACATTTGATGGTTTTACTGAATTTAGTTCGGAGTGAGTTGAGACATAATCTGTAAGCTAAAGTTATTTCCTGTCTTGTAAAACCCTGGTAGTTCACGATGAAAGGGCGAATTTTACATTATGCCTTTTCTTTGTTGTCTAATATAGCATTCATTTCATGGACAGAGAGATGTAAGTCAAGTTTTGTACTGCCAGCTCTATTCATTGCTGCACATTTAGCTATTCTGTCAACCCAATCATTATATTTGATACCACAGTGGGATGGGATCCAACAAAAAGTAACTTGTGTATTGTTTGTTATTAAACAATGAATCAAAAGTTTAATCTCAAATGCTAACGCATTATTTTCTTTATATTCGCAACTTTTTAGGGACTGTAATGCAGATTTTGAATCCACACATAATAAGATACTAAATAGAGGTATAGGTAGATCCACGATATATTTCAGTGCCATTAGGATGGCAACTAATTCAGAAGTGAAGATTGAATGTCCCTGTCCTAAAGAGTAAGACTTTTCTACCTTAAAGTTTGGAATTACAAAGCCAGCACCGGCTGCACCATCGTCTAGAACAGAGCCATCAGTAAATATTTTCAATTGATGAAAATATTTTTCTTGTAGATGTGACAGAACGTCAATTGCTAACAAATGTGGATTAATATCTTTCCTCAAGTCATTATCAGTGTAGTTGATATCAAAAGTAGCAGTGGACAATTCCCAGAGGGGTAGAGGACAACATGTCAATTTATGTACAACCTTTGTAGGTACTACGCTGGGAATTTCGAATAGCTCATTTGTGTAAGTGGATATTGTCTCTTGAGCTTTTATTGTTCGTGCTCTCTTGGGGAAATGGATGTCAGACCGAATTTTAAGCTCCGTATCGGTATAATTAGCTACTGCATTTGCTCTAACTATGTGCCTAGCAACTGATAATTTCCTCCATTCTTCCAAAGGAAGGATGCCGGCTGTTTTATATACTTTTTGTGTTTTTTGTGTACACCGGTACACCAAGAGCACATTTAACAGCTTTACTATCTAAGCTTTGAATTTTTTTCAAATAGCACTTTGGAGCTGTAAAATAGACCTCTTGGCCATAAGCCAACTTTGATCTGACTAAAGCTGTTACAAGATGCAACAACGTCTTAGTGTCTTGCGCCCATGATTGTTTACTAATTACTTGTATTAAATTATAGCTTTTCATAGCTTTATATAACAAGGCATCAATGTGGTCTTTCCAATGTAAACTAGAAGTCAAGTGTACTCCCAGAAATGTCACCTGATTTGTATATTTCAGTTCCTCTTTATTGATGTTAAACGACGGTAAATTTTTAGGACCGAGACCATTATTAAAAAGCATCATGTGTGTCTTTTCATTGGCTATTTCCAGACCGTTAACTATCAAGTAACTTGAAATATGATCAATTTCACGTTGATAAAGTTTTTTTTAATGTAATTGATTTCTCTTAAGGAAGTTTTTCCTTTTCAATGTAACATTCATCCAGATCGCTATATCATCGGCATACTGAGCTAAATATATATTGTTTGAGACTTGTGCTGGCAGGTCATTGATCAAAATATTAAATAATAGAGGAGATATTACGGAACCCTGTGGAATTCCCATGTTAACAGATCGTTTTTCAGAATATGTATTACCTATTTTAGCAATTATACTTCGGT
Source organism: Monoplex corrugatus (assembly GCA_030674185.1). Classification (NCBI taxonomy): domain Eukaryota; kingdom Metazoa; phylum Mollusca; class Gastropoda; order Littorinimorpha; family Ranellidae; genus Monoplex; species Monoplex corrugatus. The sequence continues at coordinate 35,165,636 of JAPXFY010000016.1, read as the reverse complement.
CACTTAGAAATGCTTTAATAAAATAATATAGATTACCATTAAGACCAATATGTTTTAATTTCATTGTGATGTTTATGTGGTGTGATGTCTCTGTATTGTGATATCTGTGTGTTGTGATGTTTATGTGGTGTGATGTCTGTGTGTTGTGATGTATGTGTGTTGTGATGTCTGTGTGTTGTGATGTTTATGTGGTGTGATGTCTGTGTGTTGTGATGTTTATGTGGTGTGATATCTGTGTGTTGTGATGTTTATGTGGTGTGATGTCTGTGTGTTGTGATGTATGTGTGTTGTGATGTCTGTGTGTTGTGATGTTTATGTGGTGTGATATCTGTGTGTTGTGATGTTTATGTGGTGTGATGTCTGTGTGTTGTGATTATGTGGTTGTGATGTTTATGTGTGTGATGTCTGTGTGTTGTGATGTATGTGTGTGTGATGTCTGTGTGTTGTGATGTTATGTGGTGTGATATCTGTGTGTTGTGATGTTTATGTGGTGTGTAACTGTGTGTTGTGATGTCTGTGTGTTGTGATGTTTATGTGGTGTGATGTCTGTGTGTTGTGATGTATGTGTGTTGTGATGTTTATGTGGTGTGATGTCTGTGTGTTGTGATGTTATGTGTTTGTGATGTCTGTGTGTTGTGATGTTTATGTGTGTGATGTCTTGTGTTGTGATGTTGTGTGTGATGTCTGTGTGTTGTGATGTTTATTGTGGTGTGATGTCGTGTTTGTGATGTGTGTTGTTGTGTGTTGTTGTTTGTTGGTGTTTGTTGTTGTGTGTGTGTTGTTGTTTTGTTGTTTGTTGTGTGTTGTGTGTGTGTGATTGTTGTTGTGTGTGTGTTGTTGTGTTGTTGGTGTGTTGTGTGTTGGTGATTGTTTGTTTTGTTGTTGTTGTGTGTTTGTGTGTGATTGTGATTTTGTGTTTGTGTGTGTTTGATGTGTGTGTTGTGTTTGTTTGTGTGTTGTTTTGGTGTCTTGTGTTTGATTTGTGTGTGTTGTTGTGGTGTTGTTTGTGTTGTGTGTGTGTTTGTGTGTGTTGTTGTGTTGTGTGTTTTGTTGTTGATGTGTTGTTTGATATGTTTGTTGTGTGTGTGTGTTGTTTTGATGATGTGTTGTGTTGTGTTTGTTTGTTGTGTGTGTGTTGTGTTGATGTTATTGTGTGTGTTTGTGTGTGTTTTGTGTTGTTGTTGTGTTGTTGTGTGTTGTTGTGTGTGTTTTGTTTGATGTGTGTTGTGTGTGTTTGATGTGATGTGTATGTGTTTGTTGTGTGTTGTGTGTGTGGTGTGTGTGTTGTGTTGTGTTGATTGTTTTGTGTGTGTGATTGTTGTTGTTGTGTGTTGTTGTGTGTGTGTTGTGTTTTGTATTGTTGTTGTGATTGTGTTGATTGTTGTGTGTTGTTTGTGTTGTTGTGTGTTGTGTTGTGTTGTGTGTGTTGTTGTGTGTTGTTGTGTTTTGTTGATTTGTTTGTTGTGTGTTTGTTTGTGTTTGTGTGTTGTTGTGTTGATGTGTTGTTTGTGTAGTGTGTGTGTGTTGTGTGTTGTGTGTGTGATGTGTTGTGTGTGTGTGTTTGTATTTTGGTTGTTGTGATGTGTGTGTTGTGTGATTTGTGTGTGTGTGTTGTTGTGTTGTGTTGCTGTGGTGTTTTGTTGTGAGTTGTGTTTGTTTGTTTGTGTTGTGTTGTGTGTGATGTCTTTGTGTTTGATGTCTGTGTGTTTATGTCTGTTGTGTGATTTATGGTGGATTCTCTGTATTGTATATCTGTGGTGTGATTCTGTGTGTTTATGTCTGTGTTTGTGATTCTGGTGTTTGATGGCTGTTGTTTGGATTTCCTGATGTATAACTGTTGTATATCTTGTGTTTGATGTCTGTGTGGTTTTGATTGTTCCATGTGTTGTGATTCTGTGTTGCTGATGTCTTTGTGTTTGATTCTCTGTATGTGATAACTGTTGTGGATATCGTGTGTTTGTATGTTCTGTGTTTTTGATTCTGGTTTTGATTGTCTGTGTGTTGGATGTTTTATTATTATTCTGGTTTGTTGATGTCCGTGTTGTATGTTGTGTGTGTGATGTCGTTTTGTATTTATGTGGTTATGTTTAGGTGTTATGTCTGGTGTTGTGATGTTCTTTTTTGATGTCTGTGTTTGTGATGTCTTGGTGTTTATGTTATTGGTTATTTTATGTGGAGTATGTTTAGGTTGGTGTGATTCTGTTGTTGTGATTTCTTATAGTGTGTATTTCGTTGTTGATTTTATGTTTGATGTTTTATGTTGTGAGTTTATTGTTGAGTCTGGGTGTTGTGATGTTTATTGGTGTTATTCTGTGTGTTGTGATGTTCCTGTTGTGGTATGTTTATGTGGTGATGGTTATTGGTATTTTATGTTGTGAGTGTCTGTGTTTTGTGATTCTGTGTGTTTGTGATGTCCTGTGGTTATGTTTTATGTGGTGTGAGTCTGTGTGTTTGTGATGTTTATTGTGTATTGTTGATGTGTGATGTCTGTGTTGTGATGTCGTTGGTTGTATGTCTGTTTTTGTGATGTCCGGTTGTGTGATCTGTTGTTGTATGTTTTATGTGTGGATCCTGTTTGTATGTTTTATGTTGTTATGTCTTGGTTGTGATTTTTATTGTGTATGTCGGTGTGTTGTGAGTTTATGTGTGTGATGTTTGTGTGTTGTATGTCTTGTGTGTGATTCTTGTTTGTGATGTGTATGTGTTGTGTTTGTTGTGTTTGTGTTGTTTGTGTTGTGTGTTGTGATGTTGTTTTGTTGTGTTATGTGTGTGTTGATGTTGTGTGTTGTGTGTTTGTTGTGTGTGTGGTGTGTGTGTGATTTGTGTGTGTTGTGTGTTATGTGTTGTGTTGTTGTGTGTTGTGTTGTTTTGTGTGTTGTGATGTTGTTGTTGTGTGTGTTGTGTGTTTGGTGTTGTTGATGTTTGTGTGTGTTGATTTTTGTTTGTTGTGTTGTTGTTTGTGTTGTGTGTTGTGTGTTGTTGTGGTTTGTGTGTGTGTGTTGTGTGGTTGTGATGTTTTGTTGTGTTGTGGTGTTGTTTGTGTTTGTGTTGTGTTGTGTGTTGTGATGTTTTTGGTTGTGTGTTGATGTGTGTGTTGTTGGTGTGATGTTGTTGTTTTGTGTGTGTGTGTGTTTGTGTGTTGTTGTGTGTGTTTTGTGTTGTGTTGGTGTGTTGTTTGTGTTGTTTGTTTGTTTGTGTGTGTTGTGATTGTTTGTGTTGTGATGTGTGTTGTGTTGTGGTGTGTTGTGTTTTGTGTTGTGTTTGTGTGTGATGTGTTGTTTTTGTGTGGTTGTGTGTGTGTTTGTGTGTGTGTTTGTGTGTTTTGTGTGTTTGTTGTGTTGTTGTATGTTGTGTGTTTGTTGTTGTGTGTGTTGTGTGTTGATTGTGTTTGTGTTGTTGTGATGTGTGTGTGTGTTGTGTGTTGTGTGTGTGATTTGTGGTGTGTGTTGTTGTGTGTGTGTTGTTGTTTGTGTTGTGTGTGTTTTGTTTGTTTGTGTGATTGTGTGTGTGTTGATGTTGTTGTGATTGTTTGTGTGTGTTTGTGTGTGTTGTGTGTGTGTTGTTGTGTGTGTGTTTTTGTGTGTGTATGTGTTGTGTGTGTGTGTGTTTGTTGTGTTGTTTGTTGTGTGTGATGTTGTGTGTGTGTGTTGTTTGTGTTGTGTGTTGTTGTGTGTTTTGTGTGTTTGTGTGTGTTGTGTTGTGTGTGATTGTGTGTTTGTGTGTTGTTGTTGTGTGTTGTGTGTTGTGTTGTTGTGTTTTGTGTGTGTGTTGTTGTGTGTTGTGTTGTTGTGAGTTGGTTTTGTGTTGGTTTGTTGATGTTTTGTTGTGTGTGTTGTGTTGTGTTGTGTGTTTGTGTGTGTTTTGTTTGTGTGTTTGTGTGTTGTTTTGTTGTTGTTGATGTGTGTGTGTGTGTTGTGTTTTGTTGTTATGTGTGATTTTGATGTTGTGTTGTTGTGTGTTGTGTATGTGTTTGTGTGTGTGTTGTGTGTTTGTGTGTGTTGTTGTGTTTTGTTTGTGTGTTTGTTGTGTGTTGTGTTGTGTTGTTTGATGTTGTGTGTTTGTTTGTGTGATTGTGTTGTTGTGGTGTGTGTTGTTGTTGTTGTGTGTTGTGTGTTGTGTGGTTTGTGTTTGTTGTGTTGTTGTTGTGTGGATGTTTTGTTGGTGTGTGATTTGTGTGGTGTGGTTGTTGTGTGTTGTGTGTGTGTTTGTGTGATTGTGTTTGTTGTGTGTGGTGTTTGTGATGTGTTGTGTTGTGTTGTTTGTGTTTGTGGTGTGTGTTTTGTGTTGTGTTTTGTTGTGTGTGTTTGTGTGTGTTGTGTTGTGTTGTTGTGTTGTTGTGTTGTTGTGTGTTTTGTGTTGTTGTGTTGTGTTGTGATTGTTTGTGTGTTGTGTGTTGTTTGTGTGTTGTGTTGTGTTGATGGTGGTGTTTTGTGTTGTGTTGTGTGTTGTGTGTGTGATTTGTGATGTGTTGTTGTTGTGTGTTGTTTGATTGTGTTTGTTTGTGTTGTGTGGTGTGTTTGTGTTGTTGTTGGTTGTTGTGTGTTGTTGTTTGTGATTGTTGTGTGTGTTTGATTTGGTTGTGTTGTGTGTTTGTGGTGATGTCTGTGTGATCGTGTTGTGATGTCTGTGTGTTGTGATGTCTGTGTGTGTGATGTCTGTGTGTTGTGATGTCTGTGTTGTGATGTCTGTGTTTGTATGTCTGTGTTGTGATGTCTGTGTGTTGTGATGTCTGTGTTGTGATGTCTGTGTGTTGTGATGTCTGTGTGTTGTGATGTCTGTGTGGTTTTGTGATGTCTTGTGTTGTGATGTCTGTGTGTTGGATGTCTGTGTGGTGTGATGTCTGTGTGTTGTGATGTGTTGTGGTGTGTATGTTTGTGTGTTGTGATGTTGTGATGTGTGTGTGTGATGTCGTGTGTTGTGATGTCTGTGTGGTGTGATGTCTGTGTGGTGTGATGTCCTGTGTGTTGTGATGTTTATGTGTGTATGTCTGTGTGTGTGATGTCTGTGTTGTGATGTCTGTGTGTTGTGATGTCTGTGTGGTGTGTGTGTGTGATGTCGTGTGTTGTGATGTTTATGTGGTGTGATGCCTGTGTGTTGTGATGTTTATGTGGTGCTATGTCTGTGTGTTGTGATGTCTGTGTTGTGATGTCTTGTGGTGTGATGTCTGTGTTTGTGATGTATGTTGTTGTTGTGTGGTGTGATGTCTGTGTTGTGATGTCTGTGTGGTGTGATGTCTGTGTGGTGTGATGTCTGTGTGGTGTGATGTCTGTGTGGTGTTATGTCTGTGTGGTGTGATGTCTGTGTGGTGTGATGTCTGTGTGGTGTGATGTCTGTGTGGTGTGATGTCTGTGTGGTGTGATGTCTGTGTGGTGTGATGTCTGTGAGGTGGCCAGACAGGGTTAGCTCTTGGGAGATCTGGATTCTTTGTTCAAACTTCGACATGGTTAGGCACAGAGACAGGGACAGAGACAGAGAGACAGAGACAGAGACAGAGACAGAGACAGAGAGAGAGAGAGAGAGAGAGAGAGAGAGGAGAGAGAGAGAGAGAGACAGACAGACAGAGAGAGAGAGGGAGAGAGAGAGAGAGAGAGAGGAGAGAGCACTTTCTCTTCAGTAAAGCATTACAAGTGAGCATGCAGACTGTCATCTGTTTCCTGAAAGATGATATTTATAGCATGCGTAGAACAATTTGTGAGGACATTGAAAGCAGAAGCGGAATAATGAGGAAAAGGATGGAAAACAAACACGGACAAGCAAATCAAACATCTTCCTGTTACGTCACTGGATAATGATGAAAAATTCCTTCAATTTTCGAGTCCAATATTGTCAGAGAATTGACGTAATACATAAGAGCAAGTGCAAATATTGTCATCATTCAAGAACAAGAACAGGGACGAGATCATCAACAGCTACAAACGTTAAAACAATGGAACCAGCAGTTTCTTTTTCTGTTGCTAAAACATAGCGACGTATCATCTATCTCCACTTCATAGTCTTCAAGTAACTGAAAACATCTAATCTAATGATCTAGGAAATTCTCTCTCTCTCTCTCTCTCTCTCTCTCTCTCTCTCTCTCTCTGTTTTATTTCTGTTCCATCTTCTACTTTTCGTACCACTATGATGGTGTTGATCAGACGCTGCTCATTTCAGCTCTTCAACAAACCACCAACCGCAAGTTTATTCAGTGATATGGGAGTGGGTTGTCAGTACGCTTATGAGAGCAAACAACATTAAGATAATATGGGAGTACCCAGCATAGAAGATTTAACATTGCTATGGGTCACTTCAGTGAAGCTAACAGTTCCTGTTCCGATCATATCTAATGAACACACTGTGTAGTCAGTGTCCTGTTAACAACATTACTCCGCTCTGTCGTGGGGCTGGAGTGTGTGGCCGACACTCTGTTAAGCCAACCACCATGTCCCTGCTACCACACTCCCCATGATCCACTGATAATTAAGATCCTAGCTGGAATTTGCCCCCAGGCTTTGAAGCAGTTCAGGAAACAGAAATTGAGGTCACTACAAGATGAGGGTACGGGTGGCCACAGACTTGGGGACAATTTTGACAATGTTACGATGATTGAAGTTTTCCTGATAAAAGCGATAGTGATCACGATGCTATGAACTGTCTAGGATTGAGACTGTGTAACATGATTGTACTCTAAGCTTACTTTCAACCATACCCAAGACCTTTAAAATAATATTTCGCACGGACTGCCTTATAAAGCATGTTGCTTGAAGTAGATGTCGAAAGGAAAAAGAACTCGGTTGACTGGTGTAAGGATGTAATTCAATATGGTTGGGGTGTACGATATGAAAACAGTGAGTAGATGATACAACTGAATGCCTTCGTTTACGTCGTCGTGAAAGGGTAACAGATTGTAATATTCCCACATGGAATGAGCAGCTTGACTGCAAATGCTTGGTCTTTTTTGTTTTATTGCACAGCTTAAATAGAATCTGTATGCTCTCTCTGAGGTGAAAAATGTTTTAAAATCGGACTTGTTTTGAGATATGGGCTTTGGGAGATGAAAAAAATCAGTGAAAACCGATTCATACAAACATCTCCAATCCAGAATGGAAGTCCATCACACCACGAGTATCATCACCATCTTTATCGTCATATTATTATTGTGGAAAATTGTCAGTCTGTGGCCATTATAGTGAGCCGTAAAAATTAGAGAACAACATTTTTTCTGAGTAATGACACTGATCTGATGTCACTTTCAGAAGAACTCAATGGATTCCATGTAACACAGGAGCCAGTTATGAAAACGATCACATACAAACACCTGGAAGCAAGGAAGAAGCAAACATATGTTTTGTACTTGGAGAAATTGACCCCAAATTCCAGTTTCTCTCTACATCAGTAGGGAATTGGCATTATTATGCATTACATTCAACTGGCACACACTAAGATTTTTACTCTCTTGTAAAAACATCAGGAATATCATCATCATCGTCTCAGCATCTCCATCATAAAAAACATCAATATCATCACCACAACATAGTCATCATCATCTTCATCATCAAAAGAATCATCATCATCGTTGTCATCAATCAAAATTATCAACAACGTCAACATCATAATCGCAACAAGATCATCATCATCATCATCATCATCATCATCACATCATCATCATAACAACAACAACACTAGTAATAATAATGATATTAAGAATAATAATGGTAATAATAATAATATTGATAATAATAATAATAGTAACAATAGTAATAATAATAATAATGGTGATAGTAATAATAATAATAAAAATAATGATAATGATTATATAATATAACAACAATAATAATAATAATAATACGATGACAATAATAATAATAATAATATAACGAAGACGACAACGATGACGACGACGACAACAATGACAACAACAAAAACCACACTGAAACTGACGACAACTCCGTTGTCTTTCCAGATGACACACTATGACAAGATATCAGCCACACCACACCACACACACCACACCACACCACACCACACCACACACCACACCACACACCACACCACACCACACCACACCACACCATACCACACTACACCACACAGCACCACATACCTTTCTCATGCACACACATCGAGCAGAAGAAAATCTAATGATCAAGAAATAATCTTGGTCTTAACAGTTTTTCCTCATGTTTTGAGTGCGAGCAGAAACAGCTGTCGCCCATATCAAAATAACATTTGCTAACGGCAGCTCCCATATGTTGCATACTGTTCGGTGAGAATGGAAACCAGCGCCCACAATTCAATTTTGCCAAGTTTACCACAACATGCTCATCTCTTTCTTGTACTCAATATGCTGTCATTGTGTACCGGTGGCCTATTGTACGTCTGTCTTTTGTATAACTTATTTCTTCATTTGCGTTTTGTGAAAACATCAGCACACCTAACAGTCAATGGAAATAGACAAACAAAGCAAACGAATGCCCGCACGAAAAACACATCAAATAAACCAGTTTCAGTTTTACAAGATGACGTCTCCGCGCTCGGAACGAATTCCATATGCACTAACGTCACAGGTGCCATGTGTATGGTAATCACGGCACAAGCCTTAAGCCTGCACATAAACCCATGAGCCAGGTCCTATACTATGTTTTACCCAGTCTGTATTGTCCAGACAGAAACAGGCGACAGTGACAAAACATCTCAGGCACATTGATACACTGGATTACATGCGTGTTCAGTGTAATGTGACCATGGGCACAGTAGTCGGGTGGGTAAACGGTGGACTTTCAATCTGAGGGCCCTGGGTTCAATCATGCCCGGATAATTTCGACAGGTGGAGATTTTTCTGACTATCCAGGTCAATATGTGTGCAGATCTGCTGTTGTCTAAAGCTCCTGTGTGTGTATACTCATGGACAATGTCATATGCACGTTAAATCTCTTGTAAATCATGTCAATGTCTGGTATATCATGAAAACATTCAGCACGCACCTCCACCACCGGGGGCTCTTTCAGCATAAACAGTATCCCCCACCTTCTCAAAATTCTGTGTTCGAAATTTCCTCTTTTCTGTCTCTTTGTTTCTGCCTTGTTGTTTTGCATTCTGTCATTTTTACCTATCAGTCTCCCTTGCTGGTCCATTCACCCGTATGTGTTCGATAAAGTGTAACGTACCTTTTTCTGAGGATTGATAATTGGATACGTGTATTAGGTGCATTTTTGGCTCTTGGAAAATGTGATATGCGGAAGCAATTTTAGGTAATTTAGGCCCATATTAAATGTTTTAGTGTCCTTACTTATCTTAAAATTTGTAATCAGGTATATTCTTCAAATCCCCTGTGTGATGAATTGGACGAGGTGGTCAACGCCAGGGGCATCTCATTAAATATGTGCGAGAATGCATTGATATGTGTACTTAATTTTCTTTTTCTTTTTTTCCTATTGAAGTATTGTCTATGTCTTGAAACGGTTATAGCCCTGATATGGCTCTACGCAGTCGGCTGGGCTTTGAACAAAAATAACAACAACAAAAATAAACAACGTCCATCAACAATGTAAATTGTTCAACAACACAGTGGAGTGTGGTCAGCTCGGTTAACAGCTTCAGTTCTCCGAGGTCTACTACAAGTCCGATTATATGTAATGCGCGGTGACTCCAAATGAGTTTGGAGCATAATGTCATACGAGAAATATATATATATATATACATACACATATATGTATGTATATGTATATGTATATGTATATGTATATGTATATGTATATGTATATGTTTATGTGTATGTATATGTATATGTATATGTATATGTATATGTATATGTATATGTATATGTATATGTATATGTATATGTATATGTATATGGATATATGTAAACAAAGTTAATGCGATATTCTCTTTTGATGGTACACCATGGTCTTGTCAATCACGTCAACAGCAGTGACGCTAAACTACTATCAAAGAGGAACAGGAAAGTTATGTATGTCATTGATGTTTTCCACATCAGTGGCCTGTGTACAGCCTGTCATTAGTCATCAGCATTGTTGTCGTCAGCACTAGTTGTAGCATCATCGGTATCAGCTTTATTGTTATCATCAGAATATTTATCAACATCATGATCATCATCATGATCATCATCGTCGTCGTCGTCGTCGTCATCATCATCATCGTCGTCGTCGTCAACGTAGTCGTCGTCGTCATCATCATCATCATCATCATTTCATCATGATCACATCATCATCATCATCATCATTATTATCGAAACTGAAACTGGTTTATTTGATGTGTTTTTCGTGCGGCATTCGTTTGCTTTGTTTGTCTATTTCCATTGACTGTTAGGTGTGCTGATGTTTTCACAAAACGCAAATGAAGAAATAAGTTATACAAAAGACAGACGTACAATAGCCACCGGTACACAATGACAGCATATTGAGTACAAGAAAGAGATGAGCATGTTGTGGTAACTTGGCAAAATTGAATTGTGGGCGCTGGTTTCCATTCTCACCGAACAGTATGCAACATATGGAGCTGCCGTTAGCACCTCGTCATCATTGTCTGGTGACAATATTCTATAGCCAAACCAGTTTCATAGCCAAACAGATACACATGTTTTCAGAACACAAAAGAAGACGACAAAAAATAATGCTGTACTGCACTGATGAGCTTTCGTTGAGCGGTCCGAATTCCACAATGGGAATCCACTGCGACAATGCTGTAAACATAAACATAAAGTGCAATTTTTCTTCTTGTTGTTGTTATTCTTTTAATTTTTTTCTTCTTGTTGTTGTTCTTCTTCTTCCATATCATATTTGTCTATCCATTCGATTATCTAGTTCACTGTTTCATACATTAACCTCAGGCTACTGGTTTCTTGTCCTGAACCTAACATATCTCTGTCAGTCTCTGTAATCGGAGACTTATTTTATTACGACAGATCCCAGCACAGTTGCCTAGAGGGAGCTATCAACGCCATATGGCCATACAACTCCATTCCCTGAACGCTTTCCAAGACATAGGACATATTTGGGGCCTAGTCTCTTGGTGGTGTTCAGTATCTAGCCGTAGCTGTGGATATTTGCGTTATATTGCAGAGTACCATGGTTTGTTAGAAGGCGTCTGCTCTCCTGTTTTCTGTAGGAGTTAACCCCCCTCCCCCTTAGCTCATGCCAGAAGACCTACTCTGTGAGCGCAAGGGACTAGGGCTTAAGGACTATTGTGACGGGGCTTGCCTCACGGCTGTTGCTGCGCTGGTCTGAGGTTGCCTTCAGAAAATATGGGGCAAATGGGTAGCCTATTTGTTTGTTTGTTTATTTATTTGTTTTTTGTGTTAAATAGCATATCTCATTATTGATAGAATTACACGGAATTCTACACACTTATCGTAAATAGAACATTTCAATGTGTCAAAACAAAAGCAGCACATTGAAGTTTTGTTCTTCTTCTCATAACCAGTGCAATTATTCGGTGAATTATATCATACGTATCACTGTATTATGTATGTTTTTTCCTCTTCTGAATGCATATCTACATTAGAAATTTCATTCCCACCATCGCCAGGACTGGTGTCATCAAGGTCGAGCAGTTGCTTGATTTCTTCACGTGTCAGACCACAATTTTTAGCCTTTTTTCAGATCGTTTGAAAAGTTGTTCTAACAGCATGGAAAACCTCAAGCAAACGTTAACGGAAGTAAGCAAACACGGGAGATAATTCCTACCTTAATGTAGGCAGAATTAGAGCCAGTTGTGTACCGTTAACTAGCGAAACTACGATCGATGACCTCTGTGCACAGAGGTTGATAGCGTGAAACACTCTGCTTCCCAACACGTAGGTGTGTTGAAGGCGGCGTTGTAGATTACATTGGATCTGTTCTACGTGTGGTGTTACCAAGTGCCACCCTGCCCTGTCCTGACACAAACCATCGTCACTCAGTCCAGAACAGCTTACTTGTCCAAACAAGCCTGGCTCTTTTGCAGTAAATCACATACTACAGGTATGCAGGCCATCCGCCATCAGCCACCTGTGAACCACTGGACTGGGGATAGTTTTCCTTACCTGAAGGCAGCCTTTGCTGGATAGCCAACAACAACCCCTCCCACCTTTAAGTGTCATGACAACTGGCAGGAACTGACCACAACAGGACAAACAGTTCTGTATGTCAGAGTCATTGGCAAGGTCATGGGCCTTATATAGGCTTTATGCAACATAACTTTTACAAGCGGATGAGGCATAACATCTGTATTTCACAGTGGTTTTTTCCTTATTGTTTTTTTTCTTTTCACTGACAGACTCTAACCTTCATTCATCTAATGTAAATTTAACAAGAGCACCTGGTAGATCCAGGGAGAAAATAGTGGACGGACTTGCAGGGTGGCTGCGGATAGAGAGGGTGGAAGATGTACTTGCGGCAACAAGGGACAGATACATATGGAGGGCCATGATCGCCAACACTATGCAGCAGGGCACTTGATGATGATAATGAAGTTTAACAAGAGGATACAGCACAACGTCTGTATTTCACATTTTTTCTATTGTTATTTTGTTGATAATGGTAGACTCTAGCCTTTATATATCTAATGTAAATTTAACAAGAGGATACTGTACAACGTCTGTATTTCAAGCTTCTTTCTTGTTTTTTCTTTGTTACATTCTAGCTTTCATTAGCAATGCACATTTTTATGAGTGGACATGACACAGACTACGTGCATTAAACATTTTGGTGTTCTTTCTTTTCTGTAATACATCTGTCTTCACTATGCAACGTAACGTGAAAAAAAAGCACGAAGTCTGTATCTTGCAGTCTGTGGACAGCTGTTAGTTTTATACAGCATCATTTTCCAAACACGCCATGCGAACGTCCCAACAGGAGTAAGGATTGCTGTGTGTGAAACAGGTTGTTGTGTGTGTGAAACAGGTTGTTGTGTGTGTGAAACAGGTTGTTGTGTGTGTGAAACAGGTTGTTGTGTGTGTGAAACAGATTGTTGTGTGTGTGAAACAGGTTATTGTGTGTGTGAAACAGGTTGTTGTGTGTGTATGAAACAGGTTGTTGTGTGTGTGAAACAGATTGTTGTGTGTGTGAAACAGGTTGTTGTTGTGTGTGAAACAGGTTGTTGTGGTGTGTGAAACAGGTTGTTGTGTGTGTGAAACAGGTTGTTGTGTGTGTGAAACAGGTTATTGTGTGTGTGAAACAGGTTGTTGTTGTGTGTGAAACAGGTTGTTGTGTGTGTGAAACAGGTTGTTGTTGTGTGTGAAACAGGTTGTTGTGTGTGTGAAACAGGTTGTTGTTGTGTGCGAAACAGGTTGTTGTGTGTGTGAAACAGGTTGTTGTGTATGTGAAACAGGTTGTTGTGTGTGTGAAACAGGTTGTTGTTGTGTGTGAAACAGGTTGTTGTGTGTGTGAAACAGGTTGTTGTTGTTGTGTGCGAAACAGGTTGTTGTGTGTGTGAAACAGTGTTGTTGTGTGTGAAACAGGTTGTTGTGTGTGTGAAACAGGTTGTGTGTGTGTGGAAACAGGTTGTTGTGTGTGTGAAACAGGTTGTTGTGTGTGTGAAACAGGTTGTGTGTGTGTGAAACAGGTTGTTGTGTGTGAAACAGGTTGTTTTTGTGTGTGAAACAGGTTGTTGGTGTGTGAAACAGGTTGTTGTTGTGTGTGAAACAGGTTTGTGTGTGTGAACAGTTTTTGTGTGTGAAACAGGTTGTTGTGTGTGTGAAACAGGTTGTTGTGTGTGTGAAACAGGTTTGTATGTGTGTGTGAAACAGGTTGTTGTTGTGTGTGAAACAGGTTGTTGTGTGTGTGAAACAGGTTGTTGTTGTGTGTGAAACAGGTTGTTGTGTGTGTGGAAACAGGTTGTTGTGTGTGTGAAACAGGTTGTTGTGTGTGTGAAACAGGTTTGTGTGGTTGTGTGTGTGAAACAGGTTGTTGTGTGTGAAACAGGTTGTTGTGTGTGTGAAACAGGTTGTTGTGTGTGTGAAACAGGTTGTTGTGTGTGTGAAACAGGTTGTTGTTGTGTGTGAAACAGGTTGTTGTGTGTGTGAAACAGGTTGTTGTGTGTGTGAAACAGGTTGTTGTGTGTGTGAAACAGGTTGTTGTTGTGTGTGAAACAGGTTGTTGATTGTGTGTGTGAAACAGGTTTTGTGTTTTGTGAAACAGGTGTTGTTGTGTGTGTGAAACAGGTTGTTGTGTGTGTGAAACAGGTTGTTGTTGTGTTGTGAAACAGGTTGTTGTGTGTGTGAAACAGGTTGTTGTGTGTGTGAAACAGGTTGTTGTGTTGTGAAACAGGTGTTGTGTGAAAATTGTTGTGTTGTGAAACAGTTGTTGTGCTGGTGGTCATTAGGGCCTGACAGTAACCAGGGAGTAACTGAAATAATCCTTAAAACACTCGCGTGCGCAAACACACACACACACACACACACACACACGAAGACACACAAACACACGAACACACACACACACACCACACACACACGCCCGTGCACGTACACATGCACACAAGCACGAATGCGCACGAGCAGACACACACACACACACACACACACACACACACACACACACACACACACACACATTCATTCACTCAATCACACACACACACACACACACACACACACACAGATACACACACACTCACACATGCAAAAACACACAAACACACACTCTCACACACACACATATATATACACATACATATACATACGCACATGCACCTACACACACACACACACACACACACACACACACACACACGCACACACACACACAACACACACACACACACACACACACACACACAAATACACACTCGATGAAAGATACCATCTCCTTTGCACTTGTTGCAGACGCATTTTGTTCATCCTATTTGTGTCAGTCACACACATAAAAAAAATCCTTTACAGATCCGCTTAACGTGGATAAACTCGTTTGTTAGACGCAAATACCAAGTGTTTAAAATAGTAAATAAATCATGATGACAAGTTTCAACTGACCCATCCCAGCGTTTGGACCAATAGCCCAATCCATCAAGTTAAGAACTACAATTATAGCCCAGAAAGTGTGGCTGTTTTAATGATATTTTATCTATTACTTTACACGTTAATTTAGATCTCACTCACAGTTCGTCAGTTGTAGTTTAATTTTAATCATAGCATAACTGTAGATTATTTAACGGATTTAACTATGGTGACCAAATTTGCCGTGTCTGGCTATTTTAACGCTGGGTTAAACATGCAATATCTTTCTAAGGTTTTGAATAAGCATACTTTTTCACGAGTTCAACCTCGCCTTTTGATTTTTTTAAATTTCTGTTTTGATTTTATATCGACCAGAGCGGGACGTGTGCATGTGTGCGTGTGTGCGTGCCTTGACCTTGGCGCCATGACCTTCAAACTGATGCATTCGTGACTCTTTGGTACACCATGCCATTTGCCCGTAAACAGTCGTGAACATCGTTCTCTCTCTCTCTCTCTCTCTCTCTCTCTCTCTCTCTCTCAAACACAACACACACACACACACACACACACACACACACACACACACACACACACACACACACACACACACACATACACACACACACACCTGAGAAAGAGAGAGACAGAGACAGAGACAGAGACAGAGAGACAGAGACAGAGAGAGACAGAGAGAGACAGAGAGAGGTGTGTTGTTAGCAAGATGTTCACGACTGTTTATGGGCAAATAGCGTGGAGTGCC
>JAPXFY010000016.1:35134965-35144965 GCA_030674185.1 Monoplex corrugatus | reverse complement strand
GATTCTATTCCTTGTCCTCATCATGATTATTCTTAATAGGAGTTTTGTTACATGACTCATTAAACTGATTGTGCGATGGAGTTCGCATTCTATATTGGTTACCAGCAACTACTGGAGAATTTTAAGCCTTATTAAGTTCACTTTTCCAGCTGGGAACTATTTTCGTCGCTTCTACTATTGCTTTTTGGGCTCTGTTCCTCTCCCAGAAGTCGAGAGCTGTTTCCTTAGGTCATAGGTTGATGTGCCCATCAATCCCCTTGCTCCAATCTCTACGGTGAGGACTTTGGCTTGAAAGTCAGATGTCCTCCAGTTACTGGCTAGACTGGCATACTTCTTCATTCTTGTAGATATGGGCTTCCTCCATTCTACTTTCATATGGTACAATAAGCTGAATCGGGATTATTCGTTTTGAGAAATGGGAGAGGAGAACTATGTCCTGTCTTATGCCACTCTTGCTGATGGTTTCTGGGTGGGGTTATTTTCCCCATTGTAGAAGATCCGCTGTGCACACCCAGTCGTCTGCTCCATCCAGTGGACCCCGGTGTCTATGCTCGGGTGTCACATCTTTTTCAGGCAATGTCTTCCTACTTCCTGCCATGTAGATTATAGGTCGTGCTTCCGGTGGCAAGATCTTTTCCCCCTAGCAGTGCTGATCCCCTGTGCGATCTCCTGAAGCACTTGATTGTGCCTCCATGTGTACCTTCCTTGGGTTATCGCTAGCTTCCACGAGAGCTCAGGGCATGTTCCATTGTCTGTTTGCCCTGGCAGAGTGGGCAAGCAGGGTTATCTGATTTCCCCCATTTCACCAGATTAGCATTTAGGGGCAGAAGGTCATACACAGATTTGAGGATGAAACTGATTCTGTGAGGGTCCATATACCACAAGTCATTCCAGCTTAGACTTCTTCGGAGTGCATTTTCCCCAAAACGTCCACTGCCCCTGCTGGCCTTGCAGAACTGCCTTCTGAAGTCTTGTAGCATCCTTTTCTTTCCACATTTCTTGTATTATCATGTCTCTTTTGGCCTTTCCGCTGGTTTTTGACCATCATTCCACTTTTGTTGATCCCAGTCCATGCCTATTGGTCTACGTGTGCTCTATGATTTCTTTGACTATGAGGTGTCTCTTCTTTGCCATCAGTGCCACATGGACCTTTCATTTTCTACCAGTCCTCAGCCTGCGCTTGAATGATATCACAACCTTATCTCCCGAGTCTTCAAGCATACTAAGGAACCTGATTTTCCTGCCTTATACTCCTCAACAATGGATTTTAGGGATCGTGTCAGTTTTGCCTGGCGACAATAGAGTGCATCGTCAGTGGGACTCGATGGGACACCAAGCTATTTCCTTGAGCATTTGTTGATTTTGGCCTCCATTGATTCCACTGTGCTTGTGCAGATATCATATATCAACAGAGGCCAGAGGAGCTTTGGAATCAGCATGAAGTGCAGGCACCATGCTTTGTATTTTCCAAGAAGGCCATAGATGTCTATTACCTGCAAACTTTCTTCTGTTATTTGCTTGGTTTCCTTACCCCTTTGTGTATCTTTTAGGGAGTCATTATACCACCTTCCGAGGCTTTTCACTAGTTCCTCTGTCACTGTTGGAATGGACTGACTAGTGACAGTAAACGTTAATGTTGTGTCCACTTTACCTTTCCTCAATGACAGGCTCCGTGACTTTTTCGGTTTGAAATTCATCCTAGAAGAGGTGCCGACTTTTTGTCCAACTACTTCAGGATCCTGCCTGTCTCTTCTTTTGTGGAAAGCATTGTCGTTCCCAGCAGAAACGCAACCTCAAAATAATATGATACGCAGCTGTGATGACCGGATATAAATGATAGCCCATAACACTAGGCAGAAAATGTAACATTTTTGATTGGTTCTTACGAACGGGGACTTCAGTCGGATGGATACCAACCAAGATGAAGCCTTGATTTTAGTGAAACTCCTCAGGAACGCTTCCCGGAAATGACCTCGAACTGGACAATTTTACATCAGCACTTGCCAGTCCCTCACAGAACCCAAAGATTTTAATATTATTTAGAAGCTTACAACATCTGAGCATTGACAACAATAATTCAAAGCAACCGAAGAATTCACGAGGGAGTATCAAAAAGTGGTTGATAAGGAAAACTTAATCGTGAATGTTTTCAACTACTTAATATCTTCAAAAATGGACTTGTGCCGGCCTTTGAGAGAATGGGTCATATCTGACCTAAAGATGCGGCAGTCCATAGAGACACTTTTAGTTATCATTCAAAGAACAATGATCAACCACAAGAATACGGTAACTGCTGTCTTCCTCGTTTGGCACTAAGAGTTCCACGTCAGACAGAATGGCATGAATCGCTTCCATTAAGTCGTCAATCTTGATCAAAATGTCTTCAGAGTTTTTTGATTGTTTTCTTTCTCTCGCTCGTTTGTCTGTTTGTCTGTCTGTATTGCCTCTTGCTCTATCTTCTCTCTGTGTTTCAACCTGTCTGTATTGCCTCTTGCTCTATCTTCTCTCTGTGTTTCAACCTGTCTGTATTGCCTCTTGCTCTATCTTCTCTCTGTGTTTCAACCTGTCTGTATTGCCTCTTGCTCTATCTTCTCTCTGTGTTTCAACCTGTCTGTATTGCCTCTTGTTCTATCTTCTCTCTGTGTTTCAACCTGCTGTATTGCCTCTTGCTCTATCTTCTCATGTGTTTCAACTGTCTGTATTGCCTCTTGTTTATCTTCTCTCTGTGTTTCAACCTGTCTGGTATTGCCTCTTGCTCTATCTTCTCTCTGTGTTTCAACCTGTCTGTATTGCCTCTTGCTCTATCTTCTCTCTGTGTTTCAACCTGTCTGTATTGCCTCTTGCTCTATCTTCTCTCTGTGTTTCAACCTGTCTGTATTGCCTCTTGCTCTATCTTCTCTCTGTGTTTCAACCTGTCTGTATTGCCTCTTGCTCTATCTTCTCTCTGTGTTTCAACCTGTCTGTATTGCCTCTTGCTCTATCTTCTCTCTGTGTTTCAACCTGTCTGTATTGCCTCTTGCTCTATCTTCTCTCTGTGTTTCAACCTGTCTGTATTGCCTCTTGCTCTATCTTCTCTCTGTGTTTCAACCTGTCTGTATTGCCTCTTGCTCTATCTTCTCTCTGTGTTTCAACCTGTCTGTATTGCCTCTTGCTCTATCTTCTCTCTGTGTTTCAACCTGTCTGTATGCTCTTTTTTCTGTGCTCTTCCTCTCTGTCTTACAGGACATTTCATTCGCTTATTTTTTCAGAATACAAGAAAACGAAGAGTGACAACAGATGGGATGAGACACTGATACGAAAAGGAAACGCACTGTATATAACCTACCTGTTTCGACCTTTAGGTCTTAAGCAGTGTATATATATATATATATATAGAGAGAGAGAGAGGGAGAGAGACGCACCCACACACACACACACACACACACACACACGCACGCACACACACACACACACACACACACACACACACACACACACAACTTTCACAGACAGACACACATACAGATGTCGAAACAGGTAGGTTATATTCTCTCTCGTGTTTGTGTAAAAAATGTTGCAGTCTTAAGGCAAATAAGTCTTAAGTACATTTTCCTTTCGTACCTTAAAAAGTAATCTTATCTATTAGATCACTATTGACAATCAAATGAAAAAAAAAACTGGATGAAGCATTTAAGATCACCTACCTTTTTACATAAACGTTAGTGTCAGAATTAACTTTGGAAAAAGTTACAGTATTTGAGGAGAAGGATGATAATGACAAAGAGTAACACGTGTCACAAGCCTTGCTGAAACCCAGGATACCACAAACTGTTTCAACATGCAATGCTTACTTTGATCACATGAATTTTGTTGGCAATTCATATACAGCACAACAACATACAGCACAACTACAAGGTCATTTCTACAGTCATGTGTGAAAGTCTGGTGCTAATTAAAAGTTCTTATGATAATTTTGTTATATACTTTTTCACTTACGTTAAAAAATGATGTTGCGCTCAGCAGTAAAACTAAAAGATGTAGTTAGTACATGTAGACTAAAGTTCAAAAATGAAATGGCACCGTCCTGTAGGGTTAGGCATAGCTTTTTCACTTAAATAAGAAGTACATTATGCACCACATAGTTAAACTGGCTGTTTTAGTATGGTGGCCAGATATCATCATCATCATCATCATCATCATCATCACATCATCATCATCATCATCATCATCATCATCATCATCGACATTAGTACTTTAATCAGTATCGTCATACTACTATCATAGTCAGTTTCTATTTCTCTGTCTTCTTTCTTTATCTCTATCTTTTGTTTCCTCTATTCCTCTGTCTTCTGTTTCTTCTTTTTGTCTTCTCCCCGTTTGTGTTTTCTCTTTCTTTCTCCGTCCTTTATCTGCGTCCTCCATTTCTCTAGTTCATGTAAGTCTGTTTCTCTGCCTGTATACTCTCTGTCTCCTCTCTGTCCAGCTGTCATCTGTATTACTGTCTGCCTGTCTGTCCATCGGTCTGCCTTACTGTCTGCCTGTCCATCAGTCTGCCTTACTGTCTGCCTGTCCACCGGTCTGCCTTACTGTCTGCCTGTCCATCAGTCTGCCTTACTGTCTGCCTGTCCATCAGTCTGCCTTACTGTCTGCCTGTCCATCAGTCTGCCTTACTGTCTGCCTGTCCATCAGTCTGCCTTACTGTCTGCCTGTCCATCAGTCTGCCTTACTGTCTGCCTATCCAACAGTCTGCCTTACTGTCTGCCTGTCCATCAGTCTGCCTTACTGTCTGCCTGTCCATCAGTCTGCCTTACTGTCTGCCTGCCTGTCCATCAGTCTGCCTTACTGTCTGCCTGCCTGTCCATCAGTCTGCCTTACTGTCTGCCTGCCTGTCCATCAGTCTGCCTTACTGTCTGCCTGCCTGTCCATCAGTCTGCCTTACTGTCTGCCTGCCTGTCCATCAGTCTGCCTTACTGTCTGCCTGCCTGTCCATCGTCTGCCTTACTGTCTGCCTGCCTGTCCGTGGGTCTGCCTTACTGTCTGCCTGCCTGTCCGTCGTCTGCCTTACTGTCTGCCTGTCCATCAGTCTGCCTTACTGTCTGCCTGCCTGTTCGTCGTCTGCCTGCTGTCTGCCTGTCCATCGTCTGCCTTACTGTCTGCCTGCCTGTCCATCGGTCTGCCTTACTGTCTGCCTGCCTGTCCGTCGGTCTGCCTTACTGTCTGCCTGTCCGTCGGTCTGCCTTACTGTCTGCCTGTCCATCGGTCTGCCTTACTGTCTGCCTGTCCATCGGTCTGCTTTACTGTCTGCCTGTCCATGGGTCTGCCTTACTGTCTGCCTGTCCGTCGGTCTGCCTTACTGTCTGCCTGTCCATCGGTCTGCCTTACTGTCTGCCTGTCCATCGGTCTGCTTTACTGTCTGCCTGTCCATCGGTCTGCTTTACTGTCTGCCTGTCCATCGGTCTGCCTTACTGTCTGCCTGTCCATCGGTCTGCTTTACTGTCTGCCTGTCCATCGGTCTGCCTTACTGTCTGCCTGTCCATCGGTCTGCTTTACTGTCTGCCTGTCCATCGGTCTGCTTTACTGTCTGCCTGTCCATCGGTCTGCCTTACTGTCTGCCTGTCCATCGGTCTGCTTACTGTCTGCCTGTCCATCGGTCTGCCTTACTGTCTGCCTGTCCATCGTCTGCCTTACTGTCTGCCTGTCCATCGGTCTGCCTTACTGTCTGCCTGTCCATCGGTCTGCATTTTTTCACTGCCACGCTTCTCCTTCTCCGTTTTTTATGTTCACCAGCATAATTACACGTCTATCTTCTGCCTGTAGCAGGCGATCGTCTAATTATTTCCTTCTTTTTCTAGATCATTTATTGCCCGAAAGAAGCTGCTACTCTCATATTAATGGAAGATCGATAAAGGCGAACACAGACCAACTGTTTGTTTATAATTTTTTATGTTTTTATTATATTTTAGGTACCAGATGTACAACAAAAATGATAGTGACAAAGTCAGCAGCAAGTAAAACAAAACAAAGCAAAACCCAAAGTAGCAACAGCAAAAGTCAAACAGTAACAACAGCAGCAAGATGAGAAGAAGCAAAAACTATACAATGATAACATCATCAACAACAACAGAAGCATCGAGAATCAGACAAAACAAAAAAACCACCGACAGCAAAACAGCATCACACCAGGAAGAACTAAACGACAGCAACAATAACAACAACAACACAGTTACAGCAACAGCACCACCTACACCAACATTAACAGAACTAACAACGACGACAACACAAATACCAGCAGCAATAACCAGATATCAGCAACAAAAACCGCAACAGCAACATCGACAAAAGCAGCATCAAGAACCAAACAGCAACAACAACAACAACAACAACAGCATCAGAAATAAGAACCGAAAAGCAGTAGTCGCAACAACATCAACAACAGTAACAACAGAAGCAAGAACGAAACAACAATAGTAACAGCAGCAGAAACGACGTAAGCAACAATCGAAAACATCAATAATAACAACATCAACATTTTTTCCCTATTTGTTTTTATTGTTATCGTCTTTTTCTTTCTGATCCTTAGCCTTTACCTGTCAACTACTTCTTGAAATGGAAGAGATCAAAATCTCGTCTTTCAGTCACCTTCCTCACAACAGCAAAGATACGACACACACAAGAAAATGCTTACACAAAATACAGATACAGTAAAAACAAACGGCCACAATGAGATTAGATGGACTGTCAGTTCAATGATGGATAAGATGCGTGCAATGCAAAACAGTGAGAGGTTTTATCGAAGAACTTCAAACTTCAGGGAATATTCAC
Source organism: Monoplex corrugatus (assembly GCA_030674185.1). Lineage (NCBI taxonomy): Eukaryota > Metazoa > Mollusca > Gastropoda > Littorinimorpha > Ranellidae > Monoplex > Monoplex corrugatus. The sequence continues at coordinate 35,138,164 of JAPXFY010000016.1, read as the reverse complement.
ATGCACTAAGCAGCCACTTGTCACGCTGGCAAATGTTCCATTTCTCACGGGAGACCCAATCTCTCCCCTCTCTCTCTCTCCTCTCTCCCTCTCTCTCTCTCTCTCCTCTCTCTCTCTCTCTCTTTCTCTTTCTCTCTTTCTCCTCTTTCTCTCTTTCTCTCACTCTCTCTTCCTATCTCTGTCTGTCTGTCTGTCTCTGTCTCTTTGCCTGTGTCTGTCTGTCTGTCTATCTCTGTGTCTGTGTCTGTCTGTCTGTCTGTCTGTCTCTCTCTGTCTCTGTCTCTCTTCTGCCACTTTCAGGTTTCATATGTGTGATTGTGTTTTCGTTCGTTGATGTAATTAATAAGGCTTCTAGTGGTGGTGGTGGTGGTGGTGGTGGTGGTAGTAGCGGCGGTGGTGGGAATGGTGACGATGATGATGATGACTACGACGACGACAATGACGATGGCGATGATGATTCTGATTAACTGTTGCTGCAGCTGCTCCTGACGATGATGATAAAAATGATGACGATGGTTGCGATAACGTTGAAAATGATGATATTGACTTTAATAACGGTGATCATGGTGATAGTAATAATAATGACGGTGCTTGTGAAGCGATATTGATAATGCTAAAGTTGCTGCTGCTGCTGTTGCTGTTGCTGTTGGTGGTGGTGGTAGTAATGATGCTGAAGGAAAACAACTCTAAAACATTTGTTGACTCTTCTGCCTTCTGAATTCTTCTTCGTACGCAATAACTATCATCCTGGGTTTTTTTTTTATTATTAAATGATAAAATACTGATCGTGTCCTCAGATTAGTCTACACATCACAGAAGACGTGAGCAGAGTCAGAGACATAGTGAAACATCGTAAAAAATGTCGCTCTGAGATCATACCCATTGTCTGCTAGAAAAATAAGAAGATAATTATGTCTGATGATGAATTCGTCTTGGACAGATTTTAAATCCGAAGACTCTAGTGTTGCTTTTCACGTGGCTTATTAGGTTACCTAAAGTTAGGAATTTGTTTAAGAGGCATTCATCGCTCTTGTACAAGTTTTTTTGATGGAACTCACATAGACTTGTCTGATAGCGATAAATACTTCTTGAACAAATTGCAGATTATTTGATGAAAAACGTTAACAACAACATCAGAGGATTTACAGTTTACACTTCTTCAAAGGGAAGTCCTTGGGTTCGGGCAATCTCATACGTACTCCCCTGTCAGGCACCGTGCACAAATCTGAATGTGTTATTGAAGTCTTAAAATAGGTTGGGGCCTGATATAAAACAGCGACACCATCAAAATGATTTTAGTATTAAGGTGGACACTAAATAGTGTTAATGTTACGGAATGGGATTGAAAGCTAGATAACAATAACAGATACTGAGTCATAGCTCCAGCAGTACTTGCCAACCAACCCACAAAATGTATCAGTGGTCCAAAGATAAGTGAGTCCACGGTGCTGACATTACAAGCACACACTCTGACCAGATTTACCTAATGGTCATCCCTTACGGCATCAATGGCATCTACTTTAGCATAATCCCACTAGGAAAACATATGTATGACAGCAGGCCATTCAAGTCACCCAGAGGACACGTTCGCACTCAGAATGCTTTTAGACAATTCAGTTGTGACTGATTGAGCTGTGTGACCCAGTGCTGTTTGACCCAGTGCTGTGTGACCCAGTGCTGTGTGACCCAGTGCTGTGTGACCCAGTGCTGTGTGACCCAGTGCTGTTTGACCCAGTGCTGTTTGACCCAGTGCTGTTTAGCCCGCTCTTCTTTGCTCACACGTGTGATTGATCTTTTGTTCTGCGCAGTCTACATCATCAAATGTACAGATGATTAGCGTCGTATGTCTCTTGTTATTTTGGTTTCAATTATCGAAGTGGGACTGTCTGCATAAATCAGCCAGAAACAGCATCATTCCTCTCTTGTTATTTGGTTAGTAAAGCAGCTTGAAGTGTATTGCTGTTATTTCTTCATCAAGCAAAATAACATGAAGTGTACGACTATTTGTCAAGCAATGTAACGTGAAGTGTGATGCTATTGGTCAAGCAAAGTAACATGAAGTGTGATGCTATTGGTCAAGCAAAGTAACATGAAGTGTGATGCTATTGGTCAAGCAAAGTAACATGAAGTGTGATGCTATTGGTCAAGGAAAGTAACATGAAGTGTGATGCTATTGGTCAAGCAAAGTAACATGAAGTGTGATGCTATTGGTCAAGCAAAGTAACATGAAGTGTGATGCTATTGGTCAAGCAAAGTAACATGAAGTGTGATGCTATTGGTCAAGGAAAGTAACATGAAGTGTGATGCTATTGGTCAAGCAAAGTAACATGAAGTGTGATGCTATTGGTCAAGGAAAGTAACATGAAGTGTGATGCTATTGGTCAAGGAAAGTAACATGAAGTGTGATGCTATTGGTCGAGCAAAGTAACATGAAGTGTACTACTATTGGTCGAGCAAAGTAACATGAAGTGTACTACTATTGGTCGAGCAAAGTAACATGAAGTGTACTACTATTGGTCGAGCAAAGTAACATGAATTGTACTACTATTGGTCGAGCAAAGTAACATGAATTGTACTACTATTGGTCGAGCAAAGTAACATGAATTGTACTAATATTGGTCGAGCAAAGTAACATGAATTGTACTACTATTGGTCAAGCAAAGTAACATGAAGTGTGATGCTATTGGTCGAGCAAAGTAACATGAAGTGTACTACTATTGGTCGAGCAAGGTAACATGAATTGTACTACTATTGGTCAAGCAAAGTAACATGAAGTGTACTACTATTGGTCGAGCAAAGTAACATGAAGTGTACTACTATTGGTCAAGCAAAGTAACATGAATTGTACTGCTATTGGTCGAGAAAGTAACATGAAGTGTACTACTATTGGTCGAGCAAAGTAACATGAAGTGTACTACTATTGGTCGAGCAAAGTAACATGAATTGTACTACTATTGGTCAAGCAAAGTAACATGAAGTGTACTACTATTGGTCAAGCAAAGGAACATGAAGTGTATGCTATTGGTCGAGCAAAGTAACATGAAGTTGTACTACTATTGGTCAAGCAAAGTAACATAAAGTGTACTACTATTGGTCGAAGCAAAGTAACATGAATTGTACTACTATTGGTCAAGCAAAGTAACATGAAGTGTACTACTATTGGTCAAGCAAAGTAACATGAAGTGTGATACTATTGGTC
>JAPXFY010000016.1:35104965-35129965 GCA_030674185.1 Monoplex corrugatus | reverse complement strand
TTCGAAACATTCTTACAATCAGTGAGAAAGAAAAAGAAATGTCAACCACAACCTGTTCATTATGTAAGGACAGTCAAAAAAAAAAAGTCGGATCATTAATGGCGCACACCAAGGACAACACTCATAGTGAAAAGACGTTTATTCAAAGAACGAACATAAATGGGCTAGTCATGCATCAGTCAAAATGGTGGGTAGTAAGTGCAATGGAATAATGACTAGAAGACCCTTTGTCAATCGAAAAAAAATATTGTTGGATTTTTCGGCCTGATCAGCTCCTTCGTAGAGTTAAGCGTGCCATGGGTTCGTTGAGACGATTGGGACCACACATTCGAGTATCACACACCTTACTTAGGCGTCACTGAGTGTGGTGTTCAAATGTTCTGACCGCACTGTATGTGTGTCTGTCCAGCCTTGAATAGGTTGTGAAACGATGTGTGGAATGCAGCCCTGTTGTGCAATCTTTGTTCGAAACAGACTTTTAAGAAAATCGCCGTCTTCGTGTAGCCTTATCGTCCCCGTTTTCGTACAGTTATCACAGTGTCATGAAAAATATCCCAGATAATCAGAACCTCGTGCCCTGATCGTGTGGTGACTGCAGTTTTGGTGTCCTCTGCAGCGTCTGGTAATTTTAGGTTGGGGTCTTTGTCAGCAGATGGTGGATCCGTGGCTGGGGAGAAGTAGTGGCGATGTCTTTACTACAAGCTGCTTGTTACGTCTGGCTCTACATCTCATCTATTCAACTCACTTTCAGTTTCTCAAGAATGAATTTCACATGCACTGCGTCCATTGATGTGATAGAGAAGATCCAAAACAATCTTGCATAAGCCTTAGGCCTACACATAAGCCCTATGCGCTGGTAAGGTTCTGGCGTCCTACCTAACTTATATTTACATTAGACTGTCGTTGGAAGACTCTCTGCTACATTGTGATGTTATGTGCATTTACATCTGTAATGTTAAAAAAGGTCCAATGAAAACACAACTAGCTACTTAATATAAACTCGTCTCACAGATGTCTTATATAGGCAGATGAGGAAAAGCCCAACTACTTTCCATTCCATGCTGTAGGAATCTACGCAATGCTACTTTTGAGATAGCACCAACGTTTTCCTGATCAATGATGGCTCTTGTTTTTCGTTTCAAGGTATATTTTTGGAGACTTCCTCTGAATAGTCCTTTTTGATAAGACGATCAGTGGTGTGATAACTAAGAGTTTGTTTGCGAAGATACAATTTGAAGCGTTTCAGGAAATCGGACGCTCCAAGACGCAGAATTTCTGTTGTAATGGCATTGCCTGCAACTTTGTCGGCACGTTCATCTCCCTTAACACCAGCGTGTCCGGTACCGTAGATCCACGCGAGCTGTTTTAGGTCGGTACTTCTCATTGCTCTGTACCAGTCTACAATTTCTACCCCATTTTGCAGTTTTTGAAGTTGGTTCATCGAGTCAGTTGGGATGGAGCTCAGTTTGTTTATGTCATCCAGTAAAGCTACACCATAGTGACCCAGTAGCAGCACAGAATCGACCTTGGTGGGCGGCCTGAAAGCCGCTTGACATTGGTGACTGTCCACCAGTGTTCTGACACTGGGACTTTGATGAATGAACTTAGATTTGGAAGTGTCTTTAGGATCCAAAATGAGCGGCACGAGATGAATGCCACTGAAACGATACAAAAGAGGAAGCAGAAAGGAGGGGAAAAAGTGGCTTACCACATGATTGTGATGGTTTTGCCAGTCAGTACACAGGAGGGACTATCAGAAAGGTGGACTCTAGAATTGAGGTAAATCCAAAGGTCACAAGATCATCATCAACTGCTGTGGGTGAACACTATAGACACAGGACACCAATTTCTTTAGAAAACAAATACATACTAATAAATGCATACTAATTTTCACTCTGGAAGTCAGAAATCGACAAAAATATTGGATAAGAGCTGGAGGTCACGGAGATTTGACCAGCACTGAACATACTTAGAAGTAAAGGACTTGAGCTCTCTGCAGTCTATAGACAAGTGTTCACATCATGTGATCGTCACGCACACAACAGACAGAGCAAAAGACACAATCAATACACGGTATGATGGAGAGAGGTTGAAACCTAAATGGCAATAGAACAAATGGACTGTGGTAAGGATCAAGTCGTTTCCTACAGCACAGCAGAATAGTGTGTCAGTATACAGACCCAAACATCAGTATGAGCGAGGAGCGTGGTTGCCAAATAAGGGATAAGACGTCAGACGTCCAACTGGAAGGTCTTGGGTTCCATGCCACCTGGGTACGTCCCGTCTGGACCTGTGTTAGTGCTAAAGAATTCCTTCGAGCGCAAAGGACCAAAGTATCAAATATGCACGTTAAAGATCATCATCTCATGGCAGTATCTAATGGCTTTCGAAAATATGAAAACACAGCATGCACACCCAGCGAAAGCTGAGTATGTAAACTGCGCACCAACATATTCCCTGCACAGAGGGCAAAACATTTTGCATACATATAGTACATGCATCCCAGAAAAATCGGAAGGCAAAAAAAAAAGTAAGTTGTGTGGTGTATCAGCTGTACATAGTCATACATCGGCATCAGAGTGCTCTCATTTCTCCTATAATCTTCCTCTTTCTTCTCTTCCTCTACTCCTTCGTCCTTCTCCTTCTTACTTCTCTCATTTCTACTTAACCCTCCCCTCCTTTCAGTCTCCTCTTGAAATAGATGAGTCCATTACCATGTCCTTTCCATCATTTTTTCTTGCACAATCTAAAAAAAAATGCGAAAGAAAGTTTAAAGAAAGCAGGTCACGTGAGATCAGAGAGGCATTGTCAGTCCTATGCGGGATAAGATTATGTCAAATGCAAAGCAGTGCGAGATTTTGCTGAAGAACTTTAAACTTCAGGGGAAAACTTTGCACTAAGCAACCACTGTTCACGCTGTCAGATATTCCATTTCTCACGGGAGCGCCACCCCCAGACCGCACTCACACCCACCCTCGTCTCTGTTCCTATCTGGTCTTTCCATGTGGAATGTATTACATAACAATTCATCTTGTATTCCTTGTTTTGTACGGTCCAAGCTTTATTTGTTTATTTCTATTAAAATTGGTGGCCACATTCATCTCTCACATGACTGTTGACAGTCTCCATGTTTAACTGAGCATCAATTCTTTCCATACCCTGTGTGTGTGTGTGTGTGTGTGTGTGTGTGTGTGTGTGTGTGTGTGTGTGTTGTGTGTGTGTGTGTGTGTGTGTGTGTGTGTGTGTGTGTGTGTGTGTGTGTTCGTTCGTTCTTTAATTTAACGTTTTTTCACTATAAATGATATTAGACGGGGGAGGGGGGAATAAAAAATGAATGAACAAAATAAAATGTAGAACGATAGCTGGACAGGTTGGATTGGGGCAGAGGGAAGACAGAGGAAAAAGACATTAGCAGGTGGGAGAACAGAAAAATGGAACGAGAACTGAACACTAACAATTAACTTCAACAATGTGAAGGGAAATTGTAACACTAAAACACAAACCGAATAAAGATAAAGTATGTGTGTGTGTGCGTGCGTGCGTGTGTGTGTGTGCGTGCATGCGCGCTCGCGCGTGTGTGTGTGTGAGTGTGTGTGTGTGGTGTGTGTGTGTGTGTGTGTGTGTGTGTGTGGCGCTCTATAAAGCAGAAATATAGTTCATTTTATCGTGACATCTAGGTCATACATGTAGGCTCATAATGTATAAGCCTTTACAAGCACAATACAAGTGTCAAAAGCGTGTATGATCGCTGTACCCAGTAGGATGCATAAAACATGTCTTGCTCCTCTTCTTCCATTCCCAACCCCCTTTCCAGTGCTCCCCCCCCCCCTTCGTCCGATAACATTCCTGTTTCTTTGGGCTGACATGATAAATTATTTACTGTTATGTCTATAGATATATCTCCACACATCTAGAAAGAACATGAGTGGTGTAAAACAAAAACAATAATAACAATAGTCACACACACACACACACATACACACACACACGCACACACACACAGACACAGACACACACACACACACATACACACACACACGCACACACACACATACACACACATCAATTCATATTCCCATAGATGAGAATGATGATAAGGTGAAAATTGTAATCAACTGCAACTGTTAAAATCATTGACTGTTATATCAACTTATTACAACCAAGGTTTTGCTTTATGGTTATATCTTGAATTCTTATGAGAAACAAATGTGTTCTGATTTCTTTTCTGTTCTTCACACACACACATACACACACACACACACACACACACACACACACACCACACACACTACAACACACACACACACACACACACACACGCACGCACGCACGCACACACACACACACGCACACACACACACACGGCTCAGATCTATTGTCTGCAAGACAATGGACGATTTGTCTCACTAACGCATAAAAGACCACAATGGATGATTTAAAACGCTCAGCGGTAGTTAACATTCATTCTCTGCGCTGTTGGGAAACCTGTTTCTCGTCGATAGTTTATCTTGGTTCCAAAGACTGAAACTGCATTACGTACCTCTGCATTGTTTGTTTATTGAGGTAATCAATTGATATCCCCTAGTTTGTTGCTGTTGTTGATGAATGCCCACCTTCAGCATAGCAGCTGTCTTTCACTACAACAATTCTACTGTGAGTGTTTTGGTTCCATCTGTCAAAGCGGATCTGCCTACAAAAGTTGGACAGGTACAATTTATTTATCGCAATGGGATATTATCTGTACCAGGAAAAAGCAACATCCAGTGATATTTTCTTTGTCACTCTTCATCTGATGGTCTGGTGAACAAACAGCGTGATGGTCTGGTGAACAAACAGCGGTGATGTCTGGTGAACAACAGCGGTGATGGTCTGGTAACAAACAGCGGTGATGGTCTGGTGAACAAACAGCGTGATGTCTGTGAACAAACACGGTGATGGTCTGGTGAACAAACAGCGGTGATGTCTGGTGAACAACAGCGGTGATGGTCTGGTGAACAAACAGCGGTGATGGCATAAACATATTTCTGGACATTTCGGAGGACACCCAGCTTTGAATGATCAAGCTGTTTCACGTTAATCATATTTCCCGTTTGGTACAACAACAACAACAACAACTACAACTACTCTGCTACTCCTACTATTTATAACAATAATAGTACTAATAATAACATGATAATAATAATGATAATAATAACAATAATAACAACATTGAAACAACAACAACAATAATAATAATAACAACAATAACAAGAAGAAGAAGAAGAAGAATCTCCTTTACGCAGTGTGTTCACACCTTATAGAACAACAAATAATAACCTATTAAAAAGTCCATACATTAATGCAATATTAACATAGTGAGTTTGGCACATACATTAACCTTTGACTACCGCACCCAGTCTATCAGCATCTTGCATTGTCAACCATGCTAGGAAAGCAAAAGCTTAACCATTTAACTCACTCACCCTATCCACCAGCTTCCTTCAGGAAGCTGGTGGATAGGGTAAGGAAGTCAAAAGGTTAAGTTTTTGCAGTTTGGTGGATAGAGTGCAGGAGTCAAAGGATTAATGCAGTACTAACATAGACTAGTACGTAAATTCATGCATTTTTTGAACAACAACAACAACAACGTCTGACAACAATAACAATAATAATAATAATGATAATGATGATGATGATGATGATGACGATGACGACGACGACGATGACGACGACGACGACGACGACGACGACGATGATGAGATGATGATGATGATGATGATGATGATCTTCACGAGGCACTCAATCTTGAGATAATACACATCGAATCAAATTGCACATCCGCATCATTGTTTAAAACATTCGCTCCTTGTGACAAAATCTTGAAGGACAGAAACACATGCATACTGCGAGGGGGAGAACAAAAGTGGAGTGAGACGAAGGGATTAACATGCAAAGGTGGAAATCACTGCTGGATGAAAGCTATGTCTTCAAGTTAGAATTAATCGAAATCAAGATATCTGAGAAAGCACATTCCAATTGTATGGACCAGACACAGAAAATGAGAAGCATCCGACTTGGAAGATGTGTATTACGGATTTACATAACAAGTAGAGTGAGAAGCAGTACGTGGAGGTCGGACAGGAGTGTACATTCGTAGGTAGTCAATAATATACATGTAAATAGGTGCAATACTATGAATACACTCGTAGCATAATGTACTGATTTAGTATGAGTTTCTTTGAGTAACAGTTAACTAGTGGGGAAAGTGAAACAAGGAAGAGGCATCATCATGCCTTTTTTTTAAGAAAGGCAAGATGGGCTGTCAGAATTCTGAATATGCTAGAGGCATGCAACAAGAAAAAAGCAGAAAAAGCAGACAATCAGAGAGCAGAGAGTTACAATGAATCATACGACGCAAGATAAGAGAAATCACAAGTTCAAATGCCGCTAAAAGTTGAAAGATAACGACAAGTAGAACTGAACATCGCAGTTGACAATAACAAGACTGGCAGGTTTGGATTATGAACCTCTGCACAGAGAGTTGACGATCAAAAACAACGCCAAGGTTCTTGACTAAATCAAAAAATATGCTAGTATTGACACCTAGCTGGACAGAACAAAATTTTAGAGAGGAAAGCTTGTGCTTGATGCCAGTAAGCTTTGTTTCAGTCTTATCTCCATTCAACTGTAGTGTAGTCTGTATCATCCAGTTCTAGACTTCAACATTACGGTCAGAAGTTTTGAAAGAAAAGTTGAAAGGTTTTCAGGAGATCAATGTCGCAGAGCCGGGAGTCATCAGTATAGAATGATATTTGATGTTGTACTGACTGATGACATTGGTAAGGTGTAGAGTGTGAAGTGGACTGGTCCAAGCATTCGGGAATCCGGTATGTAAGTTTAACAAGCTGGGACTTTGAATAATTTACCATGACTGGCTGAAAGTGGTCAAACAGGTGTGACAGAAACTAAGGAACAGCACAACCTTGGTGTCTAGATGTGTGCTAAAACAGGAGAGGGGGATAAGGTGGTCGGTAATGTCACAAGCAGCAGACAGATCCACAAGAACAAGTAGGGTAATACAGTCACAGTCTGCTGAAAGAAACAAATCGTTCACAACGTGAGGACGACATTTTCAGTGATGTGGTCAAAATGGTGAGCACACTGAGAGATGATTATTCAGCAGTTTCAGGACCGCTTTCTCAAGGAGCTTTTAAAGGAACGGCAAACTGGAGACAGGATCCAGTTAACTCCTTTCCACCAGGTGAAGATAGGATAGATCTATTGACAAGAGAGGTGTTGATAATGAGTAACGAATGACAAAAGCCCAGAAAGTGCTTGTAAAAAGAGCAAGGCAGAGAAGAGGGTCGAGTTCACAAGACTTGATGAAATTTTTTCGGAATACTGGCAATGAAATGCGGTGAATGGGAAGCCTGTGAACACAGGATCAGGAAGAGACAGAAGAAAAAAGGGTTTGTACGCGTAGGCTTGAAGATCTTTGATTTCAGAAAAGAAAAAAAGCTAAAAAAGTTTTAAAAAAAAGCTCTGGGATATCGGAAAGACTGATGATAGAGATAAGTGGAGATGGCATAATAGTACCCCAGTTCCCAAAACATCATACACGACAGAGAACAAGCGTTCTGTAGATAAGAGATTCAAGGATTTGGGTAGAAAACAGCCAGTTTTGGCTTTCCTGATCATTTTTATAGTTTTTTTCATGTTCTCAAAATTTCTTAGATTGAATTACAAGTTAAGAGAATCACCGCAGGCGTTGGGCACGTCTAGAAACTTGTTTAGGTTCCCTTATTCCATTCATAATGATCAGTCTGGTACAAACATTAAGGCCATGTTGACATGGTCAGTGTGCTATATACATGAAAGCTGTGTTGACATGGTCAGTCTGGTACATACATTAAGGCTTGTTGACATGGTCAGTGTGCTATATACATGAAAGCTGTGTTGACATGGTCAGTCTGGTACATACATTAAGGCTGTGTTGACATGGTCAGTGTGCTATATACATGAAAGCTGTGTTGACATGGTCAGTCTGGTACAAACATTAAGGCCATGTTGACATGGTCAGTGTGCTATATACATGAAAGCTGTGTTGACATGGTCAGTCTGGTACATACATTAAGGCCATGTTGACATGGTCAGTGTGCTATATACATGAAAGCTGTGTTGACATGGTCAGTCTGGTACAAACATTAAGGCCATGTTGACATGGTCAGTGTGCTATATACATGAAAGCTGTGTTGACATGGTCAGTCTGGTACATACATTAAGGCCATGTTGACATGGTCAGTGTGCTATATACATGAAAGCTGTGTTGACATGGTCAGTCTGGTACATACATTAAGGCCATGTTGACATGGTCAGTGTGCTATATACATGAAAGCTGTGTTGACATGGTCAGTCTGGTACAAACATTAAGGCCATGTTGACATGGTCAGTGTGCTATATACATGAAAGCTGTGTTGACATGGTCAGTCTGGTACAACATTAAGGCTGTGTTGACATGGTCAGTCTGGTACATACATTAAGGCCATGTTGACATGGTCAGTGTGCTATATACATGAAAGCTGTGTTGACATGGTCAGTCTGGTACAAACATTAAGGCTGTGTTGACATGTACACCTCTCTCTCTCTCTTTCTCCGTGTCTATCCCTCTCTCTGTCTCTCTCTCTGTCTGTCTTCTCTCTCTCTCTCTCTTTCACACACACACACATACGCACGCACGCATGCACACACACACATCACACACACACACACAACACACACACACACACACACACACACACACACACACACACACACACACACACACACACACACACACACACACACACACACACACACACACACACTCTTCGACAACTATGTACCATAGTGGCCGTGCAATATGTTTTGATATAACAGTATTACACATACAATTCTTGACGTTCATGTCACAGGACTTTTTCCCCGTCATCTCTGACATTTCTTCTGCTGAAAGTATACAATAACCAGGTTTTAGTCCGACTATCAAGACTCAGTCAGACTATACACTCTGTACATTTGAAGACGTGTATGCTATTATTTTGTTTATTGGTTATTTGTTATCCATTGTAATCTAATATCTCCTCAATAAGTTATTTATACGTTGACTATGTAATTTTCTTTTCATCGTTTTGCTACAATTTTGTTATCTTTACTTCGTAGTCTAAGTAATTGCGTAATTTTCTTTCTGCCCATCTCTCCTGTACACAGAAAATCAAAGTATTCATTATTATCGACCATAAATAACAGTCAATAGAAAGTTGGAGATAAACCAGTATCAGTAATGCGACAACAAACCCAAGTCAAGTTTTTGCAATGGAATTGTAGATCCCTTTCCACCAATTCGGCATACTTGGAGCATTTCCTGACATCAAATAGATATGAAGTTTTGATTCTGCAGTCGATGAATGTTGTTGCAACCAAGCTTCCCAATTTCCCCAATTATTACTATCCTCCAGTCTATGAATGTGGGAATCACGGGAAGAAGGTATCCACCGCGATATATATACTCAAAGAGTTACAATACTGCTTACTTACTTCCCCAGTTTTGAAATCAAGCGACGATTTGCACGCCTGTGCTGCCACTGTCCAATTAAGCAATTCTTTAAACATCAACGTTTTGTCAGTGTACCTGCCAACAGGTCCAAATAACCGCAACACAGAATGGCTGCGCACGATCCAAGATCAGCAGCGTAGTAAATGGCTAATAGGTGGAGACTTTAATTCCCACTCCCCATTTTGGGAAAAGAACTGTTCTACTGTTACGAGCAATCGTTTGGTAGAAACTATCGTTGATAGTTCGCTTTACCTTCTAAATGATGGTAGTGTCACTAGGATCACTGATGTCTCCAAACACAGGGCGACAGCCATCGATTTGTCTCTGATATCACCAGAATTAGCACCATCCTGTACCTGGGAAACTCACAGAGACACTTTGGGAAGCGATCACCTACCTATCATCATAACCATAACTGACAAAAACATCAGGATGAAAGACAGCTCTCCTGATATTATTCCAAAATATAATTACAAGCGTGCAGACTGGTCCTTATTTCGAACTGCTCTTGCTAATCAGGATTACAGACATTATGAAAGTGAAAATGTAGACATTATGTTTTCTAAATTCCAAGAGTCAATTCTAGCCGCTGCAGACGTATCAATTCCGAAACTCAAAACTTCTAGATCGAATAATCGATTGGGTAATGTTTGGTGGACAGAGGCATGTGAGAAAGCAGTTCAATATAAAAGGGAGAAATTCAAAATCTACATCAAAAGCCGGAAACCTGAAGATCATGTAAAAATGAAAAAGCTAACATCCAATGTAACAAAATCATCGCTGAAGCAAAGAAAGATTATTGGGCATCATTCTGCACAAAAGAAATTTCAGATTTCAAAGATTTCCATAAAGTCTGGACGAAAATGAATCAAATGAAGAATGGAACCAACTTACCTAGGTGTCCGATAATGATAGAAACATGTAGCACATTTCCTTCAGACATGGACAAAGCAGAAACCTTTGTGGATTTATTTGCTAAAAACAGTAAAGTTGAAGGTTTATCTCCTGACTGCAAACATCACAGAGAAATGGAAGATAACAACTCAATCTATACTGATCCAATACCTCAGAATGATCTCTGGTTTAATTCTCCAATCACCTTAGAAGAGCTAAAAAACCCAATACTGTTTCTACACAACAAAACGAGTTCGGTAGGTGTTGATGCAGTTTCGACTGAAATGATTAAACATCTCCCTGAAAATTATCTTATTTTCCTACACAAAATTTTGCCGAAATGCTGGGTTTGCGGAACTGTACCACAAATCTGGCAAAAGTCTATAGTTATACCGATATTAAAAGCAGGAAAATCGAAAACTGATAAAAACAGTTACAGACCCATTGCTTTGACGTCTCACACGAGCAAACTAATGGAAAGATTGATCTTAAACAGACTTTTACACTACTGTGATAAAAATAACGTTATTCCGGTAAACCAGGCGGGTTTTAGAAAAGGGAGATCTGCAGTTGAACACCTGGTTAAACTTACGACTCAGATCAAACAACAGTTTGCCCGCAGAAAAAGTGTTTTAGCTACTTTCTTTGATTAAAAAAAGCTTACGATCAAGTTTGGCATAAACGTTTATTGTTCAAGCTGATAATCTGTTGGTTTATCTGGCAATATGTACAATTACATTAAATCTTTTTTAGCTAATAGAACAATACAGACTAGAGTGGGAGCTAGTTATTCTATTTCACAACGCCTCGACATGGGGATTCCACAAGGTTCAGTGATAGCACCTTTTTATTTAATATCCTTATACAGGATCTTCCTAAAGCTCTTTCAAATCGTGTTGTTTTAGTACAGTATGCTGATGATATATGCACTTGGATGAATATCACTTTAAAAAAGACAACTCCACAGAGAACACGGAATTACATCAGGAAATTGTATCAAATTGATCTTGATAACCTTGGAAACTATATGTTAGAAAATGGTCTGTCGTTGTCGGCAGAAAAAAACTAACATGATGCTGTTTGATCCTGGTGGTAACTCAAATAACTTGCCTACTTTCAAATTGCTTGGTGAAGTGTTAAATTACAAACAGGTCGTAAAATTTCTGGGAGTTTACATCACGTCGAAATTAAGCTGGATTGTCCATTTTGATTATATTTTAACAAAAGCACGAAAAACATTAAATGTTCTAAAGATAATAAGCAAATTACCCTGGGCAATGGATACAAATACACTGATTCCTCTGTCAACAGCGCTGGTCAGGTCTAAATTATCCTACGCACAAGAAGTTTTTTTCAATGCACCTAAATATTTACTAAAAAAGATTCAGAACTTGGACTGCAAAAGTCTTAAAATTGCACTAGGTGTACCAACTCATGCTTCTACTCTGGAAACGTACAAAGTTGCTGGAATTCTACCTCTAAACAACCATCGTGAGTTAGCTACAGCAAAGTTTGTAATTAGAACTACTTCACAAGCGAATAATTTTGTGAGCAAAGAAATTAAAAATCAGGTCTGATATCGACTTTCCAAAACGAGCAAAAAACATTTCATCACAAATTACAACCGCAACTTACATATCTGACCTGATCAAACAAATTACAACCGCAACTTACATATCTGACCTGATCAAACAATCCAGCATAACTATGGATGAAGTAGCCGAGAAACCAACGTTAACGCCTATCCCTACATGGGAAATGCTAAAGGCCACGTTTGATCTCGATTATGCAGACGTTAAAAAAGATGATAATGTCAACATTACGCTATCCACAGCTTGTGAACACATCGATGAAAAGTACCGTACCCACCTCCACATTTTTACTGATGGGTCAGTCTTAGCAAATCAGAGCGCTGGAGCAGTGTTTTATGTTCCAAAATTTAACATTAAAAGGTCTTTTTTCATTGGGGCAAATGTATCTATATATACAGCAGAATTGGTCGCTGTTGTTCAAGCGCTGCATTATTTAATAAGCCTTCGGCCTGTGTCTTTCAAAGTAGTTCTCTTTGTTGATTCAAAATCTGTATTATATGCCTTACAGTCTTTTGATATAGACACAAAACCTGATTTAATAATTGAGGCAAATCATCTAATACACTGTTTAAAGATAAATGGCTCGGAAATCAGTTTATGCTGGGTGCCTTCTCACGTTGGTCTTCACGGCAACAACGTAGTTGACAGAGTAGCTAAATCCGATGCACTCCGTTCTGAAAATTCCATAGAATTACATGTTAACACCTCGGTAAAAGAAGCTTACAACTCGCTAGAATTAGCATCATGATTCGATTTCATGAACATTTAAATGAAAAATTTGTGTCTCAAAAAAGAATCAAACTTTCCGTTCAAAATATCTGTTAAAAAATGCAGTATTTTTCGTTATATCATTTGAGATTAATTGTTACCACATATTTTCGTATTCAACTGAACGCTTTGAAAACAAAATATTGTAAAAACGTGTTATGTATTTGCGGTGAACAATTCACATTGTATCACTGTTTGTTTTACTGCAGAAAGCTTCGTTATTTTTTTACCAAAGATGTTTACACAAGGGAACTATCTTGAAAAGCATTTTAAAGAAGTAATGCCAGATCAAGTTCTGTTAGTTAAAATTTCAGAATCATTGGTTCACAGTCCTGTTAATGCGTTACTTTAAGGTTATTATTTTAATTGTCATTATTTTATTTTGTTTTGTTTTGCTTTTTATGACGATTTTTCTTTTACATTTGATGTTAGCGTTGTTCTAGTTTCATTTCTCTGTTCATCCATATCCTTTTTCTAAAGACCTTGCCGATTCCTTTTAATTTTTTTCCGTCTCTTACTCTGTTCCCCTGTCCCCCCCCCCCCCCCAAAGAAATCATCCTCCATGCCATTTTTACCCGTCTAATATCACTTATAGTGTAAAGACGTTAAATCAAGGAACGAACGGACGAACACACACACTCGTGCAAGCGGGCACACACACCTTAATCTGATTATTCTCTACGTACTGTGTTTGAAAAAGAACTTTTCATGAGTAGTTCCCAAACCTGATAAACCCCAAATACTCTACTGCCTCTTATTCAAAATCATGTGGAAAGGACATAAGCTGTGAAGACTGAAAATGAAGTCACTTTCTCCATATTACATACATTATATGATCCGTCAGTCCCAATGACACTGACACACAGAACCACAGGTATGTCAGGGTATCAGTGTTAGCATAGAACAGCTGTGTTGTACAGGTCCATAATATTCCATTTTCAGGTAGATCCATCTTAGCATAAAACAGGTACACTGTATTGTTCCATAATGTTTCAGGTTTTCTAGTATATCAATGTTTAATACAAAATTAGTATATTGTGTAGTTCCAGAACTTGCATACAAATCAAATCTTCATATAACCTAGTCATATGTAATTACAAAGGTAAAAATATTAACGAAAATCTGAACTACCCATGTTATACAATAGACAGAGAGTAATTATGATGTACATAATACAATGTCCACACCAAACAAGATATAGAAACATTCACATCAAACAAGATATAGAAACATCCACACAAACAAGATATAGAAATATTCACACCAAACAAGATGTAGGACATCCACATAAAACACGATATAGTAACATCCTCACCAAGCAAGATTAGAAATATCCACACCAAGCAAGATATAGAAACATCCACACCAAGCAAGTATAGAAACATCCACACCAAGCAAGATATAGAAACATCCACACCAAGCAAGATATAGAAATATCCACACCAAACACGATATAAAAACGTCCACACCAAACAAGATATAGGACGTCCACACAAACACGATATAGAAACATCCACACCAACAAGGTGTAGAAACATCCACACCAAACAAGGTATAGAAACATCCACACCAAACAAGATATAAAAACATCCAAACCAAACAAGATACAGATAGATCCAAGCCAAACACGATATTGACACATCCATTCCAAACACGATATAGAAAGATCCACACCAAACGAGATATAGAACGTCCACACCAAGCAAAAT
Source organism: Monoplex corrugatus (assembly GCA_030674185.1). NCBI lineage: Eukaryota > Metazoa > Mollusca > Gastropoda > Littorinimorpha > Ranellidae > Monoplex > Monoplex corrugatus. The sequence continues at coordinate 35,115,431 of JAPXFY010000016.1, read as the reverse complement.
ATAGAAACATACACACCAAACAAGATATAGAAACATCCACACCAAACAAGGTGTAGAAACATCCACACCAAACAAGATTAGAAACATCCACACCAAACAAGGTGTTGAAACATCCACACCAAACGAGATTAGGACATCTCACACAAACACGATATAGAAACATCCACACCAAACGAGATATAGAAACATCCACACCAAGCAAGATATAGAAACATCCACACCAAAACGAGTATAGAAACATCCAACCAAAGCAAGGTGTAGAAACATCCACACCAAACAGATCTAGAAACATCCACACCAAGCAAGGTGTAGAAACATCCATACCAAACAAGATCTAGAAACATCCACACCAAGCAAGGTGTAGAAACATCCAAACCAAACGAGAATTAGGACATCCTCACCAAACACGATATAGAAACATCCACACCAAACAAGATATAGAAACATCCACATCAAACAAGATATAGGAAATCCACACCAAACACGATATAGAAACATCCACACCAATCAAGATATTGACACATCCACTCTAAACACGGTATAGAAACATCCACACCAAACGAAATATAGAAACATCCACACCAAACAAGATATAGAAACATCCACACCAGACAAGTTGTAGGACATCAACACGAACTGAGATATAGAAATGTCCATACTATACAAGATATAGAAACGTCCACACCAAACAAGATAGAGAAACATCCACACCAATCAAAATAAAAAGGCATCCACACCAAACAAATACAGAAACATCCACACCAAACAAGTTGTAGGACATCCCCACCAAACGAGATATAGAAACTCCACACACCAAACGAGATATAGAAACGTCCACACCAAACGAGATATAGAAACGTCCACACCAAACAAGATATAGGCCATCCACACAAAACAAGATAGAGAAACATCCACACCAATCAAGATAAAAAGCATCCACACCAAACACGATATAGAAACATCCACACCAAACACGATATAGAAACATCCACACCAAACATGATATGGAAACATCCACAATAAACGAGATATAAAACATCCACACCAAATAAGATATAGAAACATCTACATCAAACAATATATTGACACATCCACACCAAACACGATATAGAAACATCCACACCAAACATGATATAGAAACATCCACACCAAACATGATATAGAAACATCCACACCAAACAAGATATAGACACATCCACACCAAACACGATCTAGAAACATCCACACCAAACAAGATATAGGACATCCACACCAAACAAAATATAGAAACATCCACACCAAACAAGATATAGACACATCCACACCAAACACGATATAGACACATCCACACCAAACATGATATAGAAACATCCACACCAAACATGATATAGAAACATCCACACCAAACAGATATAGACACATTCACACCAAACACGATATAGAAACATCCACACCAAACAAAATATAGAAACATCCACACCAAACACGATATAGAAACATCCACACCAAACACGATATAGAAACATCCACACCAAACACGATATAGAAACATCCATACCAACAAGATATAGGACATCCACACCAAACAAGATATAGACACATTCACACCAAACAAGATATAGAAACGTCCACACCTAACAAGATATAGGACATCCACACCAAATAAGATATAGACACATCCACATCAAACAAGATATAGAAACGTCCACACTAACAAGATATAGGACATCCACACCAAACAAGATATAGACACATCCACACCAAACAAGATCTAGAAACATCCACACCTAAACAAGATATAGGACATCCACACCAAACAAGATATAGACACATCCACACCAAACGAGATATAGAAACGTCCACACCTAACAAGATATAGGACATCCACACCAAACATGATATAGATACATCCACACCAAAAAAGAATTACAAATATCCATCTAAACAAGAGTTAATAATTCCACCAAACAAGATCAGTCTGATCACCAACACATTATGGACATACAATAACACCTCTCACACAGGTACCATAGCCAAGTGGTAAGACGTCATATAGTCGAGTGGGAAGGTCTAGGGCTCAATCCTACTTGGCTATCTCCAACATTCTGACTAAAGGACTTCTTCCGATCCCCAGATCAAGTATGTGTACACCTTATAATACTTAAAATCCTTTCGTGTGTGTATACACATGCAAGCACGCTCAAAGAGCTTGTAAGCCATTTTAGTATCTGTTCGCTTATGCAAACAAAAAATACCCACACTGCACGTCCACTGAGGATAAATCATACAGAATGTCCAGCAATATATGGCCTGCATAGAGTGGACAAAACAACATGCATTACATAAGTCTGAGAAAATTTGGGACGCTTAAAAAATCTCTCTCTCTCTTCTTCTCTTCTCTCTCTCTCTCTCTCTCTCTCTCTCTCCTCTCTCTCCATCTCCTCCTCTCTCTCTCTCTCTCTCTCTCTCTCTTTCTCTTCGTTCTCTCTTCCTTCTTCTTTTCTCTCTCGTTCTCTCTTTTTCTCCTCTTCTCCTCTCTTTCTCTCTTTCTCTTTTCTTCTCCTTCTCCTTTCTCTCTTTCTTCTCTCTTCTCTTTTTCTCTCTCCTTTCTCTCTCTCTCTATTCTCTCTTTTTCTCTGTCTCTCTACTCTCTCTTTGTGTCTCGCTCTTTCTGTCTCTCTTGTCTCTCTTTTCTCTTTTCTCTCTTTCTCTCTGTCTCTCTCTCTCTCTTTGTCTCTGTCTGTCTCTCTTTCTCTCTTTAATTCTGTCTTTCTTTCTCTCTCTCTCTCTCTCTCTTTCCTCTTTCTTCTCTCTCTCCTCTTTCTCCTCTCTCTCTCTCTCATTCGCTCTTTCTGTCTGTTTGTCTCTGTCTCTCTATCTCTATCTCTCTGTCTGTCTGTCTCTCTATGTTGATATTAATTTGAAAAAAAAAACAATAGCAAAATTTAGACTTGGTCTATCAACTTTGAAAGTTCATCAGTTGAAATACAAGCAACACAGAGAGTCAGATTTGCTCTGTCCCTTATGTATGCAAGCTAGCTGAAGAAGACAAAATAAATTTTGTCCTGTGTTGTCCAGCTTTAGATGAAATCCGTTTAAGGTTTATCCCTAAAAAATTATTGTAGATGCCCAAGTACATTTTAACTGTGTTTGTTAATGTGTTCAACTCGTTTCGATTATATTAAGAATTTTGGTTTGTTCCTGCTCAAAGCAGCTAACATCAGAGAAATTTATATAAGTTTATTTTATTGTAGATTGTTAATCCTATGATATGATATCTGATTATATCATTCTACTTATAACTACCATTTCAGTAGGGGCTATGGCCTTTCTTGAATAACAATTCTGAAGTCTGAAGTCTGAAGTCTCTCTCTGTCTCTCTTTCTTTCTCTCTCTCTCTTTCTTTCTCTCTCTCTCTTTCTCTCTTTCTGTCTGTCTGTCTGTTTGTCCCTGTCTCTGTCTCTGTCTCTGTCTTTCTCTCTTTCTCTCTGTCTCTCTGTCTCTCTCTCTCTGTCTCTCTGTCTCTCTCTCTCTGTCTCTCTGTCTCTCTCTCTCTGTCTCTCTGTCTCTCTCTCTCTGTCTCTCTCTCCCCTCCCTTTCTTTATCTCTTTCTCTCTGTCTATCTCTCTATCTCTGTCTATCTCTCTCTCCGTCTTTCTATCTCTCTCTGTCTCTGTCTCTCTGTCTCCTTGTCTTTCTCTCTCTCTCTCTCTTTCTCTCTCTCTCGCTCTTTCTGTCTGTCTGTCTGTCTCTTTCTCTCTTTCTCTCTCTCTCTCTTTCTCTCTCTCGCTCTTTCTGTCTGTCTGTCTGTCTATCTGTCTGTCTGTCTGTCTTTCTCTCTCTCTCTCTCTCTATCTCTCTCTCTCTCGTTTTTCACACGGATACACGAAAATAGTGACTTGTACATAGCCATATTTTGAGAGAAACATCTCAATATCTTTATCGCTGTTTTTTAACATTTCAGCTGAAACATTGTATATTCCGCTTGCTTTCTCCCCGTTTTAAGCTTATCAATAGCTCGTTTAATCTCATCCTTAGATATATCTCTGTTTAGCATGTGCTCTGATTCCTCATTTAAATCAATTTTAATGTTACAATGTTCATCATCGTTTTCTCCATTATTTTGAAAAACGTTTTTGAAATGATTGAACCAGACATCAGTGCTGATATTATTCTTGATTTTGTCTTTCTTTCCACAACCCATGCTTCTCAGCGTTTTCCAAAATTGTGATGAATTATTCATTTCCTTTGTTAGTGATTCTCCTTTTTGTTTTCTAAAGGCCTGTCTTTTTGTCTTTAGTAATCGTCGGTATTTTTTTCTTGCTTCCACATACAAAATCCTATCTTCTTCCTTTCTGTTTTTCTTGAAATAATTGAGTTTCTGCCTACTTTCCTTTTTGCTTGCTGGCACTCCTTATCAAACCATTCTGATCTTTTATTCTGGTTGAGTTTAAATGTTTTGTACATACATGCGCTAGCCTCTCTTAGACATTGTACATGTACAAAGATACCCAAAGCACTATCTACATCGCTATGTAAAATAATGGTGGCCAACTCCAGTCTCTTTTGGATATCTGAGTTTTTCAACATTTTGTGAAAATCGGCTTCTAGTTCTTGTTTCCAAAGTAATTCATTACAAAATTCGTTATTTTTTTAATGTACTGCACCAACATCACTTTCGACAATACCATTTGTGACTTCAGCAGTCAAAACCACTGGTAGGTGATCAGAATCTGTCATGTTCTTCACATCAAGTGACTTGATATGCATGGATGAAAACAAATCAATAGATACAATGAAATAATCAACGGTGCTAGTTCCAGAGGAACCAATAAACGTACAACTGTCATCAAAGTTTGATTCGCACAGCCCATTCAGTATAATACATTCAAACATATTGCATATCTCAATTAGTTGATTACCAAAAGTATTAATACATTTATCCTGCGAATTCCTTGGAAATATGTTATTGTCTGTGACATTCACATCAAAGTCGCTGCTGTCACCACTGACACTACAGTTTTCACACGCTGTTTTTGCGTTGAGATCACCATTTAACATAATGAAGAAATCATTACATAATTCATATAAGTCTAGAATGCACTGTTCTAGTACTTCCATACCATATATGCCTTGCTGACTATTCCAGTAAACGGAATCACATGGAGGGATATATGTACAAATCAATGGTATGTCTTTGTCTACGGAAAACAGGTCTTTGGCAATTTTAACCACTACCGTATTTTTGTGTTCTGTTTGAATTTGCTCAATAAAATGCGAAAAAAGGACTTTCTTATCATTATAATTACTCCCCCAGAATATCTCCCTTGGTGAGATAACTTTCTGGCTTTTGATGTGAATATTATAAAATCGTTGAAAAGTGCTGATTCAAATTTAGTCGCAACAAATGTTTCAGTCAGATAAATCAGATCATGTGCGAGAAGAAAACTAATAAAATCTGTGTTCTCTAATTTTTCTAAGAATCCATTTACATTGTAATTGATACATTTGACGTTAGATCTATTTATGACATTATCATGAGAGTTGGTCTCAGACCCTGGCACTGGTCCAGTCTTCCAGTTTAGAGGGGAATAATCATCAGATCCAGATGACAGAATACATCTGTCTTGTATTGTGGCCCGGCCGATTACCTATTTTTTGGCATCTGAGGCACCACCCATTGTGGGTTTAGTTTTAGTACTTCGTGATCTGTCTCTGGATTTTGCCTGATCTGTAGTTTGTGTTTTCCTAAAGGAATCTATGATACTGCTCTGACTACTTGACCGTAGACGAGCTTTGTCAGAGTCCTGGCTGACCACTCGTGTGTGTGACACGGCACGTCGTGGTCGCAGTTCATGAGTAGAGGGCTGAATGTTGGTTTATGGCCTGACTTTCACTGTCCGACACATGATTACTGTCCTCTGGGTTTGACAGTCTGTCAGTATTCAAGTTTTGTGTCAGTATTTCTACATTTGCTGGCTTTGTTTGGTCGTGTCTGCTTTTGTTAGGGTTTGATTTATTTAGCCCTACCGTTTGTAGTACAGCTGGTTCTGTTCTTGGTGTTACTGTGTCAGAACGGTCATCTTCTGCTGTTTTATCACTGACCGTCACATCATCAGCATCAGTAGTAGCATTTGTATTTTCAGTCACTGTTTTAGGATGTTCATTATCATGAGAGTCCCCTGCTCCTTCATTATCAGTGATATCACAATCAGACTCACCTTTATCCTCACAACCACTTATATCTTCCTTGTTACTGACAGAAAAATTGTCACTGTCATCAGTCTGAACAACAATGTGTTCATTTTGTGGTCCTCTAGTCTTTTGACTATTCTGGACACGTCTCTCAGTTACATGGGGAATGTCTAGAGGGGTGTTCACTGAGTGTATAGTATCCAGTAAGTCAGGAGCGTGGGGGGCATGTGGGGGCGGGGGCACTGACCGGATTATGCTCCTCTGACGTCTGCTGGTACTCTTCTCGGTTATTCTGTCTGTCTTGAAGGCAGTGGAATTTTGTCCGCTGGAAACAGAAGAGTTTTTTCTGTTGATGTTTTCTTTTCTGAAAACAAACCTTCTATGATTCGAACCGTACTGTCCAACGTCCCTTACCACGTCGCTGTATAGGTGCGGTCCTGGTACACGGGGTCTGGTCCTATTTCTACTCCAGTCTGTCTGGTTGGAGGCGTGTATAGATTTATCATAGTCCCCACTGTCATTGCAGTGTCTAGATTCAGCATATGTTGTAGTGAGTGTCATCGATGTATGTGTGCCCTTACTTGACCTGGTCTGCGGTCTATTTTGTCTCTTCTTTCTTTGGTTCGGGTCCACTTCCTGAACGAAATCATCATAATGGTTGATGGGCTGGTCTCTATTGTAATGTCCATAGTTGTTCCTTGCTGGGTGTGTACTGACGGGCCGTGAATCTCTGCTGTTTTTGTATTCTTCACGTCCAATGTCATGGGCCTGAGGCCAGTCTTCCATGTACTGTGTAGTATCTGGTGGGAAGTATTGGTCATTTTGTACGTGTGGTGATAGGTGTCCTGGCTGTTCCTCACATGGAGCTTTCCCTTGTGGATGTATGCTGTCTTGCCAAGCCCACGATGAAATGCGAGCATTTCCCTTTGGTGGGAAGTGAGGTCAGAGGCCACCTGATTCCGCTATACCTCAGGCTGTTTCTCATTTCTTGATCGCTCAGTATGGCCATTTTGTCAGCCCAACGACAAAACTGCACCAGGACGGGACGAGGACTGCTTCCATGAGTGCGGTTTTCAAATTCGATATGCGTGTACAATGTCTTCTTTGTACCAGTTTTGTTTAGGACTTCTATGATGATTTCGGTTGTGACGTAGTCATCCTCCCATTCTTGCTCCGCCACATTGATGAATATCACGCTACACGCTTTTGCTTCCTTTTCAGTTGCTTCCAGTTTTCTTTCAAGTTTTTCAATTCTGTCCATCATTATTGTGCTATTTTCTTGGAGATCGTCAATTGATTCTCTATTTGTAAAAACACATTCCTCCAGCTTCCTGACTTCAGTAAAGAACTGTGAAATTTTGTCCTCTAAATTCCTGAACTTTTCTTCCATGGTTCTCTGTACTGCTGCTGAATGCAATTGCAGTGCATGTTGTATCTGTACAAATCGCCAGTCAATTAAGTTAGGGTAAGGAGGTGGGTCGCAATTTCCCTGGGCCATAATGGTGTTAAACAGGGTTGTGTTCTGAGCCCAACATTATTTTCCGTATTCATCAATCAGTTAGCAAATCACATGACCGACAAACGCAAACACAGTATTCAGCTACTACCAGGTATTATAGAATTATTCATTTTACTTTTTGCAAATGATGTGGTGTTGTTTTCAACTACACCTAATGGTTTACAGAATCAACTGGATGTTCTATATTCGTGCTGGAACAACATGAAATTAACTGTAAATATTGATAAAACAAAGATTATGGTGTTTAGGAAAGGGGGTTTCCTGGGAAAGCAGGAGAAATGGTTCTTTGATGGAAATAGATTGGATGTGGTGAACAGCTATTGTTATTTAGGCTTTAATTTTACAACAATGGTAAGTGTCAGAAAAGGCACTACACATTTAGCAACGAAAGGAAAGAAAGCAGTTCTACAGCTCAACATGGCTTTTCAGAAATACAAGGAAATGACAATGGGGATTTTCTTTAAAATATTTGATGCGAAGATACAGCCCATACTATTATATGCATCTGAAGTCTGGGGATTAAACCGACTGCAGCACATTGAAAAGGTACATTTAATGGCATGCAAAAGATTTTTGGGTGTACCTGTAAGGACACCAAACATGATGGTATATGCTGATCTGGGAAGATGCCCTCTATATATAAATTCTAGTATTTCTTGCTTAAGATATTGGTTTAAACTGTTACAAATGGATGTAGAAAGATTACCGCATAAAGCTTACTGTATGCTACTAGAACTAGACATAAATGGAAAGGATTGTTGGGTATCAGATGTAAGGAAAATCTTGTGCGATACTGGATTTAACATCGTATGGATGCAGCAAGAAGTAGCAGATGTAAAAGCATTTTTAAACATCTTCAGACAAAGACTTGTTGACTTGTATATCCAAGGATGGACTGGAGCAATCAGAGATCGCGAGAGATATGGGAACTACAGATCTTTCAAAACAATTTTTGAAAAAGAAAAATATATTTCCAACATGGATACGTATTGTTTTAGAGTTGCTGTTACTCAGTTACGATTCAGTGTACTACCACTCAATAACAATACACATCGTTACAGTGAATGTGCTCACAAGAAAGCATACCCATTTTGCAAGACAAAATTTGAAAATGAGCATCATTTTATATATGAATGCCCTGTATACACAGACCTGAGAATGAAATTCCTAAAAGAGTCAGTTAAAATACCAGTCGGTACATTACTCAAAGCAATAAGTTCACACCATAGATACAATGTGTCCAGGTTTGTTTTTCATGCCATTAATAGACGAAAGTATATAATGAATCTAAATTAACAGAAAACATAAAATTTGAAAAATGTCTTACCAACTGTCAACAGTATTATTGTGCTAAATGGATCGTAACCATTCAATATTGTATTATTAGAGTCAAGGGTTTGGATATTAACATAGGTGTTATTGTATATGTCATCATGTTCATACCAGTTATTGAATACTCAAGGAGTGCTCTCAAGTCCTTAGACATGATTATAGAACTGTTAAATCATAGATTTAATGCGACCTCACTCCACCTCCCTCCCTCCTCATATTGTATGATTTATGGTGACTTTAGGAAGGTACATGTCGAATGAGCTCAAATTCTGAGTCTTCCTACGATTAAAAGGTGACATAGGGTCCACGATTTGTTCATTTGGTTGATTAACTGTCAATTTCTTTTGTGATTATTTTGATGAAAATCCGACTTGAGAATGATCATTTGGATGACAGATTGATTGTTTAATTGAATGCCATTATTTCATCGGGTGACTTATTACCAAACTGACCAGCTTGTTTGCTGATTGGGTGAATGTTCGATTGTTGATTGATGGCTTGTTGATAAATGAACTATGTCAGTGAGTAATGGATATTGATTTGCTGAGTGGCGGGTTTGTAAACTATGGATTTGGGCAGTTAATTGGATGATCTTTTGATTTGTTGGATGATCGACTAACTGATGAATGATTGATTGATTGATTACTGACTGATAGATTGGTTGATTGGTTGGTTGGTTGATGGATTGATTGATTGATTGATTGATTGATTGATTAATTAGATGATTATATTGATACATTCATTGGTTAAATTAATTGATAGGTTAGATGCTCAATCAATTGATAGATTACATGTAGATTTCACAGTGTGCATGAGTCTTTGGTTGAATGAGCTGGCCAGTGATTATCATTTTGCTAAGTACTTCATTGATAACTGATGGACGATTATCATTTGGATAAGTAAATTCATTGATTTCTATTTTACTAAGGAATTTATTGGTCATCGATTAATTGATCGGACGATCGATACATAGGAGGCTTGTTTGATTATTTACTAATTTAACCAAGTGATTTGGCTGAGAGTTAATGCCAGTTGTTCTCTTTGATGATTAAACTGTTGATCAGATGATTTTTGTCTATCTAACTGATGTATAGTTGTTTGAACTAAAAGACGTAATGTAAATCATAATTCTGATAGACGATTAAATATCTGCGATGCAATACAAAACATAGAGATCTTTTGATTCTTTAACATAGTTGCGGTGATTATTGTGTAGTGTATATTCTTTTTATATGTATTTGTGTACATGTACATGTATACGTATTGTACTGGAATATATATGTGTGTGTTAATATGAAATATGTATGGAATTGTCAAGACCCGGATCCCTTCCCCCATTTCATCCATGCGTTTGTATTGTGGCCTAAGGGCGATGTACAATAAACAGTCCTGAGTTCTGAGTTCTCTTTCTCCCTCTCTCTCTCACTCTCTCTGTCTCCCT
>JAPXFY010000016.1:35052465-35102465 GCA_030674185.1 Monoplex corrugatus | reverse complement strand
ACTCTCTGATATTGTCTTCCCATCTTTATTTCTGTCTGCCTCTTCGTCTCCCTCCCTGTACTGTTCCCTGAAAGACGGTCTTGGCCAGTCCAGATGATCGTGTGACGTGCCCGTACCACCTCAGTTTGCGTCTTATCACTGAAGTCAGGAGGTCTTCATAAGTCCCGATGGCGTTTGCGATTCGGGTTTTCACTTCCTTATTGGTTATATGATCTTTGTACGAGATACCAAGGAGTTTGCAGAAGCATCTCATCTCCATTGCCTGTATCCTTCTTTCAATGTCTGCTGTTATGGTCCATGTTTCGCATGCATACAAAAATACTGACATGACCAGGGAACGCATCAGTCTGATCTAGGAGCCGATAGAGATATTCTTGTCGTTCCAGATGACGTTTAGCTTGGTCATTGCAGCTGTGGTCTGGGCAATCCTGGAAAGTACTTCGGGCGTTGATCCTTCATCTGATACTATAGCTCCCAGATATTTAAAGCTATGGGCGGTCTCAAGTTTCTTGTGTCTATGGTAATGTCAGTGCTGATGCCATTGGTATTATTTGTCATCAACTGGGTTTTCTCTGCATTGATCTGCATGCCATATGCTGTGGAGGCCTCATCAAGATGTTTTATCAAGCTGACCAGCTCTTGCTCTTGCCCAGCTAGTCCGTCAATGTCGTCAACAAAATGCAAGTTTGTGATTGTTTTACCTCCGATGCTGACTGTTCCCTCGTGGTGTTCAAGTGCATCAGCCATTATTCTCTCTAAGAAGATGTTAAAGAGAGTGGGGGAGAGCAGGCATCCTTGGCGTACTCCAACTGTGGTTCGGAACCATTCTCCAGTGTTGTTGTCATGGTAGACTGCACTGGTCGCCTTTTCGTGGAGGCATTCTATGGTTCTGATCAGGTTGGCATTGATGTTGTACAGCCTCATGGTTGCCCACAAAAAGATTTCAGAACGACGTAAAAAGAACCACGACCTTCCGTATGTTGTGACTATACATGTACATGATTTGGCATTGAAATGTGTAAACTCAAGATGACTGGGACGATCTTATGGTTTCGAAGGGGACTCGTGTCCTGTGAATAACATCCATGATATCAAAAGTTCTTCAGACAAGACACTATCAAAAGTTAACAACCCTGCAGACTGTATAGTTTTTCTTTGTGGTGTCCACTACTTGAATAACAAAGATCTCGCAGCAACAACTCAACATCTCGCTCATTGCATCAAACATGTGACACAAACTTACCCAAACTCAAAGATAGTTATCAGCAAGGTCACCCCTGTACGACATGCACGTATGGAGGTTCAGCGGAATTTGTTCAACGCCTTCTTATCTGCTGAGCTTGTTGACATAAAAAACACATCTTTTGTCTCCCATGAAAACCTTCGTACTAACCAGCAAATTCTACACGACAATATTCACCCCACTGCCAGAGGAAGCAGCGTTATAGCGGGGAACCTCGGAAGACACATTGGAGATCTGTTTTGGGAGACCCCTAGGAGGACACCAGGATCACGATCTTCACGGCTACACGCCTACACGCCTCTAGATTCCCCGGAGGACGGTTCATCCATGTTGACAACTGTGAACCGTAGTGGCTGCCTTATGAAATGTTTTAATAGATCTACAGTTATCAACGTTTCATGTCACAAGACTTTTTCCGTGTCATCTCTGACAATTTTCTTGTTGAAAGTATATAAACGCTAGGATTTAGTCAGACTATCAGGACTCAGTTGGACTATATTCTCTGTACATTTGAAGGCGTGTATACCATTGTTTTATTTATTTGTTATTTGTTTCTGTTCTGAATCTAACTCTTATCTCTATTAGAAGGACTTCTTCCCATAGTTGTTTTTTTTTGTTTTGTTTTGTTTTTGTTTTTTCAATAGTAGTCTTAGTAATTAATGGTTTTTTCTGGCTATTTTTCTTGTACGCAGAAGACCAAAGTCTTCGTGATTATCAAACAAATAACCATTAATGTAAAGTAAGAGATTAGCCAACAATGAAAATGCGCCAACAATCGCAAATACAATTTTTACAGTGGAATTGTAGATCTATTTCCACCAATTCCGCATACCTGAAACATTTTCTCGCATCGAATCGGTGTGAAATATTGATTTTGCAGTAGTTTAATGTTATTCCAACCAAACTTCGCAATTTCCAAAATTATCATTATCCCCAATATATGACTTTGGGAATTCCGGGAAGAAGGTAGCCACTGCGATATACATACTTAAAGAGTTGCAGTATCACATATTTACTTCCACAGTTTTAACATCAGCTGAAGACTTACACGTTTGTGCCGCCACAGTCATCATCATCATCAGGTGCCCTGCCGCATGGCGTTGGCGACCATGGACTTCCAACCATCTCTATGTCTCGTTGCCCCCAGCATCTCCCCAACCCTCCTCATCCCCAGCCACTCTGCAAGTCCGTCCAGCATTCTCTCCCTGGGTCTACCTCCAGCTTTCCCGTTGTGACCAGGTACTCCAAATCCCCCTTCCTCATAAAATGGCCTATAAATGTTGCTGTCTTTTCCTAATCTTCCTTATGAATGATCTACGTGTGTCTGCCTCCATCAAGACTGTCTCGTTTGTTTTCTTTGCTGTCCATGGAACTCTCAACATTTTTCTGAGAAACCACATCTCGGCTGCCTCGATCTTGCTCTGGCTTTGCTTGCTGACTGTCCACGCCTCGCATCCGTACAACAGTATTGGTTCTATATAACATTCAAGGACTCTCTTTCTGATGTTAATTGATAGGCATTTGTTGGTAAGAATGCTTGTCATCTTCTTGAATGCTGTTTTGGTTTGGTATTTGAACTTATTAACCTGTGTCAAGGTTGTGCCATTTGCTGTTATTTTGCAGGAGGGGATTTCATGTTTTTTACTGATCACCATGACTTCAGTCTTCCTGCTGTTTAGTTCCAACCCCTTACCTTTGCTTTCTGTTTCTAGTATATTCACAAGGTTTTGTAGGTCCCTTTCATTTTCTGCAATTAGCACGGTGTCATCTGCGTACCGAATGTTTTTATCATTTTCCCTCCAACCTTTAATCCTGGGTCTTCTTCTAGGTTTCTCATGATGTTTTCGCTATATAGTGAAAACAGATCTGGTGACAAAACACAACCCTGTCTGACTCTTCTTTTGATGTTTTGAAAAGATCTTATATTGTTTTCTATTCTCATTGCAACTGTTTGTTCCAAGTACATATTCCTGATTATTCGTAGATCTTTTCCATCGACATTGAGTTTCTCCAGTTGGTTGATCAATTCATCATGTCGTACCCTATCGAAAGCCTTGGTATTGTCAGCAAAGCATAAATACAAATCCTTATTCATCTCAATTGACCTCTCTATGATAGTTCTTAGGATGTATATGGCATTAATAGTTCCTTTCCCCTCCACAAATCCACACTGTTCTTGTGCTATTTCTCTTTTGATTCTATTCCTTGTCCTCTTCATGATTATTCTTAACAGGATTTTTGTTACATGACTCATCAAACTGACTGTGCGATGGAGTTCGCATTCTATAGCCCCTTTCTTCTTTGGAAGTGCAATGAAAATTGATTTTAACATATCTTTGGGGATTTTTCCAGTGTCATAAATTTCATTTAGGAGGACTGTATTTTTTCTATGCCAAATTCCTCCAGGGCTTCAATCATCTCTGTAGTAATGTTTTCTGGTCCTGGGGCTTTTCCTGGTTTCATCTTTTTCAGTGTTGCTCTAACTTCATCTTTCATTATGGGTGGTCCTTCAAAGTTCTTTTTTATAATGTGTTCTTCGTTTCTGTCATCCTCAAAAAGATCTTTAATGTACTCTCCCCATCTGTCTAATATTTTGTCTTGCCATCTTTCGATTTTAAGCAACCAGTTGATGTGCATGTATTTTTCCTGTGGACAATTTCTTCAATTCGTCTGTACATACCCTGAGGATCCATTTTGTGTCGTTCTTCTATCTCTTTGCATTTTGTGTTCAGCCAAGCTTCCTTAGTTTCATTGCACCTATACCTGATTTCTTTGTTTATCTTCCTGTATATCTCCTCGTTTCTCTTTGCCTTCCTCCTTTCCTCCATCAGGCCCAAAATTTCATTAGTCATCCAGCTCTTTTTTGCTTTTCTATTTGCCTTAGGGATTTCTTCACAAGCTTCATTTATAGAACTTCTCAACTTTGTCCATTGTTTCTCACTGTCACCAACGTCTTCCAGAGCACTGAATTTGTTTTGAACATGTATATTAAATTTTTGACGTATCATTTCATCTGACTTTAAGAGTCCAAGGTTTAGTTTGATGTTGCTTTTGGTCTGTTTCCTTTTCCTCAATTTCAGCCTAAACCTTCCCACTACATGATTGTGGTCACTGTTGCAATCTGCGCCTGGTAGTGTTTTTGCTGACAGTAAAGAATTTCTAAATGTTTTGTTGATCAGGATGGAGTCAATTTGATTTTTGGTATTATCTCCTGGACTCATCCAAGTCCATTTTCTTTTAAACAGCATCAAAATGGAGATGGAAAGGCTTAACATCAGTATTTTAGGACTGGGGGAAGTGAGATGGAAGGGGACAGGCATGATAACATCAGGAGAATATACAGTGATATACTCTGGTGGTAATTCACATGAAAGAGGAGTAGGCATCATAATGGACAAAGACAAATCAAAAGCAGTTAAGGGATACTGGGCAGTGTCCGACAGAGTTTTACTGGTCAAATTCGGAGACAACCCTTTTGATATCAACATCATACAGGTGTATGCACCAACATCCGCAAGTACTCAGGAAGACATCGACAACTTCTACGAAGTTTTAGAGATGGCCAAGGTCCAATGTAAATCACAAGAAGTTACAGTCATAATGGGAGATTTTAATGCTAAAGTGGGACAGGGTAGGGTGGAGGATATAGTTGGACCTCATGACCTTGGTACACAAAATGAAAGAGGGGGGAAACTTGTAGAATGGGCACAGTACACTTCAGTAATTCATTAATCCTGAACGTTATGTCAGTCTACCTGCCAACAGGTCCAAATGACCACAACACAGAATGGCTGCGTACTATTCCGGATCTGCAGCACGGTAAATGGCTAATTGGTGGAGACTTTAATTCCCACTCCCCGTTTTGGGAAAAAGACTGTTGTACTGTTACAAGCAATCGGTTGGTAGAAAATATAGTTGACGGTGGTTTTACCTTTTGAATGATGGGAGTGTCACTAGAATTCCTGATGTTTCCAAACACCGGGCAACAGCCATCGATCTGTCTTTGATATCGCCAGACTTTGTACCATGCTGTACTTGGGACACTCACAGAGATGCCTTGGGAAGTGATCACTTACCTATCATCATAACAATAACTAATGAAAACATCAGGATAAAAGACAGCACTCCTGATATTATACCAAAATATAATTACACGCGCGCTGATTGGTCCTTGTTTCAAACTGCTAAACACGAATACAAACATTATGAAAGTGACAATGTAGACTTTATGTTTACTAAATTCCAAGAGTCAGTTCTAGCTGCTGCAGACCTCTCAATCCCGAAACTCAAAACCTTTAATCCAATAACCGTTTGGGTAATGTTTGGTGGACAGAGGCATGTGAGAAAGCAGTTCAGTATAAAAAAGAGAAATACAAAATCTACATCAAAAGCAGAACACCTAAAGATCATATGGAGATGAAAAAAGCTTACACCCTGTGTAATAGAATGATCGCTGAATCAAAGAAAAATTATTGGGCATCCTACTGCAAAAAAAAAAAAAAAAAAAAAAATCAGATTTCAGGGATTTCCATAAAGTCTGGACAAAAATGAATCAATGAAAAATGGAGCCAGCTTACCTAGGTGTCCAATAATGTTTGACACATGTCACAACTTTCCTTCCGACATGGACAAAGCTGAAACGTTTGAGGAACTTTTTGCCGATAATAGTAAAGTAGATGGTTTGTCTCCTACCTGCAAACACTACAAAAAAATAGCAGCTAACAACCCTATCTTCACTGACCGAATACCTCATAATGATCGCTGATTTAATGCTCCGATCACTTTAGAAGAGCTAAAAAACACTATCTTGTCTCAACACAACAAAAGAAGTTCAGTAGGTGTCGATGCAGTTTCAAATGAAATGATTAAACATCTTCCGGAAAACTGCATTATTTTCTTACACAAAATTTTTTTCAGAAATGCTGGGTTAGTGGAGCTGTACCACAGTTATGGCAAAGGTCTACTGTTATACCAAAGCTGCTGTGGCCACTGCTAATCTATGACATTTGCACCAGCACAGTCGAAGCAATGGAAGCCAAAATCAACAAATACACAAGAAAATGGCTCGGTGTCCCACCTGGTCTCACTGATGTTGCATTCTACTGTCGTCAAGCAATGCTGAAGCTACCTCTGAAATCCATAGTGGAGGAATACAAAGTTGGAAAAGCAAGACTGTTGAGCATGCTGGAGGAATCGGAGGACAATATCGTGAGAGCAGTTCATCCAAAGCTGAGAACTGGCAGAAAGTGGAAAGTCCAAGAGGCTGTAAACAATGCCAAGAGAAACCTCAGCATCAAAGAAATAATTGGACACACGCAAACCAACAGACAGGGACTGGGAGCAACAAAAATGCAGTGGTGTTCCAAAGCCAAAGGGAAGGAAAAAAGAGACATGATCATACAGGAGTTGAAGGAAGAAGAAGATGTCAAAAGAGTGCAGAAGGCAGTCCAGCAAGGTCAACAGGGGCAATGGACAACATGGGACAGTGCACTCCAAAGAAGTCTCAGCTGGAACGATATGTGGCACATGGCTCCTCTAAGGATAAGCTTCCTCCTCAGATCTGTATATGACCTGCTCCCCTCGAATGCAAACTTAGTGAAATGGGGGAAAGCAGACGACCCAGCATGTCCGCTCTGTCAGAAGAAACAAACAGTGGAACATGTCCTAAGCTCTTGCAAAGTAGCGCTAGCCCAAGGAAGGTATACATGGAGGCACAACCAAGTTCTGAAAGTGATCACAGATGTGGTTAGCGAAAAAACCATGACCCCAAACGCACCAATTGCTATGACAACGTTCTACAAAGCAGGAGGGAAACAGGTCTGGCCCGAAAGGGCTATGACAACCAGCACATTGCCAAAGGGTCTTCTGGATGGAGCAGTCGACTGGGAGTGTACAGCAGACCTCCCAGAGTGGAGAAATTACCCAGATGTCATCAGCAAGACAGGCATGAGACCAGACATCGCTCTCCACTCTGACTCCTCGAAACAAGTGATTCTGATAGAACTCACTGTGCCATACGAAAGCAGAATGGAAGAAGCACATATCTACAAGACCGAAAAATACGCCGGTCTTGCCAGCACCCTGAAGAAAGCAGGTCTGCGGGTCAAAATCTTCGCCATAGAGGTCGGGGCAAGAGGGTTTGTGGGCACCTCCGCTTATGATCTCATGAAACAACTCGCCATTTCTGGGAAGAAGAGGACTAGAGCCCTTAAAGCGATGGCAGAGGCAGCAGAAAGGAGCTCAAGCTGGATCTGGGCAAGGAGGAACCAAAAAAGTGAACTTCATAAGGATTAAATTCCCTACAGATGATGTGTGCCCCGTTAGCACATTGGTAAAACCGCGTACCGCAGTTCTGAAGCGCAGAATCGCCCAGGTTCGATCCCCGGCGTGGGAAAAAAAAAAAAAAAAAAAAAAAAAAAGACAACAGCAGAAGGGCATCCAGGAGTCATGACCTGGATGTGGCCCGGCCCCCCGAGAGTGTAAGGAATTCAGGGCCGAAACACTTGTCTAAAGGGGGTTACTTCTCTGAAGACCTTCTGTTGTCTAGCTCTCCCTAGAGTTTCTTTCTACCTGCACATGGTCAGTCCATTGACTTCCGGGAATAGTTCAGAGGACATTCGGGAAAGACCGAAGGACACTGGGAAAGACTAGATCTGCGGGCTTTGTGGGTTGGCTTCCCACCTTGCCTTTGATAACATGCCACGAGTTTTCCAAATGAAAGATGCTCCCAGGATTCACCGAAAGGGGGAGAGAATGATGAATCCATCGGCACTGACTCCATCACGACTGGAAACGCACAACGGACCATGATTAATGACCAGTTGGAATTTCCGTGTGCGTGTGGAAGGAGATTCACCACCAAACGCGGCATGAAGATCCACAGGACAAAAATGGGCTGTTTGAAGACACATACGAACCAGCAGCAGCGCACTGCGATAGCAGGTGAGACGTTGGATGACCAAGGCCAGGAATTAAACCATAGTGCCAAGGACATCCACGCTGACGGTTCTGATGCGGATTTTGCACAAGCTCTTAACGCCAAACGTGGAAAACTCAATTTGCCGCCTGCCGGTGCAAAAGAACAATGGGAGAAATTAGATGAGGAACTTGTCCTTAAGCTGAATGCGCTAATAGGGAACAGTACGCTGGAACACAAACTTGAGTGAAACGTATGGAGTGAAGCAGCCAAAGAAAAAAAAAATAGACAACAGCAGAAGGGCATCCAGGAGTCATGACCTGGATGTGGCCCGGCCCCCCGAGAGTGTAAATAATTCAGGGCCGAAACACTTGTCTAAAGGGGGTTACTTCTCTGAAGACCTTCTGTTGTCTAGCTCTCCCTAGAGTTTCTTTCTACCTTATACCAATATTAAAAGCGGGTAAGCCTAAAAACAATAACAACAGTTACAGACCTATTGCGTTGACGTCCCATACGAGCAAACTAATGGAAAGATTGGTATTACCAGACTTGTACATTACTGTGATAAAAAATAACGTTATTCCAGTAAATCAGGCAGGTTTTAGAAAAAGGAGATCCACAGTTGAGCACCTGTTAAACTTACAACTCAGATAAAGCAACAGTTTGCCCGCAGAAAAAGTCTTTTAGCTACTTTTTTTATGTGAAAAAAGCTTACGATCAAGTTTGGCAAAAGCGTTTATGGTACAAGCTGAAATCTATTGGTTTATCTGGCAATATGTATGATTACATTAAGTCTTTTTTAGCCAATAGAACAATTCAGGCACGAGTGGGAACTAATTATTCTACTTCACGACATCTTGACATGGGAATTCCACAAGGTTCAGTGATAGCACCTCTTTTATTTAATATCCTTATACAGGATCTTCCTAAAGCACTCTCAAATCATGTTGTTTTGGTACAGTACGCTGATGATATATGTATTTGGATGAATATAACTGTAAAAAAGACAACTCCACAGAGAGCGCAGAATTACATTAGGAAGTTGTATCAATCTGATCTTGATAATCTTGGAAACTATATGTTAGAAAATGGTCTGTCGTTGTCAGCGGAAAAAAACTAACATGATGCTATTTAATCCTGGTGGTACTTTAAGTAACTTGCCTACTTTCAGATTGCTTGGTGAAGTGTTACATTACAAACAGGTTGTAAAATTTCTGGGAGTCTTTATAACATCGAAATTAAACTGGAATGTCTATTTTGATTATATTTCAACAAAAACAAGAAACACCTTAAATTTTCTAAAGATAATAAGCAGATTACCTTGGGGAATGGATACAAACACACTAATTCATCTATCAACAGCACTTGTACGATCTAAATTATCCTATGCACAAGAAGTGTTCTTTAGTGCACCCAAATATTTGTTAAAGAAGATACAAAAGCTTAGACTGCAAAAGTATTAAAATTGCTCCAGGTGTCCCTGCTCACGCTTCTGATCTGGAAACGTACAAAGTTGTTGGAATTCTGCTTCTGAACAACTATCGTGAGCTAGCGACAGCAAAATTTGCCGTTAGAACTACTTCACAAACGGACAATTTTGTGAGTAAGGAAATTAAAATCAAGTCTGATGTTGACTTTCCAAAACGAGCAAACAGCATTTCATCACAAATGACTGTTGCAACTTACATATCTGACTTGGTCAAGCAGTCTCACCTAAATATGGATGAAATAGCTGAGGCACCATCAACAACGCTTATCCCTACATGGGAAATGCTAAAAGCCTCTTTTGATATTGATTATACAGACGCTAAGAAACATGAAAACGTCAACATTTCGATATCCACAGCAAGACAACACGTCGATGAAAAATAATGTACCCACCTTCATATTTTTACCGATGCGGGAGCAGCATTTTATGTTCCAAAATCTAAAATAAAAAAGTCATTTTTCATTGGAGCAAACATATCTATATTCACAGCGGAATTAGTCGCTATTATACAAGCATTGCATTGTCTAGTAAATCTTAAACCTATGTCTTTCAAAGTTATTCTCTTTGTTGACTCAAAATCTGTACTATATGCCTCTGGGTCTTTCGATGCCGACACAAGACCTGATTTAATTACTGAGGAAAACTATCTTGTACATCGTTTAAGGATAAAAGGTACAGATATCAGTTTATGCTGGGTGCCTTTTCACGTTGTCTTCACGGCAACGAAGTAGTTGACAGAGCAGCTAAGCAAGGTGCACAGAATTCTGTTAATTCTATAGAATTACATGTTCATACTTCCGTAAAAGAAGCTTGCAACATGCTGTAATCAGCCTTATGGATTCGATTTCATGAACATTTAAATGAACAGTTTGTGTCACAACAAATGATAAAACTTTCCGTTCAAAATTTATATAAAAAAATGCAATGTTCTTCCATGTATCATTTGCAATCGATTGTTGCTGTTCATTTTCGTATTCAGCTAAGCGCATTGAAAACAAAATATTGTAAAAATGTCAAGTGTATTTGCGGCAAACAGTTCACATTGTTTCACTGTTTATTTTATTGCAAAATGCTGCGTTCTTTTCTACCGAAAAGGTTTACACAAGAAAACTATTCTGAAACTCATTTAAAAAAAGTAACATCAGATCAATCTTTGTTAGTTAACATTTCAGAATCATTAGTTCACAGTCCTGTTAATGCATTACTTTAACTTTATGCAGTTTGTGCTTTAGTGTTAACTTTTCCCTTCACATTGTTGAAGTTAATTGTTACTAATGTTAGAGTTAAGATTTCGTTCCATTTTACTATTCTACCACCTATTTATGACTTTTTCATCTGTCTCCTCTCTGCCCCAATCCAACCCGTCCAACTATCGTTCTACATTTTATTTCATTTATACATTTTTTCTCCCCCCCCCCCCCCCCCCCTAATATCATCACTTACAGTGAAAAGACGTTAAATCAAAGAACGAACGAACATACACATAAACAAATAAACAAACACACACTCAGACAAGCAAACACACACACGCACACACACACACGCGCGCGCGCGCGCACGCACACACACACACACACACACACACTCACACACACACACACACACACACACACACACACACACACACACACACACACATACACACTGTTGTTGAACTTGGAGCTTATCAATAAGGATTCATCACACTGACAATTCTACGTGCGCATCCCAGTTATCGGCCAGCTATATTATCTGATACACTCCCTTACATGCGCAATATCCTATTTGTTGGCAAGGTCTTGAAATGGGGTTGAAAGGGGGGGGAGCGGAACCTATGAAACAACAATCAGTCACCGCCAGATTGATGTAAACATTAAGATGGACTGCGAACAGGCCAGGTTTTAATGTTGCGGGCCGGGATTGAACTCGGGAGATCAGATCTTAAGTGCGGCTCTATCAAAACGATCAATCAGCCCGGGTAATGACCAAAAACAACACATACACCATAGCGTTCATACGACAGACTGGCTTGAACCTTCATGGAGACTGAACGATGTGACAGGTTCACGAAATGGGACAGATTATTACGACAACTTGACGAGACTGTTTCG
Organism: Monoplex corrugatus; assembly: GCA_030674185.1. NCBI lineage: Eukaryota > Metazoa > Mollusca > Gastropoda > Littorinimorpha > Ranellidae > Monoplex > Monoplex corrugatus. Next base: position 35,090,727 of record JAPXFY010000016.1, on the reverse strand, counting down.
TGTTAAGTTAGTGCATGTTTATGGAGAGGGGGTTAACTCGCAGGAATAATGTTGCAATTTATTTTAACGCCGTGTGATAACATCTTTCCAAGCACTTCCATTGATCAGTGGAAGCAGATTAATTAAATTTAGTTCATTAACACTTTATTAATCCACAGGCAATTGATTTGTGCAGTTACAAGCTCGTAATAACATTACACATGCAGATGGGGGGTGTGGGTGATTTAGAACCTCCGGAAACCCCTCATCCCCCTGATCTGTCCAATAGTTGAGCTGTGGTGGTGTCAGCAAGGTGGTTCAGGAGATAAGAAAGATAATGTGATAAAATGCTTTTAAATAAATGACATGATTTCATCAATAGAATGTACTGCATGGATTCGCTTTAATCCTTTGGACAAAAGTTTTCTCAGGAGGGTATGCCCACGGACATCGTGGGCTTTTTACAAAAATCCCTTTATCAAGACCATAACCCGCCCCTGAGGCCATTTTCATTTGTATTTAAATGGTAGACTGTCTTTCCTGCTGGTCTTTTTTCTCCGTGAGGGCGCTAAGCATAAGGTATAAATAACTTCATTTGATCGTCTTTAATTCGTGTACACATGGTCAGGCCATATCTATAGGAGACCGTGTAGACAATTGCATGATATCATGGTTTATTTGAAAGCGCCTGCAGGTCTGGTACCTCTCATTTCAGCCCTCTAGGTTTTCTGTAGGGGTTACCCCACACCTTTCTCATGGCTGAAAGACAACGCTATGACGTAACATAAAAATGGCCTTTCCGCTGCTCATCTTTATGGACCATTCATTGTGGTGGTGTCAGCAAGGTGATTCAGAGATTGCATCCTCTCTCAGCCTCTTTCAACAGTTCAAAACCTTGCCAGCGCAAAGGGACTGAGGCAGGCTTAAGGATTCCACCAGATCAGTAGACCTGTTGGCAGACGTGGGTGGAGCGTGTATGGCATTGTACGAGTGCAAGGGTTTCTCTTGAACAACTTCCAACATATTCCAGACTGACTCCTTGAATCTGCTTTGAAATATGTTCAGTGAGACGTTAATCCCCAAGCTGACATGAAACAATGTCCTGGACATGCTGATGTGAATGGGAAAAGAACACGCCGGTAAAGTCGCAGGTATGGCTACTCAGCAAACAGATTGCGTCTTGAACAGGTAAAAGATGTCGGCAACATGGAATCAACCTCAATGAACACTCACAGCCACCTGATCATTCCACTGACCACTAGGAAATAAAGAAAACAAAAGACAGAAAACAAAGCAAAACAAAACGACAAAGAGGGAAAGCAACAAGTAATTAGTTGTAGTTGTTTCTGTTGTGATGGCTGTTTCTGTAGTCAGTATCTACATGCCGCTACTCGGACTTCGCACTGCTTGGTCTGCTATTTCTCGCTACTCGTTCATACCTAAGCGTCCGTCATGGATTTTGTCAAGGACTACTTTTTGAATTGAGAATGATGTAACTATCCTGTTTCCTCTAAACAAAACCCATCAGTGATACCAAGTTTATCACGGATAGCAAAGAAGTCCAACTTCACATCTTGTTTGTATTGTGGTCTTACAGAATTTTTGTGTACTCCACTGCGTACTTGAGTTCACGTGTTGCTGTGTTTCTCTGCATATTTGTTCCAGTTTGACATTAGACACTGGCCATGATGATATAATCATACTGACATGGTACTCGACATCTATTGGAGGAAGTTTTTGCTGTTAGCTCAGCATTCTTTTTCCATCTGTACGTAATGGCATTCTGTTTCTGTAAGACTTCTTCAACAAAATGCAACTGGACGAAGACCATTCCTGTGTACCACTCCTCTAGTGCCATAAGTACTTGAATCAGCTTCAACCACTGGTGGTTTAGTTTGATCGTAGAATACAAGAGTAGGCGCTGTTATGAGTATTTTCTTCACGATAGTGAAAGCTTCGGCTTCCTCTTGGTCCCGAGTCCGGTCTGAATCTTAAGTCTTCACATCAATCGGAGATATTAAGGCGGTGGGTAAATGAATCTACCTCGTGGGTGTCTCGGGAGAGACCAAGGCTGAGGGAGTAAACCCTGACAGAAAAAAACACCCCTACTGCCTTGTGGGTACTCTTGGAAACGACACAGGCTAGCGAAGAGTCCGTACAAAACCCGATGGAAGACAACGGGAAACCACCATCGTATATTCCAAGATAACATGCCAGCCAAAGAGAATGAGATGAAGAAATTCCAAGACAACATGGCCAGCCAAAAGAGAATGGAGAATGAAAGAAATTCCCAAGACAAACATGGCAGCCAAAAGAGAATGGAGAATGAAGAAGTCAAAGCAACATTGAAAAAGATGAAACCGGAAAAATCCCCAGACCAGACAATATTACTACACAAATGATTGACGCCCTATATGAATTTGTTATTGGAAAAAAACAGTCCTAAATGAAATTTATGACACCGGAAAAATCCCTAAAGATATGTCAAATCAATTTTCATTGCACTTCCAAAGAAAACAGGGCTATAGAATGCGAACTCCACCGTGCCATCAGCTTGATGAGTTATGTAAAAAGATTCTATTAAGAACAATCATGATGAGGACAAGGAACAGAATCAAATGAGATACAGCAGAAGAACAATGCAGATTTGTGGAAGGGAAAGGAACTGTTAATGCCACACACATCCTAAAAACTCTCATAGAAAGGTTAATTGAATTGAATAACGATTCATATTGATGCTTTGTTGATTATACCATGGCCTTTGATTGGGTAAGGCACGAAGAACTGATCAAACAAACAGAAAGGCTCAATGTTAATGGAAAAGATCTAAGAATAATCAGAAATACGTATTGGGAAAAAACAGCAGCAATGAGAGCAGAAAACGATATAAACTTTTTCCAAAGTATCAAAAGATGTGTTAGGCAGGGTTGTGTTCTGTCACCAGACTTGTTTTCACTTAACAATGCTCTGGGATAAAGGTTAGAGGAAGAATGTTAAACAATCTTCATTACACAGATGGCACTGTTGTAATTGCAGAAACTGATAAATACCTGCAACATCTTGTGAATATAACAGATAAAGACAGCAGAAATAAAAGACTGAAGCTAAATAGCAAGAAGACTGAAGTCATGGTGATCAGTAAAAAACATGAAATCCAGTTATGCAAAATACTGGCAAATGGCACAACAGTGAGACAGATTGATGAGTTACTTGTCTGCGAACGGTTATCTCACCAGATGACAGATGTACATCAGAAATAGTCAGCAGAATCGGCCAAGGTAAAACAGCATTCAAGAAAATGAAAAGCGTTCTCACCAACAATTGCCTATGAGTTAACATCAGGACGAGAGTTTTTGGGTGTTATATAGAATCGATACTTTTGCACGGATGTGAGGCGTGGACAGTCAACACTCAAAGTCAAAACAAGATTGAGGCAGCTGAAATGTGGTTTCTAAGAAGAATGTTAAGAGTTCCATGGACAGCAAAGAAAACAAACGAAACAGTCTTGACGGAGGCAGACGCAGGAAGAACATTAATGAAAATGATTAGGAAAAGACAAGCGACGTGTTTAGGACACCTTATGAGGCAAGAGAATTTGAGCACATAGTCACAACAGGAAAACTAAAGGGAAAACGGGCAACAGATAGACCTAGGGAGAAAATATTGAACATTGAACAAACGTGCAGAGTGGCTGAGAACAGAGAGAGTTGGAGATGTATTTGCAGCGACAAAAGATAAATCCGTACGGAGGGCTATGATCGCCAACGTCATGAGGCAGGGCACATGATGATGATGGATAAATGAGGTAAGTATCTGGCGATGTAATTTATCACACTATGATATTTCTTCAGTCCATTCACATCTGATGGTTCTTCTCTGTGCAGGATTGCATCAGTCTTCCCAGGGTTAGGTTTGCACTCTTTGATTTCCGCTGATATATCCCTTCAGGGTTAATTCAGGCTTCTTGTATTCACACTTCTCTTTATTCAACGTGAGACCAAAATGCTGCAATTTTCCTCTTACTTTAAGGAGGAGTTATTCGTGCCCTTCATCTGTCTTGCTATGACATAAGATGTCATTAAAATAGCAAAATCACACTTTTAATGCCTCTGTCATTATACACTGAAACATATCCGGCGCAGCTGAAATACCAAAAAGACTCTTGTGAATAAAAATCTTCCAAATAGTCTTATGAATGTAGTTAACTCTAAAGGTGATCAAACCAGTGAAAATGGCCCAAATCCTGCGGTACATGGAGAATGCGGTACATCCATAGTTTGGAGAATGCGGTACATCGAGAATGCGGTACATCCATAGTTGGGAAAATCGGTACATCCATAGTTTGGAGAATGCGGTACATCCATAGTTTGGAGAATGCGGTACATCATAGTTTGGAGAATGCGGTACATCCATAGTTTGGAGAATGCGGTACATCCATAGTTTGGAGAATGCGGTACATCCCTAGTTTGGAGAATGCGGTACATCCTAGTTTGGAGAATGCGGTACATCATAGTTTGGAGAATGCGGTACATCCAGTTTGGAGAATGCGGTACATCCATAGCTTGGAGAATGCGGTACATCATAGTTTGGAGAATGCGGTACATCGAGAATGCGGTACATCTTAGTTTGGAGAATGCGGTACATCCATAGTTTGGAGAATGCGGTACATCCATAGTTTGGAGAATGCGGTACATCCATAGTTTGAGATGCGGAATCGAGAATGCGGTACATCCATAGTTTGGAGAATGCGGTACATCCATAGTTTGGAGAATGCGGTACATCCATAGTTTGGAGACTGCGGTACATCCATAGTTTGGAGACTGCGGTACATCCATAGTTTGGAGAATGCGGTACATCCATGTTTGGAGACTGCGGTACATCTAGTTTGGAGACTGCGGTACATCCATAGTTTGGAGAATGCGGTACATCCTAGTTTGGAGAATGCGGTACATCTAGTTTGGAGACTGCGGTACATCCATAGTTTGGAGAATGCGGTACATCCTAGTTTGGAGACTGCGGTACATCCATAGTTTGGAGAATGCGGTACATCCTAGTTTGGAGAATGCGGTACATCATAGTTTGGAGAATGCGGTACATCCAGTTTGGAGAATGCGGTACATCTAGTTTGGAGAATGCGGTACATCCATAGTTTGGAGAATGCGGTACATCTAGTTTGGAGAATGCGGTACATCCAGTTTGGAGAATGCGGTACATCTAGTTTGGAGAATGCGGTACATCCATAGTTTGGAGAATGCGGTACATCAGTTTGGAGAATGCGGTACATCCATAGTTTGGAGAATGCGGTACACCCTAGTTTGGAGAATGCGGTACATCCATAGTTTGGAGAATGCGGTACATCCAGTTTGGAGAATGCGGTACATCCATAGTTTGGAGAATGCGGTACATCCTAGTTTGGAGAATGCGGTACATCTAGTTTGGAGAATGCGGTACATCCTAGTTTGGAGAATGCGGTACATCTAGTTTGGAGAATGCGGTACATCTAGTTTGGAGAATGCGGTACATCAGTTTGGAGAATGCGGTACATCTAGTTTGGAGAATGCGGTACATCCAGTTTGGAGAATGCGGTACATCCAGTTTGGAGAATGCGGTACATCCAGTTTGGAGAATGCGGTACATCCTAGTTTGGAGAATGCGGTACATCAGTTTGGAGAATGCGGTACATCCTAGTTTGGAGAATGCGGTACATCCAGTTTGGAGAATGCGGTACATCCATAGTTTGGAGAATGCGGTACATCCTAGTTTGGAGAATGCGGTACATCTAGTTTGGAGAATGCGGTACATCCAAGTTTGGAGAATGCGGTACATCCTAGTTTGGAGAATGCGGTACATCTAGTTTGGAGAATGCGGTACATCCAGTTTGGAGAATGCGGTACATCCAGTTTGGAGAATGCGGTACATCCAGTTTGGAGAATGCGGTACATCCAGTTTGGAGAATGCGGTACATCCAGTTTGGAGAATGCGGTACATCCAGTTTGGAGAATGCGGTACATCCAGTTTGGAGAATGCGGTAACATCCATAGTTTGGAGAATGCGGTACATCTAGTTTGGAGAATGCGGTACATCCAGTTTGGAGAATGCGGTACATCCAGTTTGGAGAATGCGGTACATCTATAGTTTGGAGAATGCGGTACATCCAGTTTGGAGAATGCGGTACATCTAGTTTGGAGAATGCGGTACATCTAGTTTGGAGAATGCGGTACATCCAGTTTGGAGAATGCGGTACATCCAGTTTGGAGAATGCGGTACATCTAGTTTGGAGAATGCGGTACATCTAGTTTGGAGAATGCGGTACATCCATAGTTTGGAGAATGCGGTACATCTAGTTTGGAGAATGCGGTACATCCATAGTTTGGAGAATGCGGTACATCTAGTTTGGAGAAGACTGAAGAACATCGAAGCTTGTGTATTGCGTGATCAAGAACTGGAATGCTATATCTTTTTGCTCAATGGCTTGGTTCAACGTTTCTTAGTAGAATCTACTTCATTCTATACTTTCACTCGTCTCGGATTTGGATACATGCCCACAATGTGACATCTTTCCACATCTTAGACATATTTTCCTTTTGCTGGACATTTTTTCCAGTGCATGTGATGTCCCACATTTTTCACATAAGATATAACCTTGATTTGAAACTGCTGAACCTTGATTTTCCATTGTCTGTCATACTCTCCTGCCGCTTCTGTCTCCTGGCCAGCTCGTCGGTTTATGTGACGATAGTGCACATGGAATTCATTCCGAACGCGGTGATATCATCTTGAAAAACTGAAACTGAAAGCGCCTGTCTGCACAGTGGCTGTTATGTACTCTATATACTGATCTCCTCAGGTTCCTGTCTGCTGCGATGTTTTGTGCTTCACTTGCTCATGCTGTCTCGCCATTGTGATTGCACTTTTAGAGTAAGTTCACTTTGGGGTGTTTTTTTTTTAGAAAAATCTAGATCTTGTAAGCTTAGAACTAGTCTGCCTCGTACTGTTTTTTTTTCCTTATTAACAAACTGTGCAGATTCTGCTAGTTCATTAGGACATCTGACGTATTGAAATATTTTTCAATTTTTTTTACAACAACGTTACGGTTCTTCATTTCGCCATCGTTTGCAAACTTGAATTCTCTAAACAGCTTGTCAGTTTCTGGTTCCAATGTATATAACACATTATAAGAAAGAACTTTGAAGGACCACCCATAATGAAAGATGAAGTTAGAGCAGCACTGAAAAAGATGAAACCAGGAAACGCCCCAGGACCAGACAACATTACTACAGAGATGATTGAAGCCCTGGAGGAATTCGGTATTGAAAAAATAACAGTTCTAAATGAAATTTACGACACTGGAAAAATCCCCAAAGACATGTCAAAATCAATTTTCATTGCACTTCCAAAGAACCCAGGGGCTATAGAATGCGAACTCCATCGCACAATCAGTTTGATGAATCATGTAACAAAAATCCTGTTAAGAATAATCATGATGAGGACAAGGAATAGAATCAAAAGAGAAATAGCAGATGAACAGTGTGGATTTGTGGAGGGGAAAGGAACTATTAATGCCATGTACATCCTAAGATCTATCATAGAGAGGTCAATCGAGATGAACAAGGATTTATATCTATGCTTCGTTGATTATACCAAGGCTTTCGATCGGGTAAGACATGAAGAATTGATCAACCAACTAGAAAGACTCAATATTGATAGAAAATATCTACGAATAATCAGTAATATGTATTGGGAACAAACAGCTGCAATGAGAATAAAAACAAAAAGATATAAGCTGTTTCCAAAACATCAAAAGAGGAGTCAGACAGGGTTGTGTTTTGTCACCAGATCTGTTTTCACTTTACAGCGAAAACATCATGAGAAACCTAGAGGAAGACCCTGGATTATAGGTTGGAGGTAAAATGATAAACAACATTCGATACGCAGATGACACCGTGCTAATTGCAGAAAGTGAAAGGGACCTACAAAACCTTGTGAATATACTAGAAATAGAAAGCAAAGGTAAGGGGTTGGAACTAAACAGCAGGAAGACAAAAGTCATGGTGATCAGTAGAAAACATGAAATCCCCTCATTGTACATTGAATTTTATATCAGTTTATTCCTCTTGGGTCCCAACAAATGGTGATGTAAATATTTTTTTTAAATTTTGAATATTTTACCGGATAATCTGATTTTAGAGTTTCGTATGCCTACTTTTCGTCATTTTAATTCTGCCGTTTAGGTCGGACATTTAACCTGTGAACTGTGTTAACATTTTAGCCTACTGTGTTCGCCCAACGCTACAGCTCCCAAACCTTCGTTGTTCTCTACAAACATCATCCTCTCTTGACTGGCTCTCAATTATGGATCCGTCCGTCCTTAAACAAATTGGACTGACACTTTTTAAACACAGCAAATGCTACCTCGGTGGAGGCGTCTACCAGCGCATACGTACATTGGGGCTGTGTAGCAAGCCCCGCACTGCGCGATCCTGTCGTGGTGGACGTCTCCACCGACTTTGGCACAACCTGCCTCCTGCTGTGCCAGCCCGACGCCACTTTTCGTCTTCTGCTTCCTCTTCTCCTCCACTGCCCCTGCCTTCGACCTCGCTGCTGCGGGCTTTGTCTCCTCCTCTGCCATCTTCGCCTTCGCCTTCTGTCCTGGTGGTGCCGCCTTCGCCTTCTGTCCCGCCGGTGCTGCCTTCGTCTTCTGTCCCGCCGGCGCTGCCCTCGTCTTCTGTCCCGCCGGTGCTACCTTTGTCTTCTTCTTCTGTTCCGTCGTTGCTGCCTTCGTCTTCTGCCCCGCTGGTGTCGCCTTCGTGTTTTGTCCCGTCGGTGCCGCCTTCTTCGCCACCTCGGCCGCCGCCATATGATAAACTTAAACTATGCCTTTTTAACGCTCAATCAATATGCAAAGATGGCAAAGCTGAGGTCATTGCCGATTTTATCGCTGATGAGCACGTTGACATTGCTTTTATTACAGAGACATGGCTTAACCCCCTTGGTCATGAACCTATACATGCTAGCCTCACTCCGAGTGGTTACAGGCTTGCTTCTTTCCATCGCTCATCTCGAGGTGGCGGTATCGCCATCCTCTACAACGACTCACTCCATTCCCGCCTATCTTTCTCGCAGTCTCTGCCTTTCTCCCATCCTTCTTTCGAGCACGTTGAAGTATCCTTCCAATCCACCCCTCACCCCATCACCTTCTCCTGTGTCTATCGACCTCCACCTAGCTCTGCCAACAAACTCACCACATCCACGTTTCTCTCTGACTTTGACCAACTGCTTGACCACTACTGCCTCTTACCTGGAAATCTCATCATTCTAGGTGACATCAATGTCCACTATGACAACACTCACCGTTATGACACAAGACATATCATCAACTCTCTGTCCAATCACAATATGACTCAACACATTTCTGAACCAACCCATCAAAAAGGTCACATTCTTGACTGGATCATTTCTCGTGATCACCACAATTCAGCTACTAACAACTGCTTAGTTCTTTCTACCCGTCTAACTTCAGCCCTTCCATCTGACCACTCTGCAATTCTCTGTTCTCTTGACATTTCTCCTCCTTCCCGTACCACGCGCACAGTGACTCGACGCAATCTCAAATCTATCGACCTCTCCACATTTTCATCTGATGCCTCCCGTCTCCTTTCTGAAAAGTCACATAACCTTGCCGATGAATTCTATACTACTCTCCACCATCTTCTGGACACTCATGCTCCAGCCACAACCCGTCTTTTACCTGACCGCCCCCCTACCCCCTGGCTCACTCATGAGATTGCCTGTGCAAAACGTGCCCGCCGCAGAGCAGAGCGCCGCTGGCGCAAATCCAAACTCACTGTACACAGGCAACTTTTCCAAGCCTCTAAAACAAAAGTATCCACCCTCATTGCATCTGCAAAAACAAGCTATTTCCAAACCAAAATCCTGAATGCCTCTTCTTCAAAAGAACTCTTTACAACCATGAATCATCTCCTTGGCACACGAAAAGACTTACCTCTCCCAACAAAACATACAAATGAAGAACTCCCATCTGTATTCTCTAAGTATTTCACCACCAAAATACAAACTCTTCGTGACAGGCTTGACAGGACACCCTGTCAACCATGCCCACCTGACCCTTCCTTCTCTGGCACACCTCTCACTACTTTTACCCCAGTCTCACAAGAAGAAATTTTCAACACAATCAGATCCATGTCGTTCAAAACCTGCGAACTGGATCCTCTTCCAGGTTCTCTCTACTCCGATTGTCTCCCTACTCTCCTCCCATTCATCACTGACATCATCAACACTTCTTTTCAAACTGGAACTGTCCCAGATTCTTTCAAGTCTGCTATTGTTCACCCTCTCCTCAAGAAACACAATTTAGACCCAAATGAACTGAAAAATTACAGGCCTATCTCTAATCTCTCTTTCTTGTCAAAACTCCTTGAAAAAGTCGTCCTCAACCAGCTGAACTCTCACCTGTCTGCCAACAATCTCCTCAATCCTTTCCAGTCAGCCTACCGCCAGTGCCATAGCACTGAAACTGCCCTACTACACATTTTCAACAATCTCCTCCTTGCAACTGATACTGGCAAAGTCTCTCTCCTCACACTCCTTGATCTGTCTGCAGCTTTCGATACCATTGACCATGGTATTCTCCTTTCTAGACTTCATCATACTTTTGGCATCTCTGACATTGCTCTCTCCTTTTTCACTTCGTATTTATCAAACAGAAAACAAACTGTTCTCATCAATGGCACTTACTCTCAACCTGCATACCTGACCTGTGGTGTTCCACAAGGATCTGTCCTTGGCCCTGTTCTTTTCACTCTTTATACCTCCCCCCTGTCCACCATCATCAACTCCCACTCTATAAAACACCACTTCTATGCTGATGACACCCAACTTCAAGATAGTGACTCACCTGATAATATACAGCGCCTGTTGACTCGCACCACTGAGTGTTACTCGGACATTAAGAACTGGATGACACACAATAGACTTCAGCTTAATGACGACAAAACAGAAGCTATCCTCATTGGCACCCGTCAGAAACTTTCCCAGCTGCCTCCTCTTTCTCTCCCATTATGTAACACATCAGTCCCAATTTCTGATTCAGCTAAAAACCTTGGTGTCTGCATTGACTCTACCCTCTCCATGAACAACTTTGTTTCTCAAACTGCCAGATCTTGCTACTATCATCTCCATCGTATAAGCCTGATCAGGAAGTATCTCTCTGTCGAAACAACTGCAAAACTCGTTCTCTCCTTCATAATGTCTCGCATTGACTATTGCAATTCACTCCTGTCTGGTCTTCCTGCCTCCACCATTCACATCCTACAGCGCATTCAAAACAATGCTGTACGCCTTGTACTCAAAAAGAAAAAAGCTGACCACATATCTCCTCTCCTGGCACAACTTCACTGGCTCCCTGTATCAAAGCGCATACAGTACAAACTAGACACCATGTGCTACAAAAGCCTCAATAACGCAGCCCCCGATTACCTTGCAAGCCTACTTGAGATCTATGTTCCCTCACGTACCCTCCGCTCTGCCTCCGATCCTCTGACTTTTCGCTTTCCACGCACTAAGCTCAATACCTATGGTCCACGAGCCTTCTCTGTTTCTGGTCCACTCTCCTGGAACAAACTTCCTCTCTCAGTCCGTCAGCAACCTACTTTTGCCTCCTTCAAGTCCGCTCTCAAAACTCACCTTTTCTCCTCTGCATAAAATCCTAACCTCACTCAACCCCCCTCTGCATCCTGTCTCCGCTCGGAGGGGAATCACTTTGTTTTAATATATAATTGTATATGATGTGCTCTCTGTGGTTTTCCATTGGTTTTATTCTTGCTTTTATTGCTTTTAGTCTTTTCTCCCATTTGTGGCCATGCATGTGTGTGTGTGTGTGTGTGTGTGTGTGTGTGTGTGTGTGTGTGTGTGTGTGTGTGCGTGCGTGCGTGCGTGCGTGTGTGCGTGTGTGTCTTTTCGGCGCTTGGATTTGATTTTGTCAAGATTTGCGCTATATAAATATTGTAATTATTATGTATGCATGTGCGTACGTATGTATGTATGTATGTATGTATGTATACGCTTAGATTTATATATGTATGTATGTATGCATGGATACGCTCAGCTTAGATTTATGTATGTAAGTATGTAAGCATGTATGTATGCATGTATACGCTCATATGTATGTAGGTATGTATGCATGTATACGCTCAGCGCTTAGATTTGATTTTGTCAAGATTTTGCGCTATATAAATAAAATATATTATTATATTATTCATGCAAAATAACAGCAAACGGCACAACCTTGAGACAGGTTGATAAGTTTAAATACCTGGGAACGATCATATCACCAGACGGCAGATGCACATCAGAAATAGCCAGCAGAATCGGCCAAGCCAAAACAGCATTCAAGAAGATGAAAAGCATTCTTACCAACAAATGGCTATCAATTAACATCAGGAAGAGAATGTTACATAGAACCAATACTGTTGTACGGTTGCGAGGCGTGGCCAGTCAACAAGCAAAGCCAGAACAAGATTGAGGCAGCCGAGATGTGGTTTCTAAGAAGGATGTTGAGAGTTCCATGGACAGCAAAGAGAACAAACGAGACAGTCTTGATGGAGGAAGACACAGGTAGAGCATTCGTAAGGAAAATTAGGAAAAGACAGGCAACATTTATAGGCCATTTTATGAGGAAAGGGGAATTGGAACACCTGGTCACACTGGGAAAGCTGGAGGGAAAGAGAGCACCGGGTAGACCCAGGGAGAAGATGCTAGACGGACTTGCAGAGTGGCTGAGGACAAGGAAGGTGAAAGAGATGCTTGAGGCAACAAGAGACAGAGACAGATGGAAGTCCATAATCGCCAACGCCATGCGGCAAGGCACCTGATGATGATGATGATGATTTTGTGAGTAACCCGCTGTTCAATCCGACTTGACCAACTGTAGCTTTTAGTTTTTCCGTGAATGCTCCACAACAATTATTGTAAAGGGGAGAGAATCATTTCTGTAGATACCTAAGTGAAAGTTATCTCGTGTCTATAAACATACGACTCTACACCAGGTCTCATCTTTAGAAAAGGAGATCCAGAGAGACAAAATGAAGTGTTCTTAACATGGAATATTCACACTTTATGTAGTTTGGTGATATTTCCTGCGTCGCTGAAACTCAACCATTGCACATCGATAGACACATATTGAAGAGGACAGTAGATACAATGGTATGTTTTTGTCTGTTTTCAGGCTGGTATAGACAGTTGATTCCTTAAATATTTACACTTTTAGTTTCAGACAGTACAGATGATGAAGAATATAGTCGCTATGACCTCGGAGATGCTTCATATAAAATAAGTTGGACTGGCATTGAGGCATGTGGTAAACTGTCACAACAATGACAATATTTCAAATATTGTCAAAAGTTCCTAAGAAAGTGCTGTCCAAACACTTCCTCACAAACTGCTGAGTGTAGGCGCTTTTTTCGTCAGTGTGACCATGACCTTGGTGTCATCCCTGTTACACTTATCCTTCGGCCGATACAGGGTTGACAACATCATGTCCACGCTTTTGTTGCAGACAGACAGATAGACAGACAGACAGGCACACACACATGAACACACACACACATGCATGCACGCACGCGCGCGCACACACACACACACACACACACACACACACACACACACACACACACACACACGTCAGGCCCGTAGAAAATCATTTCCCGTTCTTTAAAAACGGAAGATTAGAAAAAGAGGGTGTAGACAGGGAGTAAATGCAAAAAAAGGCATCTTTACTCAGAGATTCTCAAAATGGACGTACACAAACTAGCGAACTTGGCAAAGTAGCTAAGCTTGCTGTGACCACGACAAGGACTATACAGTCAAATCTCATCTGCCTTGCAGATGCCTGATTGAGAGTGCTGTTCATAATTCCTGACCAACACCGCATGTTTCTGTATCTCTTGGGCCTGACTGACCTCATTATGTTGAGAAAAAAGCAAACCTATAAAGCCACTATGAAACATTATATGTCAGAACATATCTCCCCAGTGACCGAACCCACTTCCTGAGTGGTCAGATGAATTGTACAATGACCTTTTGTTCATGAATGATGAATTCTGTGAACTTAACATCTAGTTCAAGCAGTGCTATTTTACCATCATCCGGTCTGGTTCCCATGGCATCACCTTGCCCCTTGTGTCTTTTTGTGAATGGTCGGAAATCCTTGCATATTAAATCCTTTTGTATCGTCTGCCTGTATGTCTACTGTCTCTCTATCTCCTTCTCCGTCTGTCTGTCTGTCTGTCTGTTTGTCTGTCTCTTTCTCTCTGTCCGTCTGCCTGCCTCCCTGCCTGTTTGCCTGTCTGTCTGCCTGCCTGCTTGTCTCTCTGTCTTTCTCTGTCTCTCTGTCTCTCTGTCTCTCTCTCTGTCTCTCTCTCTCTCTCTGTCTGTCTGTCTGTCTGTCTGTCTTCCAAAAAGCAAAACGATGTGAGATGAAATTAATGTTTTCAGAGAAGAGAAAAGCCCCAATATAAATAATGTCGGATTTAGGCAGGTAGATCTCCGTTACATTATCAATATTCAAATTACTTGCTACGTAAACATTCTACAACTGTTAAGTTTCACATAAAAATTAAACTCAGCAGTTGAGCATATAGTCATGTTTTTCTATCTTGTTTTTCTTTTTGGCTGTCTACCTGTGAGAGAGCTGAGGGGAGCGGGTAAACGTCGGCCTTCCTATCGGAGCGTCCTGGGTTCCATCCGCCTATACACCTGGCACTGGTGAATAGAGAGTGGAGACTTCTTCCGATCTACCACTTAAACATGAGTGCAGACCTGCCAGTGCTGACCCCCTACCCCCACCCCTTCACGTGTATGCGCATGCGCTATGCAGAATATGAAACATGCATGTTGAAGAGTCTGTCTGGCTTACAGAAACACGAAAACACAGCATGCAAGTAACGGCAAGTCTGAAATATGCTTTTAGCTAAGAACTTGTACCGCTTATCTCTCGCTTTCGATCCACACATCTGTTTGTTGTGTACTTGTTGGATCAGCTGGTGAGGTCGCCTTCTAGTCAAATAAAAAGTAGCTTCGTTGTCTGTTGATGAAACGGTCTATATTAAGGAGTGATCGAACCACTCATGTGATAAATCATTGCATTCTGACTAATAGCTGTGCGCACACGTCCGAGCGTGTGCGCACGCGGACACACAACATACTTACACACACATCAAAACACACACCAAAACACACACACGCACACATACACACACACACACGCACACACACACACAGACACACACACAGACACACACAGACACACACACACACACACACACACACTAACACACACACACACACTAACACACACACAAACAAACAAACAAAGACGAAGGTCTTATTAGAATGTCTAGACGAAGAATTCAATCAAAATTATACTGTTATGTAGTTTTTTTAATTTTTACTAGAAAAAAACACAAACACACAAACAAAAGCTTACTTTACCGTCAAAAAGTTACTATGCAGATGTCTCATACTTTACATGAGTATATAATGTGCGTGTTTTTTTTTTAATCGTAAGGCATCATGCAGATGATTATAGTGAAGACAACGAAAAAATGGCACAAACATTTCAACCAGTGCTGTGGAAAAGAACCTGTCGGCTTAAAATCTATTGCAGTTCATGTTCATTGGTAAGATATGTTTTTCAACATCGTACACACTTCAAAATATCTCCTGTTCAAACTAATATGAGCAATACAGTCTCTATGTATGTATTTGTAAATGTAGACATTTGTATACAGCAAGATGAAGTCGACTATGGGATCTAGTTTGAAACTGTATCTTTCCTGTCCAATTTTCTTTTCATTAAATGTTATTGGGTTCGCATTATAACAAAAATTATTGATGGTCGTTTGGAGATGTTGCCAGAATGATAATCATAATCATGTTTTGTTGTCGCTATTGATAGTAGTGATTAGCTATTGATCTAAAGCATCAATACAGCGGACAGCCACAGGAGGATCTTACAACATAATGACAAGGCTCTAGTTGATTGTTTGCAGTGTCACCTGAGAGACGTAACCGTGCCCAGATTGGACTGCAATTTACTGTAACATCATTTTGTGGCGCTCGAAAGTAGACAATGCCAGTTCCATCTCTACATTGTGTGCACGGTTTCTGTCTAGTCTGTCAACGGTCACCCGGCTGTCTCCCTTTCTTTTCTGTGCAAGCGAAGACTTGCCAAGGGCAAAAACTGGACGTAGAAAAAAAAAGCAATAATGTGCGTTAGACAGTACCTCGAATAAACGAAGTTTCCGTTCTTAGCAATCTGCTTCTGGTTTGTTGTTGTTGATTGTTTGTTTTTGTTTTCATTTTTTTTCCTCTTTCAGTCCCTCTCTTCCAAAAGAAAGAAAGAAAGAAACAAGGAAACAAGTAAAGAAACAAAGCCCGGACATACACAGACACACATACACACTTATACATGTATATACATACATATTATATATATATATATAAATATATATATATATACATATTATATATATATATATTTATATGTATATATATACATATATATATATATATATATATATCTCTCTCTCTCTCTCTCTCTCTCTCTCTCTCTCTCTCTCTCTCTCTGTGTGTGTGTGTGTGTGTGTGTGTGTGTGTGTGTGTGTGTGTGTGTGTGTGGTTAAAACGAAAGGCTGTACAAGAAAGAAGACTAGTAAATGCCCAGATAAGCGATCATAATGATGGAATAGACCAGCTAAGGAAGCCATGAGGGAAAAAGAAGAAGAAAATGTATCCAACATGATTAAAATTAAACATCGAAGACGTTACTGCAAGCGAGTTGTAAAAGAAGCCAAATATCTGTCACGGAAAGTATATGAAGAAGAGTTAAGTGTTCACTCTTTTCCATGTGCAGGCAAGGCATTCTCCAAAAGAATTCAAGAGAGAGAGAGAGAGAAGGCAGAGAGAGAAGAGACAGACAGACAGACAGACAGAGTCAGTCAGACAGACAGACAAAGGAGACAGACAGAGACAGAAAAACAGAGAAATAGAGAAGGAGAGAGAGAGAGGAGAAGGAAGAGAAGGAAATACCATAGCGCTATTTTCTCAGATAATCTACACAATTACGCCACTCACAGTAATCTCAAACAGTGGCACAGTTCTTCAAACCATGCTCACTTTATAGATATGGCGGGATAGTTATATGTGCTTTTAGTTCAAGGGCGCCAAACATGCTAGAGTAATGTTGCCATTTATGTTAACGGTGTGCAGATGTTGCACCACCAGTCTGTTATGTAATCAGTTTAAAAGCTGCTTTTGTCGTAAATATAAAACTCTCTCTGTCTGTCTCTTTCTGTGTCTCTGTCTGTCTCTCTGTCTCTGTCTTTCTTTATCTGTCTGTCTCTCTATCCCTCTGTCACTCTCTGTCTCTGTCTCTCTGTCTCTTCTCTGTCTGTCTGTCTCTGTCTCTGTCGCTGTCTCTGTCTCTGTTTCTGTCTGTCTGTCTGTCTATGTGTCTGTCTGTCTGTCTCTCTCTCTCTCTCTGTCTCTCTGTCTCTATTTCTCTCTCTCAAGTGCTAGGTTATGAATAGATTCTAACAGTACATCCTGGCACTGTGACAAGGTCGAAGAATTGCTTACTTCAACATCAACCATGCTTACAAGAAAAAAAAACCCAACATCAACAACAACAACAACAACAACAACATCAACAACAACAACAGACAGCTGTTTCACCATTAATGTCAAACCATGGCAAAAAATAACTTCATGTAAAAGGTCAAACAGAATCTTGGATAAACAGAGGACTTAACCTGTCCTGGATGTCATATTATATTTACAGATCCCGAAAAACCATAACAAAAGGCGTATTAATTGACATTAGTGAAGCCATGGCATTCAAACGCCTGATCCACCTTGAACATTATCAAATATAATCGGTTTGATTAGAAATTAATTTTACATAAAAATCATCACCACCTCTCACAGATTTTATTTATAGGCATCCATCTCAACCTTTTAGCTCGGTCGGCATATTAGTGACTTAATGGATGCTGTATTCTCCAGTCCAAAGAAATAATTTTTCTTGGTGACTTTAACAAAGATTTACTCAAGCTGAACAGGCCTGGTTAGAAAACATTAAGCTATTATAATCTTTATCAAACGTATGATCTTTATCAAATGGTATAATTTTCCACCAGATTAACAACTACATCTAAATCGCTCATAGATCGTATTTATGTTTCACAACCAAAACGTATCACAGAATCGTGTGTTACTTCCTCTGGTTGCAGTGACTATTTTCCTATTGACATGACGTGATAAAGAGTGGGTAATAAACTATAACATATCGTTGTTTTCCTAATTTTGATGAAAATACATTCCTTTGTGATCTGATAAAGCGCCAGTTTCACTTGTCTTTAACATCACAGACTCAGATAATGCCCTTAAATACCTGGACTGATACATACACAGCTGTCTATCATGGACATCTCCTTTTACAACCGGAAGAGTCAAACACCTAAACCAAAATGGTTAACCCCAGAAATTCTAAGAGCTGTTTTTCTCAGAGGCTTTAAAAAAACAATAATCAAGACAAAAAATCTAGAAAATCAACACAAAAAAAAGCAATAAATTCAGACAAAAAAGCGATACATACAACGAAACAGAAATGATTTCAAGAATTACTTAGCAACAAACATGATACCAGAACAACTTGTAATGCAATAAATCATCTCACCAACAAACACACCATATCAACTGTCATTAAAACCATATCACCAAACAAATTAAATTATCATTTTTCAAATAGAGTTGTCTGTTAATAGATCAAAAGATAACAATATCCAACAGCTTCAAGAATTCTGCCTCTACAGAGGTATTCAGTTTGAACTATCAATTCCACTAATGGCGATCTACGAAGATTTTGATACATCTTAATACACCTCAGGCAAACGGGAACACGTGGTGTAGATGGTTTGAGTTGTAAGATACTTTATCTCTCAGCTTCTGTAATAAGACAAACACTCACACACACACACACACACACACACACACACACACACACACACACACACACACACACACACACACACACAAACATACATACACACACACACACATACATACACATGCACACACACACACAGGGCACATACACACACGCACACATATAATAATAATAATAATTACAATATTTATATAGCGCAAAATCTTGATAAAATCAAATCTAAGCGCTGAAGCAGACACACACGCAGGCACGCACGCTCGCACACACACGCACGCACACATACAGACACACACACACACACACACACACACACACACACACACACACACCCACACACACGCATGGCTATAAATGGGGAGAAAGAATAAAAGCAATAAAAGCAAGAATAAAACCAATGGAAAATTATAGAGAGCATAGCATACAATTATATATTATAACCATGTGATTCCCTCCGAGCGGAGACAGGCTGCAGAGGGGAGGGTTGAGTGAGGTTAGGATTTTATGCAGGAGAGAAAAGGTGAGTTTTGAGAGCGGACTTGAAGGAGACAAAAGTAGGTTGCTGACGGACTGAGAGAGGAAGTTTGTTCCAGGAGAGTGGACCAGAAACAGAGAAGGCTCGTGGACCATAGGTATTGAGCTTAGTGCGTGGAAAGCGAAGAGTCAGAGGATCAGAGGCAGAGCGGAGGGTACGTGAGGGAACATAGATCTCAAGTAGGCTTGACAGGTAATCGGGGGCTGCGTTATTGAGGCTTTTGTAGCACATGGTGTCTAGTTTGTACTGTATGCGCTTTGATACAGGGAGCCAGTGAAGTTGTGCCAGGAGAGGAGATATGTGGTCAGCTTTTTTCTTTTTGAGTACAAGGCGTGCAGCATTGTTTTGAATGCGCTGTAGGATGTGAATGGTGGAGGCAGGAAGACCAGACAGGAGTGAATTGCAATAGTCAATGCGAGACATTATGAAGGAGAGAACGAGTTTTGCATGTGTTTCGACAGAGAGATACTTCCTGATCAGCTTTATACGATGGAGATGATAGTAGCAGGATCTGGCAGTTTGAGAAACAAAGTTGTTCATGGAGAGGGTAGAGTCAATGCAGACACCAAGGTTTTTAGCTGAATCAGAAATTGGGACTGATGTGTTACATAATGGGAGAGAAAGAGGAGGCAGCTGAGAAAGTTTCTGACGGGTGCCAATGAGGATAGCTTCTGTTTTGTCGTCATTAAGCTGAAGTCTATTGTGTGTCATCCAGTTCTTAATGTCCGAGTAACACTCAGTGGTGCGAGTCAACAGGCGCTGTATATTATCAGGTGAGTCACTGTCTTGAAGTTGGGTGTCATCAGCATAGAAGTGGTGTTTTATAGAATGGGAGTTGGTGATGGTGGACAGGGGGAGGTGTAAAGAGTGAAAAGAACAGGGCCAAGGACAGATCCTTGTGGAACACCACAGGTCAGGTATGCAGGTTGAGAGTAAGTGCCATTGATGAGAACAGTTTGTTTTCTGTTTGATAGGTATGAAGTGAACCAAGACAGAGCAATGTCAGAGATGCCAAAAGTATGATGAAGTCTAGAAAGGAGAATACCATGATCAATGGTATCAAAGGCTGCAGACAGATCAAGGAGTGTGAGGAGAGAGACTTTGCCAGTATCAGTTGCAAGGAGGAGATTGTTGAGAATGTGTAGTAGGGCAGTTTCAGTGCTATGGCACTGGCGGTAGGCTGACTGGAAAGGATTGAGGAGATTGTTGGCAGACAGGTGAGAGTTCAGCTGGTTGAGGACGACTTTTTCAAGGAGTTTTGACAAGAAAGAGAGATTAGAGATAGGCCGGTAATTTTTCAGTTCATTTGGATCTAAATTGTGTTTCTTGAGGAGAGGGTGAACAATAGCAGACTTGAAAGAATCTGGGACAGTTCCAGTTTGAAGAGAAGTGTTGATGATGTCAGTGATGAATGGGAGGAGAGTAGGGAGACAGTCGGCGTAGACAGAACCTGGAAGAGGATCCAGTTCGCAGGTTTTGAACGACATGGATCTGATTGTGTTGAGAATTTCTTCTTGTGAGACTGGGGTAAAAGTAGTAAGAGGTGTGCCAGAGAAGGAAGGGTCAGGTGGGCATGGTTGACAGGGTGTCCTGTCAAGCCTGTCACGAAGAGTTTGTATTTTGGTGGTGAAATAGTTGGAGAATACAGATGGGAGTTCTTCATTTGTATGTTTTGTTGGGAGAGGTAAATCTTTTCGTGTGCCAAGGAGATGATTCATGGTTGTAAAGAGTTCTTTTGAAGAAGAGGCATTCAGGATTTTGGATTGGAAATAGCTTGTTTTTGCTGATGCAATGAGGGTGGATACTTTTGTTTTAGAGGCTTGGAAAAGTTGCCTGTGTACAGTGAGTTTGGATTTGCGCCAGCGGCGCTCTGCTCTGCGGCGGGCACGTTTTGCACAGGCGATCTCATGAGTGAGCCAGGGGGTAGGGGGGCGGTCAGGTAAAAGACGGGTTGTGGCTGGAGCATGAGTGTCCAGAAGATGGTGGAGAGTAGTATAGAATTCATCGGCAAGGTTATGTGACTTTTCAGAAAGGAGACGGGAGGCATCAGATGAAAATGTGGAGAGGTCGATAGATTTGAGATTGCGTCGAGTCACTGTGCGCATGGTACGGGAAGGAGGAGAAATGTCGAGAGAACAGAGAATTGCAGAGTGGTCAGATGGAAGGGCTGAAGTTAGACGGGTAGAAAGAACTAAGCAGTTGTCAGTAGCGGAATTGTGATGATCACGAGAAATGATCCAGTCAAGAATGTGACCTTTTTGATGGGTTGGTTCAGAAATGTGTTGAGTCATATTGTGATTGGACAGAGAGTTGATGATATGTCTTGTGTCATAACGGTGAGTGTTGTCATAGTGGACATTGATATCACCTAGAATGATGAGATTTCCAGGTAAGAGGCAGTAGTGGTCAAGCAATTGGTCAAAGTCAGAGAGAAACATGGATGTGGTGAGTTTGTTGGCAGAGCTAGGTGGGGGTCGATAGACACAGGAGAAGGTGATGGGGTGAGGGGTGGATTGGAAGGATACTTCAACGTGCTCGAAAGAAGGATGGGAGAAAGGCAGAGACTGCGAGAAAGATAGGCGGGAATGGAGTGAGTCGTTGTAGAGGATGGCGATACCGCCACCTCGGGATGAGCGATGGAAAGAAGCAAGCCTGTAACCACTCGGAGTGAGGCTAGCAAGTATAGGTTCGTGACCAAGGGGGTTAAGCCATGTCTCCGTGATAAAAGCAATGTCAACATGCTCATCTGCGACAAAGTCAGCAATAACACACACACACAAACCTATATATGTGTATGAGTGCGTGAGTGTGTATATGTGAGTATGTGTGTGTGTGTGTGTGCGTGCGCGCGCGCGCGTGTGTGTGTGTGTGCGCGCGCGTGTGTCGGTAGAGAGAGAGAAGGGAGAAAGAGTGAGGGGGAGAGAAGAAGAAGAAGAAGAAGAAGAAGATAGATAGATAGATAGAGAGAGAGAGAGAGAGAGAGAGAGAGAGAGAGAGAGAGAGAGAGAGAGAGAGAGAGAAATGACAAAGATTGTTCCAATAACAACAAGATGTCTCTTGAATCAAATGAACAACATTTGATAAAGTCTCAACACAATCAGGCCTCACTGTGAACCTGGCAAGACAAAAATGACGGTATTAAGGAAAAGGAAACACGGCTCTACAAGAAAAAAGTATTTCATAAAAAAAAGTTAAAAACCCGAGAAATCGAGAGAGTTCAGTCTTCAGTTCATTTCAATTTCAACATTACTCCTTGGGATGTAGGCTGTCCGCACTGCTCTCCGGGTCTGTGTCCTCTACATGTCTTTCCTCAACCAGGTTGAAAATCTCTGGACTGTTATGACCTGTCCACTCCATGATGTTTCCTAGGTAATCTGTTCGAGATTTTCCGCTTCCTCTTTTGTGCTTGATTTTTCCCTGAATATCTTTCATAAGAGTGCATTTTTTGTTTTTGCACACATGTCCAAAGAAGTATAATTTCTTTTGAGGATGACTTGTACAAGTTTTCTCTGGATTTTCAGCTCGTCGAATATGCTATTGTCACTTCTCTTGTCTTTTCAGCTTACTTTTAAGAAATGTCTATAGAACCACATTTCAATTGAATTTATTTTTCGTTACTTTTTTTTTCTTTTTGAGGGTCCATCCTTCAGCTCTGTATGTCATGATGATCCGACCAGACATCCAATTATAACTTTGTATATTAGTATGCTATAGGGCTGTGTTAATTAATATGTTAGTTTGTCTGTCCAAATGTTGGTGAGGTCTATCTGTTTCATAGCCGTGGCAGTTCTGTCGTTGGAGCTTTCTTTTTTTTCCTAAAAACCTTTAATTTTCATTTTGACTGTCATTGGGATGTGATCCGTGCCACAGTCTGCGCCTGTTTTCTTTTTACAGTTCGAAAAACTTGAGGACCACACTTTGTTTACCAACACATAGTCAGTCTGGGGATATCCATGTGAAAAACCTTCTTCGTTAGTGGTGTTCATACCAAGTGTTTAAGGTTTTAAACTGGTTGTCCCGACAAAACGTTAGTAGTTTCTCTCCGCTCTCGTTTCTCTCACCAAGCCCAAAATAGTCCAAGCCATGTTCTCTAGAGATACCGTCTCTCACTTTTGCATTGAAGTCTCCCATGATTATACATACATTTATGGATCTCACAAAATCCTTGACAGATTGGAGTCGGTTAGAACGTATCAGACACCTCCTCTGGATACTGTGATTTGGTGCATACCCTTGAATAATAGTTGTCTTTACAGGCTTTGTATCTAAGGGCACTAACAAGATTCTGTCCGATACAGCAGTGTAACTTAGTGAGCTGTTTGTATGTACTTTTGTCCAGGATAATTGCTACTGTTTTTTTTCTGCTTTCGTAGCCACTGAATACATGTATTATAGTGTCATCGTTGTTTGTGAAGTGACCATTGTTTCCCAACCTGGTTTCACACAAGCCTATGGTGTTGGCCTTTTGATCATTTAGTTCATTGAGAAGGAGGTGAAGTTTCACAGTTTCGTTCATTGTTCGGACGTTCCATGTCCCGATCTTTACTGTTTGTCTCTTCCTTTTTCTTTTGTTATTTGTCTTTCTATATCGTTTAACAGTCGATGAGGAGCCCTCGTTTCACCTATGTCAGATGTCATGCTCTGAATTCGGTTTGAGTTGACCTCATCATATCCAGGTCTTGTTCCTGACTTGAGTAGTAGAGGTCTTCATGTTTGTGCGAGTTTTGGACAGGCAGTTTTTCCAGTAGTTTGCCATTGCTTTTTGGAAACGCAGTGCGCATATTGTGCGGAGGCCCCAGCTATTGCTTTGAGGAAGAAATCGTCTGCCCACGATTGTGAAAACGAAAACGAATTAAAAGATACTCCAGTTGCTTTCTGGATTCATCCATCCTCTGCCCCCAGGACTTCGGTGTGATGGCTGGAGTTATTTATTGGCGCCCCCCCCCCCTCGCCAAGACAGACTTGTCATTGGGTTATGAGACTTTTTGACAGAGTATAGGTTCCACCACTACATCTATTTAGGCCAACGCATCTGAGCAGAATCCTTCTCCAAAGAAGAAGAAATAAAATGTAAGATAACCCTTGGCTGGCAAGTGTTTGGAAGACAAGTTCGGTTTTCAAGAATGACAACATTCCAACTGTCCTGAAACGAAAATGCCCACAGTCACCTATGGTGCAGAAACGTAGAATCTAACGAAAAAAAATCGCTTTGAAAATACGAACCATGCAGCGAGCACACGAAACAATCATACTTGGTATCACCTGGAAAGATCACAAAACGGCTCAGTGGATCAGAGAAAGAACAAAAGTGCGAGACATGCTGGAAACCCTCAACAAACTGAAAAGGAACTGGGCAGGACATCTCATCCGGAGAATGGACAATCGTTGGAGAACAAAAACCACGTTCTGGATACCAAGAGACGGCACTCGAATAGATGAAGACAGAAAACTTGATGGAGAGACGACTAGATGGATTTGACAAGAACTGGAGAGGAAAAGCGCTGGAACGAACTGAGATTTATCGACCCCTCTCAGTTCTACCTACAGCTGGGGAAGGCCCACATGAAACAAAGAACTGTCGATGGCTGAAAGATGGGTACCACCGACATAGCCCAGCCTTCCCTGGGACTATCGCCGCTTGGTCCGCGATTGCTTATTTGGGTAGTACCCTCATTCGCAGCTAACCCCCATATCCGAAGGACATTCCCCTATCCACCACCCGGGGACACGCTGGGTGCAGGTCTCGCGACCCCAGGAACATGGCTTCCGCCACGCTTCTTCCCTTTGTACAGAGGCAGGTACAAATAACTCCCGCTACTTTATTGTCAAGGACAAACTAGTCACCCGTGGTGCAGAGGCTAGAGCAACGGACTACCGTTTAGAAGGTCGTAGGTTCAAATCTCATCAGAGCTTTCAAGATAATTATGAGATTTATCGACCCCTCTCAGTTCCTACCTACAGTTGAGTGTGTTATGGACACATTGGGAAGACTTGGGACAAGTTCAAGTTTCATTAACTTAATGGATACATCATTGAGATTGTTGACTAAATTTGTTTACCAACATCGCAGATACCTGTATCTCTCAAGCCTGGTTAACCTTAGAATATATCATGAAATCAAGCATCAAGTAAAGCATTATCACGCAGACTCACTCCAAAAATAGAACACCACAGCATCATAATCACCATGCCTATAGCCATCATTACCATAGCATCATGATTACCATGCCTATAGCCATCATTACCATACCATCATGATCACCATGCCTATAGTCATCATCACCATACCATCATGATCACCATGCCTATAGTCATTATCACCATACCATCATGATTACCATGCCCATCGTCATCATCACCATAGCATCATGATTACCATGCCCATCGTCATCAACACTATAGCATCATGATTACCATGCCTATAGTCATCATCACCATAGCACCATGATCACCATGCCAAAAGTCATCATCACCATAGCATCATGATTACCATGCCTATAGTCATCATCACCATAGCATCATGATCACCATGCCTATAGTCATCATCACCATAGCATCATGATTACCATGTCATTGTCATCATCACCATAGCACCATGATTACCATGCCTATAGTCATCATCGCCATAGCATCATTATTACCATGCCTATAGTCATCATTACCATAGCATCATGATGCTATACTGGTGATGACTGTAGGCATGGTAATCATGATGGTATGGTGATGATGTTGCTGTGGTGATGATGACGATGCTCATGGTAATCATGATGCTATGGTGATGATGACGATAGGCATGGTAATCATGATGCTATGCTGATGATGACAATAGGCATGGTGATCATGATGCTATGGTGATGATGACGATGGACATGGTAATCATAATGGTATGGTGATGGTGACTACAGCCATGGTAATCATGGTGCTATGGTGATGGTGACTATAGCCATGGTGATCATGGTGCTATGGTGGTGACGACGATGGGCATGGTAATCATGGTGCTATAGTAATGGTGATGATGGGCATTGTAATCACGGTGCTATGGTGATGATGACTAAAGGCATGGTAATCATGATGCTATTGGGATGATGGCTAAAGGTATGATAATCATGATGCTATAGTGATGATGACTGTAGGCATGCTGATCATGGTGTTATTGTGATGATTACTATAGGCATGATAATCATAATGCTATGGTGAAGATGACTGTAGGCATGCTGATCATGGTGCTATTGTGATGATTACTATAGGCATGATAATCATTGCTATGGTGATAATGACTATAGGCGTGCTGATCATAGGCATGATAATCATAATGCTATCCTGATGAAAAATCCCCAAAGATATGTCAAAATCAATTTTCATTGCACTTCCAAAGAAGACAGGGGCTATAGAATGCGAACTCCATCGCACAATCAGTTTGATGAGTCATGTAACAAAAATCCTGTTAAGAATAATCATGATGAGGACAAGGAATAGAATCAAAAGAGAAATAGCACAAGAACAGTGTGGATTTGTGGAGGGGAAAGGAAATATTAATGCCATATATATCCTAAGAACTATCATAGAGAGGTCAATTGAGATGAATAAGGATTGGTATTTATGCTTTGTTGACTATACCAAGGCTTTCGATAGGGTACGACATGATGAATTGATCAACCAACTGGAGAGACTCAATGTCGATGGAAAAGATCTACGAATAATCAGGAATATGTACTGGGAACAAACAGCTGCAATGAGAATAGAAATCAATATAAGCTCTTTTCAAAACATCAAAAGAGGAGTCAGACAGGGTTGTGTTTTGTCACCAGATCTGTTTTCACTTTACAGAGAAAACATCATGAGAAACCTAGAAGAAGACCCTGGATTAAAGGTTGGAGGGAAAATGATAAACAACATTCGGTACGCAGATGACACCGTGCTAATTGCAGAAAATGAAAGGAACCTACAAAATCTTGTGAATATACTAGAAACAGAAAGCAAAGGTAAGGGGTTGGAACTAAACAGCAGGAAGACTGAAGTCATGGTGATCAGTAAAAAACATGAAATCCCCTCATGCAAAATAACAGCAAATGGCACAGCCTTGACACAGGATAATAAGTTCAAATACCTGGGAACGGTCATTTCATCAGACGGCAGATGCATATCGGAAATAACTGGCAGAATCGGCCAAGCCAAAACAGCATTCAAGAAGATGACAAGCATTCTTACCAACAAATGCCTATCAATTAACATCAGAAAGAGAGTCCTTGAATGTTATATAGAACCAATACTGTTGTACGAATGCGAGGCGTGGACAGTCAGCAAGCAAAGCCAGAGCAGGATCGAGGCAACCGAGATGTGGTTTCTCAGAAGAATGTTGAGAGTTCCATGGACAGCAAAGAAAACAAACCAGACAGTCTTGATGGAGCAGACACAAGTAGATCACTCATAAGGAAGATTAGGAAAAGACAAGCAACATGGATAGGCCATTTTATGAGGAAGGGGGATTTGGAGCACCTGGTCACAATGGGAAAGCTGGAGGGAAAGAGAGCACCAGGTAGACCCAGGGAGAGAATGCTGGACGGACTTGCAGAGTGGCTGGGGATGAAGAGGTTGGGGGAGATGCTGGGGGCAACGAGAAATAGAGAGGGTTGGAAGTCCATGGTCGCCAACGCCATGAGGCAGGGCACCTGATGATGATGATGATCCTGATGATGACTATAGGCATGCTGATCATCATCACAATAGCATCTTGATTAGCATGCCTTTAGTCACAATCACCATAGCACATTATCACAGTGCCAATAGGTTATCATCACCATAGAATCATGATCACCATGCCCAGCATCATCATCATCATAGCATCATGATCACCATGTCATCGTCATCATCACCATAGCATCACGATAACCATGCCTATAGTCACCATCACCATAGCATCATGATTACCATCCCTATAGTCATCATTACCATAGCATCATGATTACCATGCCTATAGTCATCATCACCATAGCATCATGATTACCATGCCTATAGTCATCATCACCATAGCATCATGATCACCATGCCTATAGTCATCATCACATAGCATCATGATTACCATGCCTATAGTCACCATCACCATAGCATCATGATTACATGCCTATAGTCACCATCACCATAGCATCATGATCACCATGCCTATAGTCATCATCACCATAGCATCATGATTACCATGCCTATAGTCACCATCACCATACCATCATGATTACATGCCTATAGTCATCATCACCATAGCATCATGATCACCATGCCTATAGTCATCATCACCATAGCATCATGATTACCATGCCTATAGTCACCATCACCATAGCATCATGATTACATGCCTATAGTCACCATCACCATAGCGTCATGATTACCATGCCTATAGTCACCATCACCATAGCATCATGATTACATGCCTATAGTCACCATCACCATAGCATCATGATTACCATGCCTATAGTCACCATCACCATAGCATCATGATCACCATGCCTATAGTCATCATCACCATAGCATCATGATTACCATGCCTATAGTCATCATCATCATAGCATCATGATTACCATGCCTATAGTCATCATCACCATAGCATCATGATCACCATGCCTATAGTCATCATCACCATAGCATCATGATCACCATGCCTATAGTCATCATCACCATAGCATCATGATTACCATGCCTATAGTCATCATCACCATAGCATCATGATTACATGCCTATAGTCTCATCACACATAGCACCATGATTAACCATGCCTATAGTCATCTTCACCATAGCATATGATTACCATGCCTATAGTCATCATCACCATAGCATCATGATTACCTATGCTATAGTCATCATCACATAGCATCATGATTACCATGCCTATAGTCATCATCACCATAGCATCATGATTACCATGCCTATAGTCATCATCACCATAGCATCATGATTACCATGCCTATAGTCATCATCACCATAGCATCATGATTACCATGCCTATAGTCTCATCACCGTAGCACATGATAACCATGCCTATATCATCTTCACCATAGCATCATGATTACCATGCCTATAGTCATCATCACCATAGCATCATGATTACCATGCCTATAGTCATCATCACCATAGCATCATGATTACCATGCCTATAGTCATCATTCACCATAGCATCATGATTACCATGCCTATAGTCATCATCACCATAGCATCATGATTACCATGCCTATAGTCATCATCACCATAGCATCATGATACCATGCCTATAGTCATCATCATCATAGCATCATGATCACCATGCCTATAGTCATCATCACCATAGCATCATGATACCATGCCTATAGTCATATAACCATAGCGTCATGATCACCATGCCTATAGTCATTATACCATAGCATCATGATCACCATGCCTATAGTCATCATCTACATAGCATCATGATCACCATGCCTATAGTCATTATACCATAGCATCATGATCACCATGCCTATAGTCATTATAACCATAGCATCATGATCACCATGCCTATAGTCATTATAACCATAGCATCATGATCACCATGCCTATAGTCATTATAACCATAGCATCATGATCACCATGCCTATAGTCATTATAACCATAGCTCATGTCATGCCTATAGTCATACCATAGCTATAGTCACCATGCTATCATACCATAGCGTCATGATCACCATGCCTATAGTCATTATAACCATAGCATCATGATCCCATGCCTATAGTCATCATCACCATAGCATCATGATACATGCCTATAGTCATCATCACCATAGCATCATGATCACAATGCCTATAGTCATTATAACCATAGTATCATGATCACCATGCCTATAGTCATCATCACCATAGCATCATGATTACCATGCCTATAGTCATCATCACCATAGCATCATGATTACCATGCCTATAGTCATCATCACCATAGCATCATGATTACCATGCCTATAGTCATCATCACCATAGCATCATGATTACCATGCCTATAGTCATCATCACCATAGCATCATGATACCATGCCTATAGTCATCATCACCATAGCATCATGATTACCATGCCTATAGTCATCATCACCATAGCATCATGATTACCATGCCTATAGTCATCATCACCATAGCACCATGATTACCATGCCTATAGTCATCATCACCATAGTATCATGATCACAATGCCTATAGTCATTATAACCATAGTATCATGATCGCCATGCCTATAGTCATCATCACCATAGCATCATGATTACCATGCCTATAGTCATCATCACCATAGCACCATGATTACCATGCCTATAGTCATCATCACCATAGTATCATGATCACCATGCCTATAGTCATTATAACCATAGCATCATGATCACCATACCTATAGTCATCATCACCAAATCATCATGATCACCATGCCTATAATCGTTATCACCAAATCATCATGATCACCATGCCTATAATCGTTATCACCAAATCATCATGATCGCCATGCCTATAGTCGTTATAACCATAGTTCATGATTACCATGGCTATAGTCATAATAATATAATAATAATATATTTTATTTATATAGCGCAAAATCTTGACAAAATCAAATCTAAGCGCTGAGCGTATACATGCATACATACCTACATACATATGAGCGTATACATGCATACATACATGCTTACATACTTACATACATAAATCTAAGCTGAGCGTATACATGCATACATACATACATAAATCTAAGCGTATACATACATACATAATACATACATACATACGTACGCACATGCATACATAATAATTACAATATTTATATAGCGCAAATCTCGACAAAATCAAATCCAAGCGCCGAAAAGACACACACGCACACACGCACGCACGCACGCACACACACACACACACACACACACACACACACACACACACACACACACACACACACACACACACACACACACACACACACACACACATGCATGGCCACAAATGGGGAGAAAAGAATAAAAGCAATAAAAGCAAGAATAAAACCAATGGAAAACCACAGAGAGCACATCATATACAATTATATATTAAAACAAAGTGATTCCCCTCCGAGCGGAGACAGGATGCAGAGGGGGGTTGAGTGAGGTTAGGATTTTATGCAGAGGAGAAAAGGTGAGTTTTGAGAGCGGACTTGAAGGAGGCAAAAGTAGGTTGCTGACGGACTGAGAGAGGAAGTTTGTTCCAGGAGAGTGGACCAGAAACAGAGAAGGCTCGTGGACCATAGGTATTGAGCTTAGTGCGTGGAAAGCGAAAAGTCAGAGGATCGGAGGCAGAGCGGAGGGTACGTGAGGGAACATAGATCTCAAGTAGGCTTGCAAGGTAATCGGGGGCTGCGTTATTGAGGCTTTTGTAGCACATGGTGTCTAGTTTGTACTGTATGCGCTTTGATACAGGGAGCCAGTGAAGTTGTGCCAGGAGAGGAGATATGTGGTCAGCTTTTTTCTTTTTGAGTACAAGGCGTACAGCATTGTTTTGAATGCGCTGTAGGATGTGAATGGTGGAGGCAGGAAGACCAGACAGGAGTGAATTGCAATAGTCAATGCGAGACATTATGAAGGAGAGAACGAGTTTTGCAGTTGTTTCGACAGAGAGATACTTCCTGATCAGGCTTATACGATGGAGATGATAGTAGCAAGATCTGGCAGTTTGAGAAACAAAGTTGTTCATGGACAGGGTAGAGTCAATGCAGACACCAAGGTTTTTAGCTGAATCAGAAATTGGGACTGATGTGTTACATAATGGGAGAGAAAGAGGAGGCAGCTGGGAAAGTTTCTGACGGGTGCCAATGAGGATAGCTTCTGTCTTGTCGTCATTAAGCTGAAGTCTATTGTGTGTCATCCAGTTCTTAATGTCCGAGTAACACTCAGTGGTGCGAGTCAACAGGCGCTGTATATTATCATCACCATAGCATCATGACTACATGCCCATCGTCATCATCACCAAAGCATCATGACCACCATGTCTATAGTCATCATCACCATAGCTCATGATTACCATGCCTATAGTCATCATCACCATAGCTCATGATCACCATGCCTATAGTCATCATCACCATAGCTCATGATTACCATGCCTATAGTCATCATCACCATAGCTCATGATCACCATGCCTATAGTCATCATCACCGTAGCTCATGATTACCATGTCTATAATCATCATCACCATAGCTCATGATCACCATACCTATAGTCATCATCACCATAGCTCATGATTACCATGCCTATAGTTATCATCACCATAGCTCATGATTACCTTGCCTATAGTCATCATCACCATAGCTCATGATCACCATGCCTATAGTCATCATCACCATAGCTCATGATTACCATGCCTATAGTCATCATCACCATATCTCATGATTACCATGCCTATAATCATCATCACAAAGCATCATGACCACATGCCTATAGTCATTATCACCACAGCTCATGGTTACCATGGCTATAGTCATCATCACCATAGCATCATGATTAGCATGCGCATCATCATCATCACCATAGCATCATGATTACCATACCCATCATCATCATCACCATAGCATTATGATTATCATGTGCATCATCATCATCACATTAGCACCATGATTACCATGCCTAAAGTCATCACCGATGGAAGGCAACGGGAAACCACCATCGTATTTTCCTGGGGATATTCCTGGATGGACAGACAAAAGGAAAGTGAAGATAACGACGTAAATGTGATCCGTTTTAACAAAATGAGTCTTAGGGTGAAAATAACAGATTTTAGGATATTATGATTTTCAAAATGTCCAGATTATTAACTTTCTTTTCATATGAAATTTATTATTCTACTCCTAAAAATAAGGAAGTTATGGGTGTTTGAAGTGTGTAGCATAGCAAACAGCCATTTTGAGAAAATCAAGTTATAAAATTTTCACCATTTCAGTGAAGTTTTACCTTAGCAACAGGTATTTGTACTCCACCAATCTTTACCAAATTTTGTACCATGGTAAAACACATCATGCCACATTAGCACACACAAATTGGTGTGAAAATCTACTGTAATTGTCTTGTTATCTAAGTTTATATATCCCTTTTTCTGACACAAAAAGCATGCCGTTATCTGGTTAAAACGCATTTTGAATACATTTTTCGATTGAATTATAAAGTGCTGAGTGCATGTACATATAATTGAAAGATTAAATGTTCCATTTTTGACGAAAAGTAAAAATTGACAAAATCGACCCACCACACCTTTTCCGGGGTTCTACGGTTTTCGCTGTATGCGAGTTAGGACTCATTTAGTGAAAACGGATCACAAATAGGTGCTCCTGTGGAGCACCTTCGTGCGGTAGGGACCGTCATGCGGCGCAGGTGACACGAGACCGTCAGCCAGCTACTGCGACAAATCCCAAACTCAAACTCAAAAATACTAAAATAGCAACATGGAACATCAGAACACTGTTGCAGAAGGGAAAATTAGACAATATCAAAATGGAGATGGAAAGGCTAAACATTAGTATTTCAGGATTAGGGGAAGTGAGATGGAAGGGGACAGGCATGATAACATCAGGAGAATGCACAGTGATATACTCTGGTGGTAATTCACATGAAAGAGGAGTTGGCATCGTAATGGACACAGACAAATCAAAAGCAGTTAATGGATACTGGACTGTGTCCGACAGAGTTTTGCTGGTCAAATTGGGAGGCAAACCATTTGATATCAACATCATTCAGGCGTATGCACCAACATCCGCAAGTACTCAGGAAGACATCGACAACTTCTACGAAGTATTAGAGATGGCCAGGGCCCAATGTAAATCACAAGAAGTTACAGTAATAATGGGAGATTTTAATGCTAAAGTGGGACAGGATAGGGTGGAGGATATAGTTGGACCTCATGGTCTTGGTACACAAAATGAAAGGGGAGGGAAACGTGTAGAATGGGCACAGATGAATGAGTTCATAGTAGGAAACAACTGGTTTGAGCAGCCTAATGGAAGACAATGGACTTGATGAGTCCAGGAGATAATACCAAAAATCAAATTGACTACAACCTGATTAATAAAAGATTTAGAAATTCTTTACTGTCAGCAAAAACACTACCAGGCGCAGACTGCAACAGTGACCACAATGCTGTAGTTGGAAGATTTAGGCTGAAATTAAGGAAAAGGAAACTGACCAAAAGCAAAATCAAACTAAATTTTGGACTCTTAAAGACAGATGAAGTGATACGTAAAGAAATTAACGTACATGTTCAAAACAAATTCAGTGCTCTGGAAGACGTTGGTGACAGTGAGGAACAATGGACAAAGTTGAGAAATTCGATAAATGAAACTTGTGAAGAAATCCCTAAGGCAGATAGAAAAGCAAAAAAGAACTGGATGATAAAAGAAATTTTGGACTTGATAGAGGAAAGGAAGAAGGCAAAGAGAAACGAGGAGATATACAGAAAGATAAACAAAGAAATCAGGAATAGGTGCAATGAAGCTAAGGAAGCTTGGCTGAAAACAAAATGCAAGGAAATAGAAGACCGACACAAAACGGATCCTCAGGATATGTACAGACGAAATGAAGACATTGTTCACAGGAAAATACATGCACATCAACTGGTTGCTTAAAATCGAAAGATGGCACGCTTAGCATGGAAAAAGACAAAATATCAGACAGGTGGGGAGAGTACATTCAAGACCTTTTTGACGATGGCAGAAGCGAAGAACACATAAAAAAAAACTTTGAAGGACCACCCATAACGAAAGATGAAGTTAAAGCAGTACTTTATTTTTTTGAAAAAGATGAAACCAGAAAAAAACCCAGGACCAGACAACATTACTATAGAGCTGATTGAAGCTCTGGAGGAATTTGGTATAGAAAAATTTAACAGTCCTTCTAAATGAAATTTACGACACTGGAAAAATCCTCAAAGATATGTCAAAATCAATTTTCATTGCATTTCCAAATAAGACAGGAGCTATAGAATGCAAACTCCATCACACAATCAGTTAGATGAGTCATGTAACAAAAATCCTGTGAAGAATAATTAATCATGATGAGGACAAGGAATAGAATCCAAAAGAGAAATAGCAGAAAAGCAGTGTGGATTTGTGAAAGGGAAAGGAACTGTTTATGCCATATACATCCTAAGAACTATCATAGTGAGGTGAATCGAGATGAATAAAGATTTATATTTATGCTTTGTTGATTATACCAAGGCTTTCGATCGGGTAAGACATGAAGAAGCGGTCAACCAACTGGAGAGACTCAATGTTGATGGAAAAGATCTACGAATAATTAGAAATCTGTCTTGGGAACAAACAGCTGCAATGAGAATAGAAAACAATATAAACTCTTTCCAAAACATCAAAAGAGGAGTCAGACAGGGTTGTGTTTTGTCACCAGATCTGTTTTCACTTTACAGCGACAACACGAGAAACCTAGATCAAGACCCTGTATTAAAGGTTGGAGGGAAAATGATAAACAACCTTCGATACGCAGATGACACCGTGCAAATTGCAGAAAATGAAAGGGACCTACAAAACCTTGTGAATATACTAGAAATAGAAAGCAAAGGTAAGGGGTTGGAACTAAACAAGAGGAAGACTGAAGTCATGGTGATCAGTAAAAAACATGAAATCCCCTCATGCAAAATAACAGAAAACGGCACGACCTTGAGACAAATACCTGGAACGATCATTTCATCAGACAGCAGATGCACATCAGAAATAGCCAACAGAATCGGCCAAGCCAAAACAGCATTCAAGAAGATGAAAAACATTCTTACCAACAAATGGCTATCAATTAACATCAGGAAGAGAGTTCTTGAATGTTGTATAGAAGCAATACTGTTGTACGGTTGCGAGGCGTGGACAGTAAACAAGCAAAGCCAGAACAAGATTGAGGCAGCCGAGATGAGGTTTCTAAGAATAATGTTGAGAGTTCCAAGGACAACATAGAAAACAAACGAGACAGTCTTGATGGAGGCAGACACAGGTAGATCATTCATAAGGAAACATTTATAGGCCATTTTATACGGGAAGGGGATTTGGAGCACCTTGTCACAACGGGAAAGCTCGAGGGAAAGAGAGCACCAGGTAGACCCCGTGAGGAAATACTAGACGGACTTGCAGAGTGGCTGAAGACAAGGAGGGTGGAAGAGACGCTTGAGTCAACAAGAGATAGAGACAGATAGAAGACCATGATCGCCAACGCCATGCGGCAGGGCACCTGATGATGATGATGATAGTTATCATCACCATAGCACCATGATTACCATGCCTATAGTCACCATCACCATAGCATCATGATTACCATCCCCATCGTCATCATCACAATAGCACCATGATCACCATGCCTATAGTCATCATCACAATAGCACCATGATCACCATGCCTATAGTCATCATCACCATAGCATCATGATTACCATGCCTATAGTCATCATCACCATAGCATCATGATTACCATGCCTATAGTCATCATCACCATAGCATCATGATTACCATGCCTATAGTCATCATCACCATAGCATCATGATCACCATACCTATAGTCATCATCACCATAGCATCATGATTACCATGCCTATAGTCATCATCACCATAGCATCATGATCACCATAGCTACCTATAGTCATCATCACCATAGCAACCATGATCACACATACCTATAGTCATCATCACCATAGCACCATGATCACCATGCCTATAGTCATCATCACCATAGCACCATGATCACCCAATGCCTATAGTCATCATACCATACCCATATCACCATGTATACCAACCATGCTCCTATAGTCATCATCACCATAGCACCATGATCACCATGCCTATAGTCATCATCACCATAGCACCATGATCACCATGCCTATAGTCATTATCACCATAGCACCATGATCACCATGCCTATAGTCATCATCACCATAGCACCATGATCACAATGCCTATAGTCATCTCATCACCATGACACCTGCATGTATCACCATACCTTATTAGTCATCATCACCATAGCACCATGATCACCATGCCTATAGTCATCATCACCATAGCACCATGATCACCATACCTATAGTCATCATCACCATAGCACCATGATCACCATGCCTATAGTCATTATCACCATAGCAGTGTGAACAAGTGTCCCGGGTTCTGTACCTAGTAATCTGCTGTAGAAATGGGACAGAAAAAGAAAACAATTGTCATGAATTCTGCATGCAAAGAATGTAGCGGCTTGCCAATATAAGTGTATTCCTTCAGTCATTCGATGTAAAGATGAAGCCAGCTGTACTCCATACCTCTCAAAAATGGGTTGAACAAAATATTCTGTTATCGAATCTGTCCATCGTTCTATGCGGGTAAAAACATTGGCCGTAACTCACAGAATTCCAAGTTATCTGGTGTGTGGAGTGACAGGACGAGATCCGTTCTTCATTGCCAGGAAGATGCCGCCACTGATTTTCCTGGCTGATAACAACAACTATCAAATAATCTAAATTATGCGCTATATTGGCAGTTAACTGGAGGTTTATTGTGGTAGCATGATGAGTCTGTTTTCTGTTGATTTGCTGCCCTTTTATCACGTAGGCGTTTGTCGCCAGAATAGTAATTTGAACAGCGTGTCGGGGCGCCTTGCCAACTTGTCAACTGATAAATGAAAGACGCCTCTGTCATCGGTAAATCTCTCTCTCTCTCTCTCTCTCTCTCTCTCTCTCTCTCTCCTCTCTCTCTCTCTGCGAGAGTGTGTGTGTGTAT
>JAPXFY010000016.1:35039965-35047465 GCA_030674185.1 Monoplex corrugatus | reverse complement strand
ACACACACACACACACACACACACACACACACGCTCTCTCTGTAACCAAAGCATCATCAGGTAAAATCACTGCTGAATTTCAGGGAGTTTAGAAGAAATCTGTAATTCCCCCTGTCTGCTTTGTGGTGGTGATAAATGAATACGTCTGTATCCTGGTCTGCACGCAACGAAAAGCTTCATGTATGCTGTAATCTCTCTCTCTCTCTTCTCTCTCTCTCTCTCTCTCTCTCTGTATGTGTGTGTGTGTGTGTGTGTGTGTGTGTGCGCGCGCGCACACACACACACACATATATATATATATATAATTATATATATATATACACACACACAAAGTGGGGGTAGGTAAAGAGGGTGTAGGTGAACAGAAAGGCGATGGGAGGAAGGGAGAGAAAATGGCACAAACAAGTTAGCATCACCAACAATTTAAACAATAAACTTGCTAAATATGACAATGAGCATCGGTTAGAACAAATAAATATTTCGCTACTGGACTTTTTGACAGGCTGACAAAAAATTCGTAGAGTAATGACGCTGATTCAAATATATCAGAAACAATCTTCCTAGAAAGCAAAGGAATGTGTTGTTTTATCGGAATGCAAGAAAGATGATGAATAGTAATTTTCTGTCCACAAAGACACAATATTCTTGGTATATTTTGTTTTGAAAGCATCGAGTCTCCACCAATACATAAGGGATTGTACAGTATTACTGGCAGTAAACTGCTTAAGCGTGTTGCTGCTGACAGAAATCATGCTATCAGTTTTGTATTTCTTCTGATTATCTTGGAACTTCTTCTAAACAAATGCGACTACTTATGTGTAATATTATGCTCAAGGAAAGAGAAAGCTATGAAGTTTTGTTTTGGAAGTGTCTTTAGCCCCTCGTTTGGCAGCCCTGTGACTAATTTGTATTATAATTTCAGACCTTGTTGTGATTTAAATAATTCAAGAGCTTGACGTACTGATTTTAAATCAACGCAAAAAAGTGTTTGGAATATAGTCTAGAAAAATTGATCAAGTAATCTAAGGCCATTAATATTGCAAAGAGTTCAGCTGTAAATATTGATTTGTTGGGGCCTATATGGAAAGGTTTCTTGTTTGTGAAAATTTCCCACCGCTCCTCCAGTTACCTGTCTTTCCACCTACACCCTCGCCACCTCCCCCTCTTTTTTGTCTTAGATCACGTGCTAAAACAGCATTCAAAATAATGAAAAGCGTTCTTACCAATAAATTCATATCAACTGACATCAGGAAGAGAGTTTTTCGGTATCATATAGAACGAATACCATTATACGACTGTGAAGTCTGGACAATCAACAAGCAAAGTCAGAACAAGATTGAGGTAGTTAAAATGTGGTTTCTAAGAAGAAATATGAAGAGCTTCATGGACAGTAAAGAAAACAAACGTGACAGTCTTGAAAGAAGCAACTACAAATGTAATATTAATGAAGGAAATTAAGAAAAAACAAGCAACATTTATAAGACACTTTTAGAGGCAAGAGAACTTTGAGCACCTAGTCACAACATGAAAGCTAGAGAGAAGCAGAGCACTAAGTTGACCAAGGGAGAAAATGTTAGACAATTTTGCAAAGTAGATGAGGACAAAAAGGATAGGAAATACACTTATAGTGACAAAAAATAGATTCCAGAAAAAGCACGAAAAAAGAATCAGAACGCGTGTTTCATGTAACCAGACAAGACAGGTGCACATTATCGGCCAACTGGCCTTTGTTAAGTATGAGATCACAAAACCACACATAGAGAAAGATGAAGTTAGAGCAGCACTGAAAAAGATGAAACCAGGAAAAGCCCCAGGACCAGACAACATTACTACAGAGATGATTGAAGTCCTGGAGGAATTTGGCATAGAAAAAATAACAGTCCTCCTAAATGAAACTTACGACACTGGAAAAATCCTCAAAGATATGTCAAAATCAATTTTCATTGCACTTCCAAAGAAGACAGGGGCTATAGAATGCGAACTCCATCGCACAATCAGTTTGATGAGTCATGTAACAAAAATCCTGTTAAGAATAATCATGATGAGGACAAGGAATAGAATCAAAAGAGAAATAGCAGAAGAACAGTGTGGATTTGTGGAAGGGAAAGGAACTATTAATGCCATATACATCCTAAGTACTATCATAGAGAGGTCAATTGAGATGAATAAGGATTTGTATTTATGCTTTGCTGACTATACCAAGGCTTTCGATCGGGTAAGACATGAAGAATTGATCAACCAGCTGGAGAAACTCAACGTTGATGGAAAAGATCTACGAATAATGAGAAATATGTACTGGGAACAAACAGCTGCAATGAGAATAGAAAACAATATAAGCTCTTTCCAAAACATCAAAAGAGGAGTCAGACAGGGTTGTGTTTTGTCACCAGATCTGTTTTCACTTTACAGCGAAAACATCATGAGAAACTAGAAGAAGACCCTGGATTAAAGTTTGGATGGAAAATGATAAACAACATTCGATACGCAGATGACACCGTGCTAATTGCAGAAAATGAAAGGGACCTACAAAACCTTGTGAATATACTAGAAATAGAAAGCAAAGGTAAGGGGTTGGAACTAAACAAGAGGAAGACTGAAGTCATGGTCATCATCATCATCATCAGGTGCCCTGCCGCATGGCGTTGGCGACCATTGACTTCGAACCATCTCTATCTCTCGTTGCCCCCAGCATCTCCTCCACCCTCCTCATCCCCAGCCACTCTGCAAGTCCGTCCAGCATTCTCTCCCTGGGTCTACCTGGTGCTCTCTTTCCCTCCAGCTTTCCCGTAGTGACCAGGTGCTCTAAATCCCCCTTCCTCATAAAATGGCCTATAAATGTTGCTTGTCTTTTCCTAATCTTCCTTATGAGTGATCTACTTGCGTCTGCCTCCATCAAGACTGTCTCGTTTGTTTTCTTTGCTGTCCATGGAACTCTCAACATTCTTCTGAGAAACCACATCTCGGCTGCCTCAATCCTGCTATGTTTTTGTTTGCTGACTGTCCACGCCTCGCATCCGTACAACAGTATTGGTTCTATATAACATTCAAGGACTCTCTTTCTGATGTTAATTGATAGCCATTTGTTGGTGAGAATGCTTGTCATCTTCTTGAATGCTGTTTTGGCTTGGCCGATTCTGCCAGCTATTTCCGATGTGCATCTGCCGTCTGATGAAATGACCGTTCTCAGGTATTTGAACTTATTAACCTGTGTCAAGTTTGTGCCATTTGCTGTTATTTTGCAGGAGGGGATTTCATGTTTTTTACTGATCACCATGACTTCAGTCTTCCTGCTGTTTAGTTCCAACCCCTTACCTTTGCTTTCTGTTTCTAGTGCTGCTCTAACTTCATCTTTCATTATGGGTGGTCCTTCAAAGTTCTTTTTTATAATGTGTTCTTCGTTTCTGTCATCCCCAAAAAGGTCTTTAATGTACTCTCCCCATCTGTCTAATATTTTGTCTTTTTCCATGATAATCTTTCGATTTTAAGCAACCAGTTGATATGCATGTATTTTTCCTGTGAACAATTTCTTCAATTCGATTCGTCTGTACATACCCTGAGGATACATTTTGTGTCGTTCTTCTATCTCTTTGCATTTTGTGTTCAGCCAAGCTTCCTTGATTTTTGGTATTATCTCCTGGACTCATCCAAGTCCATTTTCTTCTGTTAGTCTGCTCAAACCAGTTGTTTCCTACTATGAACTCATTCATCTGTGCCCATTCTACAAGCTTCCCCCCTCTTTCATTTGAAGTCATGGTGATTAGTAAAAAACATGAAATCCCCTCCTGCAAAATAACAGCAAATGGCACAAACTTGACACAGGTTAATAAGTTCAAATACCTGGGAACGGTCATTTCATCAGACGGCAGATGCACATCGGAAATAGCTGGCAGAATCGGCCAAGCCAAAACAGCATTCAAGAAGATGACAAGCATTCTTACCAACAAATGGCTATCAATTAACATCAGGAAGAGAGTTCTTGAATGTTGTATAGAACCAATACTGTTGTACGGATGTGAGGCGTGGACAGTCAACAAGCAAAGCCAGAACAGGATTGAGGCAGCCCAGATGTGGTTTCTCAGAAGAATGTTGAGAGTTCCATGGACAGCAAAGAAAATAAACGAGACAGTCTTGATGGAGGCAGACACAAGTAGATCACTCATAAGGAAGATTAGGAAAAGACAGGAAAACATTTATAGGCCATTTTATGAGGAAGGGGTATTTGGAGCACCTGGCCACAACGGGAAAGCTGGAGGGAAAGAGAGCACCAGGTAGACCCAGGGAGAAAATGCTAGACGGACGTGCGGAGTGGCTGAAGACGAAGAGGGTGGAGGAGATGCTTGGGGCAACAAGAAATAGAGACAGATGGAAGTCCATGATCGCCAACGCCATGCGGCAGGGCATCTGATGATGATGATGATGAAGATCACAAACGAACAAACACTGGACGAAGCAGCTGGGAAGTTTCGGTCTTTTTCTCCTAATTTTTGTATTGGGCGTTGAATCGTTTGTGATTTTACGCTTGACAAAGGCTAGTTGGCCTGAAATTTGCGCCTGTCTTGTCTGGTTGTATTAAATACACGTTCTGATTCTTTGTTCGTGCTTTTCCTGGTTCCTGTTTGCTTGAACGCGGGCAGTCATACTTGTTTTGAAAGGATAGATTCGTTTGGAGGGCCATGATCGCCAACGCCATGTGGCAAGGCACATGATGGTGATGATGATGTCTGTTTCACAGGACTGCAATGACGCCACGGATGTTCACTGTAAACTGAAAGCTCAGCACGCTAATATAATGTTGTAGGAACATACATGTCTTAAGTGGCTGGAATATTATGATTCCTGAAAGAGCAGATATGACGCACAGAAAGCCTGAGGCATGTCGTATGACTCCACCAGTGATTTATTGGATGTTTTATGATTTTGAGGTGTCCCTGACAGAGACTGACAATGACGCCGGATGGACTCAAAACACAGGCAGTGTTGTAATTAATGTGCTGTTGTTTTGTTATTTATATATTTCTGATTATCTATTTACTGATTTATTGATAGTATTTCATCAGTTTACCTGACAGTTTTCTTTTCTTTCAGAACGCTATTGTATACAAGGCCACAAAGATTACAGTCGGTAGATAGACTACTGCAAGTCATCATTCAATAATTCAGCTACAAGGACTAGGTGAATGACTTTTCTGTACCATTAACTTCAAACTGCCTATTTTCCCCCATCTTCTTTGGCACTAGTATCAAACTGCCTATTTTCCCCTAACTTCTGTGGTACTGATATCAAACTGCCTATTTTTCCAGATTTTCTAAGGCGTTTTATCAAACTGCTCATTGACCCCCATACGCTTTAAACTGAAATCATTTGTCTCTGTTTCGAACAAGTGAGCACCATCTTTAAAACGTCGGCCAACAGACATCTGTCTTCGTTATTGCGGAGCGTACGGATTCGTGGTTAACACACTTGCTTAGGACGCCAGCCGAATTCCAATCATGGACTGGACAGGATTTTTTCTCACTCTGCAAACGTTAAAGATCCTACAATACACGCAACAAAGGAGTTTCAAATTTCTGTAGAAAACCCATTTTCAGACGGTAAATAGAAAATTACATCCACGCATACAAAAA
The DNA here is from genome assembly GCA_030674185.1 of Monoplex corrugatus. Taxonomy (NCBI): domain Eukaryota; kingdom Metazoa; phylum Mollusca; class Gastropoda; order Littorinimorpha; family Ranellidae; genus Monoplex; species Monoplex corrugatus. Next base: position 35,041,840 of record JAPXFY010000016.1, on the reverse strand, counting down.
TGGTGGTGCTGCACCGGTGAATTTCATAATCTTTCACATAATCAGTGTGACAAACTGTCAAATGAATACAATACAAAACTGCACTAAAAGAATACTGCGCCTCCAGAAGCTATGGCCCTAATGTTCTTCAGCGAGACAAATTCTTTCTCCATAAAAGGAACAATTTGCATCACGTTCGAACAGCCATGGACAGTATTCTGACCTTGGCCATAAACATGGCTGGTCGTTATTGCCGATTGAGCATTGGTGTGATGAGAATCAGAGACAGCTGCAAACCCCAGCCCTTGTGGATCTGTCACAGAACCTGACCCTAAAGGCAGTAAAGAATGTTCGTGGATTTCACCTGTGTCATTTCTGCCATTTGAGATAGATAGATAGACAGACAGACAGTCAGACAGATAGATAGAAAGATACATAGATAGACAGACAGACAGATAGACAGGATAGATAGATAGAAGACAGACAGACAGACAGACAGACAGATCGATGGATAGACAGACAGACAGATAGATAGATACATAGATATAGATAGATTGATTGGTTGATAGATAGATAGATAGATAGATAGATAAGATAGATGCACATATAGATGGATACATACATACATATATACATACGTACATACATACATGCATGCATGCATGCATGCATGCATACGTACATACATACATACATACATAGACAGACAACTAGCTAACTAACTAGCTAACTAGCTAACTAGCTAAATAGATAGATAGATAGATAGATAGATAGACAGGCAGACAGACCGATAAATAGAGAGAGAGAGAGAGAGAGAGAGAGAGAGAGAGGAGAGAGAGAGAGAGAGAGAGAGAGAGAGCCGAAGTCCAGTGCACGATGTAAACGTGAGAAATCCACAGTTTCCCACTTACGTACATACAATTACATATATTTATATTTGGCACGCTTGCATACATCCATGCGTAATATACATAGATATGTATGCACAATACTTATAGAAATTCATAAATGCAATCAATGCAGTGTGTGTATGTATATATGTATGTATGTATTGTAATTTTATTTACGACAAACAAGTTCAAAATATACATAGACATACTTCATATATGGATAATACATACACGCATCCATCCATCCATATATATATATGTATATATATAATGAGGTGATACGAGATATGGTAGGAAATGAGGTGATACGAGACATGGTAGGAGCAACACCAATCCTACAACACATCGAACATATGAGGATCAAGTGGTTCGGACACCTCACACGTATGCCCCTAAACCATCTAGCTCTTCGGGCATACAACACCAGATACTCTGGCTGGAGAGCCAGAGGAAGACCAAGACGACGATGGAGCGACTCCGTGGCAGACACCCTCAGAGCTCACGAGATGTCCCTTCTCCAGGACACCCGCCTTGCTGCTGACAGACGACTGTATCTCCCCGCGACGCCCACCGGTACAAGCGGAAGGAAAAAGTAAAAGTAAAGTAAGTATATATATATATGGAGAGTTCTTGAATGTTATATAGAACCAATACTGTTGTACGGTTGCAACGCGTGCACAGTCAACAAGCAAAGCCAGAACAAGATTGAGGCAGCCGAGATGTGGTTTCTAAGAAGGATGTTGAGAGTTCCATGGACAGCAAAGAAAACAAACGAGACAGTCTTGATGGAGGCAGACACAAGTAGATCATTCACAAAAAAGAAAAGGAAAAGTCAGGCAACATTCATAGGCCATTTTATGAGGAAAGGGGAATTGGAACACCTGGTCACAACGGGAAAGCTGGAGGGAAAGAGAACACCAGGTAGACCCAGGGAGAAGATGCTAGACAGACTTGCAGAGTGGCTGAAGACAAGGAGGGTGGAAGAGATGCTTGAGACAACAAGAGA
>JAPXFY010000016.1:34969965-35032465 GCA_030674185.1 Monoplex corrugatus | reverse complement strand
CACACACACACACACACACACACACACACACGCACGCACGCACGCACACACCCACGCATGCACGCACACACACACACGCATACACACACACACACACACACACACACACACACACACACACACACACACACACACACACACATATATATATATACATATGGACATGAAGCTGCAACAATTCAATTCCAAAAAGGAGGAATATAAACAGAGGTAATTATGTTGGAAATAGTTGGTGGAATCAATCATGTGAAGAAGCGAAGAATGAAAAAAAGAAAATGTATGAAATCTATTTTAAAACTAAATCTCCAGAAGACCATTACAATATAAAAGTGGCAAAGATTCATTCGAACAAAGTTATAGCTCAAGCCAAAAAGCAATACTGGTCTGATTATTGCTCTAAACAAATTTCAGGGCCTAAAGATCTTCCTAAGATTTGGAATAAGATCAAAGAAATGAAAAATGGCTTTCATTTACAATTCCTATAAAAGATTAAAGACAAGGAATTTGTTTCGCTTTCTGAGAAAGCTGAGGAATTTGTACAGTTCTTTGCCAAGTAACTCCAACAGCTTGTCTAAACAAATAAGACAGAACAGACGGAAACTTGAGGAATCAGACAAATACACAGATCCCCTCCCCGATAGTCACATGTACATAAATTCAAGAATTACATTACAGGAACTTAAGATGCCCTTCTCTCGTTGAGCAACAAAATATCGCTGTAGGATTGGACGGCATTTCATGTACCCTTTTAAATCATTTACCGGAGAAATGGATTGAATACTTACACAATATCATACTAAAATGCTGGGAAAGTAGTCGCATACCTGACATTTGGAAGACTTCTATTGTGTTACCTATACCAAAAGCTAATAAACCCTTCTCGGAACCAGGTAGTTACAGACCTATCTCGCTTACGTCCCATGTTTCAAAACTGACGGAAAAAATTATAGTGAATCGACTGACTTACTTTTGTGAGAAAAATAAAATAATGCCTATCAACCAATCTGGATTTCAAAAAGGTAGACAGACGACAGACCGCTCGTTCAAATTAACAACTCAAATAAAAACTCAGTTTGCCAAAAGAAAAAAATGTTCTAGCTACCTTTTTTTTTATCTTAAAAAGGCATACGACCAAGCCTGGCATGCGAGACTTTTGTTGAAATTAAAACATGTTGGTCTCAAAGGTAATCTGTATTATTTCATTAAAGCATTTCTAAGTGACCGAAGTATAATTGCTAAAATAGGTAATACATACTCTGAAAAACGATCTGTTAACATGGGAATTCCACAGGGTTCCGTAATATCTCCTCTATTATTTGATATTTTGATCCATGACCAGCCAGCACAAGTCTCAAACAATATAAACTTAGCTCAGTGCCGATGATATAGCGATCTGGATGAATGTTACGTTGAAACGGAAAACTTCCTTAGGAGAAATCAGTTACATTAAAGAGGTTTATGAACGTAAAATTGATCATATTTCACGTTACTTGATAGTTGACGGTCTGGAAATATCCAATGAAAAGACACACATGATGCTTTTTAATAATGGACTCGGTTCTAAAAATTCACCGTTGTTTAAAATTGATAAAGAGGAACTGAAATATACAAATCGGGTGAAATTTCTGGGAGTACACTTGACTTCTAGCTTACAATGGAAAGAACACATTGATGTCTCGTTATATAAAGCTATGAAAAGCTATAATTTTAATACAAATAATGATTAAACAATCATGGGAACAAGACACTAAAACGTTGTTACATCTCATCTTGTAACAGCTTTAGTCAAATCGAAGTTGGCTTATAGCCAAGAGGTATATTTTTCAGCTCCAAAATGCTATTTGACAAAGCTTTAAAGCTTAGATAGTAAAGCTGTTAAATTTGCTCTTGGTGTACCGGTGTACATAAAAACACAAGAAGTATATAAGACTGCCGGCATCCTTCCTTTGGAAGAATGGAGGAAGTCATCAGCTGCTAAATATACAGTTAGAGCAAATGCAGCAGCTAATTATACTGATACGGAACTTGAAATTCGGTCTGACATCCATTTCCCCAAGAGAGCATGAACAATAAAGGCTCAAGAAACAATATCCACTTACACAAATGAGGTATTCGAAATTTCCAGCGTAGTAGGCTACCTACAAAGGTTGTACATAAATTGACATGTTGTCCCCTACCCCCCTGGGAATTGTCCACTGCTACTTTTGATATCAACTACACTGATAATGACTTGAGGAAAGATATTAATCCACACTTGTTAGCAATTGACGTTCTGTCACATCAACATAAAAAATGTTTTCATCACTTGAAAATATTTACTGATGGCTGTGTTCTAGACGGTGGTGCAGCTGGTTCTGGCTTTGTAATTCCAAAATTAAAAGTAGAAAAGGCTTACTCTTTAGGACAGGGACATTCAATCTTCACTTCTGAATTAGTTGCTTTCCTAATGGCACTGAAATATATTAGTGGATCTGCCTATACCTTTGTTTAGTATCTTATTATGTGTAGATTCGAAATCTGCATTACAGTCCCTAAAAAGTTGCGAAGATAAAGAAAATAGTGCGTTAACATTTGACATTTAATTCTTAATTCATTGTTTAATAACAAACAATACGCAAGTTACTTTTTGTTGGATCCCATCTCACTGTGGTATCATACATAATAACTGGGTTGACAGAATAGCTAAATGTGCAGCAATGAATAGAGCTGGCAGTACAAAATTTGATTTACAACTCTCTGACCATGAAATGAATGCTGTATTAGACAACAAAGTAAAAGCATAATGTAAAATTCGCCCTTTCATCGTAAACTACTAGGGTTTTATAAGACAGGAAATCACTTTAGCTTACTGATTATGTCTCAACTCACTTCGAACTAAATTCAGTAAAACCATCAAATGTATATGTAGTGATTTTTATAACAGTTAAACATCTTTTGTGTTGTCAGTAAACGCTACCTTATTTCACTGCATCAGTTACAAATTTAAAACAGAAACATGCTGATTTCACTCTGTATTTACACACACATTGCTATGCATTTACTGCACAGTCCTGTAGGTCGTTTCCTTTGATTAAGCCTGATTGTTTTATACCTTAACTCCCACCTGTTCCTGTTTATTTGCTGTTAGGTCTTTCCTTATTCCTTGACTGACACAACGCTTTTACCTCGACAGGAAATTCCTCTTCTCCACCTTCTCCCACCAGACAATAACGGATGATTTATCATACACCAGCACAGGCACCTACATGCTCGTAGCGCGCGTGCGCGCGCACACACACGCACACACACACACACACACACTCACACACACACACACACTCACACACACACACACGCGAGCGTGCGCACGCACGCACACACACACACACACACACACACACACACACATACACACACACACACACACACACACACACACACATACACACACACACACACACGCCCGCACGCCCGCACCCCCGCATAATATGTATATATCCACACACACGCAAACGTTAACACACACACACACACACACACACACACACACACACACACACACACACACACACACACACACACACACACACACACACACACACTCACTCACTCACTCACTCACCACCCTGTACAAACTAATGCAGCCTGGCTGTTCTAATGTTCTGAATGCTTTTGTGTTGCTCGTAAATCGTATGATAATACCTTATTTGGTACAATGCCAATATGACTTCATGGATTCATCCATTCCATAGTCACTTCTCTATATTCTTTCTTTTTTTCTTTTTTTTTCTTTCTTTGAATACTTATTTATTTATCTATCTGTTTATTTGTCCATTCATTTTTTTCGTCTAAAAGCACACGTGTGAATAGACGTTAAAAGAAATAACGAACATATGGACACACACATATATAAATGCGCACACAGCACCACCACCACCACCACCACCACCACCACCCCGACGACATACACGATATACACACATGCACGCAAAAACATGCACACCTTCACAAACAAACACAGACACACACACATACGCGCGCGCGAGCGCACGCACGCACACACTGTGATCGACATGGCACAACCTGTTTTTTAAAGGGAGGGAACAAATGTGAAGCATGTCAAGTCAGTCAAGCATGCAAACCAGCTCATGTTGTCGTCAATCTTGACAGCACATTGATTTCATCTGCACAGTGCCTATCATGGACTGTACAACTAGGTGTCCATATCGCTAAAATCACTCTGGGCAAAACGCAAAAAGTATGTTAGTGGGATACGAATCTCTGTCCGGAATTGACCCAACGTGTTAGTGTATGCAAGCAAAATCAATTCAGTATGTTAGAGGTGTGTGTGGTGTGTGTGTGTGTGTGTGTGTGTGTGTGTGTGTGTGTGTGTGTGTGTGTGTGTGTGTGTGTGTGTGTGTGTGTGTGTGTGTGTGATGGTGATGGTGATGGTGATGGTGACGATGATTATGATGATGATGATGATGACGATGGTGATGAATTGTGTGTGCGTCCGTGTGTGTGTGTGTGTGTGTGTGTGTGATATCTCATAAAAACCCAGCACCGTCGAAAGACACAGAGGTGTTACTAGATGGAGACAAAACATCAAAAGTGAATGCTTTCACATATCATCATACTACATGTATCATCGTCATCATTACTGTGACTGAAACAACAGGAATTAATATGAGGGAGTATTCTCAACTATTAGTGATTATACACACACTCTCACACACACACACACACACACACACACACACACACACACACACACACACACACACACACACACACACATACACACACTCAAACACACACACACACACAAACACACACACACTCAAACACACAAATGTATACACACACATACACACACACATACACACACGTGCGAGCACATGCACATATAAACACACACACACACACGCACACACGCTCGCACGCACGCACGCACACACACACACACAATTCATCATCATCGTCATCATCATCATCATCATAATCATCGTCATCATCATCACCATCATCACCATACTATAACCGTCAGCAGCAACAGCAGTAGCATCATGAACTACGAGCTATTTATTTGTCAGTCGACGTAAAACGTGTACGTAAAATACGTAAAGGGAGAAGAGTGGCAGAATGGTTTGGACGTTCGCATATCAGTAACTAAACTCGATGTTCCAGTGTTCATTTCCCGTTAGGACTCGACTTTTCTCATCAGTTTGACTGGAAAATCAAACTGAGCGTCTAGTCCTTCCGGAGAGGACGAAAAAGGAGTTGGACCCGTGTCCCTTCTAGCCTGTGCACGCTTAAGGTCCCAAGGCAGTTGAAAATAGTGAAGAGCCGGGTGTTTTCTCGGCTGCCCTCGTATAAAACATTGGAGAGATAGGCTGATTTGCCAGGTCTTTGAAGGCAAAATAGTGTTGTTGCCATTCTAAAGTCTTGGTCAAAAGAAAAGAGGCGCTGCACTGTGGCGACAGGCTCTCAAAGGGGAGAGCAGCTCGAGCTGTACGTGGGAAGTCCACTGTGACAAATGAAATGAATATAAATAAATGAATATGACTATGGATGAAACCACACGCACTGCACCCACACCCACATCCACACCCACCCACACAAACACACACACACACACACACACACACACACACACACACACACATACACACACACACACACACACACACACACACACACACACGCACACTCACACATACACACACACAGACACAAACACACACACATAAACATACAAGCACACACACGCACGCACGCCCGCACGCACACACACACACACACACAAACACATGTACACAATAACACTCACACACACACACACACACACACTCACACACAAACACACACATAAACACACGCGCACACACAAGCACGCACGCGCGCACGCACACACACACACACCTACACACACACCTGTACACACACACACACACACACACACACACACACACGCACGCACCACACACACACACACACGGCCATCGACTCCTGTTACACACATACTATCATCTACTGGAAGCGCTCAATCCCAGCCTTCATTGAAAACCAAGCCATGAACGGAGTTTAAATCATATTTGCTTCAGAGGTCAACGGCTCAGTCTGTGCCGTTCGGGACATGTTATTGCACAAATCGTCCTGCAAGGAAAGCACGGCCCTGAGACACCATAAGAGAGTTTTATGATAAACCCGCCAACAACTTCTTACCAAGTTTTTGCATTGGCTTCTAACCCTAATCAATACTGTACAGTATGGACCTAGTTGTTAATATTACAGGATATAAACCAGCGGATGAAAGTTCAAATGCCAGGAGTAGAACTGTGGCCTTTTGAATGTTCTTGAGTACAGTGTGTGGGATGTGGGGTGTGGCGTGTGGAATGTGCTGTGTGTGGTATGGAGTGTGATGTATGGAATGTGGAGTGTGCTGTGTGTGGTATGGAGTGTGATGTATGGAATGTAGAGTGTGCTGTGTGTGGTATGGAGTGTGGTGTATGGAATGTGAAGTGTGGTGTGTGTGGTATGGAGTGTGGTGTATGGAATGTGAAGTGTGGTGTGTGTGGTATGGAGTGTGGTGTATGGAATGTGAAGTGTGCTGTGTGTGGTATGGAGTGTGGTGTATAGAAAGTGGAGTGTGGTGTGTGTGGTATGGAGTGTGGTGTATGGAATGTGGAGTGTGGTGTGTGTGGTATGGAGTGTGGTGTATGGAATGTGGAAGTGTGCTGTGTGTGGTATGGAGTGTGGTGTATGGAATGTGAGTGTGGTGTGTGGGAGTATGGATGTGGATGGATGTATGGAATGTGGAGTGTGCTGTGTGTGGTATGGAATGGGTGTCTGGAATGTGAATGTGGTGTGGGTATGGAGTGTGGTGTATGGAATGTGGTGTGTTGTGTGTGGTATGGAGTGTGGTGTGTGGAATGTGGAGTGTGGTTTGTGGGTATGGAGTTGTGTATGGAATGTGGAGTGTGCTCTGTGGGTATGGAGTATATGTGTGGAATAGGAAGTGGTGTGTGGTATGGAGTGTGATGTCTGATGGATGTGGTGGTGTGGATGTAGGGGGTGTGTGGAATGGAAGTGTGGTGTAGTGGAATATGGAGTTGTGCTGGATGTGGAGGTGTGTGTGGGGTATGGAGTATGTGTGTGGTGTTTGTGTGGAATGTGAGTGTGTGTTGGGTATGAATGTGAGAATGTGGATGTGCTGTGTGGGTATGGAGTTGGTGTATGGAATGTGAAGTGTGCTGTGTGGGGTATGGAGTATGTGTATGGAATGTGGAGTGTGCTGTGTGGGGTATGGAGTGTGGTGTATGGAATGTGGAGTGTATGTGTGGGGTATGGAGTGGATGGATGTGTGTTGTGTGAGAGTGTGGTGGTATGGAGTTGTATGTTGGAGTGTGCTTGTGGTGGTTGTATGGAAGTGGGTGTGTGTGTGAGGTTGGTGTATGTGTGGTTGGTGGGTGGTTGGAGGGGTTTGTAGGTTTGGTGGGTGTGGTGTGAATTGAGTGTGTGGTGTATGATGGTTATGGATGGTGTGGTGGGGAGGTTGTGATGTGTTGGTGGGGTGGTATGATGTGGTGTGTGTGGTATGATTGTGTAGAATGGGTGGGTGTAGATGTTGATGGTGTGTGGTAGAGTGGTATGATGTAGTGTGTTGTGGAGGTTGGTGAATTAGTGTGGTGTGGTAGGAGTTTGTTAATGTGAGTGTGTTGGGTGTTGTTATATGTGGTGGTGTGGATGTGGATGTGTTGATGGTGTTATGATTGTGGATGGTGTGTGTATGAATGTTGGTGTTGAAGGTGTTAATGTAGTGGTGGATGGATGTATGATGTGATTGTGTTGGATGAGTGGTGGAAGTGAGTGTGTGGGTTGTGGTGTATGGAATGTGAGTGTTGGGGTATAGGGGTATGGATGGGGTGAGTGTGTATGGATTGTGTGGTGGAGGGTGGTTGATTTGTTGGGTGTTTTGGAATGTGAGTGTGTTGTGGTATGGAGTTTTTATGTGTGTTGTGGGTTGGTGTGGATGGTGGTGGTTGGATGGTTTGGAATGTGAGTGTGGTTGGGATGTGTTAGGATGTGATGGTGTGTGTGGGGTATGGGTTGGGGTATGGATGTGTATGGTGTGGATGGAGTGTGGTGTGGTTGATGTGGTTGGATGTGGAGTGTGTGTTGTGTGGTATGGAGTTGGTGTATGGAATGTGGAGTGTGTGTGTGGGTATGGAGTGTGTGTATGGATGTGAGTGTGTGTGGGTGTGTGTATGGGTTGGTTGGAATGGTTGGATGTGGGTGTGTGTGGGTAGGGTGTGTGGTATGATGTGAATTGGAGGTTGTGTGTGTGGTATGGAGTGTGGTGTTGGAATGTGGGTGTGTGTGGTGTATGGATGTGGTTGTGTGTTGATGTGGTTGGTGTATGGGGTGTATGGAATGTGAGTGTGTGGTTGGGTATGGTGTGGTGGTATGGAATGTGGAGTGTGGTGTTGTGGTTATGGAATGTGGTGATGTGGATGTGTGTGTGTGGTATGGAGTGTGGTGTTGGATGTGGAGTGTGTGTGTGGAATGGAGTGTGGTGTATGGAATGTGGATGGTGTTGTGTGGTGTGGATGGTTGGTGATGGAATGTGGAGTGGTTGTGTTGGTATGGAGTGTGGTGTGGGAATGTGGAGTGTGTTGTGGGTATGGGTGTGGTTGTATGTGAGGTGGTGTTGGTGTGGTGGGTGTGGTGTGTGGTTGTGTATGGAATTGAAGTGTGGTTGTGTGGATGGAGTTGGGTGGATTGAATGGAAGGTGTGTGTGTGGTGGTGGGTGTTGGAATGTGAGGTGTGTTGGTTGGTGGTGTAGATGGAGTTGTGTATGATGTGAGTGTGTGGTGTGATGTGGGTATGTGGTGTGGTTGGAATGGGAGTGTGTGTGGTGGTTGGAGTGTGGTGTGTGGAATGTGGATGTGTGTTGGGTATGGAGTTGGTGTAGGAATGTGGAGTGTGTGTTGGGTATGGAGTTGGTGTATGGAATGTGGAGTGTGCTGTGTGGGTATGAAGTGTTGTGTATGGAATGTGGAGTGTGATGTGTGGAATGTGGAGTGTGGTGTGTGGAATGGGGAGTGTGGTGTGTGGAATGTGGAGTGTGGTGTGTGGAATGGGGAGTGTGGTGTGTGGAATGCGGGGTGTGTTGTGTGTGATATGGATTATAGTGTATGGAATGTGGAGTGTGCTGTGTGGGGTATGGTCTACGGTGTAAGTAATGTACAGTGTGGTGTGTGGTGTGGATTATGGTGTATGGAATGTTGAGTGTGGTGTGTGGTATGGATTATGGTGTATGGAATGTGGAATGTGGTGTGTGGTATGGATTATGGTGTATGGAATGTGGAGTGTGGTGTGTGGTATGGATTATGGTGTATGGAATGTGGAGTGTGGTGTACAGGGTATGGAATGTGGAGTGTGCTGTATGGGGTATGGAGTATCGTGTATGGAATGTGGAGTGTGGTTGTGGAATGTGGAGTGTGGTGTGTGGTATGGATTATGGTGTATGGAATTTGGAGTGTGCTGTGTATGGTATGGATTATGGTGTATGGAATGTGGAGTGTGGTGTATGGGGTATGGAATACGGAGTGTGCTGTGTGTGGTATGGAGTATCGTGTATGGAATGTGGAGTGTGCTGTGTGGGTATGGAGTGTGGTGTATGGAATGTGGAGTTTGTTGTGTGTGGTATGGAGTGTGGTGTATGGAATGTGAAGTGTGCTGTGTGTGGTATAATAATAATAATAATAAATGGTTATTTATGAGCGCTTTCCACTTGCACAAAGCGCTTTACAACAACAATAAAAGTAAAACAAACACACGAACTCACAGACACACACCAACACACACACAAACACGCACAGACACACACACACAAACCACACACACACGCACGCACGCACGCACACAAACACACACGCGCACGCATTTACACCCAAAAACACGCACATCAAAAATACAGAGCGGCAGGAAGAGGGTCTACAAGAAATGTTGCTGGAAGAGAAAAGTCTTCAGACTAGTTTTAAAGGAGGGAAATGAAGGGCTGTGACGGAGATTGTGAGGCAAGGAGTTCCACATCTGCACAGCAGATGATGAAAAAGCTCGACCACCATGCCTCTCTCGTTTATATTTTGGAACGCGGAATGTTCTATTATCGGTAGCAGAGCGAAGAGATCTGGGTGGTACATAGATCGTAAAGATGTCAGAAAGGTATTTAGGCGCAGTGCCAATTATGACTTGGTAGCAGAGACAAGAAGCTTTGTATTTGATTCTTTGTTCAATAGGTAACCAGTGTAACTCTCGTAGAAGGGGTGTACAATGTGCCGATCTTTTTGCTTTGCACACTATTTTGGCTGCTGAGTTCTGTACTTGTTGTAGTGGTCTGATCAGGGTATGTGGAGAACCGACAAGAAGAGAATTGCAATAGTCTAGTCTAGATAGTACACAAGAACTGACAAGTGTTTTTGTTGCATCAACTGTGAGGTAGCGACGTATAGAGCTGATGCGTCTGAGTTCATGGTAGGCTACTTGACAGGTTTTACTGATATGATGTTTCATGGACATCTCTTTATCAAGGAAAAAGCCAAGGTCACGTACATTGTCTGAAAATGAGACAGGCGTATTTCCTAGGTCAAAAGTAGGAGGTAGGGAAGTGGCATCAACTGATGGAGGAAGGAGTCTAAGAGCTTCAGTCTTGTCATCATTTAGTTTCAGTTTGTTTTCGGTCATCCAATTTTTAACTTCTGTGACACTATCTTGGAGAGATTGAATAAGATTATCGTAGTTTGAAAGCGTGTCAGAATGTTCCAGTTGAGTATCATCAGCATACATTTCATGACGAATGGAATGAGTATCAATGAGATGAGTGAGTGGAGTGGTGTAGAGTATGAAAAGAACAGGGCCCAGAACAGAGCCCTGAGGAACGCCGAAAGTGAGAGTAGATTCAGAGGATCTATTTCCGTCTACTAGAACAATTTGCTTTCTGTCAGAGAGATATGATCGAAACCAGTTGAGCACGATATTTGTAATTCCAAATGTTGTATTCAGGCGTGAGAGAAGGATGTCATGATCTATTGTGTCAAAGGCAGCAGAAAGGTCCAAAAGTAGAAGAACAGATATTTTGTCTTGGTCAATAGCATTCAAAAGATCATTTACAATGCGTAAAAGAACAGTTTCTGTAGAATGGCCAGGCCTGTAAGCAGACTGGTGATCGCTGAGAAGTGAATGAGAGGTCAAATGGGAGAAAAGCTGGCGAAGCACAAGTCGTTCAAGAAGTTTAGAGAGGTATGGAAGGTTGGAGATGGGTCTGTAATTTTTCAACTCGTTGGGGTCCAGATTTGATTTTTTCAGAAGGGGTTTTAACACGGCTGTTTTAAATTCAGTTGGAAAGACGCCGGAAATGAGTGATTCGTTCATGATATGAGTAATGCTAGGCAGAAGAAGGTCTATATGCTGAATTAGAAATTTGGTAGGCATTGGATCTAGTTCACAAGTCTTTGGAGTTGTCTGCATGATCGTTTTTCTCACTAGATCTTCACTAACGGGAACAAAAGCAGACAAAGGTGTGCTAGAGAAGGGCGGGCTGATGTTATGAGACTGTATGTTGACGGGAAGTTGTTCGAATGGTTGCAATCTTGTTGCTGAAAAATCGGCAAACATATCGGAAGGAGCTTTATATCTGAGACAGAAGGTAGTGAAACGGACTTATTTTTACCAAGAAGGTGTGACATATTTTGGAAGAGCTGCTTGCATGTGCGAGAACCTGAACTAGCGACGAATAGAAGGGTCGTTTTTGCAGTGTGACTATGTCGTGACATTGCGTTCGCAGCATCGTAGATTTGTAGGGAAATGTGAGTGTGTGTGGTGTATGGAATGTGAGTGTGGTGTGTGTGGTATGGAATGTGGTGTTGGAATGTGGAGTGTGCTGAATGTGGTATGGAATGTGGTGTATGAAATGTGTAGTGTGCTGTGTGTGTATGGAGTGCGGTGTATGGAATGTGGAGTGTGCTGTGTGTGGTATGGAGTGTGGTGTGTGTGATGTGGATGTGGTTTGTGGGATATGGAGTGTGGTATGGATGTGGAATGTGTGATGTGTATGGAATGTGAAGTGTGGTGTGTGGGTATGGAGTGTGTGTATGGAATGTGGTGTGCTGTGTGTGGTATGGAGTGTGGTGTAATGGAATGTGAAGTGTGGTGTGTGTGTTATGGAGTGTGGTGTATGGAATGTGAAGTGCGGTGTGTGTGGTATGAGTGTGGTGTAGGAATGTGAAGTGTGGTGTGGTTGATGGAGTGTGTGTATGAATGTGAAGTGTGGTGTGTGGTAATGGAGTGTGGTGTATGGAATGTGAAGTGTGGTGTGTGTGGTATGGAGTGTGGTGTATGGAATGTGAGATGATTGTGTGCTGTGTATGATTAAAGTGATTTGATGGAATGTGATGTTGTGTGTGGTATGATGTGGGTGTGAGTGTGGTTGTGTGGAATGGATGGGTGTAATGGAATGGAAAGCTGTGGGAAGATGTGAAGTTGGGTATGGGGTATGGAGATGTGCTGTATGAATGTGTAGTTGTGTGTTGGTATGGAGTGTGTGTATGGAATGTGGAGTTGCTGTATGTGGTATGGAGGTGGTGTGTGAATGTGGAGTGGGTTGTGGGATATGAGTGTGTGATGGATGTGAATGTGTGTATATGTGGTAATGGAATGTTGGAAGTGTGGAGTGTGAATGGGTGTTGTGATGTTGTGTATGGAATGTGAGTGTGTGTGTGTAAGGAAGTGTGGTGTATGGAATGGTGGAGAATGTGCGTGTGTGTGGTATGGAGTGTGGGTATGGAATGTGATCGTGTGTGTGTATGAGTGGTGTATGGAATGTGAAGTGTGTGTGATGGTTGTGGTGCTATGAAATGTGGAATGTGAGTGTGTGTGTATGAGTGTGTGTATGGAATGTGAATGTAGCTGTGTGGGTATGGAGTGTGGTTACTGGAATGTGAAGTGTGCTGTGTGTGGTATGGAGTGTGGTGTATGGAATGTGAATGTGTGTGTGTGTATGAGTGTGTTATGGAATGTGAGTGTGTGGTGTGGTATGGAGTGTGGTGTATGGAATGTGAGTGTGTGTGTGTGGTATGGAGTGTGGTGTATGGAATGTGAGTGCTTGTGTGATGGTGTGGTATGGATGTGGTTATGGAATGTGGAGTGTGTGTGTGGTATGGATGTGTGATGATGAGGATGTGTGTGTATGGTGGTGTATGGATGGATGGTGATGGATGTTGTTGTGTGTGTGGATGTGAGTGTGTGTAGGAATTAAGTGTGGTGTGGTGGAAGGTGTGTGTATGGAATGTGAGTGTGTGTTGGGTATGGAGTGTGGTGTATGGAATGTGAGTGTGTGTGTGTGGTATGGAGTGTGGTGTATGGAATGTGAGTGTGTTTGTGGTAGTGTGTATGGAATGTGATGTGGTTGTATGGAATGAATGGGTGTGTGGGGTATGGAGTGTGGTGTATGGAATGTGAGTGTGCTGTGTGTGGTATGGAGTGTGGTGTATGGAATGTGAGTGTGTGTGTGTGGTATGGAGTGTGGTGTATGGAATGTGAAGTGTGTGTGTGTGGTATGGAGTGTGGTGTATGGAATGTGAAGTGTGGTGTAGAGTGTTATGAATGTGGAGTGTGTGTGTGGGGGTATGGAGTGTGGTGTATGGAATGTGAAGTTGTGTGTTGGTAATGGAGTGTGGTGTATGGAATGTGAGTGTGTGTGTGTGGTATGGAGTGTGGTTGATGGAGTGTGGTGTGTGTGGATGGAGTGTGGTGTATGGAATGTGAAGTGTGTGTTGTTTGGTATGGAATGTGAAGTGTGGTGTGTGGGTATGAATGTGGTGTATGGAATGTGATGTGTGTGGGTAGGTGTGGTATGGAATGTGAGTGTGGTGTGGTATGGATTGTGTAGATGTGAGTGTGGTGTGTGTTATGGAGTGTTGTATGATGGATGTGGTTGTGGTATGGTGTGGGTATGGAATGGAGTGTGGTGTATGGATTGAGTGTGGTGTGTGGGGTATGGATGTGGTGTATGGAATGTGAGTGTGTGTGTTGTATGATGTGGTTAGGAATGTGATGTGCTGTGTGTGGTATGGAGTGTGGTGTATGGAATTGATGGTGTGTGTGGTATGATTGTGTTGATGGAGGTGTGTGTGTATGGAATGTGAAGTGTGGTGTGGGTATGGAGTGTGGTGTATGGAATGTGAAGTGTGTGTTGGATGGGTGTGGTGTATGGAATGTGAAGTGTGGTGTGTGGTATGGATGTGGTGTATGGAATGTGAAGTGGTGTGTGGGTATGGAGTGTGGTGTAATGGAATGTGTGTGGTGATGTTGATGGAATGTGAAGTGTGGTGTGGTGGATGAGTTGGTGATGTGTTGTGTGTGTGGTATGGAGGTGGTGTTGGAATGGAGTGTGTGTGTGGGTATGGATGTGGTTTGGAATGTGAGTGTGTGTGTGTATGGAGTGTGATGGATGGATGGTGGTGGTATGATGTTGGAATGTGAGTGTGTTGTGGTATGGAGTGTGGGTATGGATGTGAGTGTGGTGTGTGTGGTATGGGGTATGGAATGTGAGTGTGTGTGAGTGTGTTGATGGAGTGTGTGTGGGTATGGTGGTATGGAATGTGAGTGTGCTGTGTGTATGGAGTGTGTTATGGATGTAGTGTGTGTTGGGTATGGAGTTGTTGGAATGTGAGTGGGTGTGTGGTATGAGTGTGGTTGAATTGGATGTGGTATGGATTGGTATGGAATGTGAGTGTGTGGTGGGATGGAGTGTGTATGGAATTGGTGTGGTGTGGTATGGGTGTGGTTATGGAATGTGAGTGGTGTGTGTGGTATGGAGTGTGGTATGGAATGTGAGTGTGGGTGGATTATGGATGGTGTGTTGTGGGATGGGGTTATGGAATTGGAGTGTGGTGTTGGGTATGGAGTGTGGTGTAGTGAATGTGAAGTGGTGTGTTGGGTATGGAGTGTGTGTATGGAATGTGGTTTTGGTGTGTGTGGTATGGAGTGTGGTGTATGGAATGTGAAGTGGTGTGTGTGGTAGGAGTGTGGTGTATGGAATGTGAAGTGTGTGGGTGTGTGGATTGGAGTGTGTGTATGGAATGTGGAGTGTGGTGTGGTGGTATGGAGTGTGGTGTATGGAATGTGAAGTGTTGTGTGTTGTGTGGTGTGTGGGATGTGGAGTGTGGTGTGTCGGATGTGTGGTGTAAGGAATGTGGAGTGTGCTGTTTAGGATGTGTTGTGTGGGATAAGAATGTTGAGTATGGTGTGCTGGATGTGTTGTCTGGTGTGTGTGATAAGGAATATGGTGTGTGTGATGTGGAGTATGGTGTGTGGGATGTGGTGTGGTGTGTGTGTAGAAGTTGGTGTGGATGTGGTTGGTGTGTGTGAAGAATGGTGTTGTATGGAGTATGGTGTGCTGGATGTGTGGTGGGTGATAGGAAATGGTGTGGATTGGAGTATGTGTGTGGTGTGTTGTGTGGTTGTAAGAATAGGTGTGTGTATTGAGTATGGTGTTGTGGTGGACGTTGTGTGTGGGATGTGTGGTGGTGTGTGTGTATGGGGGGGGGGGGGGGGGTGTGTATGTGGACGTTGGTGTGGGATGATGTGGTGTGTGTGTGTGAGGTGTGAGTGTTGTGTGGGATGTTTGTGGTGTGTTGGGATGTGATGGTTTGGTGTTGGGTTGTGTGTGGATGTGCTGGGTGGGATGGTGTGTGGGGTTGGATTTGTGGGGTGGTGTGGGTGTGTGTGGGTGTGTGGTGTGTGGTGTGGTGTGGTTTTGTGGTTAGTGTTGGTGTGTTGTGTGTGTGTGGGTGTGTGGGATGTGTTTGGTGTGTGGATGTGTGTTGTGTGTGTAGTGTATGTGATGTGTGGTGTGTGGGATGTGGTTGGGTGGTTTGTGGTTGTGTGTGGGATTGGTGTGGGTGTGGGATGTTTTGTGTGGGATTGGTGTGGGTGTGTAGGATGTGTGTGTGGGTGTGGATGTGGGGTGTGGCGTGTGTGTGGAATGGGAGGTGCTGTTAGGATGTGTGTGGGAAATGTGTGTGTGCGGTGTGTGTCTGGTGTGTGAGGATTGGTGTGGTGTGTGGAGTGTGTGTGGGTGTGGTGGGGTGTGAGGACGTGTGTGTGGATGTGGTGTGTGTGTGTAGGATGGTGTGTGGATGTGGGTGGTGTGTGGAGTGGTGTGTGGTGTTGTGGTTGGTGGTGGAGTGGTGGTGTGTGGATGTGTGTGTGTGTGTAGGATGGTGTGTGGATTGGTGTGGGTGTGTAGGACGTTGTGTGTGGGATGTGGTGTGGTGTGTGTAAGTGGTGGTGGATGTGGATATGGGTTGGTGTGTGGTGTGTGTGAGTGGTGATGATGTGGGTGTGAGAGTGTGTGTATGATGGGAGTGGTGTGTTGATGTGGAGTGGTGTGTGATTGGTGTTGTTTAGATGTGGTGTGGTATAGATTTGTGTTGTGTGTGGTGTGGTGTGGATGTGGTGTGTGTGGGTGTGGTATGTGAGTGTTGTGGTGATGTGGGTGCGTGTGTGGATGTGTTGTGTGGTGGTGTGGGTGGATGTGGGGGTGTGTGGGTGTGGTGTGTGTGGGTGTGTGTGTGGTGTGGTGTGTGTGGATTGGTGTGTGTGATGTGGAGTTGGTGTGTGTGTGGATTGGTGTGGTGTGTGTGAGATGGTGTGTGGATGTGGTGTGGTGTGTGGTGTGGATAGTTGGTGTGTGTGTGTGGAGTAGGTGTGTGTGTGTGTTGTCTGGTGTGTGGATAGGTTGGTGTGTTGTGGGTATGGTGGTGTGTGTGGGTGTAGGACGTTGTGTGTGGGTGGTGGTGGGTGTGTGATTAATGGTGTGGTGTGTGGTTGGTGTGGGGGGGGTTGGTGTGTGGCGTGGTGGTGGGTGTGGTGTTGATGGGTGTGTAGAGTGGTTGGGTTGGTGTGGGGGATGTGTGTGGTGTGTTGAGGAGTGGTGGTGGTATGTGACGTGTGTATATGTGGTGTGTGGTGTTGGTGTAGAGTGTTGTGTGGATGTGGTGTGGGTATGTGGGATGTGGTGTGTGTGTGTTTGGATGTGGTGTGGTGTGTGTGTGGATGTGTGTGGGGTGTAGGTGGTGTGGGGGTTGGGTGTAGGTGTGGTGTGTGGGGTGTGGGTGGGGGTGAGTGTGTGTGTGGTGGGTGTGTTGGTGTGTGGGATTGTGTGTGTGGTATTGGTGTGCGGTGTGTAGGCGTGGGTTAGGTGTGGTGTAGTGTGTGGTGTGGGTGTGTAGGACGTGGTGTGTGGGATGTGGTGTGCGGTGTGTAGGACTTGTGTTGGATGTGTGTGCGTGTTAGGGCGTGGTGTGTGGTGTGGTGTGCGTGTGTAGGACGTGGTGTTGGATTGTTGCGGTGTAGGACTGTGGGATGTGGGTGTGTAGGACGTGTGTGTGGGATGTGGTGGCGGTGTAGGACGTGGGTGTGGTGTGTGTTGTAGAGTGTTGGATGTGGTGTGGTGTGTAGACGGTGGTGGATGTGGTGTGGGTGGATGGGTGTGGGTGTGTGGTGTGGTGGATGTGGTGGGATGTGTGTGCGGTGTGTAGGACTGTGGTGGGGTGTGTGTGCGGTTAACGTGGGTGTGATGTGGGATTAATGGTGTAGAGTGTTGGTACGTGTGTGTGATGTGATGTGGATGATGATGGTGTGAGGTGTGTAGTATATCGGAAGTGGTGTGTATGATGTGGAATGTGGTGTGTGGTATGGTATGTGTGGTGTGTGAGATGTGGTGTGTGTGGATATGAGATGCGGAGTGTGATGTGTAGGATGTGGGATGTGGATGTGGTGTGTGGGTGTATGTGTGGTATGTGGGATGTGGAGTGCAGTGTGTGGACTGTGTTATGTGGTGTGTGGGATGTGGAATGTGGTGTGTGGGATGTGGTGTGTGGAGTGGAGTGTGGTATGTGGTATGTGGTGTGTGGGATGTGTTTGTGGATGTGGTTGTGGATGTGGTGTGGTGGAGTGTAATGTGTGGTATGTGGGATGTGTGGTGTGGTGTATGGGATGTAGGTGTGGTGTGTGGTATGTGTGTGGTTTTGTGGGATTTTGAGTGTGGTGTGTATGATGTGTTTGTGGTGTGTGGGTTGTGGTGCGTGATGTGTGGAATGTGATGTGTGGTGTGTGTGGGTGTGGGATGTGGAGTGTGGTGTGTGGATGTGGTGTGTGGGGAGAGTGATGTGTAGGACGTGGTGTGTGGTGTGTGGGATGTGGGATGTGGAGTGTGTTGTGTGGGAGGTGGAGTATAGTGTATTGTGTGTGGGGTGTGATGTGTGGTATGTGGTGTGTGGGACGTGATTTGTGGTTTGTGGGATGTGCTGTGTGTGGTGTGTGGGATGTGGTGTTTCGTGTATGGTATAAGTGTGATGTGTGGGATGTGGAGTGTGATGTGTGGAATGTGGTGTATGTGGATGTAATGTTTGGTGTGTAGTGTGTGTGTGGAGTGTATAGAATGTGGTGTGTGTGTGATTGAAGTCACGTGCCATTGCTTTGAAGAGGAGAAGAAAGGGATACAACAGTCAGGCCTACCAAACAATGAGGACTTCCTACACGGTACAAAAGCTCAAAATGTTAATCACTGAAGACAGTAATGGGATCCTCCTCACAGGAAACACACATATACAAAGCCATTGGTCTAAATCTTGTTAGTCTACTACAAGCTACAAGCTTCAACCACACGTCCATTTCTTCTGAGATACCTAGAGAAGTACCGAGAAGCTACAGAAATCTCAGTACTGCAAGGAATATGGAAGCAGACAGTACGAAGTCTGAAGTGATGTAGAATTGATCCCCTCCGGAATGCACTAGCATGTTGGAGGAGAAATGATAAAGGCCCTCGGGGCATTGTGCCAATAGATATGTGAGTCTAAAGAATGGACCCAGTCACTTGTAATATCACTCCCCAAGATAAAACTCCCCAGATCATTCCGGACTTACTGAACCGTCAGCCTGGTTAGCAGTACCACCAAGGTTATGAGGTCACGCTCTGAGTAATCTCAATAGCCTTGAGATCATCTCTGTGGATATCCCCCTTCCCCAGAAACGGGCTGGCTTCAGATGTGGAAAGAGCAATTGGTAGTAATTCAGCTGAGAATATAAAAAATGCCTGTTAAGCTGCAATAAAGTTTTCCTAAAACTACTTAGCACTTTTTTTGACCGAAATCACAGTATACAGGAAAAATGATTCAGAAAATGTGGATACTTACAGATGTTTTTTTTTAATTAGGTGTTGCATCTATGTATTATAGTCTACTGAATACAGGATCATACGCCTGGTTAGAAGATAACAATTTAATGACAAAATCTTTCATCATTTTCTCTCCCTTTCATCTTTCCAGCCAATCCCAGGAGCATCTTCCGTTATGGAACTAGAGCTAGTATGGAGAACGGCATAGTCAGGAGCCAGCCCACAGAACCCATAATCTAGTCTTTTCCCCCACAGAACCCATAATCTAGTCTATTCCAGAATTATTCGGTCTTTGCCGTCCGTTCTCCAGCCTCAGGACCTGGCCAGCTCATGAGTTTATGTGCAGACTTAAGGCTTGTGCCATGATCACCGTACACAGGGCATCTGTGACGTTAGTGCATAAATTCTGGAATTCATTCCGAGCGCGGAGACGTCATCTTGAGAAACTGAAACTGAAATCTCCATCCCGTTTCTGAAAGTAATGATCTTGACATGTGTCAGTAGGAGGAAACTCAGGGGAGAGAGATGGACAGTAGAACGCAATCAAAGGGGAAGCCCCCCCCCCCCTACCACCAAGAACAATGCGTAGCTGTTGGACACTGCTATGGTACCTACCGTACCTACGGCAATTTAAAGCCTCATGAAGTTCACTTTTGTTTTTCGTCAACATGATCCAGCTGGGGCTCTTTACAGCTGTTCTGCCATCCCCTTTACAGCTCTTGTCCTCCTCTTTCCAGAAATCGAGATCTATCTCATGAGGTGATGGGCAGGTGTGCCTACCAGACCTCTTGCTCATACATCGTCGTCGTCGTCGGCCTCTTTACATCTCGGGAGATGATAGTCTGCACCAGGAGGCGTTGTGGTCATGATGTGCACTTTCTGCTGTGGCTGTGCAGGCCGATTCTTGAGTGGCAATCTCTGTCACATCTGCCACATACAAATTGAGTCGCTGTTGTCTGGTTTCTGGAACGCTGCTTGCGAAGAGCCCTTTTCTCATCTGCGCTTTCTGCTCTCCTCCTCTCCGCATTCACAACGCCTTGCTGAACGGCTGTCCGCCACGCTACCCTGTCTTCCGCCAGAGTCTCCCAAGAGCCTGGGTCAATCCCTGAGCTTCTAAGGTCCCTTTTGCATGCGTCTACAAAGCGTAGCTGTGGGCGTCCTGGAGTTCGCTTCCGGTTTGCCAGTTCGCCGTAGAGAACGTCTTTTGGTATGCGTCCATCCTCCATTCGACGCACATGGCCAAGCCAGCGTAGTCGGCGTTGGCTTAGAAGGGCGAAGATGGTCTGTAGGCCTGCACGACGGAGGACCTGTGTGTTGGTCACCTTGTCTTGCCATTGGATGCCGAGGATGCGTCGCAAGCAACAGAGATGGAAAATGTTGAGCCTCTTTTCTTGGCTGGCGTATGTGGTCCAGGCTTCACTTGAGTAGAGAAGTGTGCTCAACACACATGCTCTGTACACCTGCATTTTGGTGTTCGCAGTGAGACTGCTGTTGGACCAGACCCGCTTGTTCAGTTTAGCCATAAAAGATGAGGCCTTTGCAATTCTGGCGCTGATTTCAGCGTCCAGAGAGAGGTTGTCACTTATGGTGGACCCCAAGTACTGAAATTTGTGGACAGTATTGAGGTCGTAGTCTCCAATGTGTAGAGATGGTGATTCTTCACAGCCTTGGCCTGAGATCTCAGTTTTCTTCAAGCTGATTGTGAGACCAAACTCTCTGCAAACGTGGGCGAAGCGATCAAGAGCGATCTGGAGATCTTGTTCACTGTGGGAAGCCAGCGCAGCAGCATCTGCAAAGGGAGCTTCTCTGATGGTCTTCTTTTCCACCTTAGTTTTGGAACGAAGCCTGGCAATGTTGAAGAGCTTTCCATCGGTCCTTATATGAAGATATACCCCTTCTTCAGATCTGCAGAAGGCATAGGTCAGCAACATCGAGAAGAAGATCCCGAACAGAGTTGGGGCCAAAACACATTCCTGTTTTACTCCGCTGCTGATTCTGAAAGGCTCTGATGTGGCACCATTATAGCACACAGTGCTATGCATATCCTTGTGGAAAGACTCGATGACAGCTGATAGTCTTGGGGGGCAGCCGATTTTCTTCAAAAGCTTGAAAAGACCACTCCGACTGACCAGGTCGAACGCTTTCGTGAGATCAATGAAGGCGAGGCAAAGGGGCATGTGCTGCTCGCAGCACTTTTCCTGTAGTTGCCGGACAGAGAAGATCATGTCGATGGTCGATCTTCCGGCCCTGAAGCCGCACTGGGACTCAGGGTAGATGCGAGCTGCCAGCCTCTGAAGACGGGTTAAGACGACTCTGGCGAATGCTTTCCCAACAATGCTGAGCAGTGAGATTCCGCGATAATTATTACAATCACTGCGGTCGCCCTTGTTCTTATATAGAGTCACTATCCTGGCGTCTCTCATGTCTCTCGGAATGAAGCCTTCCTTCCAGCACATGCACAAAAGTTCATGCAGCTCGTTGAGAAGAGCAGGCTTCCCGCACTTGATGACCTCTGGAGGTATTCCGTCTTCACCAGGGGCTTTTCCCGTCGCCAAACCGTCAATCGCCTTGCTTAGTTCTTCAAGGCTTGGCTCAGCATCCAACTCCTCCATGACAGGCAGTCCTCAATGGCATCCAGGGCAGCATCGGTGACAGAGTTCTGCGTGGAGTACAGTTCCAGGTAGTGCTCTACCCATCTATTCATCTGCTTTGCTGAGTCTGTGATGCTCTCTCCTGCTTTGGACTTAAGAGGAGCTGACTTGGAGGCTGCTGGACCAGTCGCTTGTTTGATGCCAGCGTACATGCTGCCAGTGTTGCCTGAATCTGCTGACTGCTGAATACTTGAGCTTAACTGTAGCCAATAGTCGTTGGCGCATCGCCGAGCAGTTTGTTGGACCTTGCTGCGGGCAGCTCTGTAAGCGATCTCGAGTAGTTTGGATATTGTTGTTTTTATACGCAAATAAAGCCTTGCATTTCGCTTCCACCACTGGTTCCACTTCCTGCCAGTTTGCCTCAAACCAGTCGGGATTCTTTCGTTCTTTTTTCCCAAATATACTCAGGGCGGACTGATAGATTGTGTCCTTCACGTGATTCCACTTTTCCTCAGTGTTTTGGATCTCTGAGCCATTCTTGAGCGCTTCATTCAGGGTTTCTACAAACTCCCCGGCCTTGGTCGGATCGGACGTGCGACAGGCATCAATCCTTGGGCGACCTTTCTCCTTTGAGTGGTGCAGTCTTCTGGGTAGAAGCTTGATCTTGCTGCGTACCAGGGTGTGGTCTGTGTCGCAATCAGCGCTGTGGAAACTCCTCGTGTTGAGGACGTTGTTAAGGTCCGACCTCCTTGTTAAGACGAGGTCAAGCTGATGCCAGTGGTGGGATCTGGGGTTGCGCCATGACACCTTGTGCTTCTCCTTATTGTTGAAGAAGGTGTTGGTGATGGCCAGCTTGTGGTAAGAGCAAAGTTCCAGGAGTCTTTGACCGTTCTCATTTTGCTTCCCAACACCATGATGTTCAATGCTAGTTGGCCAGGCCTCAAAATCAGCACCTACGCGTGCGTTCAGGTCTCCCAATATGAAGAGACCTTCCTTGCTGGGAACTCCTCTGATGTGTTCATACATCAATGGGTGAGGATTCTGGCATGGAAATTGGATTTCTTCAAGTGCTGACTAGGTTGGCATACTTTTCAGTATTATTGGTTTCCGTCAGTCTACTTTCATACAGCACGACGAGCTTTATCTGAATACATCATTTGGTTTCTTCTACCATTTGATATGATTCGATGTGAAAACTGTCAGCACTCATTGTGGAAGACAGCGAGGGATGTAAATGTGCTTACGTTAGCTCCATCTGTTTGTTATGTTGATTGTGATTATGTTGATGATAACATAAATAACAATGATGAGTACACTGATGGCTCTGATCATCTAAGGGTCACTGCCAGAATGATATATCACAAAAGGAATACAAATGCAAACACACCATTTGGCAATATACAATACCTGAATCATCATCTTCTTCTCCATCGTCATCATCGTCCTTGTCTTCATCGTCCTCATCATCATCATCGATTGCTTCTTCATCATCATTGTGCTCGTCATCATCGTCATTGTCGTCTTAAGTATCAGCGGGTACATGAAATTTAACTAACCTCGTAACATAGTAGACAAGATCACCGTGAAGTGCTCTGCCTCTTTCCAACACACATGGTCATGTTGATCAGTCTCATGCACAATAAACACACAAGCTGACGCATGTCATATTCCGTCCTAAGATTTGTTCTTATAGATGATGTAGCTGACCATAATCTTGTTATAGATCTGCGCGTCTTGTCACTGTGTATTGTTTGCTGTTCGTTTACAGATGTTATGGATTTTTAAAAAAGTAATACTGTTTATTGTTTTCGTTAGCTTTTATATATTATTATCTTCTGTTGGAAAAAATAGACATTGAGAAAAGGAACGTTAAGAACTGTAATGATTAGTATTTGATATGTAACGTTCATAAAGTGTTCCTGTATAAAGCTATTCTCCAAACTCATTTGGACACATTGCATGTTACACATAATCAGACTTTTTGTGGAGCACAGAGAAATCAAGCTGTTAGGCAACCTGACCACCTCCACTATGTTGTTGCACAGTTTGTATCTTTGGTGGGCGTGCATGCTGATGATGTTTTCATGTCTTCATTGGCCACCCCCTGAAATATTTACTGGAATTTTAACGTGTTTGTTTGCACGCACTTTCACACGAAAGCGTTTAACCACTGGCAGGTCTGCACACATGATGACTAGTACATTAGCAAAACGCCTCAATTTTTACCCATCAGGTGGAGATGTCTGTGTGAATCAAATCCAAAACCCTTCCACTGGAGGTACAACATTTACCCACTTGACTATCTTTATCCTTCATCCTGTTCTTACGGACGTTCGTTATAGTGAAATAAA
The DNA here is from genome assembly GCA_030674185.1 of Monoplex corrugatus. Taxonomy (NCBI): domain Eukaryota; kingdom Metazoa; phylum Mollusca; class Gastropoda; order Littorinimorpha; family Ranellidae; genus Monoplex; species Monoplex corrugatus. The sequence continues at coordinate 35,008,300 of JAPXFY010000016.1, read as the reverse complement.
AGCAACTCTTACGTAACGAAAATGAAACTGAAATGAAAACCAAACTTCATCTGTCATTGCTACTGTTTTGATGTCCCAAGAAATGAGAATATTAACTTCATCCATAATTTGACTGCCTTTGATGCAATCAGCAGAAAAAAATCAGCAGCAATCACAATTTCGCATCATGACGGGAATTCACTACCGAAGAAGATATAGTTATCATTGTAATGGGAATCAAAGTGACTGTATGCAAGCCAATTAGCCAGTTAGTGACATACTGTAAAATCCCGCCGCTCATAGTAAAGAGTAGTGATGTGGGTTGCTGTCATTTGACGTCATCACCCCAACCTTCCCGATCTTCACCCTCCAATACCGGTCCTGGTTGGTATCAGTTGGCATCAGTGTCCCTGTTTATGAAAGGACAGAACGAAGATGGATGAGCAGAAACCAATCCTCGGTCTAGATCCCAAACGGAAACCTAGATTAATCAGACACGGCCTTGCTGTTGACACGCCAGACTTTTGTCCAATCAGCGGTACTGACTATTGATCTCGTCTGTCTTCATCTGATAACGAGAGAGACAGACAGACAGATAGACAGACAGACAGACAGACAGGTACAATTAGAGAGAGAGAGAGAAACTCTGTGTGTGTGTGTGTGTGTGTGTGTGTGTGTGTGTTGTGTGGTTGTATGAGTGCGTGTGTCTGTGTGTGAGTACGTTTGTGTGCATATATACGTATGTGTTTGTATGTGTGCGTGTGTATGCATGTATATCTACATACATACGTCTATACATACATATATATATGTATATATATACATATATATTATATGTGCACAAGTATATATATATACAATTATATATATATGTATGTATGTATATATATTATATATATGTGTGTGTGTGTATGTGTGTATGTGTGCATGTTGTGTGTGTGTGTGTGTGTGTGTGTGTGTGTGTGTGTGTGTGTGTGTGTGTGTGTGTGTGTGTGTGTGTGATAGAGTTAGCTTAATTTTCTTTCGGGAAAAGCCAACATAAGATAAAATCATTTGAATTATCCTTTATGTCTTTGAGGGCCCGTGTCACAAAGATGATCCTGTGTGGCGAACTGCAGCAAAGACACCGTGACTAGGGAAGATATAAAGCGATACAAGGATACTGTGAAGACCGACCCCACCAGCTGTGACATCAACACTATCAACTGGGAAGACATCACCCACATTACAGCATATTAGCCATAGCAGTACACGTGGGGCTCAGTCAGATCTGAATTGCACAGGTCAGCTGCTATCGAAGAGGAGAAAGGTCTGCAGTGTCTGTGGACGAACATGTGCTTCCTGGATCGGTCTTGTATCCCATCTGAAGATCCACGCCAGCTAACCGTCTCATCTATCTGATCAACGAGACTCCATCCATCTAATCATCCATCATCCATCCATCCATCCATCCACATCCATCCATCCATCCCATCCATCCACCATCCATCCATCCACCCTTGGAGTAACTTTGAAGAGCGCGGTAATGATGTTGGTCAGATGTCAGCTTTCCAATCAGGTGTGGGACACGGTTTTCCCTAGGTGGAGATTTGTTCCATCAACATGTGTGCTGACCTACTGTGCCCAAACTACCTTCATCCGTGTATGCACGCAGAAACACAAGTAGCACGTTGAAGATCTTGTCAGTTATGTCATGCTTTGTGGCTTATGGACACCTGAAAACACCCAGCATGCAAGCACACGCACCAAAGACATCTTATGCAGACTGTGCATCGGACGCAAAAACAAACAAACAAACGTACAAACAAACAAACAAACGAACACAGACACTCAAAATAAAACCAGAAGGCACATATATCTTCCTGTACTGAAAGCATAGAAAAAAAGTTTTTACATGAAACACGTTGGACATGTATTGGTTACTTAAGTGAAAATGAGGGGGAGGGGGGAGTCAGGGTGAGCTTTCGATCAGAGATAGTTTTGTTTGTCTGCCTATCTGTCTGCCTGTCTCCCTGTCTCCCTGACCATCTGCCTGTCTCTGACTGTCTGTCTGTCTCTGTCTCTGTCTCTGTCTTTGTTGTCTTTGTCTCTGTGTAAGATGCAACAAAAAGAAATGATTACTTTAAAAAAAAGTGACATATTCTAATGGCTCAGTAATGACGCAAAGATAAGAAGGAACAATATTTTATTTTATGTCTGTGTTTCTTTTTTCTTTTTTTTTTCTCTTATTTTTTCTTCTTTTTTTTTTATATATATAAATATGAAGTTGCTGGATTTAATAACAGTCTTTGCTGCTGTATGTAACTGAATAAAATCGTACATTCATGACCTTCATTCACTTTTGACGTACGATCAAGAACTGTTCAAAAAAATCCAGCAATTAACTTTATATATACCCACACTACACACACAAACATGTCAACAGAAACACAAACGTATAAACGTCATGAGAGATCAAATAGGTCTCCTTTTTGTAAATATTGCTTTACGATAAGTCGCTTTTACCAGGAATATGTTTTAATGTGCATTTTGAAAGCATTCTTTTTACAAACACACTCAATGCTTACTTCTCACACATAACGTCAGAATAAACTGTTTTTTTATGAGGAATCCCTCGACCATCACAGGCACTTGATTCAGCTCTGTGATATTTCAAACGGGGCGACTAACCGGAGCCCAGTGAGTTGCATGCTGCAGATGACAGATGGTGTTTAGATAAGATTAGCGGCACAATACGTCAGCAACACAGACCGAGTGAAACAGACATCTGGCCCAACAGGCAGTCCTGGACCATCCGGCAATAATTTCAGTAAGGACGAGACGGGACTGTATAATGTAAGGAACCAGAAAAACATAAAAAAATAGAATCAGAACGCGTATTTAATACCACAAGACAAGACAGGTGCAAACTTTTCGGCCAACTGGCCTTTGTCAAGCGTGAATGCAAGATCACAAATAAACACCAAGTACAAAATTAGGAGAAAATGACTGAAACTTCCCTGCTGCTTCGTCCAGTGGGAGAAGAGAACTGTTTTCTCTGTATTTTGTAAGATTACATCTAAAAGAAGTACCTGTGTGTACTACGGTAGAGCCATCAAGCGATTAAGGGGCCACCTACAGCCCTATCTCCCTGCACTCACGGGCAGCTCTTTCACGAGCTAAGGGCAAGGTAACTGTACCGAAAATGTAGAGAGCTGAAGTCGGAGGTACCACTCCTGCAGGCACCTTTCAGTATCATGCAAATGTCACGCAAATGTCTACAGAGACGTCTACATCAGACGTGAATGGTCAATGTTCACTAAGGTCCTTCAGGATGGAACAGTGCCAGGTCCTGCAATTTAACAGGACCCACCTTCGTCACTGGGTCAGCCAGCCTATGACAACCAGATGTGGAGTTAGAAAAACAAAGTTGCCATATTCGTCACCAGATGTGGAATGCTTTCACCATGGTTAGAAAAAAAGCCATTAAGGTAGAACAGTGATGTACAATGGTAGAAAGGCCAATCTCACCGAGGTGAAAACATGGCAATTCCGATGTGAAACAAGTGCTATGACAAGGATTAAAACAGGCTTTCATGTGGGTAAAACAAAAAAAAAAAAATGAGGGTTAAAAAGTATGAAGGGTAAACAGCCTTCCGGATAGAAACGTGAGAGAGAGTGAAAATCCATGCACTATAAAACAAATGAATCTCACAGTGCATGCATATTCAGATGGTAAACAAGGCATATGCACCATGGAGTAAAACAGTGCCTTGTCACAAGGATAGAAAAAGTGGCTATTCACGATTGGAGTTAGAAAAACAAGTGGCCATATTTGTCACCAGATGTGGAGTTAGAAAAACAAGTGGCCATATGTCCCAGATGTGGAGTGAAAACAAAGTGGCCATTTGTCACCAGATGTGGAGTTAGAAAAACAAAGTGGCATATTGTCACAGATGTGGATTAGAAAAACAAGTGGCCATATTGTCACCAGATGTGGAGTTAGAAAAAAAGTGGCCATATTGTCACCAGATGTGGGTTAGAAAAACAAAGTGGCCATATTGTCACCAGATGTGGAGTTAGAAAAAACAAGTGGCCATATTGTCACCAGATGTGGAGTTAGAAAAACAAAGTGGCCATATTCGTCACCAGATGTGGAGTTAGAAAAACAAAGTGGCCATATTCGTCACCAGATGTGGAGTTAGAAAAACAAAGTGGCCATATTTCGTCACCAGATGTGGAGTTAGAAAAACAAAGTGGCCATATTCGTCACCAGATGTGGAGTTAGAAAAACAAAGTGGCCATATTCGTCACCAGATGTGGAGTTAGAAAAACAAAGTGGCCATATTTGTCACCAGATGTGGAGTTAGAAAAACAAAGTGGCCATATTCGTCACCAGATGTGGAGTTAGAAAAACAAAGTGGCCATATTTCGTCCCAGATGTGGAGTTAGAAAAACAAAGTGGCCATATTTGTCACCAGATGTGGAGTTAGAAAAACAAAGTGGCCATATTTGTCACCAGATGTGGAGTTAGAAAAACAAAGTGGCCATATTGTCACCAGATGTGGAGTTAGAAAAACAAAGTGGCCATATTCGTCACCAGATGTGGAGTTAGAAAAACAAAGTGGCCATATTTCGTCACCAGATGTGGAGTTAGAAAAACAAAGTGGCCATATTTGTCACCAGAATGTGGAGTTAGAAAAACAAAGTGGCCATATTCGTCACCAGATGTGGGTTAGAAAAACAAAGTGGCCATATTCGTCACCAGATGTGGAGTTAGAAAAACAAAGTGGCCATATTCGTCACCAGATGTGGAGTTAGAAAAACAAAGTGGCCATATTCGTCACCAGATGTGGAGTTAGAAAAACAAAGTGGCCATATTCGTCACCAGATGTGGAGTTAGAAAAACAAAGTGGCCATATTCGTCACCAGATGTGGAGTTAGAAAAACAAAGTGGCCATATTCGTCACCAGATGTGGATTTAGAAAAACAAAGTGGCCATATTCGTCACCAGATGTGGAGTTAGAAAAACAAAGTGGCCATATTACGTCACCAGATGTGGAGTTAGAAAAACAAAGTGGCCATATTGTCACCAGATGTGGAGTTAGAAAAACAAAAGTGGCCATATTCGTCACCAGATGTGGAGTTAGAAAAAACAAGTGGCCATATTGTCACCAGATGTGGAGTTAGAAAAACAAAGTGGCCATATTTCGTCACCAGATGTGGAGTTAGAAAAACAAAGTGGCCATATTGTCACCAGATGTGGAGTTAGAAAACAAGTGGCCATATTGTCCCAGTTGGAGTTAGAAAAACAAAGTGGCCATATTGTCACCAGATGTGGAGTTAGAAAAACAAAGTGGCCATTTGTCACCGATGTGGAGTTAGAAAAACAAAGTGGCCATATTGTCACCAGATGGAGTTAGAAAACAAGGCCATATTGTCACCAGTGTGAGTTAGAAAACAAAGTGGCCATATTGTCACAGATGTGGTTAAAAACAAATGGCATATTTCACAGATTGGAGTTAAAAACAAAGTGGCATATTCGTCACAGATGTGGAGTTAGAAAAACAAGTGGCCATATTGTCACAGTGTGGGTAGAAAAACAAGTGGCCATATTGTCACCAGATGTGGAGTTAGAAAAACAAAGTGGCCTATTGTCACCAGATGTGGAGTTAGAAAAACAAGTGGCCATATTCGTCACCAGAGTGGAGTTAGAAAAACAAGTGCCATATTGTCACCAGATGTGGAGTTGAAAAACAATGGCATATTTCACCAATTGGATAACAAGTGGCCAATTCACAGATTGGTTAGAAAAACAATCCATATTCGTCACCAGATGTGGAGTTAGAAAAAAAAGTGGCCATATTGTCACCAGATGTGGAGTTGAAAAAAAAGTGGCCATATTCGTCACCATGGGAGTAGAAAAACAAAGTGGCCATATTGTCACCAGATGTGGAGTTAGAAACAAATGCCAATTGTCACAGATGTGGAGTTAGAAAAAAGTGGCCATATCGTCACAGATGTGGAGTTAGAAAAACAAATGGCCATATTGTCACCAATGTGGATTAGAAAAACAAATGGCCATATTGTCACCAATGTGGAGTTAGAAAAACAAAGTGGCCATATTCTCACCAGATGTGATTAGAAAACAAAGTGGCCAATTGTCACCAGATGTGGAGTTAGAAAAACAAGTGGCCATATTCGTCCCAGATGTGGAGTTAGAAAAACAAAGTGGCCATATTCACCAGATGTGGAGTTAGAAAAACAAAGTGCCATATTGTCACCAGTGTGGTTAAAAAACAAAGTGGCCATATTGTACCAATGTGGAGTTAAAAAACAAAGTGGCCATATTGTCACCAGATGTGAGTTAGAAAAACAAAGTGCCATATTGTCACCAGATTGGAGTTAGAAAAACAAAGTGGCCATATTGTCACCAGATGTGGAGTTAAAAACAAAGTGGCCATATTCGTCACCAGATGTGGAGTTAGAAAAACAAAGTGGCCATATTGTCACCAGATGTGGATTAGAAAAACAAAGTGGCCATATTGTCACCAGATGTGGAGTTAGAAAACAAAGTGGCCATATTCGTCACCAGATGTGGAGTTAGAAAACAAAGTGGCCATATTTGTACCAATGTGGGTTAGAAAACAAAGTGGCCATATTGTCACCAGATGTGGAGTTAGAAAAACAAAGTGGCCATATTCTCACCAGATGTGGAGTTAGAAAACAAAGTGGCCATATTTGTCACCAGATGTGGAGTTAGAAAAACAAAGTGCCATATTCGTCACCAGATGTGGGTTAGAAAAGTGCAATGAAGATTGGAGTTAAAACAAGGCCATTCGTCACAATGATGCAAGCCAATTGTCCAGATGGGATTAGAAAAAAAAGTGCCATCGTCACCAGTGATAGAAAACAAAGTGCCATTCACATGTGATGAAAAACAATGCCATTCACCAATGTGGGTTAGAAAAACAAAGTGGCCATATGTCACCAGAGTGGATAGAAAACAAGTGCCATATTTGTCACCAGATGTGGAGTTAGAAAAACAAAGTGGCCATATTGTCACCAGATGTGGAGTTAGAAAAACAAAGTGGCCATATTTGTCACCAGATGTGGAGTTAGAAAACAAAGTGGCCATATTGTCACCAGATGGTGGATAGAAAAACAAAGTGGCTATTTCACAGATGTGGAGTTAGAAAAACAAAGTGGCCATATTCGTCACCAGATGTGGAGTTAGAAAAACAAAGTGGCCATATTCGTCACCAGATGTGGAGTTAGAAAAACAAAGTGGCCATATTTGTCACCAGATGTGGAGTTAGAAAAACAAAGTGGCCATATGTCACCAATGTGGAGTTAGAAAAACAAAGTGCCATAATTGTCACCAGATGTGGAGTTAGAAAAACAAAGTGGCCATATTGTCACCAGATGAGTTAGAAAAACAAAGTGCCATATTGTCACCAGATGTGGGTTAGAAAAACAAAGGGCCTTTGTCACAGATGTGGATTAGAAAAACAAAGTGGCCATATTCGTCACCAGATGTGGAGTTAGAAAACAAAGGGCCATATTCGTCACCAGATGTGGAGTAGAAAAAAAGTGCCATATTGTACCAGAGTGGAGTTAGAACAAAGTGGCCATATTCCACCAGATGTGGTAGAAAACAAAGTGGCCATTCACCAAGTGGGTTAGAAAAACAAGTGGCATATTGTCACCAATGTGGAGTTAGAAAAACAAAGTGGCCATATGTACCAGATGGTTAGAAAAACAAAGTGGCCATATTTGTCACCAGATTGGAGTTAGAAAACAAAGTGGCCATTCGCACCAGATGTGGAGTTAGAAAAACAAAGTGGCCATATTGTCACCAATGTGATTAGAAAAACAAGGCCAATTCGTCACCAGATGTGGATTAGAAACAAAGTGCCAATTGTCACCAGATGTGGATGAAAAACAAAGTGGCCAATTTGTCACAAGTGATTAGAAACAAGTGGCATATTCGCACCAAGTGATTGAAACAAAGTGGCAATCGTCACCAGATGTGGATTAAAAAACAAAGTGGCCAATTGTCACCAGATGTGGATTAGAAAAACAAAGTGGCCATATTGTCACCATGTGGAGTTAGAAAAACAAAGTGGCCATTTCAAATTGGTTAGAAAAACAAAGTGCCTATTTGTCACCAGATGTGGAGTAAAAAACAAAGTGGCCATATTGACCAATTGGAGTAGAAAAACAAAGTGGCCATATTGACCAAGTGGAGTTAGAAAAACAAAGTGGCCAATTTACCAATGGAGTTAGAAAAACAAAGTGGCCATATTGTCACCAGATGTGGAGTTAGAAAACAAAGTGGCCAATTTGTCACAGATAGGAGTTAGAAAAACAAATGGCCAATTCGTCACCAAAGTGGATTAGAAAAACAAAGTTGGCCATATTCGTCCCAGATGTGGAGTTAGAAAAACAAAGTGGCCATATTGTCCACCAGATGGGAGTAAAAAACAAAGTGGCCATATTGTACCAGATGTGGAGTTAAAAAAAAAGTGGCCATATTGTCACCAGATTGGAGTTAGAAAAACAAGTGGCAGTTCGTAAACAAAGTGGCATTGTTAGAAAAACAAAGTGGCATATTCGTCACCAGATGTGGGTTAGAAAAACAAAGTGGCCATATTGTCACCAGATGTGGAGTTAGAAAAACAAAGTGGCCATATTTGTCACCAGAGTGGAGTTAGAAAAACAAAGTGGCCATATTCGTCACCAGATGTGGAGTTAGAAAAACAAAGTGGCCATATTCGTCACCAGATGTGGAGTTGAAAAACAAAGGGCCATATTCGTCACCAGATGTGGAGTTAGAAAAACAAAGTGGCCATATTGTCACCAGAGTGGAGTTAGAAAAACAAAGTGGCCATATTGTCACCAAAAATGTGGAGTTAGAAAAACAAAGTGGCCATATTTGTCACCAGATGTGGAGTTAGAAAAACAAAGTGGCCATATTCGTCACCAGATGTGGAGTTAGAAAAACAAAGTGGCCAATTTCGTCACCAGATGTGGAGTTAGAAAAAACAAAGTGGCCATATTCGTCACCAGATGTGGAGTTAAAAAACAAAGTGGCCATATTGTCACCAGATGTGGAGTTAGAAAAACAAAGTGGCCATATTGTCACCAGATGTGGAGTTAGAAAAACAAGTGGCCATATTCGTCACCAATGTGGAGTTAGAAAAACAAAGTGGCCATATTCGTCACCAATGTGGAGTTAGAAAAACAAAGTGGCCATATTCGTCACCAGATGGTGGAGTTTAGAAAAACAAAGTGGCCATATTGTCCCAGAAGTGGATTAGAAAAACAAAGTGGCCATATTGTCACCAGATGTGGAGTTAGAAAAACAAATGCCATATTCGTCACCAGAATGTGGAGTTAGAAAAACAAAGTGGCCATATTGTCACCAGATGTGGAGTTAGAAAAACAAAGTGGCCATATTTGTCACCAGATGTGGAGTTAGAAAAACAAAGTGGCCATATTCGTCACCAGATGTGGAGTTAGAAAAACAAAGTGGCCATATTCGTCACCAGATGTGGAGTTAGAAAAACAAAGTGGCCATATTCGTCACCAGATGTGGAGTTAGAAAAACAAAGTGGCCATATTGTCACCAGATGTGGAGTTAGAAAAACAAAGTGGCCATATTCGTCACCAGATGTGGAGTTAGAAAAACAAAGTGGCCATATTCGTCACCAGATGTGGAGTTAGAAAAACAAAGTGGCCATATTGTCACCAGATGTGGAGTTAGAAAAACAAAGTGGCCATATTCGTCACCAGATGTGGAGTTAGAAAAACAAAGTGGCCATATTTGTACACCAGATGTGGAGTTAGAAAAACAAAGTGGCCATATTCGTCACCAGATGTGGAGTTAGAAAAACAAAGTGGCCATATTGCTCACCAGATGTGGAGTTAGAAAAACAAAGTGCCATATTGTCACCAGATGTGGAGTTAGAAAAACAAAGTGGCCATATTCGTCACCAGATGTGGAGTTAGAAAAACAAAGTGGCCATATTTGTACCAGATGTGGAGTTAGAAAAACAAAGTGGCCATATTTGTCACCAGATTGGAGTTAGAAAAACAAAGTGGCCATATTCGTCACCAGATGTGGAGTTAGAAAAACAAAGTGGCCATATTTCGTCACCAGATGTGGAGTTAGAAAAACAAAGTGGCCATATTCGTCACCAGATGTGGGTTAGAAAAACAAAGTGGCCATATTTGTCACCAGATGTGGAGTTAGAAAAAAAAGTGGCCATATTTGTCACCAGATATGGAGTTAGAAAAACAAAGTGGCCATATTCGTCACCAGATGTGGAGTTAGAAAAACAAAGTGGCCATATTCGTCACCAGATGTGGAGTTAGAAAAAACAAAGTGGCCATATTTCGTCACCAGATGTGGAGTTAGAAAAACAAAGTGGCCATATTCGTCACCAGATGTGGAGTTAGAAAAACAAAGTGGCCAATATTCGTCACCAGATGTGGAGTTAGAAAAACAAGTGGCCATATTCGTCACCAGATGTGGAGTTAGAAAAACAAAGTGGCCATATTCGTCACAGATGTGGAGTTAGAAAAACAAAGTGGCCATATTCGTCACCAGATGTGGAGTTAGAAAAACAAAGTGGCCATATTCGTCACCAGATGTGGAGTTAGAAAAACAAAGTGGCCATATTCGTCACCAGATGTGGAGTTAGAAAAACAAAGTGGCCATATTCGTCACCAGATGTGGAGTTAGAAAAACAAAGTGGCCATATTGTCACCAGATGTGGAGTTAGAAAAACAAAGTGGCCATATTCGTCACCAGATGTGGAGTTAGAAAAACAAAGTGGCCATAATTGTCACCAGATGTGGAGTTAGAAAAACAAAGTGGCCATATTCGTCACCAGATGTGGAGTTAGAAAAACAAAGTGGCCATATTAGTCACCAGATGTGGAGTTAGAAAAACAAAGTGGCCATATTCGTCACCAGATGTGGAGTTAGAAAAACAAAGTGGCCATATTGTCACCAGATGTGGAGTTAGAAAAACAAAGTGGCCATATTCGTCACCAGATGTGGATTAGAAAAACAAAGTGGCCATATTTGTCACCAGATGTGGAGTTAGAAAAACAAAGTGGCCATATTCGTCACCAGATGTGGAGTTAGAAAAACAAAGTGGCCATATTTGTCACCAGATGTGGAGTTAGAAAAACAAAGTGGCCATATTCGTCACCAGATGTGGAGTTAGAAAAACAAAGTGGCCATATTAGTCACCAGATGTGGAGTTAGAAAAACAAAGTGGCCATATTCGTCACCAGATGTGGAGTTAGAAAAACAAAGTGGCCATATTTGTCACCAGATGTGGAGTTAGAAAAACAAAGTGGCCATATTCGTCACCAGATGTGGAGTTAGAAAAACAAAGTGGCCATATTTGTCACCAGATGTGGGATTAGAAAAACAAAGTGGCCATATTTGTCACCAGATGTGGAGTTAGAAAAACAAAGTGGCCATATTTGTCACCAGATGTGGAGTTAGAAAAACAAAGTGGCCATATTTGTCACCAGATGTGGAGTTAGAAAAACAAAGTGGCCATATTCGTCACCAGATGTGGAGTTAGAAAAACAAAGTGGCCATATTCGTCACCAGATGTGGAGTTAAAAAACAAAGTGGCCATATTCGTCACCAGATGTGGAGTTAGAAAAACAAAGTGGCCATATTCGTCACCAGATGTGGAGTTAGAAAAACAAAGTGGCCATATTTGTCACCAGATGTGGAGTTAGAAAAACAAAGTGGCCATATTCGTCACCAGATGTGGAGTTAGAAAAACAAAGTGGCCATATTTGTCACCAGATGTGGAGTTAGAAAAACAAAGTGGCCATATTCGTCACCAGATGTGGAGTTAGAAAAACAAAGTGGCCATATTTGTAACCAGATGTGGCGTTAGAAAAACAAAGTGGCCATATTTGTCACCAGATGTGGAGTTAGAAAAACAAAGTGGCCATATTCCTCACCAGATGTGGAGTTAGAAAAACAAAGTTGCCATATTTGTCACCAGATGTGGAGTTAGAAAAACAAAGTGGCCATATTCGTCACCAGATGTGGGGTTAGAAAAACAAAGTGGCCATATTTGTCACCAGATGTGGAGTTAGAAAAACAAAGTGGCCATATTTGTCACCAGATATGGAGTTAGAAAAAACAAAGTGGCCATATTCGTCACCAGATGTGGAGTTAGAAAAACAAAGTGGCCATATTGTCACCAGATGTGGAGTTAGAAAAACAAAGTGGCCATATTCGTCACCAGATGTGGAGTTAGAAAAACAAAGTGGCCATATTTGTCACCAGATGTGGAGTTAGAAACAATGTGGCCATATTCGGTCAAGATTATTAGAAAAACAAAGTGCCATATTCGCACCAGATTGGAGTTAGAAAACCAAGTGGCATATTCGTCACAATTGTGGAGTTAGAAAAACAAAGTGGCATATTTTCACCAGATGTGGTTGACAGTTAGATCGTGCTTAAAAAAGAATGTCAATTTTCCCTCTTCGGTTTATAGATACTATGCTGATTTTCAATTCATTCCTGTGTTGTATAGCCTGTTTCATTCTGTCTGTGTTGCTAGATGTCTGTCTGTTTCATTCTGTCTGTGTTGTTAGATTTGTCTGTTTCATTCTGTCTGTGTTGTAGATGTCTGTTTCATTCTGTCTGTGTGCTAGATGTCTGTTTCATTCTGTCTGTGTTGTAGATGTCTGTCTGTTTCATTATGTCTGTGTTGTAGATGTCTGTTTCATTCTGTCTGTGTTGCTAGATGTCTGTCTGTTTCATTCTGTCTGTGTTGTTAGATGTCTTCTGTTTCATTTGTCTGTGTTGTTAGATGTCTGTTTCATTCTGTTGTGTTGTTAGATGTCTGTGTTCATTCTGTCTGTGTTGCTAGATGTCTGTCTGTTTCATTCTGTCTGTGTTGTTAGATGTCTGTTTCATTCTGTCTGTGTTGTAGATGTTGTTTCATTCTGTGTGTTGTTAGATTTGTTTCATTCTTTGTGTTTGATTTGTCTGTTTCATCTTCTGTGTTGTTAGATGTCTGTTTCATTCTGTGTGTTGTTAAATGTCTGTTTCATTCTGTGTGTTGTTAGATGTCTGTTTCATTCTGTCTGTGTTGTTAGATTTCTGTCTGTTTCATTCTGTCTGTGTTGTTAGATTTCTGTCTGTTTCATTCTGTCTGTGTTGTTAGATTTCTGTCTGTTTCATTCTGTCTGTGTTGTTAGATGTCTGTTTCATCCTGTCTGTGTTGTTAGATGTCTGTTTCATTCTGTCTGTGTTGTTAGATGTCTGTCTGTTTCATCCTGTCTGTGTTGTTAGATGTCTGTCTGTTTCATCCTGTCTGTGTTGCTAGATGTCTGTCTGTTTCATCCTGTCTGTGTTGCTAGATGTCTGTCTGTTTCATTCTGTCTGTGTTGCTAGATGTCTGTCTGTTTCATTCTGTCTGTGTTGTTAGATGTCTGTCTGTTTCATTCTGTCTGTGTTGCTAGATGTCTGTTTCATTCTGTCTGTGTTGTTAGATGTCTGTCTGTTTCATTCTGTCTGTGTTGCTAGATGTATGCCTGTTTCATTCTGTCTGTGTTGCTAGATGTCTGTCTGTTTCATTCTGTCTGTGTTGCTAGATGTCTGTTTCATTCTGTCTGTGTTGTTAGATGTCTGTCTGTTTCATTCTGTCTGTGTTGCTAGATGTATGCCTGTTTCATTCTGTCTGTGTTGCTAGATGTCTGTTTCATTCTGTCTGTGTTGTTAGATGTCTGTCTGTTTCATTCTGTCTGTGTTTTAGATGTCTGTTTTATTCTGTCTGTGTTGCTAGATGTTTGTTTGTTTCGTTCTGTCTGTCATTCTGTCTGTGTTGGTAGATGTCTGTCTGTTTCATTCTGCCTGTGTTGTTAGATGTCTGTTCCATTTTGTCTATGTTGCTAGATCTCTATCTCATTCTGTCTGGTTCACTCTGTCAGTCTGTTTTATTCTCTCTGTCTGTCTGTCAATCTGTTCCATTCTGTCTGTCAATCTATTACACTCTGTTTTATTCTGTCTGTATGTCAGTTTCTTTCATTCTGACTGTCCGCCTGTCTGTGTCGCTAGATTTTGTCTGTCTCCTTCACACTGTCTTGTTGTGTCGTGTGTCTAGAATTTTGGAAGCAACTGTTTTCTCTGTTACATACCTGTTTTCCTTTCCCTGTCCTTTTACATAGCAGTCTGTTTTGCTGCCTGATTTTCTCCTTGTCTGCCTTGTTTGTCAATTTAAGTTACCCGTGAAGAAATGAATGAAACGAGATTATTTTAGCTATTTTGAAATCGTGGTGTATATGTTTAAGCCTTCATGTTTCTGGGATAGAACCTTGATGAAGTCGAGTACATTATTACTTTTCTGGCAACTCCATTATGTTTGTCAATCTGAACGTTTCCATTAGCCTGACAAGGTGACTGGGCTGGTGGCAGCAGGGAACTGTATGTCAGGCGGCCCCAGACGGGAGAACGATTAGGAGTCCTAGTGGAAAGTTCTAGTGGAAACAGATGTGGGTGGCCAAGAGGAGGTTGACGCAATTGCAGTCCTACAGCGCAAAACACCTCACTTGCACGGGGTGTGCAAGAAAAAAATGGCTTTAACTTTTAAGTGGGTCTTCTACCAGGAAAGTAAATGGGCAAGTTTGTGTACACGTGTGAGTGTGGGACGCAACACCAAGCGTGCACACATAATTTAAACATAAATACTTTATTCTTTGTCTGTTTGTATATATGTTCGTCTCTATGATAGTGACTCACCTGATAATATACAGCGCCTGTTGACTCGCACCACTGAGTGTTACTCGGACATTAAGAACTGGATGACACACAATAGACTTCAGCTTAATGACGACAAGACAGAAGCTATCCTCATTGGCACCCGTCAGAAACTTTCCCAGCTGCCTCCTCTTTCTCTCCCATTATGTAACACATCAGTCCCAATTTCTGATTCAGCTAAAAACCTTGGTGTCTGCATTGACTCTACCCTGTCTATGAACAACTTTGTTTTTCAAACTGCCAGATCTTGCTACTATCATCTCCATCGTATAAGCCTGATCAGGAAGTATCTCTCTGTCGAAACAACTGCAAAACTCGTTCTCTCCTTCATAATGTCTCGCATTGACTATTGCAATTCACTCCTGTCTGGTCTTCCTGCCTCCACCATTCACATCCTACAGCGCATTCAAAACAATGCTGTACGCCTTGTACTCAAAAAGAAAAAAGCTGACCACATATCTCCTCTCCTGGCACAACTTCACTGGCTCCCTGTATCAAAGCGCATACAGTACAAACTAGACACCATGTGCTACAAAAGCCTCAATAACGCAGCCCCCGATTACCTGTCAAGCCTATTTGAGATCTATGTTCCCTCACGTACCCTCCGCTCTGCCTCCGATCCTCTGACTTTTCGCTTTCCACGCACTAAGCTCAATACCTATGGTCCACGAGCCTTCTCTGTTTCTGGTCCACTCTCCTGGAACAAACTTCCTCTCTCAGTCCGTCAGCAACCTACTTTTGCCTCCTTCAAGTCCGCTCTCAAAACTCACCTTTTCTCCTCTGCATAAATTCCTAACCTCACTCAACCCCCCTCTGCAGCCTGTCTCCGCTCGGAGGGGAATCACTTTGTTTTAATATATAATTGTATATGATGTGCTCTCTGTCGTTTTCCATTGGTTTTATTCTTGCTTTTATTGCTTTTATTCTTTTCTCCCCATTTGTGGCCATGCAGTGTGTGTGTGTGTGTGTGTGTGTGTGTGTGTGTGCGTGCGTGTGTGCGTGTGTGCGTGTGTGTCTTTTCGGCGCTTGGATTTGATTTTGTCGAGATTTGCGCTATATAAATATTGTAATTATTATGTATGCATGTGCGTACGTATGTATGTATGTATGTATGTATGTATGTATGTATACGCTTAGATTTATGTATGTATGTATGTATGCATGTATACGCTCAGCTTAGATTTATGTATGTAAGTATGTAAGCATGTATGTATGCATGTATACGCTCATATGTATGTAGGTATGTATGCATGTATACGCTCAGCGCTTAGATTTGATTTTATCAAGATTTTGCGCTATATAAATAAAATATATTATTATTATTATTATTATGTCTGTCTGTCTGTCTCTTTCTCTCTCTCTCTCTCTCTCTCTCTCTCTCTCTCTCCCTCTCCCCCCCTCTCTCTCTTAGGTGTGTAATTGTTTATCCATATATCTGATCGTGATCGGTCATGTTTATGTTTGTTGTACTCGGTAATTATATGAGTGGAAGTGTAAATCGTGATATGGTAGATTAACATGCGATTTATTTATTCATCGTTATAAATGTGCGTTTTGGCATTAAATGAAAGTATGGTATTTGTGCTGTTTTATTTGAAACCTATAACCACAATATGACATCCCTTGCTCCACATCGCATCCCCAAATATGTGCATGCCATTGACCAAAAATGCCTTGATTTCTTATTTATGGGGAAAATCCTTTATTCGAGCGAATGGAAAAGGACAGATGTAAGGCTATATGCTGTACTCTAGCTTCATCTACTCTGCAGATACCGATCTAGTGATATCATGGTCACTTAACCCTTTGACTTCTCAGCCTATCCACTAGCATCCTGATTTGTCAACCATGACATAAAAGCAATTGTTTAACCATTTGACTCCCTCACTCTATCCACTAGCTTCCTGCAGGAGTCACTCAGTTTTTTCATGTCGTTCTTCATGCCGTTGAATTTGTCTTTCAGGTGTTCCATCATTGACATTATTTCTCATAGGGAAAGTTGTAGTTCACTTGCCGCAACTAGTGATGACACATTGCTGTCGAAACAATCCTTCAAATTGCGCTAATGTTGGTCAGCTGTCTTTGTCTTTCAGAACCGTTAGGACCGGGCTCAGTTCGATATCCCCATAAGAAGATGGCGAAAACCACGAACGACAGAAGCAAACCCGCCACTATGTCGTCTTTCCTGGTGTCCAGTTTTAATGTCCGCTGTCTCATGGTAATTTTTTCTTTCTACACGGTGACACATAAAAACCGTCACAAATCCACCACAGATGGTCCAGAAACTTACAGGTCCTGCTGGCATGTCTCTTGCATAAAAAATTATACGGTATTTTGATTTTGAAGCAATGTCCGTCCATAGTAACCAGGGTAACTAATTACACGTTCGTACAATGCGTCTTCCTTGAGATTTGCACCACATGCACACCGAAAACACACACACGCACACACACACACACACACACACACACACACACACACACACACACACACACACACACACACACACACACACACACACACAAATATATCTACATATATACATATACATACACACACATATGTATATGTATGTACAAAGAGAGA
Source organism: Monoplex corrugatus (assembly GCA_030674185.1). Classification (NCBI taxonomy): domain Eukaryota; kingdom Metazoa; phylum Mollusca; class Gastropoda; order Littorinimorpha; family Ranellidae; genus Monoplex; species Monoplex corrugatus. The sequence continues at coordinate 34,990,945 of JAPXFY010000016.1, read as the reverse complement.
GAGAGAGAGAAAGAGACAGAGAAACAGACAGACAGACAGACAGACAGACAAACAGAGAGAGTTCTTGTTGTGATCCCTATCTGATCATCCACAGACTTATCACAAACAGCGTTGTTTTAACACAAGTGTAGTTTGTCCTTTTGTGACATTCACAAGTACTAATACAGATCAGGAACACTGAAAAAGAAGCCTACATCACTGTTATAGATTACAGCAAAGCATTTGACAGCATTATAACCAATCACTTGTTCACAACCATGTCAACGACGGGCTTCCCAAGACACCTGATCTCACTCTTAGCATCTCTCTACCAAAACCAACAGGCAACAATTAGATGGAACGGAGAGCACTGACTTCTTCATATCAATAAAGGAGTCGGCAATGTTGCATTCTTTCGCCCCAGCTCTTCAACAGATACACAGAGCAAGTAATGAGAAAGGCAGACAAAGAGGTTATGGGAGTGAAAATAGGAGAAAGGAATATCACCAACCTAAGATATGCTGATGACGTCGCCCTATTAGCAGGAGACATCATAAGTATGAGGAGAATTCTATATCGAGTAGATGCTGCAGGACACAAGGCAGGACTGAAACTGAATGCCAAAAAGACCAAAGTCATGCACAGAGAAAGATCAGCTAACCAGCCACAGCAGAACATACGAATAGATAAAACAGAGCTGGGAAATGTGGACAACTGCAAGTACTTGGGCTCTATCAAAACCAACACAGGATCTTAGAGCAAAGTCATCAGATCAAGAATAGGCATGGCAAAGCAAAAAATGGTCCAATTGAATAACATAATATTTTATTATAGAAAGACAGAGGCATACCAACGAAGCTGAAAATAGGAATTTTACGCTGCTTGATTTGGCCTGTTGTCAAGTACGGATGTGAAGTCTGGGCTTTTAAAAAAATGACGAAAATAAAATAAACGCATCAAAAATATGGTTCTACGGGCGTCTTTTCAGAGTAAAATTGACAGACAAAAGAACCGATGAAAGCTTGCTAAAGGAATTTGCTGTCCAACGTAAAATGTTCCCAGAGATCAACCAAAGAAAATTGAAGTATATCGGGCACATCTACAGAAACACAAGAACCGACTTGATGACATCAGTCCTGCAGGGGAGAGTCGAGGCAAAGAGAAAACAAGGAAGGCCAGCAAAATCCTTCATAGACAACATCGCTGACGCCTGCAAACTTGGGCTCCATGGCATCATAGACAGGAGCAGAGACCGTGTCGCTTGGCAATCCTTCGTGACAAAGAGTGGACCCCCACCGTAGTCCACGGCGATGGAGATGGATGATGGATGATGATGATGAAGTTTGTCCAGTCAAACCTATCGACTTATCGATCTTGTCTATTGCTACCTTTCAGTGTACGATGAAAAAAGAGCAATAAAGGAAGAGATCCTTTGACATCGCCCGCAAATTTGCAGCATTTTAAATCCAAAGTCAGTGTGAAGTTCTGTTTAGGATTTTCTTTGTATAAAATCAATGGATCAGCTGCGAAATGTTTATTATGTGTATGTATGTATATTCGTGGTGTGTGTGTGTGTGTGTGTGTGTGTGTGTGTGTGTGTGTGTGTGTGTGTGTGTGTGTGTGTGTGTATGTGTGTTTGTGTTTGTGTGTGTGTGTATTTGTGTGTGTGTGTGCGTGTGTTTGTGTGTGTGTGTGTGCGTGTGCTCGTGAGTGTGTGCGCATGTGTGTTCATTAGTTCGTTATTTCTTTTAACATCTACTCACATAATTATGTGCTTTTCGACGAAAAAAAAGTATAAAAATGAATGGACAAATAGATAGATAGACAAATAAGTAAACAAATAAATATTATAAAGAGGTGTCTATGAGATGGATGAATGGACAAACAAATAGATAGATAGACAAATAAGTAAACAAATAGACAAATAAATATTATAAAGAGGTGTCTATGAGATGGATGAATCTATGACGTCATATTAGCATTGTACCGTATAAGGTATCATAATACGATTTAACGAGCAACAGAAAAACATTCAAAACTTTAAAAGTCAGGCTTCATCAGTTTGTGCAGGGTTGTGTGTGTATATGTATGCATGTGTGTGCACATGGAATCCCCCTTACTTCCTTCCAACCCGTTTCTGAGGACTTTGTTAAGAAAATCATCATGAAATCCGGCATTAAAACCTGTGAACTTGACCCATTGCCAGTTTCTTTCCTCACCCATTGTCTTGATACTCTTCTTCCTCACATCACCAACATCATCAACCATTCCCTCTCAACTGGCTCCTTTCCTTCTTCTTTCAAGTCAGCAATTGTTAGACCTCTTCTAAAAAAGACGACTCTTGACCCTGAGAATTTGAAAAACTATAGACCTGTGTCAAATCTTCCATTTCTTTCCAAGGTCTTAGAGAAAGTTGTTCTCAACCAGCTGTTAAACCACCTTCATTCCAATAACCTTGTCTATCCCCTTCAGTCTGCTTACCGTTCTGCACATAGCACCGAGACTGCTCTTCTCAAAATCTGCAACGACTTACTGACTACTCTTGACTCTAACAATGTATCACTTTTGACTCTCTTGGACCTATCTGCTGCCTTTGACACTATTGACCACTCTATCCTTCTCTCCCGTCTGCATCACTCTTTTGGGCTCCATGATACTGTCTTGAATTGGTTTCATTCTTACATCACCGATCGTCTGCAAGTAGTTTCTGTCAATGGTCTTTCTTCTAATGCTTCCTGTCTGACCTATGGAGTGCCACAGGGATCTGTTCTGGGCCCCCTACTTTTCATTCTCTACACCTATCCTGTCTCCTCTATTGTCCAAGAACACCTACTTCAGCATCATTCTTTCTCGGATGACAATCAGCTGTATGTCTCTGGGCCTCTCCCAGACCTTCCCCTCATGATCCAAAACACCCAATCTTGTGTAGCCGACCTGAAGGATTGGATGACTGAAAACAAACTGAAATTGAATGAAGAGAAATCCAAATTGATCTTGATCACCCCACCCAAACTCCAAAATCACCCCTCTCTTCCAACCTCCATCACACTTGTTGACTCGTCTATCACTCTCTCCTATTCTGCCCGTAACCTTGGTGTAACTCTTGACCAAACCCTGTCCTTCCATCTGCATGTTAGCAACGTTTGTCGGACTTGTTTTCTTGAACTCCGCCGAATTGCTTCTATCCGCCATCTCCTCTCAGAAGACACGACAAAGACTCTTGTCTGTGCACTTGTTCTATCTCGTCTTGATTACTGTAATGCTCTTTTGTCTGGTTCCCCATCTCACCTCATTAACAAACTTCAGAAAGTTCAAAATCATGCTGCCCGTCTCATCTTCCGCTCTTCAAAATTTAACCATGTTACGCCATTGCTCTGTTCTCTTCACTGGCTCCCGGTTCAGCAAAGAATATCCTACAAGATTGCCTGTCTCTGCTTCAAATCTATTGAGTCTTCCTGTCCTGAGTATCTCACCCATCTGTTACATCTCTACACGCCATCTCGAGCTTTGCGGTCCTCATCCGACACCCGTCTCTATAGTATCCCCATAGTCCGCACTAAAAGGTTTGGGCAGCGTTCTTTTTCCTATCAAGCTCCAACTATCTGGAATCAGCTACCTCGCTCACTCAGATACTCACCCTCTCTGTCCACATTCAAACGCTCCCTCAAAACTCATCTGTTTCCCAAATAACTGGTAATTTCTGCCCCCCTCCCCCCATGTAACGTAATGTTGGCTTTATAATGTCTTAGTGTCAATGTGTCATTGCATTTGCATGTCGTGCTGTGTGTGTGTGTGTGTGTGTGTGTGTGTGCGTGTGCGTGTGTGTGTGTGTGTGTGTGTGTGTGTGTGTGTGTGTGTGTGTGTGTGTGTGTGTGTGTGCGTGTGTGTGTTTGTGGGCGTGTGTGTGCGTGCTTGTGATTTCGGTTATATGTTTTGCCATTGTTAACGCCTAGGGCATTAATTTGATTAGGCGTACTAAATGTTCATAATAATAATAATAATAATAATAATAATATACGTGCGCGCGCGCGGGCGTGTGTGTGTGCGCGCGCACGTGTGTGTGTATGTGTGTGCGCACGTGTGTACTGTGTTGTGTATGTGTAGTGTGTGTTTGTGTGTGAGTGTGTGAGTGTGTGCGTGTGTGTGTGTGCTACGAGCATGGAAGTACATGTGCTGGCATATAATAAAACATCTGCTATTGTCTGGTAGGGTAAGGTGGACAAGAGGACTTTCTTATCGAAGTTAAAGCGTTGTGTCAATCAAGGAATAATGAAAAAGCTAACAAGCAAACAACACGGATCAGTGGGAGTTACAGGTATAAAACAACCGGGCTTAATCAAAGGAAACGACCTACGGGACTGTGCAGTAAATGCCTAGCAATATGTACATACAGAGTGAAATCAGCATTTTTCTGTTTTGAATTTATAACTGATGCACGTAAATAAGGTTGCATTTACTGAAAACACAAAAGTCGCATTTACTGACAACACAAAAGATGGTTATCTGTTGTAAAATTACTACAGATGCATTTGATGGTTTTACTGAATTTAGTTCGAAGTAATTTGAGAGATAATATGTAAGCTAAAGTCATTTTCAGTCTTGTGAAATCCTGGTAGTTTACTGTGAAAGGACGAAGTTCACATTACGCTTTTACTTTGTTGTTCCATGGTCAGAGAGTTATAAATCAATTTTATACTGCAGCTCTATTCATTGCTGCACTTTTAGCTATGCTGTTGACCCGATCATTATGTATGATACCACAGTGAGATGGGATCCAACAAAAAGTAACTTGTGTAACTTGTTTGTTATTAAACAATGAATTAACATATTCATCTTAAATATGAACGCACTATTATCTTTAGATTCACAACTTTTCAGGGTCTGTAATGCAGATTTCGAATCTACACATAACAAAATACTAAACAAAGGTATGGGTAGATCCACTATATGTTTCAGTGCCATTAGGATGGCAACTAATTCAGAAGTGAAGATCGAATGTCCTTGTCCTAAAGAGAAAGCCTTTTCAACTTTTAATTTTGGAATCACAAAACCAGCCCTGGCTTCACCATCGTCTAGAACAGAGCCACCAGTGAATATTTTCAAACGATGTAAATATTTTTTTCTTATGATGTGACAGAACGTCAGTTGCTTTCAAGTGTGGATTCACATCTTTCGTCAAGTCAGTATCAGTGTAGTTGATATCAAAAGTTGCATTGGACAATTCCCACGGGTGCAGAGGACAGCATATCAATTTATGTGAAACCTTTGTAGGTACTACGCTGGAAATTTCGAAGAGCTCATTTGTGTAAGTGGATATTGTTTTTTGTGCCCGTATAGTCCCTACTCTCTTGGGGAAATGGAAGTCAGACCGAACCTTAAGTTCCGTATCGGTATAATTAGCTATTGCACTTGCTCTAACTATACATTTAGCAGCTGATAATTTCCTCCATTCTTCCAAAGGAAGGATGCCGGCTTTTTTATACACTTCTTGTGTTTTGCTTTACCATCTAAGCTTTGAAGCGTTTTCAAATAGCATTTTGGAGCTAAAAAGTATCTCTCTTGGCTAAAGCTGACTAAAGCTGTTACAAGATATAACAACGTGTTAAGTGTCCTGCCCCTATGACTGTTTACTAATTACTTTTATTAAGTTAAAGCTTTTCATAGCTTTATATAACAAGGCATCAATATGTTCTTTCCATTGTAAACTAGACGTTAAGCGTACTCCCAGAAATTTCACCTGAGTTGTATATTTCAGTTCCTCTGTATTGATTTTAAACAACGGTAAATCTTTAGGACTGAGACGATTATTAAAAAGCACCATGTGTGTCTTTTCCTTGGATATTTCCAGACCATTGACTATCAAGTAACTTGAAATATGAACAATTTCACGTTCATAAACCATTTTAATTTAACTGATTTCTCCTAAAGAAGTTTTCCGTTTCAATGTAACATTCATCGGGATCACTATGTCATCGGCGTACTGAGCTAAGTTTACATTGTTTGAGGCTTGTGCTGGCACGTCATACATCAAAATATTGAATAATGGAGGAGATGTTACAAAACCCTGTGGAATTCCCATGTTAACAGATCGTTTTTCAAAATATGTATTAGATATCTCAGCAATTATACTTCGGTCACCAATAAATCTTTAACAAAATAATACAGATTACTTTTGAGATCAATATACAGCCTTGGTCGTATGCCTTTTTAAGATCAAAATAGGTAGCTAAAACAAATTTCTTTTAGCAAACTGATTGTTTATTTGAATTGTTAATTTGATTAAATGGTCTATCGTCGATCTATCTTTTTGAAATCCACATTTGTTGATAGGCACTATTTTATTTTTCTCACAAACTCACAAAAGTAAGTCAGTTGATTCAATATGATTTTTTCCATTAATTTCCAAACATGGGATGTAAGCGAGATAGGTCTGTAACTACCTGGTTCAGAGCGGGGTTTATTAGTTTTTGGTATAGGTAGCACAACTGAAATCTTCCAAATGCTAAATAAGCGACCACGTCCCCAGCATTTTAGTATGCTATTGTGTAAATATTCAATCCATTTCTCTGATAAATGATTTAAAAGGGTGTATGTAATTCCGTCCAATCCTACAGCCAATTGTTTTCTTGCATAACGTGAGAAAGGCATCTTTACATGTAAGTTTCTGTAATGTAATTTTTAATTTATGGACATAAAACTATTGGGGGAAGGATCTGAATATTCGTCTGATTCTTCAGGTTCCTGTCTTTTTTCCCTTATTTGTTTAGACAAGCTGTTGGAATCACTTGGTCTCGTAAAGAACTGTACAAATTCCTCAGCTTTCTCAGATGGGGAGACAAATTCTTTGTCTTAATCTTAATAGGAAATTGTGGTAAATGAAAGCCATTTTTCAAATTTTTTACCTTATTCCATATCTTAGGAAGATATTTAGGCCCTGAAATTTGTTGACAACAAACATCGGACCAATATTGGCTCGGGCTGTAACTTTGTTTGAATGACTCTTTGTCACTTTCATATTGTAATGGCCTTCTGGAGATTTAGTTTTTAAGTAGATTTTGTACTTTTTTTTTTCATTCTTCGCTTCTTCACATAACTGATTCCACCAACTATTTCCAACATAGTTACCTTTGTTTTTATGCTTCCTTTTACGACTTGATTGCTACTTCATGTAGTGCGGTTGTGAATTTTGAATACATATCATTCACATTGTCGCTGTCGTTAAAAGTGCAAACTTTTCCCATTAAAATTTTACGATGTTTTACCCAGTTCGCACGGTCGTACATATAACGTCGTCTTGTTCTGGTACTTGATCAAACAGTTCATTTATAACTGTGACAATTGGCAGGTGATCACTTCCAAGGGAGTCGAAAGTACCATCCTTATAAGTTAAGGATGAGGTCATGTGATAAAAAAGTTAAGTCAATGACAGAAGCCTTGTGTTTAGGACTATCTGGAATTCTAGTTATGCGACCGTCATTTAATGAAACTAAACCAGAGTCAACGATATTTTCAACAAAACGATTGCAAGATACATACTGGCAATTCATGTCCCAGATGATGGATGGGCATTGAAATCCCCCACGATCAACAATTTCTCATTACTTTCTAACGTTTGTAGCAAGGCACTGTTTTCTCCAACATGACCACGTGGATAATACACAGACATGATATTTATAGTAGAAACAGAGTTAATTTTCACTTTCACAGCCACACAATAAACACTGTTAGTGTCCTTTGGCACAGAAGGCGGAATGATTTTATAATCCACATCTTTACGTATATACATGACTGCATATACCTTTGACTTATTATCACAGATGTGGGTCAGAGGAGGATAGTAATAGTCTTCTAACTTTGGCAATTTACATTGCGTCACATTAAATGACTGTAAGGCAACAATGTGATGCCTATTATCTGATAATTATTGTTGGAGATGAGGAAGATTAATATTGAACGACTAAATAAAATTGAAGCAAAACCAATGGTGTTTAAAGCTTTGGCGAAAGTAAACACAACCTATGAACACCTATAAGCGGCAATAGAAACCAATATGTAATAGTCGCGACTATGTTCAGGTTGACGCTGGTGTATTTACAACACAAATACAGGTTCACCAGTCACAGAGATCTCTCAATGGGTGGAAAAAATTACGATGGAAGATGTCACCATTCCACCATGAATACTGGGACCGTTTGAAATAGGGTGGTCTTGAAAAGTAGAATGTATTATAACCATTGTCGTAGGTGGTGAACTGGTTGTTTTGAGACCTCTTGCTTTGATGATGATGTGGTTTACGTTTTGGTTTGTGTCTGCATATATGTGTATGGTGTGTGTCTGTATACATATGTATGGCGTGTGTCTGCATATATTTGTATAGGTTTTTAACAACTCAAGCACAGAGCAAAACAAGACCAAGTAAAACCAACCTGTAATTCTACAGTTAAAAGAATGAAACAAAAGGAAAGAGTGTAAGTAGATACGAATTCCATCATAGACAGCCTACTAGGAGTTTCACATTTTCTTCGAGACTGAACGTTCCCGTTGTGTCCGCAAGGTAATCCCAAAATGGATTACTTACATACATATGAGACTGGAACTCTCACATGCTGAAAGAAATAATTTGTTTTCAAACTGTTTTAACATACTATTTTCGATAAAGTGCAGTTACAAACAAACCCAAATACTTGACAAACTGCTTGAAAGAAAATGCAATTTATAATATATGTACATTTAAATAAGCATGATTAGCAAAGCCACAACCCATGCGAATATTAAATTAAAAGCGTACACAACTCACAAATTCAGACATACTTTTAATTTTTTCGATGTATTTTGATAATGTGTATGTAACTATTAAACAGGAATTGGTATCCAGTTTCGGATATTATTACCGATAAGTATGGCCGCCAGTTCTTTTATCAAACGCTTGTAAATTCCACGCCAATTTTACGTTGTATTCTTTTATATACTAGTAGTACTTTAAGGCCAAAAAATTCTTGACGGAGGTTGTGCTTGGAACTCTCCTCACATCTGTATTCCATAAATGTATGTCATCGGCGCACAAGGAATAGGATTTGGTTTGAAACTTTGTTTCTCGTAAATATCTGTCAGTTGATTCACGGCTGCCCGCTTAAATTAACTTAGAGCTGCGTATGCGACATGGGACATGTGTTGGACTTCTGTTTGCTGCGTACATTGTTGCGAGTATGCGTATGTATGTGTGGATTATGGGTGTGTTTGTGTTCGTTGTGTAGGTGTAGTTGTGCGGAGGCACCCTTACAGAACTATCTTCAGGAATATTTAAACATGTTAGTTGTGAATCACGTATGTCTTCTGTGTTCACTGTAGTATCTTTTGAACAAAGATCAGTTCTTGAGGCTTTGATTTGAAGAGAGTAGGTCGCTTCGCTGCCCAGGTTGTAAGTTGACATATGCCCTACAACCTGTGGGATAAAGGACATTTTTCACTGTGTTGTCACTAAGCTTTCAGCGGATGTCTACGCTTCTGTTGTTCTGTCCTGTGTTACTGTGGCGGACCTCTGAACATCCACATTCGGTTAAAGGTGCTAGGGTCATGTAGTTATGTCTATGTTGTCCGGTGTCTGAGTTTTGCAAGGCTGTCTGGAAAGATTTGATGCAAGCCTGGCGCTATGAGCTACACAGTGGGTGGTGCCTCTCAGGATGAACCCAGGTTTTCTATGTTAAAGTTGGTAATGAAAAAGCACGTGTGTGCAATGTCACCAAACATGGATGACCAGAAAAACCAAACTAATGGAAAATGTAACTGTAGATAAACAGTGAAAATATATATCCGTAAAATTTAAAACTGAAATACAAATTGATAATTGAACATGTTTTGTGTCTAGGCATAAAGGGGGTAAACTTTAAAAGGGAATAATAAAAATAAAACAAGCAAACAAACATTATAAAGTGGAGAATGGCACAGGTGTAAAAATTAATGGTGAAAATATAACAAACATACGATATGCCGACGATCCGGTATTAAAGGCCCCCTCTTCTGAAGACAAAAAAATCCTACTGGACCAGACAGAAACAGAGAGCAGAACCGAAGGATTACACCTTAATGTGAAAAAGACAGAATGCATGATAGCATCCAAACCTATGGAAGAAAGCACACCTCTAAATCTAACAAGTACGGGGAAACTACCAAGCAAGTAGAGAAATACAATTATCCTGGAAGTATGATCACCTCAGATGCCACTACGGTAAAGATCAAATAAGCAAAAGCTAAAGCAACCTGCAGATCACTAAAGAATTACTAATGAACTCCAGATTATCCATGCGCACCAAGATGTCTCTTGTAAACACTATTGTCTACTCCATCTTGTTGTATGGATGTGAAACTTGTACATTGCTAAAGGAATCAGAGGACACGTTGGAAGCTATGGAAATGTGGATACAAAAACTGCTTAAAATTCCGTGGATAGCCAAGATGTCAAATGAAGATGTACTTAGGAAAGTTGAAGAAAGGATACCTTTTAAGGACGAGAAGAAAACAGACAAATGAAAGTTTTTGGCCTCATTTATACACACGACAGTCAGCGAAACAATAGAGGGTGGTGTAGACCGAGGAAGACAAAGAATTACATATATGTCAGGTCTACGTGCAGCAACAATCAGCGATTCCAGCAACAACGCCTTTGTTAGAAGAAGGGAGGACAGAAGTGAATGGCGGTGCATGATGGGCTCTGTCCTGAATGGGACATGCCACATACAAGAAGAAGAAGTCTGCTACAATAACTATGGTCTTTCTGACGTATGGCGAGTACCCCAAGCTTTATTTCTTTGAAAGAGTAATGATAACGAGCCGAAAAATCATGTCCACACATTTTTGTCGCACACACACACACACACACACACACACACACACACACACACACACACACACACACACACACACACACACACACACACACACATTCACACACACACACACACACACACACACGCACACATTCACACACATACACACACACATTCACACACCCGTCTAATATCACTCATAGTGAAAAGACGTTAAATCAAAGAACGAACGAACATTCACACACACACACACACACACACACACACACACACACACACACACACACACACACACACACACACACACACACACACACACACACACACACACACACACACACATACTCATGCACTCTGCAAAGTGAGGTATCATTGATTATGTCGTAACTTTGATATTCTGCAAATAATCTCGTAGTTATCGCGTCCCAGGATAATACCCCTTACCATCACTTTCATGCGAAAGTTAAGTAATGTTATAAGTATGTGTACAGAATCAACTGACTGACATATATCTTGAATGCTTGACATTGTCATCATGATACAAACCCAACACATGACAACACTCAGGCCATTGGTTAAGTGGAAGACTGAAACTTAATTCCAATCATCAAAGTTAGACATAACAGCCATACCAGCTGCCTCAGTCAGTCGTCCAGGGCACAGACATCCATTTTGTAACGCATTACCCCATGCCAGGGTTCAAAGTGATCAAAGGGTGTCCGCCACAGAATTCCAGCCACCCAGGCTATAAGCAATGCCTGTGGGAGCACTTGACCTGTTTAACTTCGTTGCTGTTTCATAATTGAACAGTTATTAGTGTAAGTGCTCTCTATCTTCTCTACACTGGATTAAAGCTACGACTGCTAGGGGGCTGCACTGGAAAGAAGAGTGACTGTAGATATGAGATGATCAGGCCCAAGCGAGGGAAAGCAGTGTTGTCTTCCTTGCAACTGGAAGGACAAACAACCAAACAGTATAACAGAAAAAAGCCAGCAAAAAGCATATCAATTACCTGACAGAATTAATAGTGTGGTGTATAACAACCATTGCACTTCCAAAGAAGACAGGGGCTATAGAATGCGAACTCCATCGCACAATCAGTTTGATGAGTCATGTAACAAAAATCCTGTTAAGAATAATCATGATGAGGACAAGGAATATAATCAAAAGAGAAATAGCAGAAGAACAGTGTGGATTTGTAGAAGGGAAGGGAACTATTAATGCCATATACATCCTAAGAACTATCATAGAGAGGTCAATTGAGATGAATAAGGATTTGTATTTATGCTTTGTTGACTATACCAAGGCTTTCGATCGGGTACGACATGATGAATTGATCAACCAACTGGAGAGACTCAGTGTTGATGGAAAAGATCTACGAATAATCAGGAATATGTACTGGGAACAAACAGCTGCAATGAGAATAGAAAACAATATAAGCTCTTTCCAAAACATCAAAAGAGGAGTCAGACAGGGTTGTGTTTTGTCACCAGATCTGTTTTCACTTTACAGCGAAAACATCATGAGAAACCTAGAAGAAGACCCTGGATTAAAGGTTGGAGGGAAAATGATAAACAACATTCGATACGCAGATGACACTGTGTTAATTGCAGAAAATGAAAGGGACCTACAAAACCTTGTGAATATACTAGAAATAGAAAGCAAAGGTAAGGGGTTGGAACTAAACAGCAGGAAGACTGAAGTCATGATGATCAGTAAAAAACATGAAATCCCCTCATGCAAAATGACAGCAATTGGCACAACCTTGACACAGGTTAATAAGTTCAAATACCTGGGAACGGTCATTTCCTCTGACTGCAGATGCACATCGGAAATAGCCGGCAGAATCGGCCAAGCCAAAACAGCATTCAAGAAGATGACAAGCATTCTTACCAACAAATGCCTATCAATTAACATCAGGAGGAGAGTCCTTGAATGTTATATAGATCCAATACTGTCATACGGATGTGAGGTGTGGACAGTCAGCAAGCAAAGCTAGAGCAAGATTGAGGCAGCTGAGATGTGGTTTCTAAGAAGAATGTTGAGAGTTCCATGGACAGCAAAGAAAACAAACGAGACAGTCTCGATGGAGGCAGACACAAGTAGATCACTCATAAGAAAGATTAGGAAAAGACAGGTAACATTTAGAGGCCATTTTATGAGGATGGGGGATTTGGAGCACCTGGTCACAACGGGAAAGCTGGAGGGAAGGAGAGCACTGGGTAGACCCAGGAGAAAATGCTGGACGGACTTGCAGAGTGGCTGGGGACGAGGAGTGTGGGGGAGATGCTGGGGGCAACGAGAGATAGAGACAGATGGAAGTCCATGATCGCCAACGCCATGCGGCAGGGCACCTGATGATGATGATGTATAACAACACCCACACAAATCTATGAAGCAGACAGTGCCTGGAGAAGTGACGGAATGGGAGAAAGAAAAGTCCTAAAATATTCTGAGAGATCTCTGAAAAATGTTAGAGAAAATACATCGTGAGGAAAGGCATGAGAAGAAAGTGTCTGCCTCAAAAGTGTTTGTATCGTGTGTGTTGTTCGTCATCATCATCATGTACCATGCTACATGGCGTTGGCGATCATGGCTCCCCATACGAATCTATCTATTGTTCCTGGAAATATATCTCCCATCTTTTCTGTCCTCATCCACTATGCAACATGGTCTAATGTTTTCTCCCTGGGTCTACCATAAAACATCCTATAAATGTTGCTTGTCCTTTTCTAAGCTTCTTCATTAATGTTCATTTTGTGTTTCCTTCTTTCAAAACTGTCTCGTTTGTTTTCTTTGCTAATCATGGGAGTCATGACATTTCTCTAAGAACAACACTTCAGCTTCCTCAATATATATTCCTGATTTTGCATGTTGATTGTACAGGCTTCGCATCCGTACAACAGTATTAATTTTAAATGATCAAGAAATCTCTTCCAGATGTCAATTGATAGGGCATTGCTGGTAAAACTGCATTCATTTTCTTCAGTGCTGTTTTACCTTGATCGATTCTGCTGAATATTTGTAATGTGTATCTGTTGTCTGGTGAGATGACTGTTCCCAGATATTTCAACATCAGTTTTTCTCAGTGTTGTGCCATCGTCATCATTATGTGCCTTGCCCTATGGCGCTGGCAACCATGGCCCTCTATACGAATTTATCTTTTGTTGATGCATGTATGTCTCTTCCACTTTCTGTCCTCATGCACTCTGCAGATCTGTCTGATATCTTCTACCTGGGTCTTTTATTTATTTTGGTCAATTCTGCTGAATGTTTCTAATGTGCTTCTGGCGTCTGGTGAGATCAGTTCACAGATATTCAAAGTTATCTCACTTTTGTGCCAGATCCTATTATTTTACATGAGAGTATATCTTTTTCATTTTTTTCTGATTACCATGACTTTAGTCTTCTGACTATTTAGCTCAAGCCTTTTATTTCTGCTTTCTATTTCTATTATAATCACAAAATTTTGTAGGTCGTTCTTATTTTCTACAGTTAGAACGGTGTCATCTGCATGAAGAAGATTATTTGTTATCCCCCTCCCCCTGCCTTTATCCCAGGGCATTCTTGTAGTTTTCTTATGAAGGTTTCACTGAAAAGTGAAATATGTCTAGCGACAGAACACACCCCTGCCTAACCCATTTTGATGTTTTGGAAAGAACATATAATTTTCTACTCTGATTGCTTCTGTTTGTTCTCAGTACAAACTCCTTGTTATTATTAGATCTTTTCCATCAATATTGAGCTTTTCTATTTGGTTTGGTCATTTGTTCGTGTTTTATCCGATCAAGAGTCTCGATGTAATCAACACAAGATAAATGTTAATTCTTTTTCAACCCAGCTGATCTTTCTATGATAGTTCTTAGTATATGTATGTCATTAATAGTTCCTTTTCCGTCAACAAATCCACATTGTTCTTCTGTTATTTCTGTTTTGGTTCTGTTCTTTGTTCTCACCATGATTATTCTTAATAGAACCATTGCCACATGTCTCATCTAGCTGATTCTACGATGTCCATTAGTCATTATTACCTATATCACCTACACGTATGTATGCACCATTGTTTTTGTTGTTCACACTTACTTTGTCGTAGCGCTGTCGCCGTAACCCGGCCTCATCAGCGACTGACTTGTAACACAGTCAGTCGCTGATGAGGCCGGGTTACAGTCAGTCGCTGATGAGGCCGGGTTACGGCGACAGCACAGTCAGTCGCTGATGAGGCCGGGTTACGGCGACAGCGCTACGACAAAGTAAGTGTGAACAACAAAAACAATGGTGCATACATACGTGTAGGTGATATAGGTAATAATGACTAATGGATTTAGTAAAACCTACGTGGCGGACTGCTATAATTTGTCAAAATGATTCTACGATGAAGTTTGCATTCTAGAGCCCCTGCTTTCTTTGGGAGTGCCATAAGAATTAATTGTGACATATCTTTAGGAATTTGTCTGGTGTCATAAATTTCATTTAGGAGGACAGTTTTTCAATACCAAATTCATCTAGACCCTCAGTCATGTCTATGATAATAATGTCTGATCCTGGGGATTTTCTCTGGTTCATCTTTTAGAACGTTGCTCTAACTTTATCGTTTATTATTGGTCGACCTCCAACGCTCTTTCTTATGATGTGTTCCTCCTTTCTGTGATCGTCAATAAAGTCTTCAATGTACTATCCCCATCTATCTAATATTTTGTCCTTTAATGATCGTACCATCTTTTCAATTTAAGCACCTAGGGACCAGAAAAAAACACGAAAGAAGAATACGAACGCGTATTTAATACAACAAGACAAGACAGGCGCAAAGTTTCGGCCAACTGGCCTTTGTCAAGCTTAAGATTACAAACAAACAAACACCAGATACAAAAATTATGAGAAAAAGACTGAAACTTCCCTGCTGCTGTGTCCAATGTGAGAAAAGGAATAAACCGACTAAGATGACATCATAATGTGTTATTGAGTAAATATGATGTCAGAGCGGAAATGAGAACTATGACGCACTAGCGAAGAGTAGTGTTTGGAATGTAAAGGATACCAGTATCAAATAATGCATAAGAGAAGTTAAGCACCTAGTTAATGTCATGACTTTTTCTCCAATTTGACCATTGTCTCTCAATGTCTCCAAAATTTTGCAACGCAATGAAATTCTTTTGAACAGATGCGGTAAATTTTGCACGAGTTGAATCATTTTTGTCTTCGGATGATTTATCTGTCTTGAGTCCAAGATTTACTGTAATGTTAGTTTTGGTTTGTTTTCTTCTCTTTAGTTTCAGCCTAAATTTTCCCAATTTCAGGATTATGGTCACGGCTGCAGTCTACGCCTGGTAGTGGCTTTTTTATTACTTTGTAAAGTAATCTTCTTATCTCGAACTGATAGCGTAGGGCATAATAGTATGATTACAAGGGGTATTTCCTGTTTTTGTGGTTCAACTGTATCTGTTATAAGTAGAAGTGTCCACAGTCCTGGGAGTTGTGCATGTCTTAATGTGTCGTAATATGTCAGATAAAATTATGCCGGAGAGTTCAGAATTTTGTATCTCTCTCTCTCTCTCTCTCTCTCTCTCTCTCTCTCTCTCTCTCTCTCTCTCTCTCTCTCTCTCTCTCTCTCTGTATATATATATATATATATATATATATATATCGTACATATACATATATATATATATATGTGTGTGTGTGTGTGTGTGTGTGTTTGTTTGTTTGTTTCTGTGTGTGTGTGTGTGTATTGTGTGTGTTGTGAGAGAGAGAGAGAGAGAGAGAGAGAGAGAGAGAAGAGTTTGATAACTGTGCGACTGCATTCAATTCCTAAACTCATTAGTGTGGTTTGAACTCGATTGACGGTGATCTGTTTAAAAACAAAAACAGTCACCCGTGTACAAATTGGTTTGCAGGGGTATTGATATCTTGGTTTTGTTTTTCTCTCTGGGATGTGAAGGGAGGAGAGTTGAGTGATGGTTTGTCGGACTGTGCTTACCTGCCGTGATGGGCCAGCCTGGGATGCTAGTGGGTACCTGACTCACCAGTGTCTACATAAGCTGGACACCCATCATCTGTGTGTCAATAATTGGAAGACAAGGACATTTGCTATAGCGTGTCACTACATACAGAGACGCTTGCTATGAAAAGTATTGTCCTTGTGCTGAAATAATTCGAGAAAGTTGTTCAATGGTTATAAACGTAGGTGACATTATTCGTTTTCCTTGATGGAGTATTGAACTGTATCAAAAGTTAGTCCAATCAGGAAAAACTTGACCTTGTGCCTATAGAAAATACTTGGAAGAAGATGTTTAATAGTTAAAGGTTCTGTAATATATTTTTCCACGTAAGACTATATCAATGCTTTACCTTGATTTTGCAGACAACTTATGATATTCAACAGTCTCAATTTCTAGTAATAAGTTGTGTGCCAGTGCCACTATCTTGATATTGCACTGGTAACTCAGTGTATCTATTCTATATTGCGCTGGTACCCAGTGTACCTACTCTATATTGCACTGATAACTCAGTGTACCTACTTTATATTGCACTGATAACTCAGTGTACCTACTCTATATTGCACTGATAACTCAGTGTATCTACTCTATATTGCACTGATAACTCAGTGTATCTATTCTATATTGCACAGATAACTCAGTGTACCTACTCTATATTGCACTGATAACTCAGTGTATCTACTCTATATTACACTGATAACTCAGTGTACCATTGACACCTCCAGCACAACTCCCATGAACCATTCACACCTCCAGCACAACTCCCATGAACCATTGGCACCTCTAGCACAACTCCCATGAGCCATTGGCACCTCCAGCACAACTCCCATGAACCATTGGCACCCCAGCACAACTCCCATGAACCATTGGCACCTCCAGCACAACTCCCATGAACCATTGGCACCTCCAGCACAACTCCCATGAGCTATTGGCACCTCCAGCACAACTCATATGAACCATTGGAACCTCCAGTACAACTCATATGAATCATTGGCACCTCCAGCACAACTCCCATGAACCATTGGCACCTCCAGCACAACTCCCATGAGCCATTGGCACCTCCAGCACAACTCATATGAACCATTGGCACCTCCAGTACAACTCATATGAACCATTGGCACCTCCAGCACAACTCCCATGAACCATTGGCACCTCCAGCACAACTCCCATGAGCCATTGGCACCTCCAGTACAACTCATATGAACCACTGACACCCAAGAACCCAATCTGAATTCACATCGGGCACGGAAGCCTAAACAATTGTCACCATAAGATCAGTGCATGAATGGCTAACTGAATTAAATGACTGTATAAATAATATACGAATGAATGAATGAATGAATAAATGAATGAATGAATGAATTAATTAATGAATGAATGAATGAATGAATGAATGAATGAATGAATAGATAGATAAATAAACAATGATATTACAAACTTCTGAAAATCTTAATTGTTAAATATTTGCCTGTCATGCTATTAATTATGTTTTGTATGCCACTTTTGGTGGGGCTGAAATTTGTAATGACATAAGACAGAATCATCTTGAAACTAACAGAGACATTGACAGGAAAACGTATTAATGACATTTGTATTGCTTCAGTTACTTATGTGCTCTGATACCCATTCCCTTCACACACACACACACACACACACACACACACACACACACACACACATACACACACACGCGCGCGCGCGCGCGCATTTAAATAGAATTAATTTCAATTTTGCTGTCTTAAAGTTCAAAGGAAACATTTCTATGTTTTCTGTCCAAAATTTCAAAAGAAGTAATTGTACATTCTCTTTCTAAAATTTAAATGGAAACAATTGCAGCTTTTTTCTGTTTAAAATGTCAAAGGACACAGGTTTATCTTTTCTGGTTGACGGAAGTTCGAGGGAAATAAGTATATTTATGCGGTCTGAAAGATCAAGGGAACAAGTTCAATTTCTATCTGACAGAAACAAACGAGTGATTTCCCTTCTTTTAGTTGAAATAATGAAATGGTTGTATTCACGGTCAGACCACATCTGGTGATGAATGAGTCCGTTTTCTCCTGTTCCACCCTGCAATGGGCCAGCACCTTTCTTGTCTGATGTAAATGAAAACGATCGTGTAGAGATTCGCATAATACAAACATGGCACTGTTGTTGTTCAAAGAATCCTTCAGGCCTGGTTGCTCTGAGTTCAGTCCAAAATGGAAATAAGTTTTTATTTTCCAACGGAATAAACACCAGCACGTAAGCCAACTCACACAATTGCCTTTGCTGATCTACTCATTCAAATCAATATCAGTGTTCCCAATAAGTGACTGACAGATGTACATGATTCAGTAAACAGAAAAAAAGAAACAGTGAAACAAAAGACAAATGATATTGGTAAACCTTTATTTGTAGAATAAACACGCATATGATGAGGTATCGTGGTGTCATCCCAGGTCTAAGCATTGGCATCAGATTGATTTCGTTCTGGCACGAAGGATTGACCTTAACTGTGTCCGTGTTACGCGTAGTTTTCACAGCGCGGACTGTGACACGGATCATAATCTTGTTGTGAGTAAGTTGAGCGTCAAGCCTAAGCCGAAGCACCATTCTAAACCAGCTGCAAAACTAAAAATAACTGTCAACACGTGTAAAAATTATTCCAAAAAAGAAACTTTAAAAAATGAAATGCAAAACAAAAATGATTTTCAACTGCGTGAATCTGTAGATGGGACCTGGCAGGTGATGAACACTGCTATTTATGAGTCAGCTAAGTCGACCTATGGTGTACTCAAAACAGCTCAAAAAGATTGGGTGCGTGAGTATGCCGACCACCTCTTGCCACTGTATGAAATAAAAAAAAGAAAGCCCTTTTAGCCCATAAGAAAAATCCAAGTCCAGAATCAAAGGAATATCTTCGCACAACCAAATCCATCTTGCAACTCGAGGAAAGGAAGTGTGCGAATGAATATTGGATAAATCTTTGCAAAGAAATTCAAGCAGCATCCTATCTTGGAGACACAAAAACAATGCACTCTCTAATGAGGACTGCTCTAGGCCCGACCATTATCCAGCTGGCGAAACTGAAATCTGAGGATGGCGAACCGATAGAAGACCAGGCTAAACAGCTAGAAAGATGGGTAGAACACTACTCCAAGCTATATGCTCAAGACCTCCCTGAAATCCATGTATGGAAGCGGTATTGCCCTCTTTCGGTGTGTTTGCAGAATTGGATGAGGAGCCTACCGAATAAGAGCTCTCTGAAGCAATAAGTGCCTTGACAAATGGAAAGGCGCCTGGCGAAGATGGTATTCTTGCTGAAATTTTTAAGGAAAATAAGGATGTTCTCCCGCAGTTGCATGCATTGATGCTACAATGCTGGCGACAACGTGAAATACCACACAAAATGCTGGACGCCAAAGTCGTTACCCTGTACAAAAATAAGGGTGACAGGGGCGACTGTAATAATTACAGGGGGATGTCTCTTCTTTCTGTGGTGGGTAAGATCTTCGCTAGGGTCCTTCTGAAACGCCTGCAAAGGTTGGCTGATCGCATCCTGCCATAGACACAGTCTGGTTTTAGGGCTGGTCGATCAACGACTGATATGGTCTTTACACTGCGCCAGCTGCTGGAAAAATGCAGGGAACAAAACAAAACCCACTGTTCATCGCCTTTGTTGATCTGACGAAGGCATTTGACATTGTGAGCCGGCAATCGCTCTATAAGGTACTGGAAAAACGGGTTGTCCACCTGTTCTTTTGCAGCTAGTCATTTCTTTTCACGAGGACATGAATGAGTGCATTCAATTCGATGGAAATATATCAGAGCCATTCAAGGTGAGGAGTGGTGTTAAACAGGGTTGTGTCCTGGCACCCACTCTCTTTGCCATTTATTTTGCTGCTCTCCTGCACCATGCTTTTGATGGGAGCGAGGATGGAGTTTGCCTCAAAACCAGGTTCGACGGATCTCTTTTCAATCTGAAAAGACTGAAGTCGAAACGACTGACGGCTGAAGTGTTGATCACAGAGTTGTTTTTCGTTGATGATGCTGCGATAGCGGCTCACAGTGAAATCGAGCTTCAAAGACTAGTCGATCGTTTGGCGGAAGCACGCAATCTCTTCGGGTTAACAATCAGCGTCAAGAAAACTGAGGTAACTGGACAAGGGACAAACTCACCACCAGAGATAAAACTCGGTGGTGAAT
>JAPXFY010000016.1:34959965-34964965 GCA_030674185.1 Monoplex corrugatus | reverse complement strand
GCCATGTATTGCTTTGCAAGACCCTCCTACCTAAAACTACTGGATCCTATTCACTGTCAAGGGATGCGCCTCTGTCTTGGTGTATTCAGAACAACTCCTGTATACATTTTACACGAGAAGGCAAGGAAACCCTCCCTGTCCAATAATAGACTGAAATTAGCCTTAATTGTTTTGCTTAAAACTGTTCTCTGAACCGGAGAACTCGGCCTACGTATGAGTCTTCAACCCGAATTTACCGACCGAATTTGAAAAACACCCGAAAGTCACTGCTCCTTTGGGAATCCGTATTCGTTCTCACATGCAAAAGACATATATAGATTTAGCAGCTGTTTCAGACTTTTCCAAATTTCCACACATACCACCATGGACTTTGAAAACACCTAAGGTCTGTTTTGATCTTGCTTGCTTCCGTAAAGACTGTGCCGGTTCACTGGCGTACAAGTCGATTTATGCAGAACTGTGTCAGAAATGTCCGCCCATCGCACAGAATGTTCACTGATGGATCAAAGTCTGATGAAGGTGTTGCTGGCGCTGCGTTCTGTTCTGCTGTTCCCAGTCGTTTATTTTCAAAAGCTACTCTGTCTGACTGCTCTGGTTTTGGCACTAAAAAATGGTGTCCCAAGCCAAGCATAAAGATTTGCTCATTTGTTGGTTCTCTTTCGGCTTTGTAGGCAATTGCTTGCCGAAACATTAGTCACCCAAGCTTCTGAAGTTCTGTGAACTGTTTCCACTCTTACGAGTGAAGGTTACCACATTGCCTTTGCCTTGTTGGTATTGGAGGCAATGAAAATGCTGACTGCCTGGTCAAGAACTCCACAAGATAAAAGATGTATAAATCTTTTATTTCTTACACGTATCCGAAAGGCAGAGTACACAGTTATTGAGAAATCTCTGGCTGGAGAATTGGAGTAAACAGACAGATAACAGACTTTTCCAGATCCGCCCGAATCCTGAAAGAAATGTTCCCATCTGATGCAGGAACCCATTAAGAAAGAGACAGTGTTGTGTAGGTTATACATGTGTCACATATTTTACACTCATTCATACCTTTTAAATAATGAAGCACCATGGAATATACCATCTGACGAGCTGTTGAGCAATCAGACACCTTCTTACTGAACGTTTGGACTTGCACAATGTGAGATATAAGCACTACACGGCGAACTCCTTAAAGAACTTCTTCAGAGATTCCCTCCGGATGCAATCTTCCAGTTTTTACAAGAGACCAATAGATTTCACATGATATGATTTTACGTATGGGTTTGTCTTTAATTGCATTTGAACCTTGCTTGGCTTTTAACAGTTGTCTTTTTACTAAAATTTGGATACCGTGTTTAATGTGGCGTTAGCCTTGATATGGCTGTAGTAGTCATCTGGGCTATCATCATCATCAGGTGCCCTGCCGCATGGCGTTGGCGACCATGGACTTCCAACCATCTCTATCTCTCGTTGCCTCCAGCATCTCCCCCACCCTCCTCATCCCCAGTCACTCTGCAAGTCCGTCCTGCATTCTCTCCCTGGGTCTACCTGGTGCTCTCTTTCCCTCCAGCTTTCCCGTTGTGACCAGGTGCTCCAATCCCCCTTCCTCATAAAATGGCCTATAAATGTTGCTTGTCTTTTCCTAATCTTCCTTATGAGTGATCTACTTGTGTCTGCCTCCATCAAGACTGTCTCGTTTGTTTTCTTTGCTGTCCATGGAACTCTCAACATTCTTCTGAGAAACCTACATCTCGGTTGCCTCAATCTTGCTCTGGCTTTGCTTGTTGACTGTCCACGCCTCACATCCGTACAACAGTATTGGTTCTATATAACATTCAAGAACTGTCTTCCTGATGTTAATTGATAGGCATTTGTTGGTAAGAATGCTTGTCATCTTCTTGAATGCTGTTTTGGCTTGGCCGATTCATCTACTTTCGGCTCAGTAACATGAAACTTTATCCTAATGTCTTAAAGAGCTTTATCCTAATGTCTTAAAGAGCTTTATCCTAATGTCTTAAAGAGCTTTATCCTAATGTCTTAAAGAGCTTTATCCTAATGTCTTAAAGAGCTTTATCCTAATGTCTTAAAGAGCTTTATCCTAATGTCTTGAAGAGCTTTATCCTAATGTCTTAAAGAGCTTTATCCTAATGTCTTAAAGAGCTTTATCCTAATGTCTTAGAGACAAAGCGGTTGTGTGCTTTCTTTTAAAAATCACCTTTGAATATGTCTTTCAGAAATATTCGTATCCATAAAAATGTATAGATTAATGCTTGTGACTTACCTAGGCCCAGTCATCATGCAGCTTGTGTGCGTGTGCGCGTGTGTATGTATGTGCATGCATGCGTGCATGTGTGTGTATGTAGGTGTAAATGTGTGTGCGTGAGTGCGAGGGCATGAATGCGTGTATGTGTATGTGCGTGTATGTGTGTGTATGCGTGTATGTGTGTGTGTGTGTGTGTATGTGTTTGTGTGTGTGTGTGTGTGTTGTGTGTGTGTGTGTTGTGTGTGTGTGTGTGTGTGTGTGTGTGTGTTTGTTTGTGTGTATGTGTATGTGTATTTGTGTGTGTGTGTTTGTGTGTATATGTATGTATGTGTGTGTGTGTGTGTGTATGTGTCTGTGTGTGTCTGTGTGTGTCTGTGTGGTGTTTGTGTGTAAATGACAAGGAATGCCTATAAATACAGAGGGAGAGAGACCGTCAAAGGCATGCAGATATACAAATAGAAAAACAGTCGAGCAGACAAAAAGTCTGTCTAACAAATGACAGACACAGGCAGACAGTGAAACAGGACACACACTCAGTCCGACAGACTGACAGACAGACAAGTCGGTGTGTGTGTGTGTGTGTGTGTGTGTGTGGTGTGTGTGTGTGTGTGTGTGTGTGTGTGTGTTGTGTGTGTGTGTGTGTGTGTGTGTATGTGTGTGTGTGTGTGTGTGTGTGTAACGAATGGCAATGTATTTCCGTTCCATTCCCAACCAGTGGCTGTAAGCACACGTAAAGTTACCGACT
This sequence comes from Monoplex corrugatus, assembly GCA_030674185.1. Classification (NCBI taxonomy): domain Eukaryota; kingdom Metazoa; phylum Mollusca; class Gastropoda; order Littorinimorpha; family Ranellidae; genus Monoplex; species Monoplex corrugatus. The sequence goes on along the minus strand of JAPXFY010000016.1, from coordinate 34,961,978 downwards.
GACTAACGGGATGGTGTACAAAAGAAATGTACTGTTCTCACCTTAAGACTCTAACACACATAATTATAGACGAAATACATAAGTCATTATTACCTTATACCACCTACACGTGGCGGACTGCTATAATTTGTCAAAATAGACGAAATAATTACCGGTAACTATATCGTCTACCTCTGTGTAGTTATGTCGTCTATTTGGATGTCAGTGTGAACAATATTAAACCCCGAAGATGAATACAGTATATTTCTTTTTGATACCTTACCACTTTCTCATAACTGCAGTTACGTGTCTTTGCATTTGACTAATGGGAAGAACTCCTACCCCGTTCTGTTAGAAACTGTCTTTAGTTTTTTCCCTTGGATTGACTTCGATAATACACGTAAGGCCAGCACAACCTTGAATTTAGCTAGCTCGCTCCACATACGCTGATCCCAAACTTTTTTCTCTGTTACAGAGTTGTATTTCATTTTTCTCTGATCAGACAATTTTTAGTCTACAGACGCTGGGATAGTGCCAACAATGCTATAGTGATGATGACGATGCTATGGATTTCCATTTAGGATTGAGAGTGGATGACAGAGCTGTATGTACTCAATGTTTGCTTTCATAATATTTTCTGGCATCAACCAGGCCTGAGAGATACAGATATGTGCGGTGATGGTCTGCAGGTTTTAGCAACACCCTCCTCCATGAACTGGATGAGATCCGACTGGGTAGTTCCAGTCTTCCCAGTGAGCCCATACCAATTCTGTCAAGGAGCTAGTTGGGAAGATTTTTGAAAGGACTGATGGGGATTCAAACCTGCAACTTTCCAGTTGGAAGTGTGCTGTATTAACCACTACACCACGGCGACTGGTCAGATTAGACAGTTCATTCCGTTTTGTTTGCTGGGGTTTCTTGTTGTTTGTTTTTACAATTGTAAAGAAGACCACCCTGCTTTATATGTCTTGAATCTGTGACAACGTACCTACATTTCCTCTATTTGAAAACGTTTTAACGAATACCAGACTGCTTCTATACATAAAAAAATGTTACACTATACTTTTTTTTCTTTTTTTCTTTTTTTTCAAATTTTTTCTATGGCCTTCACTGGGTACTGTGGCGTTTAGGTGATTTATCTAGACTTTGCGCATTCCGTCACGTGTAGGTGATTTATCTAGACTTTGCGCATTCCGTAACGTGTAGGTGATTTATCTAGACTTTGCGCATTCCGTAACGTGTAGGTGATTTATCTAGACTTTGCGCATTCCGTAACGTGTAGTTGAATAATCTAGACTTTGCGCATTCCGTAACGTGTAGGTGATTTATCTAGACTTTGCGCATTCCGTAACGTGTAGGTGATTTATCTAGACTTTGCGCATTCCGTAACGTGTAGGTGATTTATCTAGACTTTGGGCATTCTGTAACGTGTAGGTGATTTATCTAGACTTTGCGCATTCCGTAACGTGTAGGTGATTTATCTAGACTTTGTGCATTCTGTAACGTGTAGTTGATTTATCTAGACTTTGTGCATTCCGTAACGTGTAGGTGATTTATCTAGATTTTGTGCATTCTGTAACGTGTAGGTGATTTATCTAGACTGTGTGCATTCTGTAACGTGTAGGTGATTTATCCAGACTGTGTGCATTTTGTAAAGTGTAGGTGATTTATCCAGACTGTGTGCATTCTGTAAGGTGTAGGTGATTTATCTAGACTGTGTGCATTCTGTAAAGTGTAGGTGATTTATCCAGACTGTGTGCATTCTGTAAGGTGTAGGTGATTTATCTAGACTGTGTGCATTCTGTAAGGTGTAGGTGATTTATCTAGACTGTGTGCATTCTGTAAGGTGTAGGTGATTTATCTAGACTGTGTGCATTCTGTAAAGTGTAGGTGATTTATCCAGACTGTGTGCATTCTGTAAGGTGTAGGTGATTTATCTAGACTGTGTGCATTCTGTATCGTGTAGTGATTTATCCAGACTGTGTGCATTCTGTAACGTGTAGGTGATTTATCTAGACTGTGTGCATTCTGTAT
>JAPXFY010000016.1:34927465-34954965 GCA_030674185.1 Monoplex corrugatus | reverse complement strand
AAAGGTAGATCTGAACTGACAACAAACACACACACACACACACACACACACACACACACACACACACACACACAATATATATATATATAATATATATATATATAATATATTATATGTATATGTTGTTCGTCCGTCGTGATCGACGATGACCAAGTATCATCACGATTCATGTGTCCGGCTGTGACTGATGAGGCTGATTCGTGCACGGAAGGCTCGGCCGCAGATGAGACACATGTGTTCTGCTGGATTGTGGACTTCGGAGTTGGCTCGGGATTTACGCAGCTCTCGTTTCTTTTGTGCTCCACTGATCCTGCTTTGTTCGTAGGAGGCGGCACCTTCGCCAACGCAGCTTCTCCATGATGAGCGGTCTTGTGTAAGGGCCTCCCATGTCTTGGTGTCGATACCGAAGTTTTTCAGGGACGCACGATGTGTCCGGCCCATCTGAGCTGGGCTGTTCTGAGCAGGGTGTGAATGCTAGTCATTCCGGCCTGATCGAAGATATCTGTGTCAGGTATTCTATCCTTCCAGGTGATCTTCAGGAGCTGTCTGAGGCAGTTGATGTGGAATCGGTTGAGTTTCTTGGCATGGCGCTCGTATACGGTCCATGTCTCACAGGCATACAGAAGGGTTGGCAGAACGGCTGCCTTGTATACCTCTCCTGTCCCATACCGACACCCTGAGGCGTCCGAAAGCTGAACTTGCTTTGGCAATGCGTGTGTCTACCTCAGTGTCTATGTTCACTGATCTTGAGATCGTGCTTTCGAGGTACGTAAAATTGTCCACAGCTTTCAGGGTTTCTCCCTTGACAGTGATGCTTGGTTCTGAGTACTGCTGTTGTGGTGCAGGCTGAAACATGACTTCGGTCTTCTTTGTACTGATGGCGAGTCCGAAGTTTGTGCAGGATGATGCGAATCGATCCATGATCTGCTGCATTTTTGCTTCAGTGGTGGCGTTCAGAGCGCAGTCATCGGCGAACAGGAGGTCGCGGACCCAGTCTTTTTCAACCTTGGTCTTCGCCTGAAGCCTGAGGGCATTGAGGAGCCTTCCGTCTGTCCTGTATCTGAAGCCAATGCATGTGTCATGGTCATCATAGAATGCGTCTGAGAGCATGGCCGTAAACATCATATTGAACAGTATTGGCGCCAGTACACAATCCTGCTTGACACCGTTCGTGACTGAGAAAGTCTCAGAGCAATCTCCGCTGTCCAACACACGTGCCTGCATGCCGTCATGAAATTGGCGTACCATGTTGATGAACTTTGATGGGCATCTGAATTTCTCCATAATTCTCCATAGTCCTTCACGGCTGACCGTGTCGAAGGCCTTTGTCAGATCAACGAATGTCGTGTACAGGTCTTGGTGTTGTTCCTGACACTTTTCTTGCAGTTGTCGTGCTGCGAATATCATGTCGATTGTCCCGCGTGATTTTCTGAAGCCGCACTGTGTTTCTGGTAGGTGGCCATTTTCCAGGTGAACGATAAGGCGGTTGAGGAGGACTCTCGCGAGGATCTTACCGGCAATGGCGAGCAGAGAGATTCCGCTGTGGTTGTCACAGGACTGCCTGTTGCCCTTCTTCTTGTAGAGATGGACAATGGTCGCGTCCTTCAGTTCCTGGGGTATGGATTCTTGTTCCCACATGCTCTTGAACAACTCTGTTAGCTTCGGGTCAAGACTGGTCCACCTGCTTTGTATATTTCTGCTGGAATGGAGTCAGAGCCTGGAGCTTTGCCGTTTGAAAGGTGCTTAATTGCTGCCGTGATCTCTGATTCCGTTGGAGGCGCTGCCAGTTCGGTGTTTATTGGCACTTGCGGCATGCGGTCAATGGCTTCGCTGTTGCTAGTAGATGCACGATTGAGGACGCTGTCGAAGTGCTTGGCCCAACGTTGTAGGATGGCATTTTTGTCAGTGAGAAGTGTTGATCCGTCGGCGTTGAGCAGCGGCGATGTTCCTTGGGGCTGTGGCCCATATAAAGTTTTTAGGGCGTCATAGAAGCACTTGTAGTTGTTGGTATCAGCATGCTTCTGTATTTCAACCGCTTTTCTGCTAAGCCAGGAGTCTTGCATTTCTCTGAGTTTTGTCTGCACTTTGTTTTTGATTGATTTATAGGCAGCTTCTTTGGAGGTAGACTTTGGGTCTTGCTGGTGTGCTCTGAAGACTTTTCGCTTTTCTTCCAACAATATCTGAATGTCGGCGTCGTTTTCATCAAACCAGTCCTGGTGTTTATGCTGGTTGATATCGAGTTGCTCCCTCGCTGAGTTGTAGACGACGTCTCGGAAGGCTGCCCAGTCCTCATCCACACTTTTGGAGCCCAGATTTAGGCCTTCGAGCTGTGCATCAAGGTCATTTCTGAAGTTTTGATACACAGAGGGTCGTTCCAGCTTTGTGACGTTCAGTCTTTTGTTGAACCTCTTTCCTTGTGGACGTCGTCTCGGCTGAATAGAGATGTTGAGTCTAGAGATGATGAGCTTATGGTCAGTCCAACATTCTGCACCGCACATGGCTTTCGTTACTCTGACGTCTTGCTTGTCTTTTTTCCTAACGATGACGTAGTCGATGAGATGCCAGTGCTTCGAGCGAGGATGCATCCATGACGTCTTGTTGCGGTTTGGCAGGCGGAAGATTGTATTGGTGATGAGCAGGTCATGTGCCGCACAGGTCCTCAGGAGTAGGTGCCCATTGCTGTTGCTCTTTCCGACTCCATTTCGTCCGATAATCCCTTCCCACGTTTTGTGATCTGTCCCAACTCTGGCATTGAAGTCGCCGAGAATCAACAACTTGTCTTCTTTGGGTACAGTCGCGAGTAGGAATTCCAGGTCTTCGTAGAACTTGGCCTTTGCTTCCTCTGTGTTGGTCATTGTAGGGGCATAGGCGCTGATGAGGGTGGCATGACGTTTTCCTCTTAGTGGAAGGCGCAACGACATGAGTCGGTCGGTAGTTCCTTTCGGGAGGCTGGTTAGTTTATGGACCAGATTTGATTTGATGACAAAGCCCACTCCCGCCTCACGACGTTCGTCGCTACCGCGACCACTCCAGAAGAAGGTATAGCCAGCTTTCATTTCTGACAATTGGCCTTCGTTTGCAAGCCTGGTCTCGCATAGAGCTGAGATGTGAATGCTGTTCCTATCGAGTTCTCTTGCAATCAGTGCTGTACGTCGTTCAGGTCGGTTTGCACTTGGGTTGTCCAAGAGCGTGCGCACATTCCATGTGCCAATAGTGAGCGGAGTCACCGAGAGTTTTTTGTTTTTGTTTTTTGATCGCATGATCGCATAACACTTTTAGAAAACGTCTCCCATTTGGAACACAAAAAAAAAAAGGGGGGGGGGATGTGAATGGAGTGGGGGTGGGGCATAGAGTGTAAGTTCTTTTACATTCTATGGGGTGAATATATGACCCTTGCTGTGATTCGCTAGGGCTTGCCTACCTAGTCTCTTCAAAGTCTACATCTGGTGGACTTCGCGGAAGAAACTACTCCTGTGGTTCAACGGGCAGAAAGGCAGTTGTAGCAACGGCGTTGTGGAGCGTCAACAGGGCATTGTGAGACACAATAGGACACTCTGGCCATCCACTGCATCCCTACCCATCGCCAGTCGTCTTGATCATGTCTTGCCACTGGATCACGATGGTTCGGGACGAGAGAGTGAGGTTGACGATCTGCGCAACTCTCCCTCAATATAATCCAATTCACGCGCAAGTCAAGGCATCACTACTCTAAAACTGGAGTCCTAAGGCGATTTGCGAGTGGCGAAGTGGCAGGTCTGGATAACCTGGCTTGCTTACCGCGGCAGACGGGGATATATATATATATATATATAATTATATATATATATACATATATATATATATATATTATATATATATATATTGTATATATGCATGTCAGATGTGATGCGTCAATGGCAGATGTGATGCGTCTAGTGTGTCGGCTACTGACTGCGTGCTTGTCACCTCTCACTTTCAGCGTTCACCGCTGGCTAGCACTGCTGCTTGCAGCTATGCGAAAAGAAGAGCAGAATGCTTAAGTCTCTTCCTGTCAGTACATAGCCTGTCCAACAGCAAGCCCTACGTTATGCCTCCTCGTGGCGACATGCGGTAACTGAGCACCTCACAGACTCAGGATAAATAGGTGCTCCGATGGAGCACCTTCGTCCGGTAGGGACCGTCGTGCGGCGCAGGTGACACCAGACCTGTCAGCCAGATACTGCGACCAAACTCAAACTCAAAAATACTAAAATAGCAACATGGAACATCAGAACTGTGTTCCAAAAAGGCAAATCAGACAATGTCAAAATGGAGATGGAAAGGCTTAGCATTAGTATTTTAGGACTAGGGGAAGTGAGATGGAAGGGGGCAGGCATGATAACATCAAGAGAGTATACAATGATATACTCTGGTGGAAACTCACATGAAAGAGGAGTGGGCATCGTAATGGACAGGGACAAATCAAAAGCAGTTAAGGGATACTGGGCTGTGTCCGACAGAGTCTAGCTGGTCAAATTGGGAGGCAAGCCATTTGATATCAACATCATTCAGGTGTATGCACCAACATCCACAAGTACTCAGGAAGACATCGACAACTTCTACGAAGTATTAGAGATGGCACAGGCCCAATGTAAATCACAAGAAATTACAGAATTAATGGGACATTTTAATGCTAAAGTAGGACAGGATAGGGTGGAGGATATAGTTGGACCTCGTGGTCTTGGTACACAAAATGAAAGAGGAGAGAAACTTGTAGAATGGGCACAGATAAATCAGTTCATAGTAGGAAACATCTGGTTTGAGCAGCTTAAAAGAAGAAAATGGACTTGGATGAGTCAAGGAGATAATACCAAAACTCAGATTGACTACATCCTGATTAACAAAAGATTTAGAAATTCTTTATTGTCGGCAAAAACATTACCAGGTGCAGACTGCAACAGTGACCACAATCCAGTAGTGGGAAGATTTAGGCTGAAATCTAGGAAAAGGAAACAGACCAAAAGCAACATCAAACTAAATCTTGGACTCTTAAAGACAGATGAAGTGATACGTAAAACATTTAATGTACATGTTCAAAACAAATTTAGTGCTCTGGAAGACGTATGGTGACAGTGAAGAACAATGGACAAAGTTGAGAAATTCGATAAATGAAACTTGTGAAGAAATCCCTGAAGTAGATAGAAAAGCAAAAAAGAACTGGATGACAAGAGAAGTCTTAGACTTGATGGAGGAACGGAGGAAGGTACAGGGAAACGAGGAGATATACAGGAAGATAAACAAAGAAATCAGGAATAGGTGCAATGAAGCTAAGGAAGCTTGGATGAAAACAAAATGCAAAGAAATAGAAGATCGACACAAAATGGATCCTCAGGGTATGAACAGACGAACATCAACTGGTTGCTTGAAATCGAAAGATGGTACGCTTCTCGTGGAAAAAGACAAAATATTACACAGATGGGGAGAGTACATTAAAGACCTTTTTGAAGATGAAAGAAATGAAGAACACATTATAAGAAATACCCTTGAAGGACCACCCATAATGAAAAATGAAGTTAGAGCAGCATTGAAAATGATGAAACCAGGAAAAGCCCCAGGACCAAATAACATTAGTACAGAGACGATTGAAGCCCTGGAGGAATTTTGTATAGAAAAAATGACAGTCCTCCTAAATGAAATTTACGACACTGGAAAAATCCCCAAAGATATGTCAAAATCAATTTTCGTTGCACTTCCAAAGAGGACAGGGGCTATAGAATGCGAAGTCCATCGCACAATCAGTTTGATGAGTCATGTAACCAAGATTCTATTAAGAATACTCCTGATGAGGACAAGGAATAGAATCAAAGGAGAAATAGTGGATGAACTATGTGCACTTGTGGAAGGGAAAGAAACTATTAATGCCATATACATCCTACGAACTATCATACATACAGCGAAAACATCATGAGAAACCTAGAAGAAGACCCTTGATTGAAGGTTGGAGGAAAAATGATAAACAACATTCGATACGCAGATGACACCGTGCTAATTGCAGAAAGTGAAAGGGATCTACAAAATCTTGGAATATACTAGGAATAGAGAGCAAAGGTAAGGGGATAGAACTAAACAGCAGGAAGATGAAGTCATGGTGATCAGTAAAAAACATGAAATCCCCTCATGCAAAATAACAGCAAACGGCACAACCTTGAGACAAGTTGATAGATACCTTGGAATAATCATTTCACCAGACGGCAGATGCACATCAGAAATAGCCAGCTGAATCGGCCAAGCCAAAACAGAATTCAAGAAGATGAAAAGCATTCTTACTAACAAATGCCTACCAATTAACATCAGGAACACAGTTCTTAAATGTTATATAGAACCAATACTGTTGTGCGGTTGCGAGGCGTGGACAGTCAACAAGCAAAGCCAGAACAAGCTTGAGACAGCCGAGATGTGGTTAGTGTTGAGAGTTCCATGGACAGCGAAGAAAACAACAGTCTCGATGGAGGCAGACACAAGATCATTCATCCTTATGAAATGACGGGCAACAATTATTGGCCATTTTATGAGGAAAGGGAAATTGGAGCACCTGGTCACAACGGGAAAACTGGAGGGAAAGAGAGCACCAGGTAGAACCAGGGAGAAGATACTAGACGAACTTGCTGAGTGGCTGGGGACAAGGAGGGTGGAAGAGATACTTGAGGCAACAAGTGATAGAGACAGATGGAAGTCCATAATCGCCAACGCCATGCGGCAAGGCACCTGATGATAAAGTTATATACATATATATATATATATAATTTTATATATATATATATATATATATATATATATATATATATATATATATATATATATATATATTCATCATCATCGTCGTCATCATAAGCCCGGCTTCATGGCGTTGGTGATCATGGCCCTCCATATGAATGTATCTTTTGTCGTTGCTAACACATCACCCGCCTTTTATGACTTATCTACTCCGCTAACCTGTCCAATATTTCTCCCTAGGTCTACTTGGTGTTCATTTTCCCTCCAGACTTCCTTTTGGGACAAAGTGCTCAAATTTCTTTTCCATTGTGCTAGCCTTTGTCGTTCCAAAGACTACCTATAGGCGGGGGATGGGGAGGGGGGGGGCGATTTTCTGACATGGTTTGTTCCTATAGCCTTGGTCTCTCCCGAGACACCCATAGACAGTGGTGCTATTTACCCATAGCTGTGGGTGTGGTTTGTGGGCACCAGGGTATGTCTACACACCGGCGGGCCTGCGTGCTGCACATCTGGGGGCCAGACCTCCTCTGAGTCCCTTGAGTTTAGCCTGAGTCCGTGATGAGCTCAGTTACCGTGTGACGTCACGAGTTAAGGCACAATGTAGGGCTTGCTGATGGAGAGGCTATGTACTAACAGCAAAAATAATACTCAGAGCTGCAAGCAGCAGTATTAGTCAGCGGTGTGGGCTGAAAGCGAGAGGTGACAAGCACGCAGTCATTTGCCAACACATTAGGTGCGTCACATCAGCCCTTATGATGCAGTATATATAAGATACACATGTATTATGAGCATGTGTGTATGTGTACGTATGATTATGTGACCACGTAATACACCGATTGTGACAAACAAACAAAAAAAAAGAAAGAAAGAAAGTAGGAATAGGTATGTCTGTCTGTATGCGCGTATATGATGTTTCTTTTTTTCCCTCCTTTTGAAATGTTTCGATCTTTTTGTGTTCCATCCTTTTTTCAGGATGCGTACTTGCACGATGTTTTGGCTATGCCGTGCAGACAGTGTGTTGCTGGACAGTCTACACACTCCATCTTGGGTGGGTGTGCAGCTGGATATTTGTATCTTTCCGACACCACAGGACACTGACATAACTTTCAGATCTTTAGCTGAAATGGTGTTTAATTAAAAGCACTGGCAAGTCTGCATACAAGTTAGTAGAAAAATGGCAAAACTCTCCAAACTTTATCCACCAGGCGGGAGGTACCAGGTACGATGGAACTCACACCTTATGAATGGAAGTCGGACATCATATCCACTTGACTATTGCTCTTGTCTGTATGTTTCAATATGATCTAAAATAAATCTAAGTCAAATATAACGTGTTTGTCGTGGTACACTCGAACTCATGCATTTGTAGTGTAAATGCTGGAACTCAGTATGTGGGCTTAACCAGCCTGCTGTAAAGGAACGTGAGAAAACGTTGGATAAAATCGAGGCGACCATGTTTCATTGTGTAGTTTATTGGTGATTAGTTTCCACTAACCGAGGTCACGGCAGTTAAGAGCATCTGTGGCCCAATGGTAAGAGAGAAAGATACAATTCTTTCCATCAATAAAAAAAAGTTATAAAAAAAAAACAGGTGAAAAATGGAGGTGAAAGTGACTCCATAGAGGGTGACAGAGAAAAAGAAATAAGAGAGAGAAAGAGAGAGACAGACAGACAGACAGACAGACAGACAGACAGACAGAGAATGAGAGAGGGGAGGGAGGCTTAACATTTGAGGTGTCAGTACGCCACATTTTTCTTTTTCTTGTCTGCTAAATGTCCTCAATCACCGCTTGTTTGTTGCTGTTGTTGTTACTGTTTGTCGTTTGTTCCTTCCTTCCTCCTTCCTTCCTTCTCTTCCTTTCCTTCCTTTCCTTTCTCTTTCCTTCCTTTCCTTCTCCTCTTTCCTTCCTTTTCCTTCCTTTCCTTCCCCTTCCTTTCCTTCCTTCTTCCTTCCTTCTTTCCTTCCTTCTTTCTTTCCTTCCTTTCCTTCCTTCCTTCCTTCCTTCCTTCCTTTTACCTTCCTTTCTTTCCTTTCTACCTTCCTTTCCTTCCTTTCCTTCCTTTCCTTCCTTTCCTTCTTCCTTCCTTCTTCCTTCTTCCCTCCTTCCTTTCTTCCCTTTCCTCTTCCTTTCTCCTTCCTTCCTTCCTTTCCTCCTTCCTTTCCTCTTCCTTCCTTTCCCTCCTTCCTTCTTTTCCTTCCTTTCCTTCCTTCCTTACCTTCCTTCCTTTCCTTCCTTCCTTCCTTTCCCTTCCTTTCCTTCCTTCCTTTCCTTCCTTCCTTCCTTTCCCTCCTTCCTTCTTTTCCTTCCTTCCTTCCTTCCTTTCCTTCCTTCCTTCTTTTCCCTCCTTCCTTCTTTTCCATCCTTCCTTCTTTTCCTCCTTCCTTCTTTCCACTTCCTTCCTTTCTTTCCTTCCTTCCTTTCTTCTCTTCCTCCCTATCCTTTCCTTCTTTCTTTCCCTTCCACTCAATGGAACCCTCAACTGATGAACTTCTTGTTATCATACATCAAATCAAAGTGAAATTTGACGATCATAAAATGCAAACCGACAAAAACTCAAGAAGAAAAAGACTTTACTGCTGCAACTGAAACAGACAAACAAATTGAACAGTTGCCAACAAAAGTGTGAGCACTAGAAGACACATACAAACAGTTCAACTAAACCAAGAACTCGCAAAACGTTACCATCTGTCCTGAATAAAGCGAAACTAGTCCCTGCCCACCCTCCACAACCCAAAGCATCGCCACAAGAATGGAAATACGCTCCATCTGACTCCTCACACAAACAACCAAATGACACTGTCACTACCAGTGCCCCACAGAATGAGGTAGAAAAAATAGATGCAATGAAAACAAAAACGACAGGATTCACAAAACATCACGTACCCAAAACAAAACTGTCATCCCAATCATTCGCCTTCCTGACACATACACACGCATGATTCAAAGTGACTCAAATGTCAAGAACATAAACAGGAAACACTTGAACATCACAGGAAAGACATAAATGAGAACGTTTATCTCCGCAACTATCAGCACTCTCACAAACATCAAATATTATATGTCAACTATATCCTCTACTTTGCAAAGCATCTTAATCAAACCCATTTATTCGTTCACTTGTAATTTTACTACAAAGCATCTTAATCAAACCCATTTATTCGTTCACTTGTAATTTTACTACAAACGATTCCAACATTAAACGTCAACTAAACTTTCTAGTTTGCAAAACATGTTAATCAAACACACTTATTTATCATCTAGTAATTGTATTTTAAACAATCTATGTTCGTATTTTCCATTTATTGACATAATCACCTTTCATTTCAGTTGGTGTGTTTTATTGAGAATGAAAATTCTATAAGCAATGTTAATTGATAGGCATTTGTTGGTAATAACGTTTTTCATCTTCTTGAATGCTGTTTTGACTTGGTCAATTCTGCTTGCTATTTCTGATGTGCATCTGCCGTCTGGTGAGATAACCGTTCCAAGATATTTAAACTTACCAACCAGCATCTCAATGTTGTGCCATTTGTTGTTATTTTTGCCAAGGGGATTTCTTGTTTTTTTACTGATTACCATGACTTCAGTCTTCTTCCTATTTAGGTCTAGCCCTTTAGTTTTTCTTTCTATTTCTGTTATAGTCACAAGATTATGTACGTCTTTTTCATTTTCTGCAATTTGAATGGTGTCATCTGCGTAATGAAGATTTTTTATCATCTTTCCTCCAAATTTTATCCCGGAGCATTCTTCTAGGTTTCTCGTGATATCCCTGCCTAATCTCTCTTTTTTGATACCTTGCCTGACTCCTCTTTTGATATTTTGGAAAGAGCTTATATCATTTTCTATTCTCATTGTTGCTGTTTGTTTGAATACATATTTCTGATTATTCCTAGATCTTTTCCATCAACACTGAGCCTTTCTAGTGGGTTGATCAATTCTTCGTGTCTTACCCGATCGAAGCCTTTGTATAATAGAGCATAAATTTAAATCCTTATTCAACTCTACTGACCTCTGTATGATAGTTCTTAGGATGCATATGGCATTAATAGTTCCTTTCTCTTCAACAAATCCACATTGTTCTTCTGTTAGTTCTCTTTTGATTCTGTTTCTTGTTCTCATCATGGTTATTCTTAATAGAAGTTTTGTTACATGACTCATCAAACTGATTGTGCGATGGAGTTCGCATTCTATGGCCCCTGCTTTCTTTGAAAGTGAAATGAAAATTGATTTTGGCATAATTTTAGGGGGTTTTCAGGTGTCATAACTTTCATTTAGGAGGATTTGTTTTTTAAATACCGATTTCTTTTAGGGCCTTAATCATTTCTGTAGTAATATTGTCTGGTCCTGAGGCTTTCTGCCGGTTTCATCTTTTTCAATGCTGCTCTAACTTCATCTTTCATTATGGGTTGTCCTTCAATATTCTTTCTTTTAATGAGTTTTTTATTTCTGTCATCGTCAAAAAGGTCTTTAATGTACTCTCCCCATCTATCTAATATTTTGTCTTTTTCCATAATAATCGTACCATCTTTCGATTCTAAGCAACCAATTGATGTACATGTCTTTTTCTGTGGGCAATTTCTTCAGTGTTCTGTACATAAACTCAGGATCTGATTTGTATCACTTTTCTCTTTTCTTTGCATTTGGTTTTCAGCCAAGCTTTCTTAGCTTCATGGCACCTATTCCTGATTTTCTTGTTTATCTTTTTTCCTTTTCCTCTTTTCCATTTGGCTTCCTCCGTTCTTCATTTCATCCTAAAACTTCTTTTGTCATCCAGTTCTTCCTTGCTTTTCTTTCAACTCTACTGATTTCTTCACAAGCTTTATTTGTCGAGTTTCTCAACTTTGTCCATTGTTTGTCACTGTCACCAACGTCCTCCTTCATCATCATCATGTCGAGCTTGCTCGGCTATCCATGACACGTTTCTTCCATCCTTCTCTGTCAGACTTTGCAGTAGGTAGTTCATCATACTGGCAGCCCGTATCATCCATCAGTTGGTCGATGAAGGTCTTCTTTGGACGTCCTGGTCTTTGTTTGCCATGGCTGGGTCTCCATAGTAGAACATCCCCCACCAGTTCTTTGCTACGCCAGCAGTGTCCCGCGAAGCGCAGTCTTCGCTAACGTATTGATTTACTGATTGGGGGGATCTTACCATATAACTCTTTGTTAGTTGGATGTTCTCTCCAGGATTTGTTCAGGGCTGCACGCAGCATTCTTATATATGCTCCATCCTCCAGAGCACTAAATTTGTTTTGAACATGTATGTTAAATTTTATCTTTTACTTATTGACACGTTTGTTTTACGTGCATCTGCCTTTATCTCTGACGTTTTTGTAACGTACTTGATGGACTGGCATATGAAAATTGGTATCTTTCGTTAATTGATTTTTGTAAATTCTGTAGTTGGCATGTGTTTTGAATCATGTTTTCTTCGTTACGTTAACAGACATGTTCCCCCTTCATTGTTTTTCTTATTTTGCTTCCTTTACTCTCTCTGTCTCTCTCTCTCTCTCTCTCTCTCTGTTCTCTCTCTCTCTGTCTCTCTCTGTCTCTCTCTGTCTCTCTCTGTCTCTCTGTCTGTCTCTCTCTGTGTCTCTCTCTGTCTCTCTCTGTCTCTCTCTCTCTGTCTCTCTCTGTCTGTCTGTCTGTCTGTCTGTCTCTCTCTCTCTCTCTCTCTCTTGCCTGGTGACTGGGAATGGGAACGTTTCATTCACTCTGCGGGAAGAATAAGTAAAGGCATCAACATCTTATATCACTCATAGTGAAAAGACGTTAAATCAAAAAAAGAATACAAACACATATTCCGATGCAAACAAACATATACACATGTGTGGGGGCACACACACGTGTGCGTGCGCACACACGCGCACACACACACATACGTATATACACACAAACATGTGCGCACACACCACATCATCATCATCATCATCAGGTGCCCTGCCGCATGGCGTTGGCGACCAGGGACTTCCAACCATCTCTATCTCTCGTTACCCTCAGCATCTCCCCCACCCTCTTCATCCCCAGCCACTCTACAAGTCCGTCCTGCATTCTCTCACTGGGTCTACCTGGTGCTCTCTTTCCCTCCAGCTTTCCCGTTGTGACCAGGTGCTCCAAATCCCCCTTCCTCATAAAATGACCTATAAATGTTGCTTGTTTTTTCCTAATCTTCCTTATGAGTGATCTACTTGTGTCTGCCTCCATCAAGACTGTCTCTTTTGTTTTCTTTGCTGTCCATGGAACTCTCAACATTCTTCTGAGAAACCACATCTCGGCTGCTTCGATCCTGCTCTGGCTTTGCTTGCTGACTGTCCATGCCTCGCATCCGTACAACAGTATTGGTTCTATATAACATTCAAGGACTCTCTTTCTGATGTTAATTGATAAGCATTTTTTGGTAAGAATGCTTGTCATCTTCTTGAATGCTCTTTTGGCTTGGCCGATTCTGCCAGCTATTTCCGATGTGCATCTGCCGTCTGATGAAATGACCGTTCCCAGGTATTTGAACTTATTAACCTGTGTCAAGGTTGTGCCATTTGCTGTTATTTTGCAGGAGGGGATTTCATGTTTTTTACTGATCACCATGACTTCAGTCTTCCTGCTGTTTAGTTCCAACCCCTTACCTTTGCTTTCTGTTTCTAGTATATTCACAAGGTTTTGTAGGTCCCTTTCATTTTCTGCAATTAGCACGGTGTCATCTGCGTACCGATGTAAAAAGATAACGATCAATACCTTTCTATATTCTCTTCACCCAAAATAACGGATTCCTGTCTGCTTGTGAAGGTCTGAAATACTGTTGCTAGGCAATGAGTTGCTCTGTAGTACCTGCTCAGCCACCCCCACGTCCACAGCATCTATCTGGTAGAAAGCTGCACACACCACACAGGTCAACGAGGCAAATAGATCAAGTCTGGAATGTCATGTCTGGAGGAAGTGCACATAGTGACAAAGTGTCCCACTGGCATGACGTCATAAATCACGTTTCTTTCCGATTACAGTTCTTCGTATTTTGTCAGAAACATGTTGTAGATGTGTCAAGTAACAATTTGACACATTCAAACATTACACGTGAATACAACTGTCTGCTTTGAAAAGCTGTCCCCTTATTGTTGTACCTATTTAACGGTGTCGCTGTAATATTGAGGCCTGCTTGTTTTTGATATACAGTAAGGCGACATGACTCGTTACACATTTTATTGTTATATTCAAATGAACCGTTCCACAGCTAATAGCAATGGCATGGGCTGTTTCTTTCACGCTACTTGCTTGTCTTCATCAAAAAAATCTAATCTGTCGAACATTCTACTTCAACTGGCTTCCCCGGGCCATGCTTGCCTTTAGCGTCTTTATGTCCATCTGTAAAGAGTGACACCTAGCTGTAAAATGCAGCGTGTGAAAGAGTTTGTGTCACTCACACACACACGTTGCTGTATACCTGCGCCAGAACTTCCTCTATAAATTAACGTAAGCGCGCTGTTTTTCAACGCTAAACGTTACCATGACTTTGGAACGGCTGTACTTAACGTGACATCATAACAAATGACATTCCCATATTTGCACGTAATTTCGTATAATAAACAGAATAATTGGGCCGAGTGGAGTGTGCGTAAAATGTCAAAGGGCTGTGACAATCGCTTTTTAATTTATTAGGATATTTACGCTATTTATTGGATGGCATTCGTACATATGGCTTTTATTGATAATGATGATGTCGATGATTGTGGTAAGGAACGGCTTACGAATGATTTGTGGTGGTGGTGGTGGTGGTGGTGGTGGTGGTGGTGTGGTGGTGGTTGCTGCTGCTGCTGCTGCTGCTGCTGCTGATGTTGTTTTTGTTGTTGTTGTTTGTGGTATTTTATAGATGGGGATAATGAATGATGTGGTCGACGCACATTAGAACACTGTTGGCCCCAGGCGACGGTATCGGCGTCACACGTAACAACACGTTCTGCTATTTAATGCATTACTTCAAGTGCACTTGCTTCCGAATCTGCCCTTTGCTGTTTGAAATTAACAGCCTTGACATCCGTCATGGGGCATCAGTAGTGGGAACAGATTATGTTCTAAATCAGGCGTCAAAGGCGCCATATGTCGGCATCGCCAAAGCTGCTGCTAGTCGGGTCGCTTAACGAAGATGGCAGCGTGGCATGGCAGCAGAAACATGACACGCGCTGACGCCTGACGTGTGATGCTGGCGCCTGACGCTGATGTGCACCATCTTATAGGACACGCCTACTGCTGCTTCTGCTGATGGTGATGTATATAAAGGGATGTTGTTTGTATATGTCTTGTTATTATTGTTGTTGAGTACTACTGTTGTTGATGTTGTGGTGGTGATGGTGGTGACAGCAATGGTGAAGTCTGTAGTACTGACTGTGGTGAGGACAGTGTGTTTGTCGGTCACTCTCTTATCCTTATCTTCATTTCTTTCTTTCTTTCTTTTTTCTTTCTTCCTTCATTTAATTTTTTGTTAATTCTCTATTCATTCATTTATTTGTTTAGCTATTTATTCAAATGTTTATTTATGTTATTGTTTATTTATTTGTTTATTCATTTAATTAATAATAATAATAATTACAATATTTATGTAGCGCAAAATCTTGATAAAATCAAATCTAAGCGCTGAAAACACACACACACGCACGCACGCACACACACGCACGCACGCACGCACACACACACACGCACCCACGCACACACACACACACACACACACACACACACACACACACACACACGGCTATAAATGGGGAGAAAGAATAAAAACAATGGAAAATTATAGAGAGCATATTATATACAATTACATATTGCAATGTGATTCCCCTCCGAGTGGAGACAGGCTGCAGAGGTCAGGATTTTATGCAGAGGAGAAAAGGTGAGTTTTGAGAGCGGACTTGAAGGAGACAAAAGTAGGTTGCTGACGGACTGAGAGAGGAAGTTTGTTCCAGGAGAGCGGACCAGAAACAGAGAAGGCTCGTGGACCATAGGTATTGAGCTTAGTGCGTGGAAAGCGAAAAGTCAGAGGATCGGAGGCAGAGCGGAGGGTACGTGAGGGAACATAGATCTCAAGTAGGCTTGACAGGTAATCGGGGGCTGCGTTATTGAGGCTTTTGTAGCACATGGTGTCTAGTTTGTACTGTATGCGCTTTGATACAGGGAGCCAGTGAAGTTGTGCCAGGAGAGGAGATATGTGGTCAGCTTTTTTCTTTTTGAGTACAAGGCGTGCAGCACTGTTTTGAATGCGCTGTAGGATGTGAGCGGTGGAGGCAGGAAGACCGGACAGGAGTGAATTGCAATAGTCAGTGCGAGACATTATGAAGGAGAGAACGAGTTTTGCAGTTGTTTCAACAGAGAGATACTTCCTGATCAGGCTTATACGATGGAGGTGATAGTAGCAAGATCTGGCAGTTTGAGAAACAAAGTTGTTCATGGAGAGGGTAGAGTCAATGCAGACACCAAGGTTTTTAGCTGAATCAGAAATTGGGACTGATGTGTTACATAATGGGAGAGAAAGAGGAGGCAGCTGAGAAAGTTTCTGACGGGTGCCATTGAGGATAGCTTCTGTCTTGTCATCATTTAGCTGAAGTTTGTTGTATGTCATCCAATTTTTGATGTCCGAGTAACACTCAGTGGTGCGAGTCAGGAGGCGCTGTATATTGTCAGGTGAGTCACTGTCTTGAGTTGGGTGTCATCAGCATAGAAGTGGTGTTTTATAGAGTGGGAGTTGATGATGGTGGACAGGGGGGAGGTGTAAAGAGTGAAAAGAACAGGGCCAAGGACAGATCCTTGTGGAACACCACAGGTCAGATATGCAGGTTGAGAGTAAGTGCCATTGAAATTATCTATCTATCTATCTATCTAGCTATCTATCTATCTATCTATCTATCTATATATCTATCTATCTACCTTTCTATTTATCTATCTATCTGTCTGTCTATCTATCTAGCTATCTTTCTATTCATTTATTTATTTACTTGTTTGTTTATAAGCGACACCTTCTGCATTGTTTCTGTGTCACAACTCCTATGTTGATCATTTCTACTTTCCAACACACATCCAAACTCAGTGATACCGAGGTCATCATGACAACAGGACATGAAGGGTCAGAGAATCCGAGACATGTGTTTTCACAATGCTCTCCTAACGACAATGCAGATGGTAATGATGATGCCACGGAGTTACATTTTTACATGACACTGAGTGGCCAGGCTGTAATCTATGCCTGCTTTCGGAGTATATCCTGGCGTCAAGCAGGCCAGAGAGATACAGGCACGTGCTGTGTTGGCCAGCACATTTGAACAACACCCTCAATGACGTATCCATTAAGTGGTCCAAGTGGTCCCCGCTCCCTATAGCAGACTCAGCTGTATGTAGCAGTCAAGAAACCACACTGACTGTTTGGACTGTACTGATTAACATTGGGTCCCCCAGTCATTAGTCTGACTCGTTGTTTTCCTGTTTGAGGATGACAATAATGCTGCTGCTGCTGATTATAATGCTGCTGCTGATTATAATGCTGCTGATGATGATTACAATGATGCTGCTTTTGATTATAGTGCTGCTGCTGATGATTAAAATACTGCTGCTGATCATAATGCTGCTGCTGATGATTATAATGATGCTGATAATGACTATATTGACGCTGATGATGATTATTATAATGCTGCTGATTATGATTATGATGATTTTAATGATGTTGGTGATTGTGATGCTGATGATTGTGATGCTGATTATTATGATAATGCTGATGATTAAGATGATTATGCTGATGATTATCATGATGCTGATGATTATAATGAGCTCATGATTATAATGATGATAATGACATTGATAACAATGACAGTAGTATCATGCAAACCATGGCATCTGTTGATGGCGATAGTAGTAAAGAGATATACAGGTACGATAGCCAAGTAGATAAGACGTTTAACGTCCAGCCAAAAGTTCTGAGGAACGGACTAATATCTTTATGGCGCACGAATGATTGCAACCATCCTCTGCCCCAACAGGTAGAAAGAAACTCTAGGGAGAGCTAGACAACAGAAGGTCTTCAGAGAAGTAACCCCCTTTAGACAAGTGTTTCGGCCCTGAATTCCTTACACTCTCGGGGGGCCGGGCCACATCCAGGTCATGACTCCTGGATGCCCTTCTGCTGTTGTCTATTTTTTTTTTTTTTTTCCACGCCGGGGATCGAACCTGGGCGATTCTGCGCTTCAGAACTGCGGTACGCGGTTTTACCAATGTGCTAACGGGGCACACATCATCTGTAGGGAATTTAATCCTTATGAAGTTCACTTTTTTGGTTCCTCCTTGCCCAGATCCAGCTTGAGCTCCTTTCTGCTGCCTCTGCCATCGCTTTAAGGGCTCTAGTCCTCTTCTTCCCAGAAATGGCGAGTTGTTTCATGAGATCATAAGCGGAGGTGCCCACAAACCCTCTTGCCCCGACCTCTATGGCGAAGATTTTGACCCGCAGACCTGCTTTCTTCAGGGTGCTGGCAAGACCGGCGTATTTTTCGGTCTTGTAGATATGTGCTTCTTCCATTCTGCTTTCGTATGGCACAGTGAGTTCTATCAGAATCACTTGTTTCGAGGAGTCAGAGTGGAGAGCGATGTCTGGTCTCATGCCTGTCTTGCTGATGACATCTGGGTAATTTCTCCACTCTGGGAGGTCTGCTGTACACTCCCAGTCGACTGCTCCATCCAGAAGACCCTTTGGCAATGTGCTGGTTGTCATAGCCCTTTCGGGCCAGACCTGTTTCCCTCCTGCTTTGTAGAACGTTGTCATAGCAATTGGTGCGTTTGGGGTCATGGTTTTTTCGCTAACCACATCTGTGATCACTTTCAGAACTTGGTTGTGCCTCCATGTATACCTTCCTTGGGCTAGCGCTACTTTGCAAGAGCTTAGGACATGTTCCACTGTTTGTTTCTTCTGACAGAGCGGACATGCTGGGTCGTCTGCTTTCCCCCATTTCACTAAGTTTGCATTCGAGGGGAGCAGGTCATATACAGATCTGAGGAGGAAGCTTATCCTTAGAGGAGCCATGTGCCACATATCGTTCCAGCTGAGACTTCTTTGGAGTGCACTGTCCCATGTTGTCCATTGCCCCTGTTGACCTTGCTGGACTGCCTTCTGCACTCTTTTGACATCTTCTTCTTCCTTCAACTCCTGTATGATCATGTCTCTTTTTTCCTTCCCTTTGGCTTTGGACCACCACTGCATTTTTGTTGCTCCCAGTCCCTGTCTGTTGGTTTGCGTGTGTCCAATTATTTCTTTGATGCTGAGGTTTCTCTTGGCATTGTTTACAGCCTCTTGGACTTTCCACTTTCTGCCAGTTCTCAGCTTTGGATGAACTGCTCTCACGATATTGTCCTCCGATTCCTCCAGCATGCTCAACAGTCTTGCTTTTCCAACTTTGTATTCCTCCACTATGGATTTGAGAGGTAGCTTCAGCATTGCTTGACGACAGTAGAATGCAACATCAGTGAGACCAGGTGGGACACCGAGCCATTTTCTTGTGTATTTGTTGATTTTGGCTTCCATTGCTTCGACTGTGCTGGTGCAAATGTCATAGATTAGCAGTGGCCACAGCAGCTTTGGTATCAGCATGAACTGTAGACACCAGACTTTGTATTTGCCTGGCAGTCCGCAGTTATCTATTTTCTTCAGGCCTTCTTCTGCTGTTTGCTTGGTTTCACATCCCCTTTGTGTGTCTTTCAGGGAGTCATCATACCATCTTCCGAGACTTTTTACTGGCTCTTCTGTGACAGTGGGGATGGCTTGGTTGGCTACCATGAATTTGACTGAATCTGCCACTTTTCCTTTTCGCAGTGAGAGACTTCGGGATTTCTTAGGTTTGAACCTCATTCTTGAAGAGGCCACCAGCTCATCCAGCTGCTTTAAGATTTGGTGTGTCTCTTCCTCATCCGTGGACAAGACTGTTGTGTCATCCATGAAAGCTTTCAGAGGAGGCATCTGGTATCCATCTCCCAGATTCACTGGACCTGAACTCTTCATTGCAGCTTTCAAGATGACTTCCATTGCCAACACGAACAGTATGGGAGAGATTGCACAGCCCATTGCAATGCCCACCTCTAGGTCTATCCAGTCCGTGGTGTATTCTTTGGTAGAGAACCGCATTGAGAACCCTTGGAAATACTTCCTCAGCATTGTTCGGATGTTTTCTGGGATGTGATACATTTCAAGAGCCAGCTGGATCATATCGTGTGGAACTGATCCATATGCATTCGCCAGATCAAGCCAAACTACGTCAATGTCTCTCTTCTCTGTTCTTGCTTTTTGGATGGCATCCCAAATCAACGTGGCATGTTCGAAGCATCCAGGCATTCCTGGTATGCCTCCCTTTTGGACTGACATATCCAGATACTTGTTTTCAGTCAGGTATTTTGTCAATCTTGCTGCCATAACAGAGAAGAAGATTTTCCCCTCGACGTTCAGAAGTGATATTGGCCTGAACTGATTGATGCTGCTGGAGTTCTGCTCCTTCGGAATGTACACTCCTTCAGCTCTCATCCATTGGTCGCTGATCTTCTGGTTCCTCCATGCTGATCGAATCATCTTGTGGAGCCACTCGAGCACTTTTGGGCATTTCTTGTAGAGCAGGTATGGTATTCCGTTTGGTCCAGGTGCTGACTTGGCTCTGGCTTTCTTTACTACGTTCTTCACTTCATCCAGTGTTGGTGGTTTGTTATTGAATTTTCCTTCTGGCGCTGCAGGCCAAACCAGATTTTGGATTTCAAGTGGTGCCTCGCGCTGAGAATCGGAATATGTTTCCCTGAGATGCTGCTCTAGGGTTTCCTTGCCCACTGTGAGAGTCCCTGATTTGGGTTGTTCAAACAGCTTTCTTGCAAAGTCAAAGGGATCTTTGAAGAAACGATCTTGAGTCTTCTTCTTTTTGCTCTCTCTTCGCCTTGCTGATTCCACTTTGCTGAGAGCATTGTGTTTGGCCTTCAGATCTTTCCAGATTTCCAGGAGCCCTTGCTTCTCGAATTCTGAGGCAGTTTTCATTCGCTTTTTAAGCTTCCTTTTCTCCCTCCGGATGCTCTCCATCTGTTGCTGTCTTCTGGATTTCTGGGAGGCGTTTTTGTCTTTGGCTGCTTCACTCCATAAGTGTCCCTGCAGATAGAGTATATGATGTCTTCGTATGTGTCAAGTTTGTGTTCCAGCGTACTGTTCCCTATTAGCGCATTCAGCTTAAGGACAAGTTCCTCATCTAATTTCTCCCATTGTTCTTTTGCACCGGCAGGCGGCAAATTGAGTTTTCCACGTTTGGCGTTAAGAGCTTGTGCAAAATCCGCATCAGAACCGTCAGCGTGGATGTCCTTGGCACTATGGTTTAATTCCTGGCCTTGGTCATCCAACGTCTCACCTGCTATCGCAGTGCGCTGCTGCTGGTTCGTATGTGTCTTCAAACAGCCCATTTTTGTCCTGTGGATCTTCATGCCGCGTTTGGTGGTGAATCTCCTTCCACACGCACACGGAAATTCCAACTGGTCATTAATCATGGTCCGTTGTGCGTTTCCAGTCGTGATGGAGTCAGTGCCGATGGATTCATCATTCTCTCCCCCTTTCGGTGAATCCTGGGAGCATCTTTCATTTGGAAAACTCGTGGCATGTTATCAAAGGCAAGGTGGGAAGCCAACCCACAAAGCCCGCAGATCTAGTCTTTCCCAGTGTCCTTCGGTCTTTCCCGAATGTCCTCCGAACTATTCCCGGAAGTCAATGGACTGACCATGTGCAGGTAGAAAGAAACTCTAGGGAGAGCTAGACAACAGAAGGTCTTCAGAGAAGTAACCCCCTTTAGACAAGTGTTTCGGCCCTGAATTCCTTACACTCTCGGGGGGCCGGGCCACATCCACTATATTGTTACCAAATGAAAAGACGTATTACTATATCAAGTGTAACAAGCATGTTTTGACATAAGTTGTTCGGCAGTCGGCAGGAACAAGGAAAAAACAGATGTGGTCTGACCTAGATGGCGAACGAAAGACGAAGACAGGGACTGTGTACATTATAGAAATAAGCATTATTATTATCATCATCATCATCACTATTGTTATCATTATTACTAGTATTATTATCATTGTCATTGTTATTACTATTATTATTATTATCATCATTATTATCATTATCATTATTACTATTATCATTGTTGTTGTTGTTACTATAATCATCATCATCATCATTATCATTATTATTGTTGTTATTATTATTATCATTATTATTGTCATCATTATGAACAGCATCATTATTGTCAAAATCATTGTTATCATGGTGATGAAGATGAAGCAGAAGAACAAAAAGAACATGACGATGATGATGACGGCAAAGACGACGACAAGGACAGTGATGATGATGATGATGATGATGATGATGATGATGATGATGATGATGATGATGATGATGATGATGATGAACAGATCAGTGTGTAGAAGAGGATGAAGAGTGGTGTGGACGTTTCATGTCCCGTTCCAAGTGTGATGTACAGTACGGCTTTGATGCTTACTCCTGTCCACACCTGTGTGGCCTTTGTGCTGGTCAGTTATGTGTGCAATCCCACCTTTCCACTCCGCCATACCGCGACACACACACACCAACACAAACGCACACGCGCGTGTGTGTAAGTGCATGTGAAAGAACGGTCGTGTGCGTACACGTGTGTGTGTTTTGGTGTGGTGTGTGTGTGTGTGTGTGTGTGTGTGTGTGTGTGTGTGTGTGTGTGTGTGTATGTGTGTGTGTGCGTGTGTGTGTGTGTGTGTGTGTGTGTGTATGTGTGTGTGTATGTGTATGTATGTATATCTGTGTGTGCCTGTTTGTGTATCTTTGTGTGCGGATGTGTGTGTGTGTGCGTCTGTGTGTTCATATGTATGAGTGTGTGTGAGAAAGAAAGGGAGGGGAGAAAGAGAGACCGAAAGGAGACAGAGAAAGAATGAGGGAGAGAAAGAAAGACAGACAGACAAACAGACAGACTGAGTTCAGACTTCAGATGATTTAATCATTTAGGCCTTTGCCCCTCATGAAGTGCAGTGAAACAAAAAACAAAATTCAACAGAAGTTTGACAAAATTTGTAGACAATACTCTTCAGAACAATTACACCTTCATACGCAAGCAACGTACAACTAAGATACAAATATATAAATGCAAAAAAATATGGATACCTACGAAATATCTTTTAAGTTTTTGATAGATTTGTACAAAGATAATGCTAAAATTCTCATTACTTGTTCATTTTATTTCGAGAGAAGTTGAATTAACTTTATTCTTGTGGGAAACTCACAGTATCTTTGTGGAATCAGATATTTTCCTAGATCACAAAGAACAGGACACATCAGAACAAAATAGACTTCATCCTCAATGTCATTCTTACACAGGGTGCATATCATATCATTTGAGACAGTTGCTGTATATCGTCTGGAATGCATAACAATAAATGACAAACCATATCTAAATGTTGCCTGTTTTACAGTACACATCTATTTATACACATTAAAATGTACGGTTCAATGCAATTGGAAGTTTTAAACGTCCTGTATGAGACCTGTCACTAGTTTGTATATTATCATTCCAGTCTTGCCACCTACAGTCTATAATTCTATGCTTGAAACAACCCATAAAACCGTCTA
The DNA here is from genome assembly GCA_030674185.1 of Monoplex corrugatus. Taxonomy (NCBI): domain Eukaryota; kingdom Metazoa; phylum Mollusca; class Gastropoda; order Littorinimorpha; family Ranellidae; genus Monoplex; species Monoplex corrugatus. The sequence goes on along the minus strand of JAPXFY010000016.1, from coordinate 34,931,592 downwards.
TATTCTCTACTCCTTGATTTTCCATTGCAAAGGCAAATCTATACAGACTTGCGTACATTTGATGCCCAGGAATGTTTACCTCTACAATTTAAGTCGTATAACATTTTGCAGGCTTTAAAAGGTAGCCTAGTATTATCCATGCCGGTTAACTTCAGCCAGTATCTTATACATTATACAACAAGCGACTATAATGGGAATCTTCCAAACTCTCCATAAATCACATCCTTCGGTGTGCGCCAGTTAACGTCAAGATTTTTTTTAAAGCAAAAATTAAGTGCACGTTTTCTACTGGCATTCCTATATTTCTGTTCCATATTGTACTGTTGGTTGTACATGTGTGTCAAATAATTGAAAGAAAAATTCCAAAGAAATGCATTCACATTTATACACGTTACTTAAGATACTCAAAACAGCATTCTTTGCTCTTGACATGCAAAGCTAAAACTGAATTTTGTAGTAAATTAGATTCCAAGATATTTCTATGCATTTGCTACAGAGATTCTCACATTTCCATGTGTCATTTTTCACAACCTGCTAAGAAACTTCCCTTACGAAAAACCATTACTTTACTTTTGTGCATATTTGCCTTTAATTCAAGTTTGTTAGTAGCACTGTAAAGGTTGTTCAACTGGGTTTGTGGACTTACCACAGTCTGAGAGAGCAAAACAAAGTCATCTGTTGTCGCCAGGCAAAGCAGAAGTTACTGTTGAAATCCATTGTCAAGTAGCGCAAAATGGGAAACGTCAGACTTCTGAGCATGCTTGAAGACTTGAGAGATAAGGCTGTGACATCAATCCTGCCCATGCTGGAGATTAATATAAAAAAAATGGAAAGACCGGGAGGTAGTACACGTAGCGAAGGAAAGCTTCGTGGTCTGATAAGTAATATGTCACACTCAAATCAATGGCTAGGGACTGAGATTAACAAAAACGGACTGATGTAAAAAGGCTATGGCATAGACAAAGACACGGTAATACCAGAGAGTAACAAAGAGTGGAACGCCAAAATAGTCCAGAAGGCAGACCAGCAAGGCCCACATGATCAATGGACTACCTGAGATTGTGTACTCCAAAGAAGTTAAGCTGGAATGACTTGTGGCATATGGCCTTTCTCAGGATTTGTTTTATCCTCAGATCTGTATATGACCTTCTGCTCTCGTATGCAAATCTGATGAAATGGAGAAAATCGGATGGTCCCACTCTGCTGGTCAAACATACAATGCAAAATGTCCCGAGTTCGTGTAAAATAGCACTATCTGAATTCAGGAACACATGGAGACATAGTGAACTGATTAAAGAGATCGCACAAGAGATCAGTACTGCCAGGAAAAAGCAATACACCAGAAGCTACAGCAACCTTTTATACCTCAAGAGACAGCAGACTGTGATATGAAAAGGTTCTGATATTCAACGCATGGAGTCTGGGTCTACTAGATGGAAAGGTTCCAAAATGAAGAAAGAAAGAAAGAAATGCCCAAAAATCATTATCAAGAGTGGCATGAAACCAGGTATAGTATTCTACTCCCATTTATCAAACACACGATTCTGATCGAACTCACTGTGCTGTATGATAGTCGACTGGAGGAATCTTATTCCTACAAAGCTGAAAAGTATGCCAGTCTAGCCGGCAGCTTGAGGAAATCCAACTTCCAATCCCAGGTCGTCGCTTTGAAGCTTGGATCAAGGGGTCGGTAGGCACATCTGTCTGTCATCTCATAAAACAGTTCTTGATGTCAGGGAAGGAAAGGATCAGAGTCCTGAAGACAATGGCAGAAACGGCAGAAAAGACTTCTAGCTGAATTTGTTCGACAAGGAACAAAAGTGAACTTCACAAAATTTAACATTCCCCTACATACGGCACGTGTTCGCGCAACGGTCACTTGGCCTGGAGACACCAGACCATCTTAGAAGCGCGGGTTCGAAACCAGGTGGAGGAAAAAAAGACGACAACAGAAGGGCGTCCAGGAGTCATGACCTTGATGAAATCTGGCCCCCCAGAGTGTAAGGAGTTCGCTGTTCTTGTTACAAGATCAGTCACAGCAACGATTGCTGCTGTTTATTCCGCTTGACAACATTCTTTATGTCTTATGTTCGCACCACGTAGTAGTGAGTACAGCGTGTGTGTATGCGTGTTCGTTCGTTATTTCTTTTAACGTCTATTCACATGTGTGCTTTTGGACAAAATATACACACGTGTGTGTGTGTGTGTGTGTGTGTGTGTGTGTGTGTGTGTGTGTGTGTGTGTGTGTGTGTGTGTGTGTGTGTGTGTGTGTGTGTGTCAGACCATTGTGGAGGCAAACAGTGTCAGCATCACGGCAGACTGAACATCACCACGTGTACGTGTACGTGCAGGGGTCTCTTCACTGGCCTTCATTATGGTAATATGCTCTGTGTGTGTGTGTGTGTGTGTGTGTGTGTGTGTGTGTGTGTGTGTGTGTGTGTGTGTGTGTGTGTGTGTGTGTGTGTGTGTGTGTGAAGTGTGTTTGTATGCGTGTATAACTGTCTGTGTGTGTTTGAGTGTATGTTTGTGTAAATGTGTGTGTATGTGTTTGTGTGCATGTATGTATGTATGTATGTATGTATGTATGTATGTCTGCATGTGTGTATGTATGTGTGTGTGTGTGTTTGAGTGCGTGTGTGCGTGTTTGTTTGTGTATGTGTGTGCGTATGTGTGTTTAATCTGCCTGCACTCTTGTATTATCGACAGAGAATCATAAAATTGTACATGGGCATTCGCGATCACACATGCACAGTTCACACGGATACTCACACACATTACATACACGGTACCATGCACAGTCACACCGGGTACTCACACACATTACATACACGGTACCATGCACAGTCACACCGATACTAACACACATTACATACACGGTACCATGCACAGTCACAACTCCGATACTAACACACATTACATACACGGTATCATGCACAGTCACACCGATACTAACACACATTACATACACGGTACCATGAGCAACGATTAACACTTAACCGTATACTACGAACACACATTACTATACACGGTACCATGCACAGTCCACACCGATACTAACACACATTACATACACGGTACCATGCACAGTCACACCGATACTAACACACATTACATACACGGTACCATGCACAGTCACACCGATACTAACACACATTACATACACGGTACCATGCAGTCACACGGATACTAACACACATTACATACACGGTACCATGCACAGTCACACGGATACTAACACACATTACATACACGGTACCCATGCACAGTCACACCGAGTACTAACACACATTACATACACCGGCACCATGCACATCACACACCGATACTAACACACATTACATACACGGCACCATGCACAGTCACACCGATACTAACACACAGTACATACACGGCATCATCACATTCCCCAACCCGATACTAACAACACATTACATACACGGCACCATGCACATCAGCTCACAACTACCGGTATACTACACACAGTACATACACGGTACCATGCATATGTTCGTGCACGTGAGTGCGTGTATACACGAAAAGCGCAAACTGCAATCTCCGACACTATGTCTCTCTCCCCCTCGTTCAGTCACGTGCTGTCTCCCCCACACATCACAGATTTGCCTATGTCCGTATAACCACCTGTTTAAATGACTGTAAGTAATTTGTCGAATAATTATTCCATTGTTATCATAAAGGAATAGATGAACAGATAGTAGGTAAGTAAATGATTGATGAGGGCGGTGGTCATGCACAATGCTTCAACAGGAAAAAAAAAAGGAAAAGAAAATTAAGTACACATATCCAATGCATTTGCGCATATAATTCAAGGAGATGCCCCTGGCGTTGACCACTCCGTGCAATTTATCACATAGGAATTTGGGATTTAAAAAGCATACCTGAATACAAATTTAGACATAACTAAGGATATATAACATATATAAAAACAGGCCTGAAATACCTAAAATAGCTTCCACGTATCTCATTCCCTTAGGGCCAAAAGAGTGTTTAATGCATGTACCCAATTATAAATCGTAGGAGAAAGTATGTAAGTCTTATCGAACACATACAGGTCAATGGACCAGCAAGGCAGAAAATGGTATGAAGAAATGTCAGAAATCAAAAGAACA